>JAWXYG010000012.1:17863956-19102290 GCA_034222035.1 Acacia crassicarpa
AGCCCAAGGTTACCACGAATGAGATTTTTGATGATCCCCTGTCTTCTGATTTCAACCAGGAAGACTATGAACCTCTATGTGAAATAGTGGAAGATCCTAAACGTACACAACTTTCCTTCATTCTCCTTCTCTGCTAGAATGAAGAAGAGGCTCTATAAAGCCTAGAAAAGTACAGTTATAGTGAAACTTTTGGTAAGGAGCATTGGATACAAATCCCTTCTATCAATCCTTCAATCTTTATGGGCAAAGAAAGTGGCCATTAGGTTAGTTAATATCGGAAATAGATACTTTGTGGTCAAGCTATCCAATAGAGACGATTACCTCAATGCTCTTATTGGAAGACCGTGGCTGCTTTTTTACCACTATTCAACGGTGAGGCCTTGGAAACCACTGTTTCATCCATGGACAGCCACCATCAACAAGGTTGCGGAATGGGTTAGGATGCCTAAAGTATTCCTAGAATACTATGATAAGGAAGCCCTGACTTGGATAGGTGCCTTTTTAGCTATATCAATAGGAGACATGATTGGGGACATGATTAAGATCGATATTAACACCTCCAGCAAGCTTAGGGGCCATTATGCTAGAATTTGTGTATTAGTTGACCTAAGCAAACAGCTCATGGCTGGTTTCTCGCTGGATGGCCAGGATTACTATTTAGAGTATGAAGGCTTACATTCATTATGTACTGATTACGGGATTCGTTGTCACAAGTCTGAAGAATGCAAAATAGGGGTTAAAAAATGAGTACAGACAAGGGAGATCATCATGACAACAATGTGGAAACTACCACTGCAAAAAAAAAAAAAAAAAAAAGTTTTTGCGATAAAAAAATCCATTGCAAAAAAGGGATTTTCCATCGCAAAATTCGTTTGCGACAAATTTTTTCCATCACAAAAACCACAGTCACAATTGCAACGGAAACCAATAAATTTGTCACAAAACCCATAATTTGCAACAGAAAATAAAATCTGTCACAAAAATCAAGATTTGCGATGGAAAATAATTTCCGTTACAAATCCCTCAATTTGCGACAAATCTAAAATTTGTCGCAAAGCCCTTGGGATTTGCGACAGATTTTTTATCCGTCGCAAACCCCTTGGGATTTGCGATGGATTTTCAGTCCGTCGCAAAACCTAGAGATTTGTGACGGATTAGAAATCTATTGCAAATCCACGCATTTGTGACGGATTTAAAATCCATTGCAAATCGTGGGATTTGCGACGAAGTGAAAATCTGTCCCAAATGCGTGGTTTTTGAAATCCGTCATAAAAATTATTTTATTAAAAAAAATATTTTTAAAAAAATATATAAAATCTTGTATATTATAAAAATGTATAATAACAATCATAAAGAGTTTACATAAAGAAAACAAAATATAAATAATAATGTTGCGAGGAATATGTACTAAAAAATAATCTAAAGAGCAGCATTGTGATCATCATCATCATCATTATCGCCACTAGCGTTGTAATCATCACCAGGAGCCGACTCCATACCCGTGTTTTTCATTAGGGACATGAGTTAAAGCTGCATCTGCCTTATCATCTCGCTTACCTGATGCAACTTATCGCGTGTCTTGTGGAGCTCATTTGCTATCTGCATTTGTTGTTGCTTTGTCTGGTTCAGCTCAGTTGCTTGCTCCTGCACCAACGCCTTCATCTTCTTCATCTCATTTGCAAAAACATTAGGAAGTACATTTATTTTTTGTACTTCATTTAAATGGACCAAGGAATGAAAATGTAACAATCAATATCAAATGTATTACATTTACCTGTAGAAACACCTTCAGTGCCAGATGAGGAGTGCTTTGTTTGCCTCACTCGGCTGGTAGAGGCATTGTACCCGAAGAGTCTGCCTTTGTTGTTAAATCCACCTACAGCCTTGATAAATAGACTCTCGTTATTGGACTGAGAGGATGCGGGGTCGCTCTCACTTTGCTAGTGTCTCTCCTGCGTCAGCTTCTGATAGGTTTCCTACAAGCAAAAAAATACATCACAAATAAGCCATGTGAAATGAAATAAGAATGTTGGTGATTGAAACAAAGAATAAGTACTGCAATAATTGTCTCATCGCTACTTGTTGCGCCTTGGCATCAATCCAGCGCCTCCCACTCCCTTCAGACTCTTGGGAATGGTTTTGCTCAAAGGCAATCCAATCAATCAATTCTCCAGGAACTTCCCCGACAATGCCTGCAAACACAAATGATAACCGTTAATTAGTTGCTTCAAAGTACAAAATATTGAATACTTAAATAAAAAATAACGTGTACTCACAATTTTTTTGTTTATGCTCACTAATTGGAATGGAGCCGCCAGTATATGAAGTCCATCCATTTTGGCCCTATTTTGCTTATTTTTCTGACTTCTATTATGAAATCTCTCATTGGCTGCCCATTTTTGAAGTAATTGGTCTGCAGTCTCAGGTTGAATCCAATCTTGCTTGCCTATATTGTTTCTCAATTTATAAAACTTCTCAGACAACCACCGACCTCCCAAATGGTTATAAGCTTTTTTTTTTCCAGATTTTGACGATGTTCAAGCAACGTCCTAAACTAACGCTAAAAATCAATAACGAACAATTAGTGCTCCAAATTTTAAAAGTACTTAATCAGTTTGTATTTGGATAAGAAATTAATAACCATAAAACACATAATTTACTAAGAACTCGGTGAACCAAGTATCTTGATTCTCTTTAGGAATCTTTGTCCAACTACCCTAAGAATGATTGAAATTACAGAATATTTGGTTTGAGATGAAATCTGTCACCTGATTATAAGGCTCAAATCTGAAGACAGAGGACATGATTCAAATATTAGCATACAAACTAAAGGTAGAAAATCGTAACATTATTAGTAACTTTACATGACTTACTCAATGATGCCGACAGGACGGATCCAAAGCTTCCTTGTCGCAAGATCTACCAATCCCCAGATTGGTGTATCAGAGGAACTACCTTCTTCCCCGACCAGGCTCTAAGGCGACCTAGTGTGCTAAAGGAAGGAATATGAACTATTGAAGATGTTTGTACATAGTTGGTTAAAGAAAACTAGACATATGTAAATCAATTAGAAAATGTAAAGTAAACCTGATCTGCCCCTTGCTATGGATCAATGGAAGTTCCTGGCACACGTGTACCGCCCATTAAAGAATCAATAGTAGATAGTGAAGATGACATATAAAGTGACGGTGAAGATGACAAATAAACCGATTGTGAAGATGACATATCAAGTGGCGGTAGCTCTAGGAAAGAGCTAAGCCCTCTGCTTACAAAGGAGACAAATGGCGTCGCCCTACCCCTTCTGATAGGATGGGGTCGGGCTCAACCACTACTACATCCACTACCTGAACGCCCTCTTGAATGCTCCATCTTTGAACACTTATAAACATCATGTCAAAATATATATAAACATAAGAAATTTACTTAATATGATACTGGCAAAGTAACAGAATATCTAGTATAACATATCATCATAAACAAAGAACTAACACAAATCAACCGGACGATTTCTGTTTTTCGACCTCTGCTTGCACGCCTTTCTTTGGAGTCTCATAGTCGTCGAACTTAGATTCAATATCAGAGTAAATCTCTTATGCCTCATCATTTGATTCTTCATCGTCAATTTGGATAGGAATCAACTCTAACTTCGTAGCAGAACCAAAGAGATTGCTTAGTACATCGTCCTCGGCAATATTTACAAGCAATACATGTTCCACATTAGCTTGGAACGATTCAGTCATACTGTCATTGTTTTCGACTCTTTCGACTTGGGTATAATATTCTGTGCTTTGATTTTGATAACTCTCCTCCACCGTTGGCAGGATGTGGGGTATAATGTATAGTAAACTTGTTCTGCCTGTTGAGCAAGGATGAATGGGTCATAACCAACTGTATATCTCATTGCCCAGTGGATCTCAACATTTCCATATTTGTCAACTTTTGTCCCACGATGAGAGTTACCAAACCACTCACATCTAAACAAAGTCACCAACTTGTTCCACTAGTAATCCAGTTGAATTACGTCAATTAACTTCCCGTAGTAGTCACCCTCGACCTCATCAACTTGGCCAGCCCAATAACATAAACCATAGTTGCAACATAAAGTATTTGCATTCGCTTCAATAGTTTAAAACTGATACCTATTGATTACATATTTTTTGCACCCGGTAACAACTATTGCAGCTCCATAAGATAAACTCCACGCAACATCATTGGGAGCTGATTGATTTTACACGAAATAGGATCGAAACCACTGAGGAAACTCAAAGCTCATGAATTGATCAACTTCAGAATCCGACATCGAAGGATTTGTCGATCTGACCCAATTAGAGAAGTGACTATAACAAAAAAAAAATGAAGTTAATATTTTAATACTTATCGTAACAGTAAAAAAAAAAGGAAAAAAAGAAAGAAATCTTACTTTAAGTACTAGGCGGCCTCTTGGAAAATTAAATATTGATTTTTGATCATTCGTATCACCACCATCATCGTTGAGAGGTACCCCCCTCCATCTTGATATCATTTCAGGGGGATAATAATATGATGCAAATTTTGTGTAATACCTCAATTTCAATACCCAAAAGCTTGGCCAAAATATTTGTAATTCCTCCAACAGGGTGTATCAATATCCAAATCTTCAGATTACATTATCGTTTCAAATATAGTTTATAATGCATAATCAAAATAAATTTTCAGAAAAATATTTCAAAGTTCAATACAAAGCGGAAGTCTTAGGTTCATGGCAAATAAAATAACATAACATAAACTATAGGAGTACAAAAGAGCCTCTAAAGCTCACTCCATAAGTGCCTTCCCTTGCTCTCTACTAGGATAATCACCTGAAAAATGTTAATATGGGATGAGATTCCACGTCTCAGTAACTACTGAAAGTTTCTACCGTACACAAGCAAATTATATATGACAAAAAGTAGGGGCTAATTTCAAATATATATATTTGTATATACCAAAATTTCTCATACAAAATTATTTGCAAAAGTAATCGTCATTATGCCGAATTGTAAACTATACAAATATACAATGCAATATGCAGTCTCCCTTATATCACTGTCCTCCCTTGTATCGCTGACTGGAGCCATAGGCTAACACATAGTCCAATAGAAACTCATTCATTTGACTGAATGGTTCCAAGCTCACCAAAGCTTAAGATACACCCGGCCAAAGGTATAGAGCTTAAATCTGGACTATGGCTCCCCTCCTTTTAAATAACAACTAAGGAGGTGTCACATGTCCCACAACTCCAATGCAATCCTGGCCAGAGGAAAACATGGAAGAAGGGGCCCTGAAAAGGTACCATCTACTGTGCACCGAGTGGTGGCATAAATAAATCTTATCATTCAAATCCCTCCTTACTCCAACCCATCATACAGCCGCCATGATAATTATATCAATAAGATCAAGTATAATAAAACATACTTCCATTTATATCAAATATCATAAAGTGGTAAATCAAACGTCTCATAAAAATTCATCGGTCTAATCTGTCATTCTTGAAATTCAAGGGACTAAACTGTTGTTTCTTAAATTCGGGTCTAAAATGTCATTCTGAAATCCGGGGGCAAAACTGTAATTTTTGCTAGGTACAAAACCATAATTTTCATGGGTACAAAACTGAAATTTTCGTGGATACAAAACCATAGTACTCAATAATATTATAATACATATACATATAAACCAGTCCATATAAAAAGGTAATTTGTAATTATACACAATTCACAAGTATATGGTAGAATATTCAGAGTTACCTGTCACTCTATAGCTCCCAAAAAGTTACTGCAAGGCTTCCCTACATTCTTTCTCTCTCTCTTTCTCTCTTTCTCTCTCTTTCCCTACCTTTCTGTGAGTCTTGCGTGTTTGTGTGTTGTGAAGGAAATGAGAAGGGATGTGGTATTTATAGAGTTCGGGTCTCAACTATTTTTCAAAAATCACATGTCCATCTACTACACATCTACCATTTATCTACCATTCATTTGTCCATCTACTACACATCTACCATTTATCTACCATTCATATATCCATCTACCATGTAACTACACATCTCCATCTACCATCTAACTACCATTCATATGTAGCTACCATACATATCTCCATCTACCATCTAACTACCGAATACTCATCTTCCAATCAAATATCACATGCTTATCTACTTCATAACCATCTACCATTCAAGTTAATATCTGATTTTTTACCCTGATTGCATCGGAAAATACTGATTATCAAGAGCCTAGTAGCTTTCTTATTTCAAATTTATTCCTAAATTCCTTGTTCCAAAATAAAAATTCCGGATGTTATATTTCTTCCCCCGTTAAATAAATTTCGTCTTCGAATTTTGAACATGTATATCTCAGGAAATCATTCTAAACACTCAATCTATCTATTTCCAATCATGCTCACCAAGCACACAACACAATTAAACAACATTTCATTCATCTTATACCCAGAGTAATATTCAAACACAGGATCCACTAGTTCCTTATTTGAGCGCTTGGTTACACTGGCCTCACAGCCCGGTACCTTCTTCTTTTATGCTTATTTCATTCTATTACCACAGCACTGGATATTCTGGCCTTACTACTTAAGGAATCACCCTCAGGCCATCTTGACTACAACATGATATAGTCTGATTATTTTGTCAACCTTAAGATAAACTTTAGACACATAGGTCTAATGTTACCATGTTAGGCAACAAACACAATACTAGGCACATAAGTCTTATAGCCTACAGATACCGCCACATGCAAACTAGCTCAACGGGTCTTACCGCCTCGAGCCTCTGCTCTTCTATTCTATGCCCAAGCTTCCTCAGTTCAAGTTCTCAAACTAGTTTTTCTTGTATAGCTCAGTAGTTAGCACGTACTACCTAACTTAACTAGTTCAGATTTCTAGACTATTCTATCAGTTTCTTTCCTATATTAACATGATTACCATTTGCACCGCTTTTCAATACAAAGCATTAGCGATGACAGTCATGTCATTATTTCTTCTATGTTGTCTCAAATTCAACTTCCTGATTTTCAAATTTAAATATTCAAAGTTTTCTGTGGTCGCAGTACATTTTCAAAATCTCACTTTATAAAACTAGTATTTTCATAGAAAACATAATTGCTGCCAGTTTAAGTTTAAGAAAACACATTCACTATTCAATCTAGCTTTCATCAATGGCAAGTGATTCAAAAACAAATATTTTAAATACATTTGGCAAGACCCAGCAAACTGAGTAAATCCATAACAGTTTCCAGCCTCTTCCAGCTTGTACTGCTTCCACCATAAACATAATTTAAAAGTCAATTCTTGTTCTAATTTTGCAAGGATTCTTTCCATGAGACATCATAGTTTAGAAATGACGATTACAAACTGGTCTTAAATCCTATTCAAAATATTGCGTAAAAAAAATTTCAAACACAATAGGTGCATTGGTAAGTTCAAAACTCAAATACTCAGGAACCAAACAACTGTTTTAAATAGTCATCAACTCTGAATACATTCCTGGCTTCAACTTATACTATTCATCTCATTCATGGAACACTTAGTCCATTTTTTCCTAAGGGAATATTCTATTATTAAGATCATTTCTCACATTAGATAAGCAGTTAGCAACCTTTGAATATCTCATGTGCATTGGTACCACATTTTAATTCCTTAATTCACTCAAATCAATTAATACCATATTCTAGTACCTTAATTTATTTAATCAATTCAGACTCCTAAAGAATCAATGCAACTATTAAGTTGGATTGTTATGTCACATTTCAACTGGTAGTAACCCTCTGAATCCCTAACCAACTTTCAAATTCATCATCCTACTTCTAAAACCTCGATTATTCACAATAGTCATACTAGAATCATCATGCTTCATAGCTTATAACATTTAGGAACTATCCTCAAACATTCCCTAAAAGTAACAACTACAAATGACAAATTAACTCTCAAAACCTCAAATCAACTAGGCTAAAATATCATGTTTCCTCAACAATACCCATCTAAAATCATGATTCACATTTCTTAGACTAATTCTTCAAAACACTCAAATGTTATTCTCACAACCTCAGCATTGTTCACATGGTTCGAATTCAATCCTCAATATCACAAAGACATATACTAAACATCATTTGTTCACCTCATAGTTAACTATTAATCATACCCAAATAACAAACTAATATTGTAGCATAAATCACCAGGTTTACACTATTCATACCTTCATGAATTAGGCATACTATCTCAACTCAGATTGAATTCAAGTCTATCCTCATTCTTTACCACATTCATAATAACATTCTCTTGGCATCCCTAAGGATCACCATTTTCATACTTTTCCAAAAATCTTCCAACATGTTCATCCAAAAGCTTTAGTTTTTTTTTTTGAATTATCTGTGACAAATTCATAGAGTTCTTTGGATACTCAGAGAGTGAAGAATGCTCTCGAGTTAATTGGAACAACACATCATCATTTCAAATCTTCGGATTCTCTCAAGTCACCATATTCAATGCTGACCTAACATCTAGGATTGGCATTATTCTTCAAGTCAAATTTCTTGGGGACAATGTCATAAATGATTACCATGCAGAGTACCACATGCACAACAATCTAGACAGCTTCAAGCTAACAGGTTATTAGGGTGCATTTATTGTGCAGCATTGCAAAGTTCCGCGTGATAAAAAATTCTACTAGGTTCTGAGCTAACAATAGATTAGGATGCGGCGCTGCTTAATTAAAAAATAAATCTAGACGTTACTAGCTCAGCTATAATTTGAAGAAAGCAAGAGTAAATGTCTCACATTCTCTCAAGCTTCACAAAACTTCAACATACTCGTTTCCTCTCCGTTCATACCTTCCTCTATATTCTTCCACATTGTCTTTAAACATGGCCGATTCAAGTGACTTCATTCCAGTTCCTGACTCTCATAACCCTTTCTTTCTTGAAGCTTTACTAGATGACAATCAGTCTAACATGTTGGCTAACTTGTCTAACAATGTACCAGTCTCCTATTCTTCCTTACTTCCTCCTAATCCTTTAGAAATGAACATTCCTCCTTCTACCTCAACGTTTCATGTTCCTACTTCTTCTTCAAGGGTCCAAGATTTTATCCCTACAGTTACTAGCAGAGAAGAATTTAAAGCAGGTCCATCAAAGCGACTTGTCAAGAGATGTCGTAACATGACAGAACTCATGGAGTCAACCAAACCTGCTCAACCAAGGGATCTTGCTCCCAGTCTGGCTAATACCACTAACCTATTTTCCTGCGGTTGTTGCCACGTTTTACGGGAGATCATTCATACCAATGGGCTTCACTACAAGAAGCTTGAAGTTCATGGGAGAATAGGTATGATATGTCATGTTGTCTTACACCAAGATATACAAAAATGTTCTTCCAATGCTGGCAGCTTTCAAACGTTTGATTTTAGTAATAAAAATATAGAAGAAATAAAACATTTCTTAACACAATATTGCTTGGATCAAAAAGCATTAGGATATGTCTTGGTGCCAGATCCCTTATCAGTCTATTATGAGGTCCTCTACGTTGGTTTGGAATGGACTAAAACTCAAAAAGAGCCCCTCGGTAGTTCATTTCAAATCAGTGCAAAAAATATAACTTCTAAAGGAAAAGAACCCGGGATTGAAAATGATTTACAAGATGACTACTCAGCCCTCAAACTAAGTGACACATATAGGGCAACTATGGCTCAACGCAAAAGAATAGAATCAATGTCGCTAAAAGATTTTAGTAATTTTTTCCATCTAACCCTTGAAGAAACCAGTAAACAGGTCAACTTAAGTAAGCATTCCATAAAGACAATATGTAGCAGAGGAGGATTAGAAGATTGGCCTTACAAAAAGCTTCAAAAACTTATGAGGCAAGTCACTATACTGAGGAAGACAATGTATCATCAAGATCTCATCTCAAGAGCAATCACTCAAGAACAAATTAACAAACTTCAACATGAGATGGTCGAAGTTTGTGGTGTGATTGTACCGACTGTTGCTCTTCTTACTTGAAATAATTTACCCTTTTCTTCTTAGCCTTCTTGTTTATGACTACCCTTTATTTTAGTTTTGTCTAGCTATAATCTCTTTCACTATAAGGATAAAAAATTATCTTTTTTTTAACCCTTTTTTTTTATAAAAATCTTTAGATTCTAATGACGACAAGAACATAACAGTTCACTTATACTATATTTTGTGTGTGTGTGTATGCTAACTTATCGTATAGCCAAAACTATGTCAGTATATTGTTATGATATTGCCATTAACTATATCAATTAGCCAGGTAAGTGTAAATCTAGTGGGAGTCTCTTTTTACAACGACAACTAATTGAATAACCACCAAATAGAGACTTAGTCTTTGAATCACTTTTCTAGACACCAATGGTTACTAAAAATGTTCCTCCCCTAAAAAGAAATTTTTGCCTACAGAGTCCAACATCCAATAAATGTTATTTTCTACTTACCATCTTCTGCTACGCTGCTCTGATACATAATTTAATCTCAATCACATCCTCAAATCATAAATCCTCATTATCAATCACTTGAATATTTTTGATTAACCCATTCTTCTCCTATCATGAATGTCACAAGAAAAATTAGGCAAATAGAATCGAAAACTATAAAGGGAAGTGCACATGTTATGATATTTAATTTGCCACGACCTTTAAAAAAAATTAAGAAATCACTTTAGAAAATAAACAAAATTGTCATGGAACGTTTAGCTCTGATACAAAAGATGGAACACCTCAATTTCAATACCAAAAAACTTGGCCAAAATATTTGTAATTCCTCCAACAGGGTGTATCAATATCCAAATCTTCAGATTACATTATCGTTTCAAATATAGTTTATAATGCATAATCAAAATAAATTTTTAGAAAAATATTTCAGAGTTCAATACAAAGCGGAAGCCTTAGGTTCTTGGCAAATAAAATAACATAACATAAACTATAGGAGTACAAAAGAGCCTCCAAAGCTCACTCCATAGGTGCCTTCCCTTGCTCTCTACTTGGATAATCACCTGAAAAATGTTAATATGGGATGAGATTCCACGTCTCAGTAACTACTGAAAGTTTCTACCGTACACAAGCAAATTATATATGACAAAAAGCAGGGGCTGATTTCAAATATATATATTTGTATATACCAAAATTTCTCATACAAAATTATTTGCAAAAGTAATCGTCATTATGCCGAATTGTAAACTATACAAATATACAATGCAATATGCAGTCTCCCTTATATCACCGTCCTCCCTTGTACCGCTGACTAGAGCCATAAGCTAACACATAGTCCAATAGAAACTCATTCATTTGACTGAATGGTTCCAAGCTCACCAAAGCTTAAAATACACCCGACCAAAGGTATAGAGCTTAAATCTGGACTATGGCTCCCCTCCTTTAAAATAACAACTAAGGAGGTGTCACATGTCCCACAACTCCAATGCAATCCCGGCCAGAGGAAAACATAGAAGATGGGGCCCTGAAAAGGTACCATCCACTGTGCACCGAGTGGTGGCATAAATAAATCTTATCATTCAAATCCCTCCTTACTCCAACCCATCATACAGCCGCCATGATAATTATATCAATAAGATCAAGTATAATAAAACATACTTCCATTTATATCAAATATCATAAAGTGGTAAATCAAACGTCTCATAAAAATTCATCGGTCTAATCTGTTATTCTTGAAATTCAAGGGACTAAACTGTTGTTTCTTAAATTCGGGTCTAAAATGTCATTCTGAAATCCGGGGGCAAAACTGTAATTTTTGCTAGGTACAAAACCATAATTTTCATGGGTACAAAACTGAAATTTTCGTGGATACAAAACCATAGTACTCAATAATATTATAATACATATACATATAAACCAGTCCATATAAAAAGGTAATTTGTAATCATACACAATTCACAAGTATATGGTAGAATATTCAGAGTTACCTGTCACTCTATAGCTCCTAAAAAGTTACTGCAAGGCTTCCCTACATTCCTTCTCTCTCTCTCTCTCTCTCTCTCTTTCCCTACCTTTCTGTGAGTCTTGAGTGTTTGTGTGTTGTGAAGGAAATGAGAAAGGATGAGGTATTTATAGAGTTCGGGTCTCAACAATTTTTCAAAAATCATATGTCCATCTACTACACATCTACCATTTATCTACCATTCATTTGTCCATCTACTACACATGTACCATTTATTCTACGATTCATATATCCATCTACCATGTAACTACACATCTCCATCTACCATCTAATTACCATTCATATGTAGCTACCATACATATCTCCATCTACCATCTAACTATCGAATACTCATCTTCCGATCAAATATCACATGCTTATCTACTTCATAACCATCTACCATTCATGTTAATATCTGATTTCTTTACCCTGATTGCATCGGAAAATACTGATTATCAAGAGCCTAGTAGCTTTCTTATTTCAAACTTATTCCTAAATTCCTTGTTCCAAAATAAAAATTCTGAATGTTACATTTTGTGGCCTGTTCGACTAGATATGCTTCAGCAATAGATTCTTCAACGTACCTTGGATTTTTTTATCTTGTACTTTAGTGTGCGTAAAATCCTATAATGGAAAATTAGAGGGTATTTATTAACTAAAGCACCATGTCAGTCAATTAATAATTGTGTGAAAGAAATATGTATATTACCTTTCAAACAAATACATCCACCTATATTGTTATGGACCTCTTACCTTTGCTTCATAGGCCAAGTGAACAGGAACATGTTCCATTGAGTCAAACAAGTTAGGAGGAAACACCATCTCTAAGTTGCATAGCGTTATTGGCATGCTTGCCTCCAGGTGCCGTAACTTTTCAACATTAAGCTCAGAAGCACAAATATCTCTAAAGAACATGGAAAATTCCGTCAGAATAAACCATATATGCTTCGGTAATACTTTGAAGGCCCACGGCAACAATCTCTGGAAAAAAACATGACAATTATGACTCTTCATCCTGAATAACTTCGCCTCATGCATGTCAAAACATCTTGCTAAGTTTGATGCATAACCATCTGAGAGTTTTAAATCGTTAACCCATATCAACAATTCTAAATTCTGCTCTTTGTTGAATGTGTACGACGCTCTAGGTTTGGAAGTCCGTCCCATAGCATTTTGTACCAGATGCAAATCAGGCCTTCTGCAAATCGCTTCTATGTCCCGTCTTGCATTGACTGTGTCATTCGTCTTGCCCTTGGTGTCCATCACGATATACAGAATATTGCAAAACACATTCCTCTCAATATGCATGACATCGAGGTTGTGTCTTGAAAATTGATCTTTCCAATATGGTAGTTCCCAGAAGATGTTGCGTTTGTTCCAACGATGATCAATACCATATCCCTCAGGTTCGCTTGAAGCAGCCCCCTCTTCAACACTTTGAATGTGCTTGACCCTGTCCCGTATTTCTTAGTTACTTAAACGACGAGGTTGATCTACTCGTTCAACCATATTCCACCTGAAGTCTTGTTTATTTTTCCTAAACGAATGATTGACGGGTAGGAATCGTTGGTGCCTGTCATACCAACAGACCTTGCGACTGTATTCCAAGCTAAAACCCATGTTCTGTTCAAGACATACTGGGAATGCAAGCTTCCTCGATGTTTGCCAGCCACTCAACACCTTATATGTAGGGAAATCACCAAAACATGGTGATCTGATCCAATAAGGTCCACATGAAACACCATTGCATGGTCAAAAGTTTCTCTAAGCTCTACATTTCCTAATGCTCGGTCCAACCTTTCTCTGATAAGAGCCTCTGGTCTGTTGTCACACCAGGTGAATCTAGATCCCTTAAAATATAAATCCATAAGATTACAATCGGAAACCATTCCTTGAAAGTTTAATACCTTCCGCAAAGACCTTGGTTTGCCACCTTCCTTCTCAACTGGAGATAATAAGTCGTTGAAGTCACCAATGACCAATCAGGCTTCATCAACATTGGCAACCAAAGAGCACATCATATCCCACACAATCCTTCTTTCCCTTTCCTTTGGGGGACCATAAACCAGAAAAATAAATTTGGGCAGATTTGTGTTGTTTGATTCTACAGTAGCATGGATAATATTCTTCGACTTGTACACCACAATTAACGAGATGTTATCATTCCACCACAATGCCAAACTACCAGTCAAGCCTATCGGACCGATATACAAGTTTTGTGTAAAGCCACATCTTCTTTTGATTTTCATTAACTCCATAGAACACATTTTAGATCCAGAATTACTCTCGCACACAGGTAACACGAATCTTTAGCAAGCATCACCTCAACAACATATCCACCGGGCCTTACAACGTTCTCCAGGCACCATGCCTCCAACAGCACATTATGAATTTGAATCCAGACCGGACATCGACTGAAATCAAATTCCTCACAAGAGTTGTACCTCGATCTCTCCAAGAGATTTAACAAGCAGCCATTAATCAACCATGGACGACCTCTTAAAATCCTGCAATACTCTTCTTCCTCCGCAAATCCGAACATGAAGGCATTTCCAGTCACCTTGATAACATTGAAGCCTTCCTTTAGGTTCCACACCTTCAACAAAATTGTTTCTATGGTAGATCTGGTGTATGTTTTGTCTGCCAAGACCTTACCAATAAGAATCCTCTCTGATTTTGTGGCCTTCCATATTAATGGAGTCGGGATCTGCTCTTCCTCCATGAACTAAATCAAAGATTCCGAGAAGTGATAAGATCAAGACGTCTTCTCCGGATAGCTAGCGAGCACCAACACCACTCACAGAACCCCTAACTACCACTCCGATCACCACCGTACACCGACCTAACCACTCTCACGCTTGGTGGAGAGAACAAGACTCCCACATGAGTGCATGGGGAGAAAAAAAAACGTTCCTTTAAGCATTAATTCTTCATAACTTGACCTGATGTTAAGTCGCCTGATATAGCTCATCATGCTTGAATGCCTTTAATATTAGTTTGGAAACCCAAACATAGTTTTACAAAACCATTTTTTCATTAAATGACTATTGGAGGGGGGTGTCTCCACTAGACCACTAACCGTCCTCTTCATTTAATGTCTCAATCATTGGATTATGTTTTAATAGGTGTGAATGTGTGATTTAATATTGTGCAATAATATTATAACTATAGATTTTTAATGTTATTACATAGCATTAAATGTCACCCATTAAAATATGACCTAGTAGTTGAGATATTAAGTTGATACGAAGTTAGTGGAGACATTTCTTTTCCGTCTTGAGTTACTTTTGTTCCACTAGTTGCAATTCTAACCAATGTACAAAATAAATAAAATAACTGTTTTTTTTTCTAAATTTTTTTTGACTTTCTACATTGATTATAATTTTATTTGGGGTAGGATGTTTTTTTTTTTTTGAAAAAATTTATTAAACAAAAACCGGTATGAGAAGACCAACACCATTATAATTTATTTTTAACATGGGTCACACCTTTTGCATAGGTGATTGGTCGGTGTGAATAAACTTGCTCCAAAACATTTCTGTTGTTTATTAAAGTATACATTTGATCCTTTATGTTTTTATTTTTATTTTTTAGTCTCTTACGTTTTAAAAAAAAGTACATTTTTAATTCTTCAGTCTTGATACTATTTTAGTTACAAGTAACGGAAAATGTTGACTCATCAAATGTAAATAATAACCGTGCAATTAACGAAACATTACCTTTTAATATAATACTTTTATATATTAAATTGGGTAAATTTTTTAAAAAAGTTTTTATGAAAACCGTGGATTATCCCTCCTATTCATCCCAACAACCAACATCTCACACCGGCAAACAACAATTAATGCTCTCACTTAATTAAGTCACAAGCTGGAGGTTTTTTTTTTATTTTTTTTTTATACAAGGTGAAAGGGGGGATCGAATCCAGGACCGGGAAGGGGGAAATGAATCCCAATACCACGACACTATTAGTAGTGCTGGTAGCTAGAGTTAGTTACCCAACTCAGAGACTAATACTATAGTTGGTTTGAGGGGAAGGGAGAAGGAGAGAGACATTATTTCTCTCATTTTTACTAGATAGTTTATAGAAAATTTTCAATATTTTAAAAATATACCCTCAACCCAAAAAAAAAAAAGTCCTTTTTTATTTTTGTCAATTTAGTCAATATCCTCTCTAAAGTTTGTTCTCCTCCCATCTCCTCTCCTCAAACTAAACACACCCTGAACATGCATTTCGTGGACTTTTTATTAATTAATTTTGTATCATTGTGACGATATGTGGACTCTGACAACCGAATATTTTCAAGTATATGAACAATGTTGATATTTATAATATTAAAATAATTAAAAAGGGATTCTTTCCCTTTCAAAATATTTGTTGTCTTTGGCTTTGCAATTATGTAATATATATATATATGCGCCAAATTAATAGGCATGTTTGTTTATATTCCTTGTATTCTCAGCTATATAACCATATATTAATATCCCCTCATTATATGAACCAAGATAAAACTTATATCAGAGTAATTGTTTTGTACACCATAAAAGTACTTATAAAAACAAATCCAAACACACAAGACAACAAAGCGAAAAATTCTATGTATCTACACATATATAATATACACGTTGGGTTCATGGTAATCTTTTTATTCTGTGTAGGGTACACATTGAGTTCATAGTAATTCTATAATATTTAATGGTAGAAATATTATGCAGAGTATATCATGGTGATTTTTCAATATTTAATGGTGGGAAATTATTTAATAGGATATTTTAATATTTTTAATAACAGAATATAATTTTTTTAAATTTTTGATGGGGAATATTTTTAAAATTTCTGTACTATTAATTAATTTTGTAATATTCAATGGTGCATGGGTGGTGCGTGCTTTGGTCAATTTTTAAAAGTTATAATGGCAATAACATCTTTTTCACTTGATTACGGGATATTCATCTCTATTAATCAATCCTAGCAATATAATCTTTATTACATTAAATGATGTAATTATGATTGTTTGATTGCAAAATGTAATCTTCTTTACCTTACATAAACCATCCAAGCACTGTAATTGATCTGTTGCATCAGGATTACATGTGATCATATCCTATAGAATCAAACCAAACAGACTATTATTGTTTTAACTTGTAAGAAGCTCAACTTTATATTGATTAGTTGAGGATCGATGCATGTTGATGCAAAGAACTGACTCTGGACAAAACCATTTTGTTTTCATGCATTTAAATAATGTCGCAATTGATAACTTATTTTGTTGAGAAATAATTTATTTGTACAAAATGGTAGAAAAATACCACTTGAACTTTAAAATCCCGTCAATAATAACAATAGTGAGATTAACAAGAATAATAACGCAATTGGCAACTTGTTTTGTTTGGAAATAACCTATTTGAGATTTTGAAATTCAAATTATATATTTTTTTTTTGGGGCTTTTAGGCAATAGAGTTTTTAGAGTACACTACTACAGAATCGCCAATATATGACAGTTATTATCGACCAAAAATCATGGTTAGGAAACTGTCATACATGCAAATGCTATATATGCTTTGTTAGAGCTAGGAAATCGGGCTGGGCCCATCGGGTAGGCCCTTTTGAAGGGTCATGTTTGAAAATTATAGGAGTTAAATAAAATTGGCCCTCTAAGGTCGGCCCTGTAGAGCTTTAGGTTTAAAAGGACCGGCCTATTAGACCTTGTTAATTTTTTTAAAAAAAAATTAATAAGGAGTTAGAAGAGATGTCCCTACATTCGAATATTCATTGAAAATGAAAGTTAGCTTGCTCCTTATATTGGCAACTTTCTCATCACAAGCCATAGAGTCAATCTTACTATAGAAATATTGTCTAATAGTTTAAATTTAAAACTTAGGTATGCTTCTTATGTTTTATGTAAATTATTTGTGGACAATAGTTTGATTATGAATTAGTGAATGTGTTTATTTGTTAGATGATTCGTGTTGTTTGGATATTAATTTTGACAACATTTATTTAGTAAATTAGAACTTTAATTATTATAATTTACTAATTATATTTCTTTGAAAAAAACAGAGGAAAAATAACTAAAATTTGAAATAGTAACTTCCGAGTTTTAGAGGTCTGACCCTGGTGTTCTCGGGTCGGGCTTTGAAATTCAGATGTTTTTCTTATTCCAAGCCCTAGAGGGTCGGCCTTGGAGGGCTGGGCCAGCTCTGATTCCCAGCTCTATATATGCTCGGTGCAGATGCATAACGGTTACGAACCATGATTTATTCAGTATCTATTATAATGGTTCTAATATAATACCAATTATATGTTAAGGCTTGGTGAGACTTTGTTGTGTGTAATTTTGTGACAAAAAACGAGCTTACGTAAACTGTTTACATACAATGATGCTGGCATAACAAGTTATGGTCTCATAAACAAAATGTAGACATTTTGTAACATACATTATGGTGCTTTCACAAAAATCATTATATATATGGTATAGATATACGTAACATGTGTTATATTGCAACTGTTATTTATTAGATACAAATGCCAACGAGTTTAATGAAACAAGTCAAACAACTGTCATATATAATATATAGATAAATAAAAATTTTTAAGAAAGAACCGTTAAGTTTTGCAATGATTTTTTTTTTTTTAAAAAAAATAGAGTTTCTCCTTTCATTATCCCTTGCATGTATATAAAACGAAATTTTAATATAATATATATATATATATTTTACAGTCATTCATGTATATATACATTAAAACCAAAAGTTTAAAAACCCTTATATAATACATGTTTGAGATAAAGTTTATGCTTTGCTTGTTGGACTTAACTGTATAATAGAACACAACCTCAAACGTAATGTATATATAGCCATATAATTTGGGATAGATCAAGACATTTCTGGCTTTATGGCTATACTCAATGGAACTTCATACCGTAAAGGGCTCAAGATACAAGCTTCGAGTGAGATTTGATGGAACAGGAGATCATATGTGAGTATAGAAGCCACCAAATTAAAGAGGTAAGGAATGGGAGGTTTCAAGCTTGCCAAGCCACTGGCTTTAGCTTCACCCATGGACGGCGCCGTCATGTTCCTTTTTGCTTCTGTAACTGCAACACCAAGTTTCATTTCCATCCACACGCACACAAGCTTCTTCTATATAAACAAAATATGGGGATGCTGTATTATATAGTTACAGTCTTGCCGAAATGGGGAGAATTTGCAGAAGTGATTTCTTGATCGGTGTCAATAAACTTGCTCCAAAAGACATTTTTTTGGTACTAGTAGATATTTATCTCCTTCTATTTATAAGATAGATAAACAATATTTTTTCCTTCTTCTTATTAATAGGTTACATCATTAATTTTATATAAATATATAATTTTACTGTGTAGATTTTATTCTCATGGGGATGATGTATATTAAATATCTCAAAATTGAAAAGTTGTTACGTTTAAATAGAGTCAATGAAGTTTAATGGTTTTATTTTTCTTTTCCAATGAACATTTTGAAAAATGACTTATAAAGAGGATATAAATCATTGATATTCAAACTTGAATTAAGTAAATTTGAGGCTAATTCGACATCTCAAGTCTTACAAGATGAATTGAACGATCATCAAGGAAAATGAGGACCCTAATTCTTTTTGATAAGGATTAATAAGTAGCATCCACAATCTTTAAAGTTGAAAATTTTTTCTTAAAACTATTTAATATTTTAAAATAATTTTTGGTACATCCATCGTTTTAAAATTCCCCCAACCAAAGTACTTAGAATGTTAAGTTTAGTGCCTGTTTGGGTTAATGGTAGGAGCTAAAGTTGTTAAACCCGTGAATTTAAACAAATTCGAGACAATGATGTAAATTTGTATTATGAATTTGAAGTGTAAACTCGTAAGAATTTATTTTTATCATTAAATAGATATTAATAATGTATAGTTAAATATTTAAAAATATAAAAAAATTTGATATAAATATATTTTAAATTCAAATAGTTGAAATTAAATCTATCAACATTTATAATATATTATACCTAACAAAGAAGTTTTTATAAAATTCATATATAAAGCCACTTAGTATAATCAAATTTAAAATTTTTACACGAGTTTAAGAGTAATTAAACATAATTTTGTAAATTAGAAATGTAAAATCAGTAAAATTGGTGTATAAACTTCCAAATTTAATCGATTTTGCAACTAATATGAGTTTACTATAATTCGATTTAATTTTGTAAAGTAGGAACTAAAAACCGTAAATTCGGAGAGTCAATTTGTGAGTTTAATAACAATGGTAGAAACTGCTTTTCCAACGTGGTTTACGGATCACAAGGTAAATACCACTCTGGTCCTATTTATAAGTCTCTTTTGACCAAAGAATTTGCTCCTATTTATAAGTCCTCTTTGACCAAATAAATGAGATTGTGACAATTTTGCCCATATTAATTGTACCAATGAAAATAGAGAAAGAAGAAAAAGTTAAAAGTACCCAATCATAAATGAGGATAAAATTGAAAATTCATCTCATAATTATTGAGCTAACTATATCTTCTTGGTATGCGTGATTTAGTTGGAAACCAGAGTGGTATGTGGCAAGAGTTTTGTCTTCACTTGCGTGAACATTTTTCTTGAATGCCAACTCAAATAGACATTTACGATGCTTATTGATTCATTGTTATTTAAAAAATACTTCAAGAATTTTTGTTTTTTGTTTTTGAGTGTGAAATAGCAAGATCAAATCCCAAAGGTTACACAAAGATAAAATTACACTAATTAAAAATCATTTTATGATACTTTTTTTGTTTTTTTTTATACACTTTAGAATCCAGAAAATAACTATCCCTTATCGTCTTCCAGAATCTTTACTAATAGCGTATCAGGGAAGCAAACCACATGAAAACCCGGAACAGATGATAAGCCTATCTTGGCTAAATGATCAGCAGCTACATTTACCCTGCGGCTAATTAGTAAAACTTCCACCGTCCACTCACGAGCAAGCATTCCTTTAATCTCATCTACCAAACCACTATCGGCATGTGCTTCATTAGCAGGACCTTTTATCAGTGCGATAGCATCAGTAGAGTCGATCTCCAGAATAACCTGCTTGAAACCCATATCCCACGCAATCTTTAGGCCATGAACACAACCCCATAGCTCCGCAGTCAAATTGTCTCCCTCCTCTCCCTTGAAAAGGAACGCTTTGAGGAAGCTGCCGTGGGCATCTCGCAATACCCCGCCACAAGCAACGCCAGGTGAGAAATAGGAAAATGCACCGTCAGTGTTGATCTTGGTCCAACCATTTGGAGGAGGATTCCAGCGATCCTCGGTACTGGGAGCTTTCACCTTCTTACCATCCACTAGATGAAAACGTGCTCGTGCATCCTTCAGAGAGCGTAGCATGGCTGCCACGCTGGCTAGCAAGCTGACATTCGATGTCCTCTTGCCTTCGAAGACAAAAGTATTGCGTCTCCTCCACAGTCCCCAGCAAATGATGACGAACAACTGCCTCCACTCCTCCTCTTGCTTTGACCCCCCACTGTATATGATATTCCACCTGATCCACCCTTCAAAATTCAAGGTGCTAAACTTGCGCCAGTGTCTCGGGGGCACGAGTTGGTGCCACAGTTCCAAGGTGACTGGGCAATCTCTAAGAACATGTTGCAGATTTTCAAGTTCTACGTTACACACCGGACAGTGAGCGTCTGACGACAACCCTCTCTTGCACCGTGAAACGTTAGTGAGAAGGCGATTGTGCACCATAAGCCAGAAGAACATTTTGCATCTTTCCGGAACCTTCAACTTCCAAATTCTGCTCCAAATCGGATCTGGATGTAGCTCGCTTGGCAATAATGCGTTGAAGGCTGACTTCACGGTAAAGTGACCGCTCATGTCCTACTTCCACCGCAACTTCCCATTTTGCATAGCCTCAACTCCTTCTTGGACCTTGCTCCATGTCCGTTTAATCCCACTCCAAAGATTCGACCCAGGCCGCCTTGCGTCAATCTTTGGTAGTATATTCGTGCCACAGTTGTACTTGTTTCGTACGACTTTTACCCATAAATCATCTCTATTGGTTGCCAGTTGCCAACCAATCTTCATGAGGTAGGCCTGATTAAAATAGTTGGCGTGCCGAATCCCTAAGCCACCTCTAGACTTAGGCTTACATACAGTGTCCCAAGCAACCAATGGTACTCGTTTGTGCTGCTCAGTGCTACCCCAAAGGAATTGCCTATTGCTTTGATCCAGTGTTGCACATGTGCTAGCTGGAAGTAGGGAGGTTTGCATTACATATCCTGGGATCGCAGAGGTTACCGCTGAAATGAGAGTAGATCTTCCCGCATAAGATAACGATTGTGCCTTCCATGTTGATAGCCTTGTCTTCACTTTATCCACTATGTAATGAAAAGAGTCCTTAGAGACTCGCTTATGGTGGAGTGGAACACCCAGATATTTACCCAAGTCCGTTGTGATAGAGAAACCAAGGGACGAACACATTTCACTTCTCCTAGTATGATGGACATTGTTCGAGAAGAACACACGTGTTTTCTGCTGGTTCACTTTTAGCCTCGAACTCTCACAGAATGACTGTAGACAAGAATTAATCATGGAGACTTGATCCATTGACGCTTCTGCAAATAGTATAATGTTGTCTGCAAAGAACACATGGGAGATAGGAGGTCCCGTTCTCGTGAGGCGGATTGGTTTCCAAGAACCGTCGTCAACAGCATCTTGGATGAGATGGGCAAGTTTCTCCATATAGAGAACAAACAGGTAGGGAGACAGTGGGTCTCCTTGCCAGACTCCCCTAGAAGGGTGAAAGACCTTTGCTTTGTCTCCATTCCATAATAACTGCATACTTGAACTAGAGACACAATGTCCAATGACCTCAACCAGACGGCTTGGTAAATTAAGCTCCCGGAGACAGCTTAGCACAAAGTTCCAATTCACTCGATCGTAGGCTTTCTCCAGATCTATCTTGATTGCCAAAAACCCCCTCTTTTGCTTCATGGCTCTCATTGAGTGGATAACCTCTTGTGCTACGATGATGTTGTTACTACTATGCCTTCCTGGAACAAAAATGCATTGGTTTAGAGCTATCACCACAGGTAATATAGGCTTTAGCCGATTCACGATAATTTTCGAGAGGGTTTTGTAGATGACATTGCAAAGACTGATTGGTCTCAAGTCCCCCATTACCTCCGGCGGCTCCTTCTTCGGGATGAGAACAATAAGAGTCTCGTTCACCTCCTTAATGGCCTGCGGATTTGCAAATAGGTACTTGATATAGGAGGTAACAGAAGAACATACCGTACTCCATTGGTTCTGGTAGAATAGAGCATTAAACCCATCCGGCCCAAGGGATTTTAGCGCACCCATACTAAAGATAGCTTCCTTAACTTCAATGTCTGAAATCTCTCTGTTGCATCCCTGTAAAATGTCATTCTCCACATAGGGGTAAGACGTGTGGCAAGAAATGGCTGGTCTGTTAAAAGAGTCTTCAGAGAGAAGATTTGAGAAGAAACTAGTAGCCATAGCTTTGATTGCCGAGGTATCATATACCCAACCTCCCTCCCTATCTTTGATAGCTTCAATACGCTTTGACTTTCTCCTGCGATTGGCACGAGCGTGGAAATACCGAGTGTTTCAGTCTCCATACACTGACCACTCCTCTCTAGCTTTCTGAGCCCAAATAAGAGATTCCTGCAGTAATACATCTTCAAGTTCTTTCCAGATGTCCAGTTGAAGAGTCTCATATTTTGGTAACAAGCCTTGGCGAGCAACAATCCTGTTAATGCCTTCAAGACGTCGCAGTAGGTGTTTTTTCCTACCCTCAATATGCTTGAACACCTCCTTGTTCCACTTTGAGCATGCTTCTGTAAATTGGGAAATATTTGGAAGCCATCCCATGTTTGGGGTCCATGACTGTTGAACAAAGTCATCAAATTTTTCATGAAGGACCCAGGCGGCAATGAAACGAAAGGGGCAGTTAGCACCGGCTTGATTGACATCCTTATTTAGCCGAAGGAGAATAGGCCTGTGGTCAGACTTGAAGAAAGGTAGATGGGTGACCGAGGCATCTTGGAATAGGTGAGCCCACTGATCATTAGCAATTATCCTGTCAAGTCTTGCCTCAGAAGTACCACGCTTCCATGTAAACTTGGGCCCAGCAAATCCAACATCTCTCATCTCATGCATGTCCACCCACCTGATGAAGTCACGATCAATTGATCTTCGGAATGTGGCAAGGGAACGTCTTTCGCAATGGAAGAGAGTGCCATTAAAATCACCACCTAAAAGCCAGGCACCCTAAACAGATGGGGCGAGTCAGGTTAGATTATCCCATAGTACTCGACGAGATGTACAGAGAGGATTGCCATAGACCACTGTGATCGTCCAAGCACACCCAGCAGCTCCGGAAACCTGAAAGTGAAGAAACTGCGGATGACGTTCAATCAACGAAACTGAGGTGAAACTATGGTCCCAAAGACACCAAATACCACCACTATATCCTTCACAGTCTACTAACTCCATATTTGGAAATCCCAATTGGTTTGCTCTACTTTGGGATAGTGCCTTATCACATCTAGTTTCCAAAATTGTAATGAAATTTAACTGGTAATGAGTTTTAAGGTCCCATACAAGAGCGGGAAAGCTTTGTGCTCCACTACCTCTGGAATTCCAGATTAGAAAATTCATTGGGAAACAGTTGAAGGGTGATGGGGTGTGGCTGCCTCCCCCAAAGCTTGATCCGGTTCACACATAGGATGATCCAAGTGATTCTATTGGTCCAGCCCATTTCTTTGAGCGTGTACTACATCCTCTTTATCCCTTGGCATCACCTCGGCTTGCGTCACACAAAGCCCAGAAGCAACCATGTCTAAATCTTTATTATCTACGGTGGAGGGGGGGGCCAATATCCATATTGGTTTCCTTAATTGGAGGAGGGGTGCACGTGTCAACCTGGGCCTCCACCACTTGTAATGTTGCAAAAGGATTGGAATTAATGGGCTCCTTGCCTTGGCTTATTTGCTTTGGTCCTGCAGTATGTGATGAAGGCGGTTTGTTCTCCTTCCCTTTGGGCTTTCCCTTACTCAAACTCTTCCTTTTGGATCCAACCTGGACCCATTCAGATTTGGTATTAATTTTAGATTGAGTCAACTCCATCTTTTTCTCATTTATAACCCATTTAGCTTCCTTCTATTTCGGGGTATGCCGCCAATCACTTTGATCCTCATTCCTATTCTGTCCACCAGCCTGCAATTGATTTCCATTTAAACCTTTTCCTAAATTATCCTGACTTAAATGCCCGCGAAAATCCCGCCTGAGTAGCCGTATTTTCCCAAACGGGCTTTCATCATCCTCACCGTCGCCGGTGACAACGGAGCTGCCTCCAACCAAACCTGACCCCTGTTCCATTTTTTTTCCACCATCACGTTCCACATCCTTGTTCCCTCCTGTGTTTTTGCCCTCAACCATCCCTGTCCGTGGTGACACATCCTTCTCTAATCCGCTATTGCACTCCACTGCCTCTTGCACGGTTTGTTGAGCAGGCACTTGTGTAGTTTCTTCATCCTTGCGTGTTGGACAACCAGCCTTCGTGTGACCATATTTACCGCAGGAAAAACAGACTTGATGAAGCCCTTCATAGACAATTGGACGTTCTTCACCAAATACCATATACGTAGGTATTAGGGGTTTTTTAAGATCTATTTCTACATATATTCTTGCAAATCCGCCCTTATCATAAATCGATGTAGATCTATCCACCTTAATCATTTTTCCAATCATATTGCCAATCCTGCGCAGAGACTCCACATTATAAAACTCAAAAGGGACATCAGGCAAGCGAACCCATACAGCAATAATGCATTGAAAGTCAGCCTTCCAAGGATTAAAATTCAGACGCCATCGCTGAACAATCAAATAGTGGTCATCAATCATCCATGGCCCTTCCTGGAAGGCATACTCCTTATCTTCTTTGTTCGAGAAGGATACTATGTAATACCCATTACTTAGGGGAATAAGCTTCAGTGCCTCCTTTGGTCTCCACATTCTGTTAATACGGTCTCGGATCACATACGTAGGAAAACTTGCACCTAGGACCTTTATGATGAGGGAGTTCATCCATGGCAGACACCATGTGGTATATTCCTCAGCAGTGAATTTTAATTTCCTTGGTTTCCCTTCCAGTCTCCTAGTTTGCTGATTATCCTCCTCATTTGACTCCTCCAACTCGCACTGAGAGTCCTTTTCATTCATCTTATGAAAATAATTCCTCCAGCCCTGAACAATATCATCCTCCTCTGAGTGTTTCATGAGAAATCCTGCACACCCAGGTGAAAGACGCTTGTCACGGTATGATAACGAAGACCCAGCATTCCTCCGATCAGTTGGTGTCCCATTGCAACTCCCCTCTACACTCTTCTTTGGTTTAGCCGTCTTCCCAAAGACAAAGCTCTTCCCATCAGTACCTGGCGCCTTGCTAGCAATATCTTTGCCACCTTCACTTTCACCATCTCCGCCGCCTGTCCCCCCTTTGCTGCCGCTCACCGTTGCTTTCCCTTTAGATTTTCCTGAAATTCGCTCTCGGTTGCTCATTGCTCTCTATTTCATGGGCTATCACTTTTTTTGTTTTTTTATGTACTAGTTTTTTACGATATAAAAAAAAACTAATAATTTTATGATCTCCGTTGATTGACTTCGTTTTCGTGGGTCAATGTTACGAATAGTCCAAATTGCCCCTGCTTTTAATACAACGACGTCGTTTTATTAGCGGCGAAGGCCCGGTAATGAAAAAAAAGCCGAGTTTGGAAAGAAGCCGAGTTGCCTTTATGCATGACATCGCCGGAGCTAATCGAACGACAGTATAGAAGAGTCAAACGACATCAAACCCAAGTACCAAAAATCCGACACGCGCTGCTTCTCTTTGCTCGTCGTTGTCGGAAGAGGACTATCCCCTCATAAAAGCTTCGGTTTTTCGTTCTTGTTGAGAATTACTCGCATTCCGTCCCCCGAATTGACTCCGAAGTCAGAACTTCCCAGTTATTCAGTTCTTTCATCTCTGCTTTATTGTCTGAAAATAATTTTTTAGGGTTAGGGATTCACTCTGTTCGCCAAGCTGGAGAGGCACAGAGGAGACCGCTATGGCAACAACAACCACGATTCTAACCCATATCGTCATTCCAGAGCTCCGTCCCGCTTCTCCGACGCCCCCTTCAACAACCGCGGTGGTGGAGCCTCTCACCACCGGCAGTTTGACAGCCCACCCCGTCGCTCTCCTGGAAGAGGTCCAGGGTTCCGATCACCGGGTTTTGGCGGCAGCGATGGGTTTAGGCCGCTGAGTGGTGAGGGTCCTGGAGGGTTTGGGTTTGACGGTCGTCAGGGGCAGCCACTCTCTGGGCAGAAACGAGGGTTTCCCTTCTCTGGACGGGGAGGTTCGCCGGGTGAGTGTAACTCTTTTTGCTTCTTGTTAAAATGGTGCATTGAATTAGAATTGGAGTATTGTAATTCATAATGAGGGTGGTCTTTCAAGCCGTCTAGTGTGGCTTCATCAACGCGAGATTATAGTTATTATTCACCTCCTAAAATCGCATGCATGCTTGCCAAATTGCCTTGTTGCTTGAGACTGATTTATTATTCACTTTTTTTATGTTCAATTATTGCATAGCAATTGTGCACCATATGTATGGGAACTGCAATGTATAAAGTTTGTATATTTTGGGATGCTTAGGATATGGTTAATGCTTCTGTTAGGAGTGCTTGTGTTTTTTCCCCTCTTCTTCTTTTGCTGCATAAGTGCTAGCAGTTTAGCATGCCTTATATGACCTCGAATGGGCAGCCGCCAAGTCCATGGGTGTGTAAGTTGTAGTGGTACTAGCTTATATGTTAAGTTAGTCTATACACTGGACACTGGAGCAGCAACTTTGGTAACAGCAATTATTTGAGATGTTTTATCTAGCATGTGTTTTAGTTGTTTTTTTTTTTTTCCTTTTTCATACTTCTGAAATAAAAATTGTCTGTAACCTTGTTGCGAATTTTCCCTTCAGCCCCGAATACTCTTCCCTTTTATCCTTTCCAAAATGATATGTGTTTGCCTATTGATTGGCGAAAGAGCAGAGCAACGGATAAACCAGAGTGCCAGAGTGATTTATGGTAGCAAACCTGGAAAGGGAAGTGTAGTACACATTCTACAGGCCCATTCTTTGCTGTCCCAGCCCCTCTTCAGATTGTAGCCTTCAACGCAAGTTTAGAGGAATGCACTGAGGTCAAGCTTGTAAGCATAGTTTGTAGGACTGATCTTGGTGATGAAGATTTGGCATTACGTGAATAGCATTGAGAGAGGATAGGACAGTGGGAGATGCTAGATTTGGCTTTTGAAAAGAAGTGATTAATAGAGTGGCAGATGAACAAGGAAGAAGAAAAAAATGGGGTTTGGTTTGAATGTCAAATCTAGGAGGGCCCTCATAGACATAGAAAATATTTTTTTTAAAAAAAACAAACTGTAATTTGTATGCTCTTGTACATACATACATGTTATGGTTTCATACTTTCATTTTAGATTTAATGTCACTGTTCAATAAAAAAGTTAAAATATTAAAATTATTAATTATTGAAATAAATATTAGATAAAGAAGCACAAATGCATAAAATTTAAAATTATTGAAAGAAGGGATGAACAGGTAAGGAAAGAAACACGACTTGTGTGAAGGATAGAGGACTAAATAGGAAACAATTACTATAGATTGTGTAAAACATGAAAGAATAATTGGTGATGAAGGTATTGAGAAAGAAGATAAAATAGGATTGCAAATCAATGTATTGTCAATATATAATAAAATTATCAGAAGTTTTACTTTTCATTAGTTCGTTAGATATGAACAACGCAATTTGCCTCAATCACCATATAATGCACGGGCCCTATATCTTTCTAGAAATATGAACTTGTCATTTTTTATAATTTGTTTGACACACACAAACTTAACCTAATTCCAGTGTCATAATTTTATTTTATTTTTTCCCCCTTTCTTATGGCCCCAAACTTATTTTTCAATATCAATCTTTTATCTTATCATGTCAAGCCATGGTTCTTTGGTAAAGAATAAGGAGAAAAAATAGCATCCCTTGTCGGTTTATCCCATTCTACTTGCTCAACATCTGGATGAGTACTGCGGACTGGCAAAGCTTGATTTAGGTGACACTACGGTGTTCCCCTGCAATGGGCACATTAAATTGGTTGTTTTTCATATCTGAAAGTCGCATATAGTGAAAGCAGATTTTTAGGATGTGGTGTAAACAAGTCATGTAAAAATCAGTTTTTTTCTTAAATCTCAGCAGTTTTATTACTTGTATGCGTTGCTGCTGGAGCTTATTTGCATTTTGAATCTGTTGCTCTTTCTCAGTTTTTTGGGGATGTTTGTTTTCATTGGCAGGAGTTGATTGATTAGTCCATTTCTTGTTCTATTTCCACTTTATTTGCAATTACCTCTCCTCCAGTGCATTGTGAAATGGAATTGACTGACATTTTTCCCTTTAATTTTAAGACCGTTTTGGTGGGGAAAGTTTTGCCAAACTTTTTGTAGGATCTGTTCCACGGACAGCAACTGAAGAAGATGTAAGTCTTTTAAGCCCCTCATATTTCCCTTTCTTGTATCGGTTGGGGTCTTGGACAGTTTGATTTTGAAATTATTAGCACATGGCAGCAAGGATAAGCTTTCCAGTACTCTATAGAAACTTTCTTTAGGATTCTAAAGGATGCCTGTTTTGTTACCAACAGTACTCATTCTCACTTTTGCATGATGTCTGAGTCTAAAATTTATCCTGTTACAATTATTTTTTCAGATTCGGCCTTTGTTCGAGGAACATGGAAATGTGGTTGAGGTTGCCCTAATAAAGGATAGAAAGACAGGACAGCAGCAAGGTACTTATGAATTTTTTAAAAAAAATTCTGACTGTTCATCTGTATGATTTCTTGCTCGGGCCATTGTGTCATTGGTCCAATAGGTGGGGTGTTAAACTTACAACCAAACTATACAGTCAGTCTTGGTGTGCTATATGCTGATTTAGACCTGTTTGATTCAGTTTTGATTTGTTTTTGATCAGTTTATTTTGGCAATGAACATCCCAGCTACCTTTACTATATAATATAATTTGAAAGTTAAGCCACATGTAAGTTAAAACCACGACAAATTGATGGATAGAGCACAGGTAGTCTGGCTTAGTTTAGATTCAAAAATGTTACAAAATGTTTCCAATGAACTGGGTCCGCAAAAATCGTGTTGGTTAAACTGGTTCAATTGTATGCCAGTTTAACTATCCAGACTGGAGCCTCTGACCTCTGTGTTGCAACTTTAGGTGTATCCAATAAACTAATTCCAACTATTGTTTATAATGGGCGGATGAATGTGATACTGTAATTTGTTTACGTTCAAAATGTTTACTTAATTAAACGAACATAGAAAATGTTGATTGTTAAATTTAATTTAATAAAATGAACAGAGATTTATGTTGACTGTTACATTTAATTTAATAAAAAAACGTTGGCTTGAAGTTTGGCCTACCAGATGTAAATTTGATTGTTACATTGTAGTAATTGGTTTGTTTGTTCGAATATTACGATTCACTAGTAAGTTAATGAATGGCAGACTTGATTATAGAGTAATTGGTGGTCATCTGTGGTTCTTATTGTGAAACACTGCCAAGCATATTCAATATAATTGTCATGCTTTTGCTTCTACAATAAATTTAATGAGCTAATGGTATGGAATCATTGTTCTGTGACTTCACTCGTCAGTATGTGAGAAATGCAGCCCTTAAATCTTATTTAATAACCAGCCATATGGTTGTTTGAGTTGTATTTTCAAGAAGGATTTGGCATTTCTGCAGGTTGTTGTTTCATCAAGTATGCTTCCCCTGATGAAGCTGATCAGGCAATTAAAGCATTGCACAATCAACATATTCTTCCTGGAGTGAGCTGTTGTGCTTTGAATCCTAAATATTAAATAGTAGCGGTGCAAGATACTGGTTTTTCTCACACTTTTTTTTTTTTTTGGGGTTATATTAGGGTGTTGGTCCAATCCAAGTGAGATATGCTGACGGTGAACGAGAACGCCTTGGTATTATTCCTAAGAATTCTTGACATATTGATTTTGAAATTTGATTAATGTTGGTAATTTTAGTCCTAGTAGTTGTTTACATCTTTTTCTTGATTGGAATTCCTTTGTGATAATTATTCATGTTACCCAGATGTTTGGCCCAGATTTCGTTAAAGAACGGTGAATAATGTTGTAGTTGCAGGTGTTAAATTTTTGTTTCATGTTTACATTTGTTATTCTATCTCTTCAAATTTATTTGTTGAGTAGCAGTTTTGCAAAGATTGAAAATTTGTCTCTTTTATGAGTTTCTATGCATTGTTTTTTATGTCTACTGTTGTTTGGGATTTTTCCTGCCCCAATGAAAGAAATTTAACCTTTAGTGAAATCTGTTTTTTTTTTTGGAGTAAATCTGTAACTTCTATTAATTGGATAACATACATTTACCCATCAAGAGAGAGAAGAAACAAAATTATGAGAACACAAGAGACCCAATCATCAATCACCACCTCCTAACCAAGGGGGTTGTTGATCAAAGGTGAGGAGATTATCAGTGATTCCATGAGCAAATTCAGCTAGGTTGTCAGCATTATATGTACAGTCTCTCTTTATTTTGGAACTTAGAACAACTGCTTAGTTGAAATGAAATAAGCTAATAATATAAGTTTCATTATTATTCAACTGGTTTTTTGTTTGAGTATGCTTTAACATGACATTGTCATGAATTTTCTGAGCATGTGTACTGACTATTTGATGTTTCTGTAAATTAATATTTATTCTAGGCGCAGTTGAATACAAGTTATTTGTGGGCTCCCTGAATAAACAGGCTTCTGTAAAGGAAGTTGAGGAAGTATGTTAATGCACCCATTAACTCCACATCTTGGATATTCATTCATTTATTCCTGTTATGTATATCATATAATCATCTTATTTTTAGAAAAATGTGAGTTTTGGCAGTTTGGTTCAAGAACATGAAACTAAATGATGTGTGTTCCATCAGATTTTCTCAAAATATGGACGGGTTGAAGATGTTTATCTGATGCGTGATGAGAAGAAGCAAAGCCGTGGTGTGTCCCTTACTCTTAAGAGATCCTTACTGGAAAATCTGTGACTATAAAATAATCTAACTTTTGTAATCTCTGACCACATAATTGTTAAATCTTGAACATTGTTTTATTTTATTGAGGAGGGGGCATTTCTTTGGATTTCTGCCTTCTAATTGTCCTTGGGAAAGCACATATTTATTGATTGCTTAGTTTTATGTTATACACTTTCCTCCAAATGATAATTTGGAGACTATCCAATTTTAGGCTGGCTTTTCTTTGACTCTGGATATGTGTTTAACTCCATGCTCGATATGTAATCATTTTCCTCTTTTGATTGAAGGATGTGGTTTTGTTAAATACTCTCACAGAGATATGGCTTTGTCGGCTATAAATGCACTTAATGGAATTTACACAATGAGAGTAAGAAAAATTCTGTTTCTGTTATAATTTCTATTTTAATTACTTGAAAGCTTGTTGCTTATTATCATGTATTTCTCTGTGTAGGGTTGTGATCAACCTTTAACTGTACGATTTGCTGATCCTAAGAGACCTCGACAAGGGGATTCAAGGTTTGTTACCTCAAGCCCCTGCTGATATTTAAGCTCATTATCACTAGAATGTTAATGGATTGAACAAAGCATGGCTGTTCAGACTTGATTGAGTGATTGGCTTGCTCACTGATATATATAAAATAAAAGTTAAGCAGAGAGTCTGCATTTTTGTCTAACAAATTGAATTCTAGGTCCACTGTAGCCCTACTTGCAGGACAAGTTCAAATGGTTGCAGGGACTAGAAACGAGCCTAGATTTTGTCGTGAGAGGTGGATAAAAGGGCATCAATCCTTGTTTCTGTTGAAGATTGATCCATTGGCTTTGCTAAACTATCATTGAGATGGGCCCCTAATGCTTGAACATGATCTTCTATTGACTGACTATTACTAATATTTTTTCTTATTTCTTTCTTTCTTTCTTTCTTTCTTGCTTTTTTTTTTTTTTGAATGTATGCTTATTACTTTAAACAAGAGAGCAATTTGTTCTCTTCTTTTTAAACCTGACTCATATTATGAACTTTTATCGTAAACTCTTCTCAGCATGCATATGAATGTTTTTCAATCTGATTGTACTGAATGATTGATTGAAATTCAGCACCTCTGACTGTGTTTTAAGTGTCCTATATATGTTTCCATTGTGATTTTTTTTTTTTGTAAGTGTGAGTTTTCTAATATGTTGCGGCTTGCAGGGGTCCTGCATTTGGTTCGAGATTTGAAGTACCAGGTCCTAGACATCCAGCATTTAGTCCAAGGTTTGAAGCACCAAGTTCTAGGTACCTCCTCCCTCCCTCCTTTCATTTTCATAGTTTCCTGTCTTCTGAATGGTTCATCAATTGCCTTCTCTTCTCTTCTCTTCATACTTGGGAGCTAGATATTGCTTCATTCTGTACTTGTTTTTTCCAGACCTCCATTCATTGTTAATGATCCCATGGGTGATCAAGCCTCTGCTCCCAATGCTTGGGGTCCAATGCATCCTTCAAATATGGGCCCATCATCTAACACTGGTCTGCATAACCTGAGGCCGCCATTGCTTCCTAGATCTGGTGACATGGACATGGCATTGGCTATGAATGCAGTAAGTATAGCTTCAATGTTTCCATAAACCTTTACTGAAAGTCAAATCTTTGATTTTTTAAAAACTTATAAAAGCTACCATTTTACATTAAAAGACACCTCTACTAGTTTTGTTGAAGTTTTTATCCATATTTGAGAAGAAATTTGCTCAGTATGATCTAAATCATGCGTGCAATTTACAATTTGAATTTCTTGATTCTAACCAATTTAATATTCCATTATTTATGGGAAGAATCGGAAATGTCTCTGAATGATGCTCTTAATCTATAGAATCAAGTGACTCATGCCAGAATTGCATGATTCCAGTGATTCAGTTCACGAACTCCCATTGAGTTGTAAAGGTTAACTGATGTGACTACGGTGTGTCTGGGCAATGAAATGTAATTGAACAGTTCATTTTGATTTTCTCAGCTGGTATTTGATATCATCTTTTCACCCTTGATTATTACAGTAGTGTGAAACAGTGCAAGAGATGTTCCCTATTCTATATTCATTCTCTAATTATTTTCTTTGTAGATAAAAAGTTGGTCATTCAGACACCTATGTCTTAACTCTTGTAAACAAAATCTATTCCCTTATGAAAATTATCCAGAGCGATGAGAGGGGTAGTAGTTTTCCATTATCAAAATCCACTTAAATGTGGCTCTATATAAGTTATGGTTTCTTAAAAGAATGTGAAGAAAGACATTTAACTTGATGATGTGTAACCATTTTCCCAAAACAATGCCACGAGGCGTGAGGGGCTTTAGCTTTTTGGATGAAACGTATATGCAAAATCTGTTACTTGTCACTCATGCTTGCAAGACTTATGGTTGAATTGTTATATCAATTCTTGGTTTAATTTTGTTATATTCAACACGTGATTTGTTTATTTTATTACAGTTGTCAGCAATCTGTCTGGAAATTTAGCTTACTGAGAATTTTGGCTAATTTAATTTAGAAAACAATGAAAGCCTAGAAGTTGCTGTTATCTGATGAACTCCTGCATGCATACTATGGTTAGCAATATGCCCGGAGATTCACATAATTCAGTAATTCACAAACTAAGTGAGAAAATAGGTGCACCCTATTTTGAGTGTGAGGGGGGTTGGGGATGACAGTGCAGAAGAGCAGTGGCTTCTGTTTAAAGAGAAAGGATTCAGCCCTATGTGAAAGTGCCTTTGTTGAAGTGTAACCTTGTGGAGAATTCTTTCTTGAAGTTGAACTTTTACTGTAGATGCACTCAGATACCCAGGTTATCAATTATACAATAAGAGTGAAGATCTTAATGCTTCTAATATTGAGAACGCTCCATCTCTTAATTGATATGCTGTTATCTTTCTATCCTCTCAATGAATGAGGAGGGAACGCTGTAGGGAAAGGCTTTCATTTTTAAGATGTAAATAGATGGGGTTTATGGACCCATAACATGCGGTCCTCTGGAAAAAGGAGAGAACGTTATACTGAGTCATTGAGATGCTAATTTGGTAAAAGAAGCTTTTTAGAATGTGAAATTTATGGTTAGATGTATTTTAATTTCCTGTTTATTTCTTCTGTTCATCCTTGTTTGATATATTTCTTAATTATTAATTTCTCTGGTAATGTGGTGTTTGCATCACCCATTTACTTATGTTTAAACAACTTTAGGGTGGTCCTGGGAATGGCTTTGGAGGCCCTTCAAATGGTCCTTTTCAAAGACAGGCTCTGTCATCAATGCCACAGCAGGTATATTGAGATTACTGTGGTTTCATTCCATCTTTTCCAGCTTGAAATGGATTTGTAAATGTCTCATTGCTTTCAGAATTTCAATCAAAACATTCCACATATTACACAAGCCAGCCAACAGATGTCACCACTGCAGAAGCCTATTCAATCACCCCAGGACAAGCCGCCTTCACTCCAGATGTACCCTCCAGCCCCGATTCCCTACTCACAAGCACCACCTTCTATTGCATCATTTAGGCAGGTTGGCCAACAGCAACTTCCTTCGTCTGCTGGTCCTCTTCCTTCACATCAGATGCATGGTCTAAATGGACACTTTCCAGTTTCTCAGCCTCAAGCCCAGCAGTTTGCTTCATCTGCTGGTGCAGCGGTGCAGGGCCATGCCCCTTTAGATACCAGCTTGCGAACAAATACAACATTGACTCCCATAAGTCAACAGCAACTATCTACCTCTATGCAGCAGCAGCCGCTTCAGCCTCAGCAGTCTCCATCCCAGTTGGCGCAAATGCTGTCACAACAAACTCAGACTTTGCAAGCGAGCTTTCATTCATCTCAGAAGGCTTTCTCCCAGCTTCAACAACAACTACAGATGATGCAACCGTGTAGTCAAGGTTTAACATTGCAGCAAAATGTAGAATCTATGAAAAAACAGGTATTTTAGACTAATGAGTATTATTTAATTCATTAGTTCATGATGTGGAGGGAAGCTGTTGTAGCTGTTTAACATCTCTACGTACATGAAGTTTCATGAATTAGGAGTGAGTGGAATTTGGTTCCGAAGATGCCCTCCAGGTTTAATGCAAGCAAGTTTTTGGTATTGTGTTCATTAATTGTATTCTTTGAATTGTTTTCAACTGGTAGATTGTCAACTTTTCACTATATTGCCCGACTGATTGTAAACTTTTTGCTGTGACTGTTTATTAATGAAGATTGGATGCATCATTTGTGCATGTGTGTGCATAGATAGGACACACATCCCTTTGGTTTATTTTTTTTCCCCTTGCTAACATTCAATTGTTCTTCAGTCCCAGTGGACGGGGGCGGCTCCAACTGCAAATGTGCCTTCATCCTTATCTGCTGCTGTACCACCAATAGGCCAGAATATAACCCCTGCGAAATGTGATTGGACAGAGCATGTATCTCCAGAAGGCTTCAAGTATTATCACAATAGTGTTACTGGGGAAAGTCGGGTTGGTATTTATTTAAGTTGCCTTTTAGTTTCTCTCTTTTTTTCCTTTTTTCTTCTAAGTTAATTTTGCTTTCTAACTAAAGTCTTCTTCACGAATCTATTTCTTTGGACTGATTTCTTACATGAACCTGTAGTGGGAGAAACCTGAAGAGTTGACATTATCTGAACGGCAAAAGCCATCTGTTCAACAATCTCAAAGTCAGTCACAGCCTCCAACATCACCTCAACAAGTTCCTCAAATGCAACAGTTGCAGCCTCAAGGCCAGCTCCAAGGGCAGGTGCTCCAGCAACAGGTACAATAGCTTTCTGTCTTCCTTGATATTTGTATCTGGCATATAGTGTAGTGTTTAAAGATGAGCTTATTATGCTGATTTTGCGTTTTGGAATTCTAGTACCAGGCCTATGCAGTTTCAGGTCATCAAAATGCTCAGGTAACATTCTTTTTTCAAATTAGGGTAATGGCCTTTATCTTTCTGCCTCCTACTTTTCTTGGAGAAGTTTCTTGGGCTCTTGTAGAATTTGCTCCCTTGGACTCCAAAGGTTTCGTAGATTATGTAATTGTAGGCAGTTGCTGATGCTACGGGTCAAAGTTGACTTGTTAGTCAGTCTAACCTTATAGGGTTCCATAGTTGAGTCCATGTCTGAGGAATTTCGGTCCCAAGACTTAGACAACAGCTGATGATCTATGTACCCTCTGGTTCTAAATATAGAATATTTCTAACTACCCCACTGAGACCAAGGTGAGGTAGTTAAATCATTAAAATGGTCTAAAATTGAAATAACTTTACAAGTTTATTCCTATTTGAAAGTGTGATTTTTTTCCCTTAAAATAAATATGTTGTAAACATTGGCGATTTTGCCAAAAAAAAAGAGGATAATGCTCCACATTTTTTATGCAAAGTGACTAATATATATCAACATCTATTTGTTCTAGAAAGCGACTGATACCCATTCACTCTATTTATTTTGAGCATAGCCATTAAAATATCAATCTCATATGTATAGAAAGTAAAAAAGGGGGAGGGGGGAAGTTCATGGTAATATTTTTTCGTGTACATAGTTGAAATTTGGTTTGGTCTATTAGGAAGTTGGCTTGCACTTGTTTGAAATTGACAGGTCACAACTTCATCTATTGTGCCGTCTCTGTCTAGTCTAACCTTTTTTTCTTTGAAACGTTGCAGGGAATGTATACTATGCAAGAGTGGATGTGGAAAGATAAGCCAGCAGGTGCTATTTCTTCTACCTTATTTTGATATTTATGGTGTTGTGGGTCTGAGCCAACTAGCGGGTTGTGATGCTAAATCCGAGCGTTGCTATAACTTGTCAATTCCATCTTTAATAAACAACCTCCATGATGGAGTCTGATTTACTTTTTTTTTTTTTTATATAGGGGGCGTAGAAATTTCTCATTGAAAATTTTATATTTGAGAAAGACCTGGTAAATTTTTATACTCAGAAGGTTTCGGTACTCTGCAAATTTTATACACAGATTACTGATGTACTCTGATTTAGGTCCTCGCCAATTAAATTTTCAATGAAGGACTTTTCCCCAATTTTTCCCAAATTTGTTTGAGACCAATTTTCACATTAGGCAGTTGAATAGAGTAAGGATGAATTGAGCTGCGGATCACTATGGCTATGAATGTTCTTTGACTACGATCTCCAGAAATTTTGGATCTGACATTTCTGGTTTTATTTGACCTGCAGGGATTTGAAAACTCGTGAGCATTGAGCTTTTGAGGTGGTGCACAAATGAAGAGGAGGCTGCAACCTTTTTAATGGCTGAGAGGAACAGAGCCTCTAATCTGATGGTGAAGAAGGTAGGGGTTGTGATGTGACCTCTTTGAGCACAAATGAATCATGTGACAAAAAGAGTCCATTTTGCAGCCACCATTACTCACCATTTGATGATCCTCGTTGAGAATTCTTCGCTATCACTACTAGCTTAGGACTAGAAAATTCTGTTGGGGTCACAATCTATTTAACAAATAAAATTCCTCTACAGTCTGTGTAACATAGTTTTGCCCCGTAAATTATTATTATATTATATAGTATTTAACATAATCATTTATCACTCAAGCATTAGTATTCCCAGTCAGCCATATTGCTCAAGTCTGGCGAAAAACGGTAGTAATTTCAATTGAAATATACCAAATGGAATGAAACTATTAAAAATTGAGATTTTTTGAACAAGTGGAAATCAGTCAAATTTTGGTTTGGATTTTAATTTGTCGTAAATTTTGAGTCGGTTTGACGTAAATTTGAAATTAAATTGGTCGGCGGAGAAGAAAATTTAGTGAATATTCTAAGACTTTCTTCAAAGTATAAAATGCCTCTGTGTTGCATGGTTAAATGAATATTTGGTAAATTCTGAAACTGTGGTTTTAAAAGTAAAGTCTTTTTTTGCGGTTTCAGAAGGTTTTTTTTTTTTTAAAAAAAAGATGAGATGAAATTCTTTTCATATGTTTATCTCAAGAAAGTTATTTATCAGCCAATAATTTATTCATTTATTACTCTTCTATTATTTTTTTTTTCTATAAGATATGCAAATTGTGATGTCCAAAAGGGTATTCGAAATTAGATAGGAGTAATAAAGATATTAAAAAAGATTTTTTTTTTTTTTTGGTTTGGAAAAATGCCTTCATTTATGTGAAAGAAAAATGTTAAATTGAGCGCTTGAGTCAAAAACAAACACGAGAATTAAATATAGTTAAGGTATGAAATTTTTTATTATTGAGGGTAAAATGAGGATTTCTTTTTTTCTTTTTTCTTTTTTTGAGATATAGCGTCTAAATTTATTTTATGAAAAGAAACTAGGCACACTAAGAATTCTTTTTTGAAAAAAATGGGAGGGAGTGATAATTTATTAATTCGTCGTATTCATTTAAGTTGGCGTTGGGCATTCCAGTAGTATCTTTCTCTTGACTCAAGTTTGAAGAATAGTTTTACAAATTCTAGTTCAAATGTAGTGTTTGGGGCTTGAAATTTTACTTGTTAACAATTATGTGCAATTTATTTGATAAAACAAATAAAACTAATCTGAAGCTCCATGCCACAGCTAGCTTCATGGAACAAGAGAAATCACATTCTGAGAGAGAAAAGGCAGATAATTGAATGTTATCTTCTTCTTCTTCTTTTATATATATATATATATATATATATATATATATATATATATATATAATAATTTTAGGAAAGGAGTTGGGTTCACCCATGATCTAAGGGCAAAGCGAAATCTCTCTTTCTCCTAGATGGTACTGATGTTGGACAGGGTGAGTTGTTTATTACCCTCAGGCATTAATTTAGGCACCCAGAAGATAGGATGCCTCCTCCAACGCCTTAACTAACTTCAGGATCGAACATCTTCCCTTTGCTAAGAGAATTCAATGTTATCTTAAGGCTCTGGTTGAGAGTGCATATCATATGTTAGGAAAGATATTAGTTGTTAATGTGTACTGATTTAATTGTTAACGTTAATAATTGATATAATTGTTAACGTTTTTTGCGGGGTTCTTTTTAGTGATTGTATGAAAGCTCTACTTCTCACTAATTAGACAAAACACATTCACAATACACAATACCCTCATGTGACTAAACATGAATTGTGATATCAAAAGTATTTATTCACATAAATCGAGATAAAGTTTCCATCATATATTTACCTTATATATCGTAAATTACGATTGAAAAGATACTTAGTTTCAGCCGCTTTCCCAAACCAGCACTGTTGAGACTGTTCACATGGATATTTGCTCAAAGTGCTTAGCCTTTCTCTCTAAACACTTCAATCATGTGTTGCCTATAGCTAGCTAGTTTTGAATGTTTTTGTAGCCATTTATTTAAACAAAACGAAAGTTTTAGAAACATTATGTGTGTATGTGTTAGGAAACATACACAAAATTATATAATCTGTACAACCCTCAAGTTTAATCAAGAAAACCAAAGCAGTTTATCCACGTAACAATCATGTATTTAAACAAATAGTGATGCAAAAATGCTAAAGATAGTTGACATAGATGGTATGGGATTTGGTCAAGTCCCAAGGGGATGTGTGTTTAATCCCCACTGTTGTCGCTAGGACTTCTTTAGTAGGGGATCTCGTAAGTCTCCAATAAGTGCTCAAAGAGCCCGAGGCCGTACCCTGGCTTTAGTGGGGAACCGATATCAAACCCCTCCAAAACTTTTTTTATAGCAAAAAAAATAGTGATGCAAAAATATATACATATATATGGAACTTATTTATAGTGGTGTAAAAACCTTATTTTTCTCTAACGAAAAAAAAAAACCATATTTCTCCCTTTTTTTTAATATTTTCTCTCTCCTTTTCGCTCACGTTTTGTTCATATGCATTTTAAATAGTGAATTCACAATTCTAACATAGAATTGGTCTGTCGAATTGCTAGTGTGGAAGAGGTTAAGTTTACATGTTAAGCAAAGAATTAAAAAAAAATGTTTTCTTCGTTTTTATTTTCTTGTTTGCCATTAACAAGCAATCTACTTGTTCTTTTCTGGAACCTTTATTCCTATCTGACCGCCCATAAAAGAGAACCATATGAATGAGTCCCCCCCCCCCCCCCCCCCCTTTTCTTTTTTTTCTCCCTTTTCAATTGATTTTTTAAGAGGTGACTTTTCATTAGTCATTTTGATTTTGATGCCATATTAAATCAATCTTCTTTTAGCATATGTCCTGAAACTGAAAGATCTTTTGCTTAAAAAAACGGAAAGAGTAAGAAAACATGCACCTTTTCTTCCTATTCATGGGGAAAAGGAACTTATAATTAGTCATTATAAAAATAAATTTCAAAATATTATATACACAAGCTAAGTTAATTTAAAATTTAAATTATGTTATTAAATCTTGACAACCAATCCTTCTAAACATTTAAATTAATGCAAATAACTCTTCAATTATTAATTTATCCATCATTTTACTAATGTACCACTCTGATCCTATTTATAAGTTTCTTTTAACTAAATCACGTACACTAAGAAGAAGTAATTAGTTCAATGATTATGGAGTAGATTTTCAACTTTACCCTCACTTATATATGTGTATCTTTCAACTCTTTCTTCTCTCTCTATTTTCATCGGTACGATTAATATAAGTAAAAATATCACAATCTCGTTTATTACCCTGAAACTAGACTTATAAATGAGATTAAATTTTTTGGTCAAAAAAGACTTATAAATAGACCAGAGTGGTAATGTTACTTACACATACTCACACATGTCTCGTTAGTGAAATAATATAGTACTAATTCACCGTGAGATTTTCTTTAAAATCATAAAGTTTAGATACTTAATTATCAAGTTTTAAAATATAAAGATGCTATTATACATAACTCAATTTTTAAGAGTTTTGCATGCATATTTTTTCAAACTTGCAAACTACGCTTCAAATTGATTGTTTTTTAATTTTTAATTTATAAAATCATGTCAACTCATTATTATATATAGAACGCTGATACATGTGTTTTTTTTTTTTTTTTGGTCCAAAGAATCAACTATGGTTTTGGTTTGTTTTGACATAACAATGAATCAATGAGTTTAAAAGGAGTGCAGCAAAATAGTGCTCCAAATTCAAAATACCTTTCGACCCTCAAAACCGTAGTTTTGTTTAAGCCATCCCACAATATTTGTTGACAATTTCAAAATAATAAACAAACATCATAATCAAATTGCAATTTAGCGTAAAAGCTAGCAAGATATTAATTAAACCAATTTTACTACCTCAATTACTTAGAGTAATGCATTGCAGTTAATTAATTAATTCCTTTATATCCTTATTAATTTTGTTCAAGATATACATATGCAAGCCACTAAACCAGAGTAGTTGAAATGATTAGGGAAAAAAATAACTAAAATTAATGTTTTTACGCAAAATTAACCATACCTAATAGCAATAACAGGATAGAAAAGGAAAAATAAAAATAAAAATAAAAAAGATGACATTGAAAATGACAGTGTGGTAGCATCACATTCAAAATATTCGAATGATTACAAAACTTCATCAACCTTCCACTTCCTGTTATTGCCTGCAACTTTTGTTTCTTTTTAAAGCTATAGAATCATAATATTAACTCAACAGTGTTTTGTGGCTTCAAATATCTAAGAAATTATTTATGCTTTTTCATGTATTACATGAAATTAAATAGGTATTAAAAAATGATTATGTAGAAGATGAAGTATATATGTACTTAAAAACGTGTGCAAATCATAATATTCTTAAGATATGTCAGAAGGGTTTAGAATTTCCCTGTGAAGAAAACCATTCAATTTTATTTTAACCTAAATCTTATGCACATGCCACATGTTCATAACTTAGTTTTATTTAATAAACAAAGTGTGTGTGCGTGTGGCCGATAAAAATATATATTACTTTCTACCCATAAGTTACACCATCCGATCTATTTTTATTAAGATATATTAACTACTTTTCTGATATTTAAGATATTTCGTTAAAATCTGTGAAATGTCAACATTTTTTTAAAGCATTACAAAATTATTCTTAATCAAATTAAAACCATTATATGAGTTAAGAGTGAAGACCATAAGATTTTCTACAAACAATTCATAAATATTTCATTAAATTTCATATAAAGGACCTTGTATTATAGAATGAAAGGGAAAAATACTCTTTTATTTCTTTAAGTTTTGACTCAATTGTAATTTAGTCATTAAACTTTAATTCATTATAACTTAATCTTATTTCTTTAACTCTGTTAGAACTCGATCCCTAAATTTTAACTCCTTACAATTCACTTCATATAGTTTAAATCATTTAAAACTTTAATCCCTGATTTTCATGAAATATATATATCTTTTTATTTTCTAGCTATAATATATAGACTAATATTTTAAAAAGTTAAATCATAGAGATTGAATAGTATTGAATCAAAGTTCAAGAACTGAATTACAATTGAATTAAGAATATAGAGACTGAATTACAATGGCAAAGTTTGGAAATCAAATTAAAACTGAGTTAAAACTATAAAGACAAATATATAAATTTTCCTTAAACAGAATTAGATAAAAGTATAACTTATTTATAGTTTTATATTTTTTTATTTGCACGTTGATCTTTCATTGATGTTGATGTCGATGTCGATGATTGATATTGATTTTGTGTCCACACTTTTGAGTCTTCAAATTCTAACAAATATATGCAATATTGATAGATGTCGTCGTTGTTGCTGTCAGTCATATTCTGAAACTTGCAAAGTAAGAAAAGAATAAAGAAGGCTGCATGTTGAAGGAAAGCACTCACCTAAGTTCCCACCAGTTTTGATGAAACCTATTAATATTAATATTATGGCCAAGAAAATCTGATGAAACGGATAAATCATTAGAAAAGTACGAGGTTTTAAAATATATATTATGCCAATTAAAGGATGAGAGAGAGAGAGAGAGGTGTATTACCCTCTCATGCTGCTGCATGCATCAGATTGCTTAACTTCATATATATTAAGTTTTAGATTTTAATTTGTGCATTTATTTTTGGAATAATTAACATCCCTTTTAAAATATGGCATTGGATTGAATATTATCTACTTATTAACCAAAGTACAAATAGTTTAAGACAAGGGCTCTATCTTGTGAATTCTCTGTGCCACGGGCTCTATTTTAATTGGGATATTAACATTTATGAATAAATAAATAGCGTAAAAAATAGCTAGATAGAAAAAAAATTTGTAATATAAAGATAAGTTGTGAACTTCACATTTAAGTTTATCTCTTGAGTTATTTTCTCTTCAGATAATTCAATTTAATTATAATTTCGCATGTATACTTCTAGAGGGATTTGCATGTTATGTATATTCATTTTGAGTTATTTAGGTTTGATTTAGATTGTTTGCACTGCAATATTACTTTTTATTCTTAGATATGATTTTCTTAATTGAAAATTGAAAGGGAAAATTTTTTCTGTAATATGTTTCCTTTAAAATAAAAAAAATTAATCCAATTTTTAAAAAAATTATATAATCAATTAAATCAAATTTAAACAATAACAGAAATTAAACAAGGAGAAAATCCTAGGTATAGGGTTGTTTACAGGTCAAGATACTCACCCAATAATTCGGCCGGGTTTTGGTATGGTATAAGAAAATTAATAAAACATGAAAAATTTTAAATAAAAAAAATATTTTAAAAAATATAATTAATTTCATTTCATTTGGAAAATAATGTCACGATCAAATGTAATATTTTTTAGAATTTTAAATACGTACTCAATCAGTATATACATTATTTTTTTATATTATGTTAACAAATTAATTTAATATTTGAGTAAAATCAAAATCTGGGTTATAACAACAAAATCTGGAAATTTTAAAAAACCTTAAAATCATAAAGTTAATTTATTTATTACAAGTGATATATATTAAAAATAATAATCTTATAAAAATTAATCATTATTGATATATATATACTATGTATGTATATCCCGTAACACCCTGATCTCTAACAACGTACTATATAAGCACCCTAATCTTAATAAAAAAGTTTGAGCAAAAAAAAAAATCTTAATAAAAAAGAAATTACAATTGGAGTACCATGGTGGAAAGGTTTCAAAGGATTCTGAAATACTAACCATATAATAGAAAAGAACAAAACAATACTTGAGAAGTAGTCTAGCTACCATAATTAAATAGAAATCAACTTGTAATTTGGAATGCTTATAGTAAAAAGAGTATCTATCATAGTTAAAAAAAGAATAATCCATCACAATAACCTTGTTTGAATGATCAATTCAAATAATTGTGCAGTCAATTCACAACCTTAAATTACGAGGTTTTCACAATGATGTTCATCATCATCAAAGTCCAAATCGGGCTTTAAGTCAAAAGAAGCTCATCTGAGTCAAATCAAAAGCATTAAAAGAATAAAAAAGCTAAGGAGTCCTAAATGGCATTAAGCACATGGAATTAAAATGAAGCTATACAAACGGAAGAGTGATATATAATGCTTTAGTAACCATCTTTCTAATTCAAAACATGTCAGAAGTTTGTACTAATGAGTTGTCCAGTAGAAATAAACAAACATGATATCATTTCCTAAATAATATACTTTTCCAAAAACTATATATATATAACTTTTAATTAACCTCACATCTCTACCTATCCTTATCCCCTTAAAATAAAATCCACCCTTGTTATACTCCTTTCGGTTATAATTATAAGAGCTAGTTGACTTTTTTGGAGAGGTTAAGGAAGCTAATTAAATTATTTTAGAGTATTTTATTTTTTCTTCAAACTAATTAGTTTAACTAATAAACTAATATATAATCTAAAAATATACAACATAAGAAATGATTAAATAACTTATTTAGCTTCCTTAATCTCTCTAAAGAAAGTCAACTAGCTCTTATAAATAGGACCGGAGGTAGTACAATTATTTTTGAAATTTCATGTGATGCCAAAAAATTTATGTACAATGCATTTTAAAGCACCTAAGGTGATTGGGACATGAAGAGTAAGATTGGCCTGAGAAGATACAGATCATTTAATGGCTGGAAAGTTTAGGAATATATATATATATATATATATATATATATATATATATATATAGGAGACAAGTCACACCTTCCCTATATGAATTCTCTTTTTCTTGCTTCTCACTTCTCTATGACATAATCATCACTTTAATTATTATAGTGCTGAGAATATTCACTTGCACCTGATCTTGTGGAAAAAACGTGAGAAAAGCTTCATCCATTTGGAATTTAATCTTTTTTTTTTCCTTTGTCCATTATTCTTTTTTTATGTTCAAATTAAATGTATCTGTCTTGTTGCTTTACGGTATTCTGGTTTTCTATCATGTGTCCATTGTCTCCCCATCTTCCTTGTACGAATGGATTATATATTTAGAGAGATAAATTCACCACTTTTCATCAAATCTTATGGAATTATTGTTAGATTTTGGTCTCATCACTGAGAACAAATAGCTAGCTTATCTAAACTACCCTTTTTTCAACGGTTATGGAGGATATGGTTTAAAAAGTGTTATCAGTAGCATTTTCATAAACATTGGCAGACTTTCTGAATTGGTTTGCCTTTGACACAGAAGGTTTAAAATATGGACTTTTAAATCGGTACAAAATGTGTAATCTTATGTTTTGTTTTCATGTTTTTTTAGTGGGCACTATCCAGATTGATATTAGAGAACTAGCCTAGCTAAAAAACGCCTGACTTTCTGAACCGTTCTTATTTAAAAAAAGCATTTTAATTTAGCCTGTTTAGGTTTATTTGTATACCAGTGCATGTATTGCATGTAGCCTAAAATGAGATGGTTATATCTCTCTCATATAGCAGTAACACTACAACGCGTAAGAAAAGAAACAGGCACCTGAAATGGATGGACTCTAAACTGTAGTGATATTCTAATTAACAAAGAATTATGGTTTAAGTAATTTCTATTTTGCCAGCTTAAGTAATTTATATATACGATTTAAAACTATTTAAATTAAATTTATCCTCCCTTTAGTCCTTAATATAGGACATATATGGGACGTGTAATTTAACTTTTATTTTTTTAAAATTTTAATGCATAACAAAAGTAATAGTAATTATTAAATAAATTCAAATCACATTCTTCTTACATCAAAATTTAATACATACAATTACATAATACCTAATTATATACTTGTGACACGCCATCAACGAGTGCGATTATAAAAAATAATCGAATATACTTTTTCATTAAGAATGATGAAATAGACCCCTTCTTTTTATTAAAACTAAAAAACTCGTGACCATTTATTAAGTTCTACTATATATATAGGGATCATCCATTATATGTAAGACTGTAAAACAGTTATAATTGACAGACCGACCTTGAATAGAAATATTGTGCGAGATTTTGGTTTAAGATTTCACATGAATAGAATAGTGTGTGTACACACACTCCTTATTCCTTTTTCCCATTCCAACCACTTGGTATTAGAAATCAAGTAGGACTCTAACAAATTTAAGTCGACTTGATCCATTCACACATCATACACATCCTTAGAAGGTGAGAAATCAGATAAAACAGTTAATGACTTAATAATTACTTAATGTAAATATATAACTACTTTGTTTGAATATCTTAATAATTACTTAATGTAAATATATAACTCCTTTGTATGAATATGGTATAGCGGTCTGAATAAATAGCCAGAAGATTCCACGTGTAGTAATTTTACGAATGAAAAAGCAAACCCCAATCATATTTTGCCAATCTCTTTTGAAAAAAAAAAAAAGATAATAAGAAATACTCTTAAAGTATTTGTATTTTTTAAGTACATCAAATATCTTAAAATATTTTGTATTGTATCAAGTACTTTGAAATATATTTTCAGGCGCGTCTATCACCCTAAATTACTCTTTTATATAGTCCACTAAACCTATGGGTAGTTATTGCGGAGAATAACCTAATAAACACAACAAAAAGAAAATTAACTGGAAATGAAGAGTTACAGAACGAAAACCTAAATATGAGTCCTTCGGCTTCCATGCATATAACATCAAACCAAAATCAAATATAATTGGAATCTCTCTAACTATATAATCCAGGCAACTGCGATGAAGAGAAACAAACACACAAAGATAGTATCTCTCCGCAGTTAAATATGGACTTCACAATTAAAGAGGATCCGAATTATATTGAAATATATACCAGAGAAAGTGATATAATATAATCTGATACATACAATAACCCAATTATATTTAATTTAATTATATATGATAACAAATTACCTAAGCTAGTTCATAACTGCTTTGGATCATCATTGTTCATCTTCTGCGATGGTACGATAATGTCCTGAAGAAGCCCATTGTCTCTTAACAAACTAGCTTCATCATCCATTCTCGACCCTACTACTCCAAAACCTGATCTGTTATGGTACGACCTCAAAAACGACGCCGTCGTCATCGACGAGTTCATATTTGTGACATAGTTGCTTGAGTTATACAGCATTGGCGAAGAAGAAGAAGACAAAACATTTATGCTCTGCTGCTGAAACTGATGATGATGATGATGATCATAAGGCTGTGGAACCACCAAATTCACCGAACCAAAACCCCCGCCATACCCTACCAGGCCGGCCCGAGTCGCCGCTGCCGGACTTGGATGCTTGTGCTGCCCCTCGTAGGTTGTCACTACGATGGTAGGATCGTCCGACGACCGCTCCACCCTCTTCTTCACTCCGCAACCAACCGTCGTGCATCGATAATAGCTCCTGCAAAATAAATCCTTTTTTTCAATTTTCACCTCACCATTTCCTTGACCAGCAAGGAATTAAAACCAGTTCAAAAACTAACAAAATCCAAACTTTACCCAAGAACCTTCATTGATACAATACTACTGTTCTTAGTATAAAATCAACCTTAATAAAGAAATTGTGGGTGGATCTTATATTGAGAACTAGAGCTAGTAATATACTAAGAACAAATCACCATAGCTAATGGTACACAAAAACCTAACTTTTCAATCTTCATGCAGTGCCCAGGAGTCAGGACTTGTTGATATCTGGTTAGAATATCAACACGTCATAAAGTATATAGTTTGAAAAAAGAGATGTAATGTGGGTCGTTCGTACACACACATATATAAAGGAATGAATATAGGAAAAGGTGAGATCTTTGATAGAGTGGAGATTGAAGGAAAGTTTTGACAAAATAAAAAGTGATTGAAGGAAATAAATGGAACCTGGGAAAAGGGCTGTTCTTGACAGCTTTTTGGCCGTACTTACGCCACCTATAGCCATCGTCTAGGTGATCAACCTCGCTTTTCGTCATGAACGCAAACCTTGGCTCTTTTTCCTTCTTTTGCTTCTTCTTTTTTGGTTTCATCTCCCTATTCACATCATCATAAAACGCACCGTTCTTATTCTCAATTCACTCATCACAATAATAATGCCGTTTTGGCCCTTTACGCTTCTCAATTAGTCAAGTTATTATATAGCTACACTGACTCATTCAAACAACAAAACAGAACAGAGCAAAAACCTTATTAACAACATGAAGCACAAACGTAAGATCACATAATACCAAACCGATCCAACCTCAGGTTTTTCCTACATGGTTAAATGTAGCCAGTTACCCAAAGTAATTAAATTTAATTAATGTTAGATATCTGCCATTTTTTATCATTTATCACAGAGTACCACAGAGGAAGGATTTATTAAGAAAATGACATAACCATAAATTAATTATTGTCGATTAAATGAAAACTTACTGTTCCTTAGATTTGTCTTGTTCTTGGTCGTCTCCTCTTCCACCGTCGTCGACATCTTCATCCTCTGCTTTAATACTCTGCTGTTCTTCCTCCACACTACCGCCGCCTACTCCCGCGGCGGCAGTGTTGGACGAGGACGAAAGCGAGGAGGAATTCGGGGAGGGCGCCGGAGTGTTCAGCACCCCGGTTGCCGGCGACGGGAGGGACTGGTGGGCTACATCAGCTGCTACCGATGACGACGCTGGGGTAGTGGCGGTGGCCGGAAGCCAATCGAACAAAGAAGGGGTACCATAATCTTGAACACCCAGCAGGTCCATGAACCCATAGGAATTATGATTACTAGTTTTGTTGTCGTCAGCTTGATGATAATGATGACGACGATGATCGTAGGACCCAAACGGTGACGTATCGAAGAAGGTGGGGTTGATCAGAAGCTCATCGGAAAATGTCGTTGCCATCGCAGAAGAAGAAGACGACTTGAAGTCTGGTTCTCTCTTGTGATTCTCCTCCATTGATTTCTAACTTAGGCACATATTCTTCATTTTTCGTTCCAGAAAAAAAATGGTTTAAACTTTAAAGTGTGTGTGTGTTGGTATTGTAATTTTTTAATTTATTAGGGAAAAAGATTTTGAGAAAGGGATAGTATTGGAATTGTGTTATTCTCTAGTGTGTGAAAGGACTTTTCAGGTTGGGAATTTGGACAACAGGTTGGCGGGGGGAGGTTTACCACAATGGGTGGTGACCGGCACGTGTAGGTGACAGGGCCTCGGGAGATAGGCGACGCGACGGTGATTGCAATTAATGCAATGGAGGACATCTGGGTGGGTCCCACGGCTGCTCTACGCGTGTTGTTGACCGGGAACCGGCTGAGTGTGAACGGGGGTTGGGGGTCTATTACACGTACCTGCGAATAAAATCTCGGAGCTTCGCTCTGCTGCATGTGATCCTGCCTCCTGTTCCCTATTCCCCTTCAAAGGCTTTTACCATGAGAAATGAGATTCATTTGTTACTAGGTATTCTATGCTTCACTTAGGATACAACTAAAAAGTTGATATTGATATTAATATAAGACTTATTTTTTATATTTATTAATTTTTTTTAATATTTTTTTTAATAATAGTCCCTCAACAATTATTAGCTAAGAGAGAGGTGGAGCCATGAAAGAAAATAAGGATGATGATTATGGTATGTTAGAAAAAAAAAACCTTATATTAACCAATTTAGTAAAATTTATTATCAAACTAAATTAGGTAAATATGTTTTATATAAAGGAACGGATGAAGTATTTAGTATTTTTAAGACTTATTTTTTATATTTACTAATTTTTTCAATATTTTTTTTTTAATAATAGTCCCTCAACAATTATTAGCTAAGAGAGAGGTGGAGCCATGGAAGAAAATAAGGATGATGATTATGGTATTTTAGAAAAAAAATGTTATATTAACTAATTTAGTAAAATTTATTAATCAAATTAAATTAGGTAAATAGGTCTTATATAAAAGAACGGATAAAGTATTTAGTATTTCTTAAGGGGCATAGAGAGGGTGAAAGCATGCAATTCAATTCTCCAGCGATGTATGACGTGTCACTAATTAAGAATGGTTATTTAAAATTGAGACTAAGGGGTAGAAAACTTGAGGCTCTTTTCGACCATGGAAAACTAAGCTTTCTTGCTTTAAAACCCAGTTATAAATATCAAAGCATTCATGGTTGTAAAGCACATCTACGTTTTTTTAAAAAATGATAATTAGAATTTTTAAAAATAATTTTTTAATTGTGATTTACGTTCTACAAGAAAAGTTTTCTCTTCACTTGCATAAATGTACTTGTAATAAACAGCTAATCTCGGACAGTTAATTCCAACCTCGACCTCTATTTTTTTCTTAAAAAAATAATAATAATTGTGAACATATAGGAGTGCTAGCTAGTTGAGATTGAACCCATATATCTCCTAGCTACATATAGGAGGACTTTATTTATACAACTGGACCATTTAGCATACCTTATATTTAAAGACTTTATGAATATTGTAATATATAGAGTATATAAATTGATTTGATAAATGGCAACATTGAATTTGAAATAAACCGAACTCATTGAAATAAATTAAATGTACTACTACTTAAGGTCAGAAAATGATAAATATACTACTCTGATTTTTAATAAAAGACATATTTACCTAATACGATTAGAATAAGGAAGTTAGTAGAATTAGTCAATATAACATGTATTTTTTAAAACATTCTAGTGATCATATTCCATGATCCTCTCATTCCTTCTCCTTTTTAATTATTATTAAGAAAGCTTCAATAAGGATAAATTAAGAAAAAAAAATGATAAATATGTATAGTATTTTTTATATTTAGGATCAATATCAACTTCTTAAATATATCTTATATCAAATACACCGGGGAACAAAATAAGCCAATACACCAAAATTCAAAACCCAAAACCCATTCATTCAATCGTCCAATTACGAAGTCATATACTTACTTTTCTAGAATTTTAAACTTTGTTATTTTTTATAATCATATTTCGCATATAAACTCGAGACAGCTGGTGATGGTGAAATATATGGGATGAATGAGTGAACGTTTGGAAATAAAATGAATGCATAAATTTAAAAAAAAAAAAGGTATCAAATCAATTTCTAAATTGACATCAATGGGAACGCTGGTAAAAGAAAAACAAAACAAAAGGACATCAATGGGAACAATCAGAAATGTACCGGGCTCGAGAGGCTGTACATTTTGGTGGAAACTTAGGCCATTCATCTTATTTGCTTCATAGGTAATTAATCTATTTATCTATTAAGTGGCACTGTAGATTCTTACGACATGCTTCTTTTCCATTCATTCCTCTTTGGATCAATCATGGTGTTACAAACTCTATTGATGGTACGCACAAATCCATTGCTTCATAGAAATGTGTAAACTAGAGTTTGAACATAGATGTAGAAGGATTTGTTGGGGAAGTAAGAAGCTCCCTTGACATCTCTTCATCGGTTAAGAATACTCGATGGAAAAACATAGAGACTAAAGACTGATCTTTGAATAGGAAAAAGGGTGGATCTGCAAGGTTCTAAATGAATTGGCTTATTTGAAAAAGGCTTTGTTCTTTAGAAGATCTAGTGTCTTGTATTGCTTGGTTTCACTCTGCAAGAACCCTAAATCATTCTCTTAAAGCTCATAATCTTCATCATAAATGGTCTGCTTGCCCCAAAATGACCTAGCCCAATAGGGAAATCCCAATTTATTGTGCCTTCTGATACAATCAAATAGAAGGCTCCAAGGGCGCCATATTCTAAGTGCCCCAACTATGTGATTGAATAAATCATCCTTTATCTGTTGCAGGTGGAGGACTTCTTCCCCTTCTTCAAACTCTTATTCATATTTTTCATAGAGAAATCTAAATCTATGATCAATGATAGAATAATATCCATTTTGAATCATATTTAAGGGATTCCTTGGTTCGGGCGAAAGAAGCAATGCCACTCAATCACTATCAAACTGGCTGCAATCTTTTTCTGTCTGTGAGGATCCCACCATAGCGCCTTCTACTTCTAATAAGCCATGAATTAGATTAGAATCATTGTCAACGAGTCCATAAGAAATGATCCCATTTTTTTCATTAGGTCTAGGTGGAGACCAAAGGTATTGAGCAACCCTAGAAGAACAACTCAAAAGATAAAGAAGTATCATTAATCTCTTCATGCTCGTTCCAAGTTTAAAGTACCATTTGTACAAATACGAATCCCCCCCGTTATATGATTTCTTCTTTATATGATAGATATAGGATCTATAGAGCAATTACTTAGAAGTGCATTTTGTGAAACAACCCTTTGTATCTGATAAAAAAGGATCCCATGATCCTGAATCGATCTTACTTGAGATCACAAATCTCAAGTTTGTCTATGAAAAGCGAATCTAATTATATTAGTGTCTGTAATTGATTTCTTTTGTATAATACTATTCGATAAAGCCTCATTGGTAAGTGATGCTACAAGATATCGTACATTGTAACCCATAGTTATGGACCTGAATCCATTAGTATGGAACATTTTCTTTTCCAAGTGAAATCCCCTTGTATATGAAAGAGCAAAAAAGTGGTTTTGTTGTTGTAGAACAAGAAGACTTCGTATTTTAATGCATGTATTTAATTTATTTGGAGCTATTAGAGTGGGTTCACTTTTTAAGGAATATAAGACGGAGTAATAGCAAGAATATTTCTAGTAGAACATCTTTCACAATTCTTGGAGAAATAATTCACTAATAGACTACGGGATAAGTAATTCGACTCATTCACATCCAGATCATGAATGTTTAGAATCCATATTATGCAAGGAGACAATGCTTTTACTAATTCCAATTAAAGGGTGATATATATACATAGAAAATCAATCTTTTTCCGACATCATATCCATAGTTAGCGCATTCATCATAGTTACAAGCTCTAGCTCCATATCAAGGTCATGGTCAATATCATCACTATCATCAATATCGTCATTGTCACTATCATCAATAATATAGAACCCTTATGCTTGTTATCTAGAAACTTGTTCAGAAATACTATAATGAAAGGAACATAGGAATTTGTTGCTAGGTATTTGACCAAATAGGATCATCCAATTCCCATAGAGCCTATAACTAAAATTCCCTAGGAGGATATATATAGGGCTACACAGAGCAAAAAGGGCTTTCCATGATATGAGAAATGAAAACTATTAGCACCACACGGGGTTTATGAATAAGTGATTGTATGATAAAAAGTAATTAAGGAATATCCGTTTTTCTGCTAAACATGATTTTGACCCAAAAAAAAAAAGCTAAACATGATGCATTAAACTCACAATTCATTATATACTTTTTATGAATGTCAACTAAGTATTGTAAGTAAATTGTTCTTGATTGTTCAATCATTTGATAACCAGAGTCATTCTTTGATAAATGATCACTATGAGTCAGACTCAATAGAATTTGATCAATCTTTTATGATCAACCAGGTCTAAGGCCGATTCAATCCCCATACTCTTCAGGCCATGCACCAGCCGTTCAAATTAAAAAGAAAAAGCTAGCTAACTGCCACCATTAGGTGTTGATTCTAGTAGAAGAAGCTTTAACCATTTAAATATGAATATGGTGTGCAAGTGAAAAACGTCTTTAGATGAACTATCCCAAATTTAATCAGACAATGCTTAAATATGAATAAGTCATATAACCATTTAAAAAAAAAAAAGAAGAAGAAGAAGAAGAAGAAGAAGAAGGAAGAAGAAGATGATGACTTTAGTTATCAATAATCGAATAGGGTCATGACAACCATAACTTGAATCATAGAAGTTTTCAATATTTCATATTCTTTTGAGCAAACTTGTCAACGTATATATTTAACAAAATAAAAGATTAATTTAAAAAAAATCGGGATTTAGTTATGGGAAGGTCCAATCGATTTGAGATCAATTGAATAACATTTGTAATATAGAGTTTGCATAAATTTTAATTTGAGATCAGTCATAAATATGTAATAATACTTATATAATAGTAAACAAACTGAAAACTTGGGAGGACCGTAACCTAGTAATCTGTCCTCACCCCTTTATCTATCGTTGATTAAAAAAGGATAACTAAAATTAATTTTGACTTACAAATAAATGGCTAAGATGTCTTTCTTGTTGCATTATAATTATTTGAGTACTTATTTCAAATTAGAACAAGCCTCGTGTATTTGCACAAGATAAGGCACCTAAAAAAATGTACGACTTCATATGATGAAATTGATTAGACACCATTGGATGTAATTAAAAAAAAATATTTTGGTCATGTTTTATTAATTAATAGTATGGATTTATATATTTTATATAAAAATGCAATTAAATTGATTGAAAATAAGTCGTTTTGATTGTAAAATAATTTAAGTTCCTTTTCTTAAGTGGAATAGAGTACTTAATCATTAAGATATATATAGTTTTCCATGTTAAAGACAAAACTCACTCAAAAGATATGCTTAGGACAAAATTCACCAAAATAATTACAATATGAAACACGCCAATAGATACATCAAACTGGTATGATTAAATTGTCATTCTTGTTTTTATTTTTTTGACCACTAATTATTTAATTTGTCATTCACAATTCCTTCGACAGATTAATTAACCGACAGTACATCGTACATCGTTTTTTCCCCTTCAAAAAACAGATGTACAGTCCCATGTATCTACTTTCTTAACAAATACTAGTAAGTTATAATTGTAGTATTTAATTAATTTAATATTAAGCTTATTATTTGAGTATATTAATTATATTATCACATAGTCATACTATTTGAACTGTCTAGAGAAGATTATAATTTTTTTTAATGATATTAGTCTCCGTGATCCTTTTTATAGATTACAAATAATTAATTTTGACAAAAAATCTTATTATTTATTATGACACACGAGATTTTTCCATATTTATAAAAATTATAAGAATAATATCTGTCTTTATGTTTTTTTTTCCTTCAATGGTGTTCCTTTTTCCGTCTCATCATTTCATTCAAAATTTTCAAAATTTTCAATGATAAGGGTTGATTTTCTTATTAAATATTTTTATTATTGTCATATCATTAGATGCCCCCACAATATGTGTTAGTCAAGCAATGCATTTTACAAAAACGAAAAAGGAATGCAAGTATTTATTTTGAGTGCCAATGAGAATAAAACTTTAATTGTTATCACAAAAAATAAAAATAAATTATATCATAATATTAATATGAAAGTTATAGAAATGATATAGTGTCACATATTTTTAACTTGATATAAAGAGCTAGCTAATGTGTACTTTTGCCTTGAAAGTATTTCTCAGTGGCGGACACCTTAAAAAAGTTGTAAAATAACGACGTTAGGTTAAACTAAATAATAATTAATATTTTTTCTTGTCCAAATAATAATAATAATTAATAGTTAACTTAACGTTAATTGTTAAAAGATAGAATTATTTTATTGATTTTTAAAAAATAAGTGTAGAATTCATCCACGTTTTTTTAGTGTGTATGTTGTTCGAGAATATTTTCATGTAAAAACGATAATTTATGTAAATAAAATAGACCAATTCTAAAATCTTAACAAATAAAAGGCATTTCAGTTTTTGTTAAAATAATATAAACAAATTATAGGCATTTATTTCACTCATTTTTTGTGCTTTTTTTTTTATTTTGAAAATTAATTCTTTTGAAAATAGGAAAAGCTTCACATAAATAAAAATTGAATTCGGGCAAAAAATAAAAATTTGAATTATTTGTGGATTTAAATTAAGATTAACAAATAATTAGATGTCCTATGCCTCCATATATGATATCCAAAATTTTAAATTATTAAAAGAAAAGTAGTTAAATTAGTTACCTGTAAAAATGTATTCACTTTTTAGAAATACATTCTTTAATCATTTGTATAATTGAAACTGCGCCTTAATAAAAAGTTTTTAATCCGAGCAACCATTAGACAATTTAAAAAAATAGTGTGGATCAAGGGCCTTTTTTGGCCAAGGATTAAGGTCATATCTCTAAGGTAAAAAACTCCTCTACTAGCTTTTATATTTCTTTTTATAATTTAATAGCTTTTATATTATTTAGGATTATAATGATTATTTCTTTATGTTGTTAAACGGAAAATACTATATCATGTTCCTTATATTATTTTGTTAAGTTTTCTGATCATATGTAATCCATATCATTTAAATTTGAACTTATATTAAAAAAATAGGATACATAGTCATATGTGATTAAAGAACTTAATGTAATGAATATAAAAAAAAACTATATATAAATACGATCCTTATTGAAAATACCTTTTTTAACAAATATATATATATATATATATATTCAAATAGAATTTCAAAATTTACTAAGATCAAAGTACACGAAAAAAATCACAAATAATAATCAGATAAATTATAAATTAAAATTAAAAAAAAAATTTCACATCAATAAGAAAATTTAAACTCATGAGTCATGTGTTTGTTAATTAGAAATTGGATTTTTTTCATGGTTGACGCATGAAGGTGTCATGAACGTAGACGTAGAGTGAGCGTCACGAAGCGCATAGCGCGTGGGTAGAGGTTTTTCCCTTGGGAGTGTAGGTATCCGGCTGCAGTGTGGGCACTGGGCAGGCAGACTCTACCGACTAATAATTGTGACAGAGAGATGCTTTGACTGTATGAGAATCTTATTCAAAAGTCAAACCTCTAAACATTTGTCCGTGCATCCACGCGCCCTGAGGGCAAGAAAAATATTAAAATTAGTATAAAATTACAAATCAATCAAAATAAAAAAAAAATTAAAAAAAAAAAGAAAGAAAGAAAGAAAGAGAAAAGATGAGGCTCATAGCCGTTGGGCCCTCATTTGCATGTGCTCCCAAACGAGCTTGTCTTCCAACTTCCTACTTACTACTTACGTGTCCATCTCACCAAATTATACTACAAATCCCTAACCAACTAACATCAACCGGTGACAAGACCCCATGTAAATTAATTAAAAATTAGTGTGCTTAAGTGGGCTATTACAAACCACTAACCATGAGTAATCTATCCAATTCATAATATAAATCGCTTCTAAATGGTAACTTGATACTAGCACTGCTAGTAGTGTAGTAGTATTGGGATTAATTTCCCTCCTCTCGGTCCTGGGTTCGATCCCCCTGTCCTATCGCCTTGCATCAAAAAAAAAAAAGTAACTTGATCCATAATGTGTCACTTATAGAGCAATTAATGCTTATTTGTCAAATTTATCCCTGTAATTAATATTTAAAAATGAATTTTTGTATATTTCAATCTTCTCCAATACCTCATTTAATATGACAAAATTGGAAATTTGTTTTAATTTAATTAAGATTAATGTATTCAAGCAAAAAAAAAAATTAAGATTAATGTAATGAACCTTTCATCTTAGGTGCCTAGGTAAACGCCTAAGGCTAATAGACGGCTCACCCTGCCCAATATCGATATAACCTAGAAGAAAGAGAGATTTTACTATGTCCTTGGATCGTGGGTAAACCAAACCCCTTTTCTAAAATTTTTATATAAAAGAAAAGATTAATTTAATAAAATAATAATAATTTTCTCGTTCTGATGAATTAATTAAAATGACTTTTATTAGAAGGGGTTTATCAAAATCACCTCAGTTTGTTTACATAATGTTTCAAAATTGGGCAAATTTACCGACATAGTACAAATAGTAAAAGAAACTATCAAACACGATGAAAAATATTAACCAAAATGTTACATTTGAAATCGCTCTTGGCGAGAACGATCTTAGAATTGTAAAGAAGTCAATATTAGCAAAAATTATTTTACTTTATGATCACTCCTTTCTTTATCACATAATTAACACCTCCTCTCACTTTTCTCTCGTTCCCACTTTTTACCCCTCTCCAACTCTCGACGTCCCCCCCCCCGTCTTAAAGTAGACACAAACAATTTAAAATTATAAGTGGAATCAAACTTGTAACCTCCCATTTATAAAAAAAACTCTCATGCTGTTAGGCTAGCCATAAGGCCATTGGCCTTACTCTCAATGTTTAAAAGGCCATTGTAACCAATAGGGTTGGGTTTAGAGAAAGAAGTTAGTTTTTGATAACCTGATGAATTAAGGTTTAAATCCCCACTATGAGCGTTACCCACATTTAATACCTAACAGTGTCTTAAATAGAATTGTTTCAAATAAAAGAACCCTCATACTTAGTAAAAAAGAAAAGGTCATCGAAGACATACAATGACATATGGACATATGGAAACAGTGAAGGGAAACCCGTTTTTTTAAATACACAAATAGAAAATTAAGAAAAAATTTAAATATAATCAAGTAAATTGCATACATGATAGAAGATCTTCTAAATTATAATCATTTTTAAAAGTTTGATCTATAAGATTTCGATAAAGATATTTCATTTTTATTCAACATTTATAATTTAAATATAATCAACTAAGTTGCATCCAAGCATTTTTTTTAAAATATTTGTAAAGAGAAAAAAAAAAAGGAAAAATCCCTGTAAAAGAAAGCTGAATGATTTAAACCAAGTTTTATGGCCTAAAATAAGATTTTGGAATTGGATAATCTTACCTACTACCTGTTATTTGAGTTGAGTACCCATTTCTGTTATTTTAGTCTCTTTTTTTTTTTTAAATAAAAAGTACGGACTTATTAATCACACACTCTCTGCTTTGCAACAATTTTCCTTTTCCTACTATGCTATTTATAATTTGATACATTATATATAGAGTCAAATTCTGGGCCATTTTGTTTAAGATTTACGAAAAAAATGAATTTAGTTAACTCTGACCCTTGAATTGTTGAGAAAACCGCAGTAAGCTAAGAAAGCTTTCTTTAAAAAATTATTATATTTTTAGTTTTTTGATAAACTATTTCAAATAATTTATTGAAATAAGAATTTTTAAAGCTTATTAAATTTTCCTAGAACAACTCCCTCATAATCCCAACAATTTCCTCTTATTTAACCTAACTAATATCTTTTTTTTCTTTTCTTTTTTTTTTAAGAAAAATATATTAAACACACTGGTCCTCCAAGACGTACTCACCCTCACAACCACACACATGCATGAAACCTCACTTATACACACATATCATGAAATGCAAATTAATTTTTTTCATCCCAATAAGGTTTATCATTTCTTTCACGAGGAGGCCATTTTTGTCTTCGAGAAACATGTTAGGCCTAAGAGGTCCATTATTTCTTATTCTAATACTATTATTATTATTATTATTAGGACGAGCATCGTTAACCTCAAGTAGATGACAACCTCTAATATATATATAATAAATTTCTTAAAATAAAACTTTCATAATTAGCTTACTACTCAACATAATTAGCTTAATAAACTTATAAGTTTACGTCATTGTCATAAGTTTAACTTTTATAATTAGCTTACTAAACTTTCATAATTTAGCTTATTAGTTAAATTTAATTAATACATATGTATATGAGTAGTAAGCTAATTATGAAGTTTTATTTTAAGAAATTTATTATATTGGAGGGTGTCATCTACTTGAGGTTAACGATGCTCCTCCTCCTCCTAATAATAATAATAATAATAATAATAATAATAATAATAATAATAATAATAATAATAGTATTAGAATAAGAAATAATGGACCTCTTAGGCCAAACATGTTTTAATTTTCCAACCAAGGCTGTCAAACTCCGGAGTTTAATTTAATTAAACTTATGACAATGACGTAAACTCGTATCGCGAACTCGTAATAATTTGTCTTTACTATTAAATATGTATTAATAGTATATAATAAATAATTAAGATATAAAAAAATGACAACAATTTGATTTAAATATAACAATTGAAATTAAATTCATCAACATCTAAAATTGACCATATTTGATAAATAAGTTCTATAAAACTCATATATAAAGCCGTTGAGTAAGATCAAATAAAAAAAATTAATAAGAGTTTAAGAGTGAGTTAATATGGTTTTATAAGCTAGAAACGTAAATTTGGTGTATAAATTTGTGAGTTTAACTGAGTCTATAATGGTCACGAGTTTACCAGTGATTCGACATAATTTGATAAGCTAGAAACATAAAAACGGTAAAATTGGAGAGTTAACTCGCAAGTTTGACTATAATGTTCCCAACAACTCAAGTCTTGGACTTAACTAAATTCATTGTTTTTTTAAAAAAATAAATCTTAAATAAACTGTCTCAGAATTTTACTCTATGATGCATCAAATTATAGATAACATAATAGGAAAATTAAAATTGTTGTAGATGAGAGAGAGAGTGTAACTAATGGGTCCGTATTTTTTGTAAAAAAGATTAAAATAATAAAGATGGATACCTAACTCAAATAAGGGATATTATAGTAAAATTATTGAATTCTTAAATTCTATTTTAGATCATATAACTTACTTTAGAATTTGTTGAATTTAATGACTTAATTTAGAATTTAAATAATTCAACTATCTTTATAAAGATTTTTCCCAAAAAAAAAAAAGTCTATCTCCTCTAATAAATTTTGGTTTAACAAAGCATATCATTGGATTCGTTACATCTAAGAATTTTTTAACTATTTGTAAAATTTTTTTAAAAAAAATCAATCTGTCTTCCCCAATAATTCTTGATTTAACAATATAATAGATAAAAATATTTCATTTTCTAATAAACCTTATTGATCAGATTTTCAAAAAATAAATAAATTATAATTTCGAAGACCGGCTATAAAATTTAAAATTATGAAGTGTGTAATTTAATTGATTATAATAAAAAAATCCTGATTTTTACATTTGTGTATTTAATTTTAGGGAAAATTAAATTAAAGGACCAAAAGAAAATAATATTTGTTATAAAGGACCATAAAAATTATAATTACTTAGAAGGACCAAACATCATAATATAAATTTAAAATTACTAAATTGCCCCTAATCAATCCTCATGTATTACCTCTTGTATTCAAAATTAAAAAATAACTAAAATTAAAACTAAAACTGCTAATCATGATATGATTATATCTTTTCTTACCCTGTATATTATTTAATTAATAATTTGTAAACTCATATTTTTCTTAATTCTTATTTTTCACCAATTTATATCATCAAGTTACCCAATTTATATTATATCTCAATTAATTTATTTTTATAAAAATAAAAAATAAACTTATTTCCTATTTTTCAGGATATAATAGGTTAATTAGATTTTTTTGATTTTATTAACATTACATGAATTTTTTAACCCACATAAATTTCTTCTAAAACAAAAATAAGTCATACAAACTTTCTTGGTTTAACATATATAATAAATTATAAAAGACCTTAACTTTTATTAAAACCATATAATTCCATTTTTAATTAAAATTTTTGTTAATTTTAAAAATATAATTTTTAAGAAGAATGCGTAAAATTTTTTTTTCATAGATATATATATATATTCAAGTTGTGAAAATTAGAAAAACCATGGTTTAATTTAACGAAACTTAGAATTTTGTATTAGTTTTAAAAATAGAATGGGGAAAATGTAAGAGGCAATGCAAAAGATTTTGTTAAGGGTATTTTCGTACTTTTAACTTTATATTTTTATATTTGATCTTTCTAAATAATTACAATTTTTATGGTCCTTCTCCTTAAATATTTTTTTTCTTTAGGTTTTTCATTCTAATTTTCCCTTAATTTTATGATTAAAACGTGTTTTCAATCATATGCCATTAAGTGCCTACGTGGGCTTTTTATGCATTGAGAGTGCGAAAAAAAAAAAAGAGAGAGAGAGAGGATTGAAGGATAGGGGGGACGAGAGGCAAGAGAGCAGCAAGAAAAAAAAAAAAAAAAAAAGAGAAAGTGGAGGAAGTTGCTTGCCACGGTGCCACCTCAGTTTACTTAGTTAACATCCACGTAGGTATAATACTCCTTCCTATAAGACTAACTTGAATTTTTTTGGAAATATTAAAGGAACTAATTAAATTATCTTAAGAGTATTTTTATTTTTAATTTTTTTCTTCAAACTAAGTAGTTTGAATAATAAACTAATATATAATTTAAAGATAAACAACATATGATATGATTAAGTAACTTTTTTTGTTTATTTAATATTTCTAAAAAAGAGTCAACCCGACCTTATAACTAAGACAGATGTAAGTAACTAATAAGCAATGTTAATGCCAGATATGCATAGTTAATGGTGCAAACTCTAGGATTAAACTCTTGTAAATTAAATCTTGAACAAAAAATAATAGTTTCAAATTTTAGTCACTAAAACTAAAATAAGCGTAAAATGAGTGTTTGCATACCAAAAAGACTTTATTAATATCCCAAAATTTGCTATGATATATTCCCTAAATGATGTATATGCAATTGGTGAAAAAAAAAATGGTGAATTTTGACTAAAGAGTCAATTTTACTCGATTTTGCCGAGATTGAAAATTTCGGGATGCATATTTATTTATTTGGACTAAAGTGAGATACTTGTGTCTAACATCCAATTAATTTATTTCGATTATTATTTTCTACCAAAAGGGAAATTTATAAAGGTGGATATAAATGAAATTATATAAAGTGAAATTTGGCCCAAATAAATAAATAAATATCAATATTTGGAATTTATGGCCTATTTTTCCAAAAATTTAAGGATAATTTTGCCCTAGAAATTTTAGAGACAATATTCTATGACCTAGAGAAGCTGATCATGGAAAAAAAGTCTTTATAAAGAATTAAAGATTAATTTCTAACACCTACTTAATATTTACAACTAAATGAGTAAAGAACTAAGTTACAAATATAAGTCTTGTCAAAGATAAAATAGGATCATATTGGAAAGAATTCCACAACACCCTCCGTCTCTTAAATTTCGGACAAGGCATGCAAGACATACATGCTCATGTGATTCCAAAAAAAGGGAAATGGACACCTCATTACTTATGTTGTTCTCACCGCCAAAGCATCTTCTTTAATATTAGATAATTCCCTTCTCATTCCACTCATTTAGTCAAAGAGTAAGTAAAGATTTGATTGGGTTTGAACTTGATGGCGACTTAGCAATTAATCAAAAAATTGTATCCAAGAGCCGACCTACTTCCCTTCATATTCAATAATTCTTCATTCCATTCACTCAATCAAGTCGGAACATATTGGAGAACACCGAAAGAGTGAGGTGAAGCTAAGGAAAATTGGTTGAAGGAAAAATAAGAAGAGGATCAAGAATCTTGTGATTCACTCCCTAAACACTTAAGGAACCCGTAATTACCCGGGTTCTCATTTGGTGCACATAATTATGTGCCCAATTATATGCTCATACCTCTATTAGAGGTATGAGCATATTTTTTTTAATTTTTTTAATTTTTTTATATATTATATTTATTTAGATTTAAACTATATGCTACTTTCTGGAATTTTTTTTGCACCCAGTATCTCAAATTAATTAGTTTCCAATCCTGCATTTATCTGTAACACTAGTATCATGGAAACTAATTAATTTGAGATACTGGGTGCAAAAAAAATTCCAGAAAGTAACATATAATATAAATCTAAATAAATATAATATATAAAAAATTAAAAAAAAAATAAAAAAAATATGCTCATACCTCTAAAAGAGGTATGAGCACATAATTGGGCACATAACTATGTGCACCAAATGTGAACTCGTAATTACCCTGATCGAGTGAAGTTTTTGAAATCTACTTGGTTAAAGTAATCAGATAGTAACACTAACTTTCACATACCTTGTATAACTGTATATATATGTGTATGGTTGAACCTGTTTGTAAAAGTTCTGTTTATGTGGGTCAGTATTACTTAAGAGCCTTTGGTTGAAAGAAGCCCTTGGTCTCTTCTCAGTAATACTATATATAAGCCAATGGGCTAGAAGAACCACTTGGTCTCTTCCAGGTGACACCATTTGCAAGCCAGTTGGCTGGAAGAACCCATTGGTCTCTTCCCAATGAAACCATTCATAAGCCAGGTGGCAAGAAGAACCCCTTAGTCCCTTCTGATGATTAGGTGTAAGGCCTATTATATTGGACCCTACCTTATGAAGTACCCACTGTTGTAGTATTATAACGTGTAATGAATGGTTGCAACTTATGTTGCATGTGATTTATGATGTTTGATTTTTGAGTATAGTAATGTATTGTGTGAACTTTTTTTTTTGTTTGTTTATGATCAATTATATGTTTATGAATAAATAAAACGCATCGTGAATACTTCGTATGTGAGGTTAACTATTACTCTAGGATTCACTTGAATCCCAAACTTTCCCCAAAATTCAGGACGTGGTCAAGGCAATAGGAATAGCGGTATACAATAATTTTCTATATTGCCCACTATATATCACTGTATTAGTTTGATAAATATCGTAATTATAAAAGATATGACACTTTACTTCAAAACAAAAAATTCTACAGATAGCCTACTTTGCGACATTGGAATCCAAAATATATAAAAGATATTGCTTGGTTAAGTCGTTTAACCATTTTTATTCTTTTAAAGACATCGTTTTAACCGTTCGTATTACGCAGTCATTTTTTAATTTGCTCAATTCGTTTTAGGATATTGCCGAGAAAAGTTCAACCTTTCCCTCCTAAACTAGTTATTCTATTATTATATATTTGAAAAATGACATAAAAATACTATTGTGTACAATTCTCACACTTTTTTACATTTACCTTTTATTTTAATTTTATCTAATAATAATAATATGTTCAATCACCATAAATCTAAAAAGTCCGTAGGACCCATTTACGCATGTGATGCCTCTGTAGAGGATGCAATATTTCAAAAGGCATATTCATTATTTGTTGTCAAATCTTATAATTCTATCCTTAGACTATGGATCCAACTCTTCGTTGATTTGGTCCAAATTTTCTATCACAGCACGTGGTTCCGTTTTATTACTGAAAATATTATTTATATATATTAATTTTATCTTATTTTTTAAGAAAATAATTTGAATCAATATATACACACACATAGAAATTAAATGTAAAATAATTTTCGTACATTACACAAATGTAAAAAAGTAAAATATACCCTATCAATTATAACATTGATGTGGCTATATTAAATATTTTGTCTTCTGAAGTCACTATCCATCTAAATTAATATTAAACACCATGTTATGAATATAACGATATATCTGATATAAGAGATAGAGAATAAAAATAAGAGAATAGAGAAGAAAGAAAGAAGAGTGTAATTCTTATTCTAGTGTATTCCAATGTGTCTCCAATACATAACATATGCCTTCTATTTATAGGCACAACTTTCAAATCTACAATTAATGTAATTCCATAATCATAGTGATTCATGGGTGAGAATATGAAACTATGGGAGAATAGGAAATAATGGGAGATATGAACATCCACAAATATAATATTCATAACACTCCTCCTTGGATATCCATTATGAATATGCCTCATTAAAAACTTTAACTAGGAAAACCCAGTGGGATAAAAACCTAACCAAAGAAAAGAGTACATCATCCATTGATACATTTGCTAATGCTGCCTCATTAAAAACCTTTTTAGGAAAATCCAGTGGGACAAAGCCTAAATAAGGGAAAAAGAGTACATCGTGTATCGACTCCCCTTTTTGATGTCATCAGTTTTACTCTCCTTGATGACAACATTAATATTGCTCCTTCTGATGTCAATATTGCTTTCAATGTCTTTGTGTTGGCGAAGAACTATATCTTGATGATAACATGATACATTAGTACTCCAGTAACACTAAGATATGGTACTTCTAGACCAAGTAGTTCTTTAACAATTAATTTCCCTTTGAAGCTCTTCAGGAGTTCTAATGATGTTGATATCATTAACATGAATAACAATTATAACAAATTTATTTCTATGTCTTTTCATAAAAATGCATTGGCATATTGGATTATTTTTATACCATTCTTTCCTCTAGATATTCCTTGAGACGATTATATCACATGCACTCTAATTGCTTCAAGTCACATAGAGACTTACGTAATTTAATTGAATATTGTTCTCAAGAATTTGAATTAGATGCTTCTAACATCTTGAGTCCTTTAGGGAAATGTGCTTCTGACACCTTGAGTCCTTCAGGGACTTGTGCTTCTGGCACATTGAGTCCTTCAAGGACATGTACTTCTGGCACCTTGAGTCCTTCAGGGACATGTGCTTCTGGCACCTTCAGTCCTTCAGAGACTTGTGCTTCTGGCACATTGAGTCCTTCAGGGACATGTGCTTTTGGCACATTGAGTCCTTTAGGGACTTGTGCTTTTGGCACATTGAGTCCTTCAGGGACATGTGCTTCTGACACATTGAGTCCTTCAGGAACATGTGCTTCTAGCACCTTAACTCCTTCTGTGACATGTGCTTCTGGCACCTTAACTCCTTCTGGGACATGTGCTAGTAGCACTCTTGGATCCTTTGAAGATTCTTATACACTCTTGGATCCTTTGAAGATTCTTATGCAATCTTCATAATATAGTAAGCCATATGTATAGGCTATATATAACAATATCTAATAGGCATATAATTTTTCATTCATAAATTGTTAGATTTATCGTATCCACCACAAAATCATATATCCCAATTTGGACTTCAGGTCCATAACTATCATAATATGATTGTATTTGCGTCATTTTCAATTTCACTTATCCTCTTGGCCAATCATCTTTATATAATATCCTCATTTGATCACGTGATATCATCATCAAAATTGTTGTCGACAATTTTATCTTTTCGGTTCTATTCTTCTAATTTGACATAACAATATTAATATTACTCAAGTACCTGAACCTCTCTTGAGGTTTTGCAATAAGTTATGTCTTGATACGATCTTCTAGAGTATCTACCTCCTTAATATGATCATCTTAATTATTGCTCCAATTCATCCATAACGTTTATATTTGGAACCAAATACTTACTCATGCTTCAGGCATGTTACTAATTGGAGCATTTTTAGCTGGAATATGATATTTAATCTCATTTAGGTTAATAATTCTATCTAGCAAATATATCATGAATGCATAACCTGATGAACTTCTGGTTCATACTTCTTTATTTGAGGATATATACTTTGCTATAATAATGCATTCCATGTATTCTCTTTTTCAGCTATTCAATTTCTCCCCCTCATGTTGAGAAAACTATGTCAAATATCAATTGACTAATATAAGTCTCCATGTGTTTCCTTTAGAAACATCATTTTGTTTCTTCTAGAAACAAACAATTAAAAAGGAGATCTTCATATAACTTTTATCTCAACTTTTTCTCTAAATCCATCTATGTGCATTGTGGTAGATTAATAATCATTGCACATTCCAACCCTTTTAAGATGGAAATTTGTCTAGCTACTGACCAAGAGCCAATTTTACCGGGATAATTTTGTTGGCTTATATAAGTGCTGCAATATGTAAGATCAAATATACTAACATAAAATTTTGTTCTCATAAGAATTGATCTAGCTATTTATGGAGGCTTTAATTCATGATTTCTTGATCGTATAATCTGGAAATTATGCACTTAATTCATTCAAACATTATTGCAAACTTCGGGTTGAAAACATTCTTACAAACTTCAGGTTGCAAGATAATAATCTCGCATGTAACGATCTTATAGATGCATCTTTCAAGTTTATATGGTTTACATGCTATTTCAATAGGCCCATATAATTTTGTTTGATATATTTCTAGAAATATTGAAATCTATTACTAATTGTGATCAATGATAGTCTTGCAAACAATTTGTTTTTTAGAACAGACAGCACATAGTTCATAAACAATATACTGGTTATTCATGAAGAATCTTCTGGTTCTTCAATGGATGTCAATACGTAATTTTATTTCAATTATATGACTTGGATGATTAAACAAGTCATGCCAACAATCAATTTCTTTGAATTAGTAAACTTCTGATTTACTGTAATATATGTCTCAATAAATAATAAATATTTCAATATTCTGACATTCATTTTGGGAGATCTATTAAACTTTGTCTAAGAAGTATATAACTTTTCAAAAATTAGCTCACACATATATTCTAACTCATACTTGTATTCTAGCAATCACCCCCTCAAGTGTGAGTCATATAAACATACTTCCTTTATATATATATATATATATCAAAATCACTTTAAAACCCTTTAAAGCTCGAAATAAAAAATCTATGTTGATTCTTCAGGAACAAACATATAATACTACATTACTAGATAATCTCATTACTCATTAATAATATACTTCAATTTACTTATATTTGCAAAATATATACAGTTCACCATATATAAAAATATTCATAATCAAAATAACTCAGAATCACACAGATTTAGAATTACACATGTGAAAATTTTCCATCAGGAAAATTCTCATAGAAACAAATTTATGATATATGATCACATAAATTTAAATAACAATAACAACAAAAAGTAAGCATCATGTTACCTTCTGGGCTTATTCATTTCTCTTGGGCCTTGACTTTAAAATAAATATGGACATATTTCTCTGCAGCTCATTGCCTCTTTAATATCTCATTGACAGTAAACTTCTAGTTTACATTGGCAAACATTTGGTTTGCATTGACAAACTTCTAGTTTGTATTATTATGTGTAAACTTCTGGTTTACAATAACATTTGTTTATTATATGATATCCATTTTTGGCAGATTTCTTTGAAACTCAATAAGTTTCTTTTATACTTGGTAGAATAAAAAGCATTATCAATGTATAAATTTGTTCCTTCAGGTAACAAAATATTAGCTCTTCTAGAGCCTTTAACCAAATTTATACTACCAAATATAGTTTAAACATTGGCCTCTTACATTATAAGTTGGGCAAAATATGCTAATTAGTCTTCAAGACTATTAGCCTTTAGAATTATTATTCTTGAGTGGCGTGACTCTCTACAAGTTGTTTTTCTTCAGGACAATAATTAAAAACACTTTGTATCATTCAATATTTGATACATTAAACCTTTAGGGCCTTAATATTAATAACAATCCAACGCCACTTTCTTGTTCACCCTTCGTGGGTATAGAAGCCTAAAGGACTAAATATCTCATGAATTGTTGTACTTTACAAATAGTAAAATAGTAATTATTATGTAAGTTGTGCCCTGCATTTTTGTATTTTATATCAGATCTGAAAAATCTTATAAACCATATAATCATATAAAACCAAATCACAATATATTAAAATACATATAAAATATATATATGACAGGGAGCAAGACATCATAAATTTCTTAAAGCCAATATCACAATCATATGGCTTCAGGCCATTTATCTTCAAGATAAATATAAGTTGAGCATTATGGCTTCTGGCCATACAAAAATATAGAAGATGAAAGCTATATGACTTTTGGCCATATAGTATCAAAATTTTATGGTTTCAGGCCATTTATCTTTAGAATAAATAAAAGTTGAACATTACGGCTTCCAGTCATACAATAAGAGGATGAAAGCGGCTTCCAGTCATACAATAAAGAGGATGAAAACTATATGACTTCTGACCATATAATATCAAAATTATATGGCTTCGAGCCAATGATGAGGATTTAGAATTATATGGCTTCTAGCCTTTTATTTTCAAGATTTATAAAAATTAAATAAATGTTTCATTCAATAAAATAAAAGATGAAACAGAATATGACTTCAGCTCATATAATAGGGAATTAAATGAGTATGGCTTCTAGCCATATAATATAAAAATAGAAATAAAAGGAATATGACTTCTGGCCATATTATATCAAAGTCAAAATGTATATGACTTCTGGTCATATAATCTCAAAATAGGGATAAAAAGACTATGGCTTCTGGCAATGTAATAGGAAATTAGAATAATATGACTCCTAGTCATATAATTTCAGAATATGAAATAAATGTGTATGGCTTCTGGCCATAATAATATTAATAATATAAAAGAGTTTGTATAACATAACATTAAAAGTTAGTAACAATAACAGTAAAATGTTATGTTAAAGTTAGTAACCTAGACTTCCATGTAGGAGGTAAAACCTTCCATGTAAGAATCAAATTAAAACAATAAATCTAGATTGCCATATAGGAGGTAAAACCTTCCATGTAAGAGTCAAATTAAAACAATAAAAATAAAAGATTAAATCTAGATTGCCATGTAAGAGGTAGAACCTTCCATGTAGGAGTCAAATTAAAACAATTAAAAAAAAAGATTAAATCTAGACTGCCATGTAGGAGGTAGAACCTTCCATTTAGAAGTCAAATTAAAACAATAAAAAGGAAAGATTAAATCCAGATTGCCATGTAGGAGGTAGAACTTTCCATGTATGAGTCAAATTAAAAATAATAACAAAATATAAAATAACTCGTAAATGAAATCAAAATAATATATAAAAACAATAATAATCTCCAATTTTAGCCATGGAACCCAATGTTAAGAACAATCGTTAAAAGTATCTTTTTAATTCCATATAGTGGCTCAGATTATCCCATATAGATAAAAAGAAACATATAATTAATTTAAGAAAGTAGGCTGAAATCGTTAAAGAAGCGATCAGACCTTCGTTCAAGTTTCTCGTGCTAATAACGTGTTATGAATATAACGATATATCTGAGATAAGAGATAGAAAATAAGAACAAAAGAATAGAGAAGAGAGAAAGAAGAGTGTAATTCTTATTCCAGTGTATTCGAATGTGTCTCCAATACATAACATATGCCTTCTATTTATAGGCACAACTCTCAAATCTACAATTAATGTGATTCCATAATCATAGTGATTCATGTGTGAGAATAGGAAACTATGGGAGAATAAGAAATAATGGGAGATATGGACATCCACAAATATAATATTCATAACACACAACAATTTTTCCCATATTTTATAAACATTAGCATCTATTTTTAATCATCAATATGTATAAACTTATATGAAATTAAATGTAGAATAATTTTCGTACATTACACAAATGTAAAAAAGTAAAATGAGTACTACAATACTCCATGAATTATTTCATTGATGTGGCTATATTAAATATTTTTCCTTATGCAGTCATTATCCATATAAATTAATATTCTAAATGTATAATTTTCCCATATTTTATATTATTATCTATTTTTAATCATAAATATATATACACATATATGAAATTAAATGTAAAATAGTTTCCTTTTTTTTTCTCAAATGTAAAATAGTTTTTCATACATTACACAAATGTAAAAAAGTAAAATGAGTACTACAATACTCCATGAATTATAACATTGATGTGGCTATATTAAATATTTTTTTCTTATGCAGTCATTACCCATCTAAATTAATATTCTAAATGTATAATTTTCCCCATATTTTATAAACATTATTATCTATTTTTAATCATCAATATATACACACATATGAAATTGCATAAATGTAAAAAAAAAAACTTTTCATACATTACACAAATGTAAAAAGGTAAAATGAGCACTCTTACAATACCCCATCAATTATATATAACATTGAATATTGATGTGGCTATATTAAAAAAAATTTCTTATGAAGTCATTATCCATCTAAATGTATACTTTTTCCTATATTTTATAAACATTATTATCTATTTTTGACGTCCCTTCAACTTTAGACATTCAGGAGAAACCAATTTGAATTTGATAACTTCCTTAATTTAATTATTATTAATTATGTGGATATCCTTTTACTCATATTATTATCACTATTGACTCATATCTTAGTTGCATTGATTCATATCTCAATCCTCATTCATAAATATATAATTAATGGCTACTCTTGGTATTGACTCTTGAAGGCTATAAATAGAGGCTTTGTATAAGCATTGTAAACACAAGAATCTAAATGAAAATTGCTCCCTTGGTTCTTTCTCAAATTTTCTATTATCTTATTTCGCACTTTCTTATCCCAAAATTCTTTTATTTTCACAACACATTATTAGTATGAAAGCTCTATTGAAATTATATTTTCTTCCATCATTTCTTTAACAATTTCATCTACCTTTTTTAGGGTATATTTATTTGATATATCTGGGATAATTTGAGTCACTCTATGGAATTAAAAAGATTTTTTTACTGATTGTTATTGTTTTTATATCTTATTTTAACCTCTTTTACGAGCTTTTTTTATATATTACTGATAATTATTTTAGTGTGTCTAAAAGTCATACACCTTTGATTTCATATTTTGAGATTATACGACTAAAAGTTATATACTTTTTCATCTTTTATCTTATTATATGGCCTGAAGCCACATGCAACTTCTATAAATCCTTAAGGTAAACGACTGGAAGCTATATAGATTTGATTTTTCATCTTGAGATTAATTGGTTTGAGACCATGAGACTAATTGGTCTAAAATCAAGAGAATTAAATAGCTCAAAGCCATAAAATTTTAATTTTTTTTATCTTATTCTATGAATTATTTCTTGACTTAACAAATTCTCTTTACTTTGATGGTTCAATTGTTTGGGTTTTATGTTATTATACTGCGTCTTTATATTTCATATTTTGAGAATTCCCTTCACTTTGTTTTATTTATAATACATGTTTGTGAATATTTATTTAATATTGGTAATGTATTGGGTTTCTCTCTCATTTTCTCCTTACTTGATGTTATACTTATATTTTTTATTTTATTATTTAAAGTTTAAATTGTATTCTTACATAGTTTATATTAGTCAATTATATATCTATTAATATTTTAATTTCATTGAATGACCAATAACTATAATACTTTTAATTTTGTGATTGGATGACAAGAAGTCTCATCCCTTTTTGTGATGGATCTTTAAAAAAAAAAAAAAAACTATTCCCCAGTAAATGGCATGACAAGAATAATTTTGTGGCACTAGATTGTTATAAATATTAAGGCCTAAAGGCCCATGGTTCAAATATCAAATGATACAAAAAGGCTTTGTAGCTTTGAACAAGTATTTCTACTATATACATTGTCTTACAGACAAATAATTTGCAGAGAATTATGTCACTAAAAAGTAATGGTTCTAAAGACTTATTAACATATTTTTACCAAATTAATAATTAAAAGCAACAATGTTGGATGATATTAAAGTAATGATATTTTGATATAAAGTCATGAACAATTGTTATAATATATATGGCTAGAAGTCATTGACAAATATGTATTAATGTATTGAAAATAAAGGCCAAATTACAAAAGGAAATTGAAAAAATGCCATGTTAAGAAGAATATCAAAAGAGGCAATGAATTGCGGAGAAAGATGTTCGGATTTATTGTAAAGCCAAGAGAAAAAATAATAAACTCAAAAGACTATATGATATTTAATTTTTTTGTTATTGAAATGTATTATTTATAATTGTTTAAATGTATTGTGATTAACTTGTATGACAGAAATTATTATAAGGATTTAATATTGTGATATTAAAGCTATTATCATGAGTGATATATGAAATAAAATAGACCAAAAAGTAATTATTGGTCATTTTGAAATTTTAATATATGATGCCAATTTATTTGCAAAATTAAATACTATAGCGTGTGTATGTTCATAATTTTATGGTCTCTTAGGATTCCATCTCAAGTTAATGCTATTATACTCACAAATTGAAGGATTTATTAATATAACCTCCAATTGTAAAATTAAGTTCTTTAATTATCTTCTTTATGTATAAATGTACAATTTATTTGTAAATTCAAATATATGATGTGTATGAATGTTATTCATGCATTAGTCATGATATGATATAATATGACATGTGCATATATTGAAATTAAACAAGTGTTCTAATCTTGTAATTGATGAAGTTTAACATATTAAGCTCCAAACCCGACTCTATGTTTTATTCTTGGAATTTCTACTTCTCGGTTTCTTCGAAGATTTGCCCAAATGATAAACTCATATGCTCCAACATAAAGGTACATTCTTCTATTAATTGCTCCTACTTTTCATTTTAGTTTTTTTATGAATTCATTTTTGTTTTATCTTCCATATCTTTCCCCTTTTGTTCCTTTGTATAAATTTAAATATATGAGATGTAAGCATTATTTGTATATAACTTTCAAACATTAATCATGATATCATGCATATATATTGTAAGTACCTTAGTTTACATATATACTATAAGTAAATTAGTTTTTTTATGTGACATTTGAGAGAAAAAGAAAAAGTATATATTTATGTGATATTTTAAATTGAGGGAATGATAATTTATTTAATTTTATGTGAAAATGCATTATTAATTGGCGATGTGAATTTGATTTGTTGGACAAATTTCCTATACAATTAATTTTGTGAGAAAAATGTGCCAGATTATGTAGTCTATTTTTTTTGTGACAATTTCTCATAACGTTAACGTAATTAAAAAATGTGTGGTTGTGTCAAAATTCCTAAGGAAAATCCCATATAAAGCTGCTTAAAATAGGAAAATTCTAAATTGGGTTAGCCAATTCAATAAATCCTTAATTAAGTTATTGACGACCCAATTAAGAATTTCAAAATTTAGATTAAATGACGTTACTACCCTTTCATAGTCTCCTATCTCATCTTAAAAAGGTTTCAATAATTTTTAACGTATTTTTACAATAAGTGTAAATATATATATATATATACACACACACACATTAATATATAATAAAATATAATATAATTAACTTATATCAAATAATTTTTTTGTGTGTGTGTGTAAGAATTATCAGGAATAATTCCAAAAAGAAAAAAGTATCAACCCCAATATTAATTAAATGTTTTCTAATTGAACATTAGAATATAAAAAATATTTTTTACTTGATTTTTTGTTCATTGAGGAAAAAAGTTAATATAAAAAAAAAGTTGTTTGATATAGCAAACTGCATATCAAAGATTTTCATTAATGATTTTTTCAAATAAAAGATATTTATTAACGTAAAAAAAAAACATATATATTACATAAGTAAAATTGCATGATTAATTTTTTTTATTGACAAAAAACTAATTTGAGTTCTTACAAAAATAAAATTTTATTCAAAATATTTAATAAAAACATTTAATTGATAACGGTGTTATGCATTTTTTTTTTCACTCAAACCAATAAATCATTCTTCCTGAATACAAAAACTCCTTTGATTTAAATGAATCATATTTTATTTTATTAAGTATTAATGTTAATATATATGCACACTTATTAAAAGACAAAGTTAAAGAGTAATTAAATTCCTTAAAGAGGAAAGATGATAGAGAAGATTAAGATGGTGTATTAAAGTTAATTTACCTCTATTTTAAAATCCTAAATTCAGTCTATAGATTAACTAGGAAATTGTTGGGTTTAACAACTTAATTTAGAATTTCTCCATTTTAAGTAACTTTATATGATATTTTCTCTTGTTTTTTTTACGTTAATAAATTAATATCTTTTATTTTGAAAAATCATTCATGAAAATCTTTGATATGTAATTTGCTATATCAAACAATTTTTATTTCTATATCAACATTTTTTCTCGATGCACAAAAACTCAAGTAAAAAATAATTTTTTTTATTCTAATGTTCAACTAGAAAACATTTAATTAATATTGGAGCTGATACTTTTTTTTTGAGTTATTCCTTATCATTCTTCCACACACAAAAAATTATTTGATCTAAGTTAATTATATTATATTTTATTTTATATTAATGTTTATATATATTTACACTTATTGTAAAAATAAGTTAAAAAGTATTGAAATCCTTTTAAGATGAGAAAGGAACTATGAGAGGGCAATAACGTCATTTAATCTAAATTTTGAAATTCTAAATTGGTCGATAACTTAATTAAGGATTTATTGAATTTACCAACCTAATTTAGAATTTTCCTATTTCAAGCAACTTTATAGGGGATTTTCCCAATTCCTAATCTAAGAATTTCTAACAAAACATTTTTCATGAAAACTTCTTACAGATTTGATATCTATGAGAATTTTTTGCCCGATAATTTTCCTGTGATTTTAATGTATTTTGACCATGAATGTTTTCATATTTCTATATGTGGCAAAAGATATACTTTGCATATGTATTAAAATAAGAAAATTAAAGTATCTTATTAATAAGTAATGAAATTATAGTGATGTAATACTATATGGTGTTAGTTATGATTAGTTTTGATGATGTCTTATATTGATACCATTATCTAGAGCAAAAAGTTTATATCATATACATTGACTAACTACTTTGTTTATTATAGGTTAGTCCAAATTAAATTATAGAGAATGATCAAGAATGGAGTTGGAAGAAAGAAGAACTTGTTAAATATTATGAAAATATCAATATTCAAGTTTCTGAGATCAAATAGAAGTTGGAACGGCTCAATTCGGAGTTAAAACAAACAAGTTCAAGCTTCTGAATGAATACTGGTTTGTTGGAGGGCATTTATGTAATTTCAGTGTTTTGAGAAAAGTAGAACTTGTTAAATATCATGAGAATATCAATATTCAAGTTTCTGTGATCAAATAGAAGTTGGAACGGCTCAATTCAAAGTTAAAATAAGCAAGTTGAAGCATGAACAGTTCCTTGCTCGAGCAACAAGAGGTTCCATGCTCGAGCAACATCATTTTTCACCTAAACAGTACCTTGCTCGAGCAACATCATTTTTTTAGCCAAAATCCGTTCTTGCTCGAGCACAAAGAAGAGGCTTGCTCGAGCAACATCATTTTTCAACTACTCTGTTCAGCTCTGTTTCTGGCGACCTTAGGTAATTCGACGATATCTCCCAAACTAGAGATCGGATTGAAGTGAAACCAATTTTGTTTGAAACTAGACTCCTAATGAGTCATTTTGATATAAGATTCATGCTAAAAAGAGTTCAGATAAAGGAGCTATGAATTTTTGAAGTTGCAACAAATATCACCGTCACAGTCCAGACCAACCTTCGGTATTTTGAGCATATCTCACAAACGACAAATCCGATTGAGCTGAAATTGGTGGCATTGGAAACTAGACTCAAATACCTTGTCAAAAACATCAAGAACACAGAAATAAGATCAATTGAAGAATTTATGATGTTTTGAAGTTGACAGTCTGTTCTAGATGCTGCAAAACGCTGGATAAGAACAACCTCCATTCATCTGATGTTAATGGACGAAATGCAACTAGTTTGGAGTTGATTATTATTGAAATGGAAGGAATATTTGAAGAGCTTTCTGAGATGGGGTGATTTACTAAATTTGGATTTTTACCGAAGACGTTATGCTCGCTGGAAATTGCTGTCAATGTGATTGCTTCTTGAAAGTCTCTATACTCTGGAAGTTGAAGCCTTTTACTAGAGAGTATTATGCTTATTCACATATGATTAGAAGCTTCAAAGAACATGATGCCCAAGCATAATCTCATAATTATCCAGCCATGCTCGAGCAAAACAAGCAACATGCCCGAGCATCATTGTGGAAATGGCAAAATTGCAAGTTGAAGAGTCATGCCCGAGCAGATGGTAAAAGCATGCTCAAGCAACATCATTATAACTAGAATCATGCTTGAGCAAGGTATTTGTAATGCCCAAGCATCATTGATCTCATAGTAGAAAAATGCAAGATGGACAGTCATGCTCGAGCAGAGAATGGAGCTTACTCAAGCAACAGCGTGGGCAGCAACATTTTCATTGAGTTGGGAAGTCTTGCTCGAGTAGAAACAAAGGCTTGCTCGAGCAGCATACTCGAGCAAAAGTAAAACATGCTCGAGCATCATCGGGTTTAGTAAGAAAACGCAAGACCAAAGAATCTTGCTTGAGCAGATCAAAAGCCTTGCTCGAGCAACGAAGTATGCTTGCTTGAGCAACACTATTCTTTCTCTGATTTCATAGCTTCTGAACAAGTATGCCCGAGCATGAATTTATCCATACTCAAGCACCATGCTCGAGCAAACAAGAATCCATGCTCCAGCATCAGCGACAGAGAGCACTTTCCTTTGTAATCAAGAGGAGCTTGCTCGAGCAAGCTTGGATTGTTGCTCGAGCAATATCATCCCTGTTCTTCAAATCTCCGTGCTCTGAGAAACTTAAATCATTGAATGATATTTTACTCCTTCTGATTATTGATTAATATGATTACCAAATGCTCTTAACAAGTTTGTTCATGAGTTTCAGATTGTTTAAACTTAAATTATCGACAAATCTGAATAAAGCAAATCGTGTGTCAGAAGCATTAAATGCAGCTAACTAAACCGGTGATAATCTCGAAAACCAATACTCTGATCGAAGTAAAGCTAGCACAGATATTCCGACTGCGTATTGAATACTATCTCTCAACGGACAAAACAAAAGTAATGAAGCAAGCTTGCAAAGACCAAACTGATGGCGATTTACAGACACTTGACGCTTCAACTCTAATGGACATTTTCAAAGTGACTCAACGGCTACTTCCAACTGATCTCCAACGGTCGAATGCTTGCAACGGTCGAAACGCAATAACCTATAAATTGTGAAGTCTTCAAACTGGAAGAAGTAACGATGGATGAATGACTCGACAAAGCTGATGAAATGACTTTACTACTTCACCATCGATAGTTCAATCCCTCATACACTCTCTGTTTCTCAATGTCTATATAGTCTACTGTAAAGAGTAAGGTGATCAATTATGTACTTCAGTGATTATCATTCATCTACTTTGTGAGAGAGTTTTTATCATTCATTTTCATTCAGTCAAATCTCAAGATAGAGGTATCTTGAGTGTGGGTATACGATTACAACTTGTAAGGGGGAGTGGAGTCTGAGAGTGAGTAGACCATCCTTCGTTTACAGAGTGTGTGATTGTATCCCTATAGTGTGTAAGGGAGAGTATCTCAGTAAGAGATTGTAAAGGCTGCACAAATGCCCAACTAACCTTGTGAGGTTGTAAAAGGCTTTTCTCTTGTGCCCGGTTAAACAAGGAGATAGTGAATTGAAAATCTCAAGTGAATCTTGGGGACTGGACGTAGGTCAAGGATTGGACCGAACCAGGATAAATCTCAGTTTGCACATTCTCTTCCCTAAACTATTACATTTCCAGCATACATATTTGAATGACTGACTACTGCTTTATAAAGTGATTTTGTCATTCGAACTACTTTCAGTAAGTTGCGAAAAGATTTTAAAAGTTCCTAAAGTTTTATCAGACACCTAATTCACCCCCTTCTTGGGTGATAGCCAAGTCTAACATATGGTAGTTTCTGAAGAATTATATCCAATGGAATTGATATAGTTCTTGAAGAACAAATGCAGTTTTTTTAAAAAAAAAAAATTGTGGGCAAAAGAAGAATTCATCATGAAAATTTATTACCCATACATTTACATAAGAGCTTCGATTCATCAAAGGGTCTGAAAGTCATAACCTAACTGGACTAAAATCCATGATTGTATGTGAAGTATGAAGTAATTGACCTTCCAAGTGAAAGATTTGTTATTAGCCTATCTTTGAAATAGAAAAATAAAGAAAGTATACTCATATGACTTATACTTAAGGGAAAGATTGTTATAATACTAGTGTGAATTAATGTTGAAAAGCTTTACTTGTATACTTTGTCACAAAGTTATTGATCTCCCAAAAATGGATATCAAGTTACGACTTTAAATCATTATTTTATAGAAATTGAAAAGTTTGTTGTTTGTTAAAAAACATATTATAGTAAACCATAAGTTTACTAACCCGAGCAAATTTATTATTTATATGACTTGTTTGATCATCCGAGTCATATATATGATACAAACTATTGTAAATTATTTATCGACATCCATTAAAGAACTAGAAGATTCTTCATCAATAGCCAACATATTACATAATTCAATAATTGATATGTGCTACTTGTTCTTAACAAAATTGATTATGAGAATATAACTAGTTATAATTCAGAATGGATCTCGACATTTCTGAAAATATATCAAACTCATATATATGAGCTCATTCAAATAGCATGTAAGCTGTACAAGTATTCAATAAACTTAATAGATGCATCTATAAGATAGTTACATGTGATATTACTATTAATTTGTAACTTAAAGTTTCTTTTTTGCCCGCCGGGGGGGGGGGGGGGGGGAATGAATATGTTAAGCCCATACTATAGGATCCAAAAATCACTTATTAAAGCCTCAATAAATAGCTAGTTCAATGCTTATAAGAACAAATTTTTGTATTTCAATGTTGGCATATTTGATCTTAAATACTGTAGCACGTAATTATACAAGCCAACAGAATTCTGATAGTAAAATTGACTTTTGGTCAGAAACTTGATATATTCGATCTTCAAAAAGCTTGAGTGTGTATTTTTTATTCCAAGTAATCCACCACTATACACACAAATGGATTTTGAAAGAAAATTGGGATATATGTTAGGTAAGGAATTCCTTCTTCTTGTTTGTCTCTTGTTAAGATTGAAGGATCGCATTGAAGCACATGAGAAATACTATAAATATTATTGATCCTTATTAAAGATAAAATAAAGTACAAGAAGGATTTTATATAAGCAAGAATAGACTAATTATAACCCTAGAAACTAATCTAATCAAATCATAATAATAAAATATTAATTCCAAATCCTAATATATTAAGTTATAAACATTAATCATAATAGTACTAATTAATTTCCTAATTCCAAACTTTCTATTCTTAACACTCTCCCTCAAACTGGAAGCAGCTTGAATGTGAGCAAAGCGGCAATTGATCAACAATAATATGCTTCTTCATGAAATCATGAATCAAGGAGAAAGTTTGAGCATATCCAAGAAAGCTTCACCAAATATCACACCATCTGATAAACAAAGGCTGAGATCTCATCGGGAATCGACAATAATCAATAGGCCTCACAAGGAACCAAAACAACCGCCAACGGTCTCACAAGGACTAAAGCAACCACCAACGGTCTCACAAAGGACCATGGCAACAAGGAATAATCTCACAAGGGACCAAAGCAACATACCAAAGGTCTCACAGGGACCAAACAACACTCCAACCATCTCACCAAGGACCAAATAACAAAGAAACCACCTATTACAAGAAAAGAAGGAATAAAACAAAGCTCTGGAGCTTCCAAACTGATTCAACCAGATTTGAAGCCTCCAAACAACGCTGAACCCAAACATGAATAAATTGAAACCACTTGAAGAAGTCGATGCTGGAGGAGTCGATTGTTGGCGAAAAACTCTACCCACGCTGTGATACCATGTTAAGAGTGAAGAATCACGTTGAAGCATAAGAGAAATACTCTAAATATTATTGATCCTTGAGAATAAAAGAGAGTATAAGGATGCCTTTATATAGGCAAGAATATACTAACTCTAATCTTAGAAACTAATCTAATCAAATCATAATGATAAAATATTCATACCAAATCCTAATATATTAAGTAATGAACATCAATCATAATAATACTAATTAATTTCCTAATTCTAAACTTTATATTCTTAACATCTCTAAATGAAACAAAAGGACGTTTCTAAAGGAAACAACTTAATTTAGAAGATTTATACTACATGAGTAGATAATTGTCAAATGATAGTATTTTCCTAGCATGAGGGTGAGAAATTGAATAGCTGAAAAAGAAAATAAATCGGAATGCATCATTACCATTAAGTATAGATCCTCAAACATAGAAGTATGAACCAAAAGTTTAACAAGCTTGCATTCATGAAATATTATAAAATATCTACCATATAGAATTACTGATCTAAATGAAACTTGCTAAATCTCATATACAGCTAAAAATGCTCCAGTCATTATAAATAAAAGTGAAACATGTCTGAAGTATGAGAAACCATTTGATCCCAAAGATAAATATTATGAATAAAGTGGAGCATATATTTAAGATGATCATATTAAAGAGGCAAGTACTCCAGAAGAGTGCCGAAACATAACTAATTGCACAAATCTTAAAAGAGCTTTAGGTACCTAAAAAGTAATATAGATCTCAATAAGTTATGTCACAACTAGAAAAATGGAATGGAAAAGATAAAGTTAACAACATTTTTAACAATGATATCATGTGATCAAATGAGAATATCATATAAATATATGTCATAAGAAGTGACACAGAGATGAGTTGCCAAAAGGAAAAGTACAAATGGAAAAAGACGCAATGGAAATATGATTATATTATGATGGTTTAGAACCTGTAGTCCAAACACAAGAAATATGATATATCGTAGGATATCTGAATGTTTATTTGTTTATGCGAAAATAAATATTATCACCAAGTCTAATTATGATTATGATGAGGCATATGATTTTATGGCAGATACAATAATTTTGTATATATTATTAGTCTGACAGTATATAAATGAAAGATTATGCTCTATTAGATATTATTATATATAGCCTATATATATTGTATTCATTATGATTTTATTGGTAAAATTTAGTTCTTGTAAGTACATAATGGATAATGAAAGTAAGATTTGATGATTTCCAAAATAATTTTCTTTTATTGTTTCCAAAATGAATAAAATAAATGTCGAATATATTGATATTGCAACATATTCAAAAAAACATTTTAGAAAAATACATTTTAGCAAGACATTTGGTAACAATGCATCATAATAGTTTGACGGCTAAAAGAAAAATATGCTCGAAAAGACATTGAAAGTAATGTTATTATCAAGGGTAGTTAATACACGCAATACTCTTTTTCTCTTATCTAAGTTTGGTCCTATTAGGTTTTTCTAGAAAGGTTTTTACTAAGGCAATACTAAATAGTATATCAATTAACGATACCCCTTTTCTTTGACTAGGTTTTTGTCCCAATTGGTTTTTTCTCATTAAAGTCTTTAATGAGGCACATTCATCATAGTCTGCATTGATTTATATCCCTGTCAGCATTCATAAATATATAATTAATTGTGACTATTGGTATTAACCCTTTGAGGCCTTATCCAAACATTGTAAACACAAGAAATTGAATGAGAATTGTTCCCCCATTTTCTCTGTCAGATTTTCTCTTCTATTATCTTGTGCTTCCTTATCCCAAATTTCTTTTATTTTCACAACAATTCTTTTTTTTAAAAAAATATATTATTATTTGACAACCCGTAGGAGTACATGTGATTAGCCATAATTAAACAAAAGATCCAGATCCTGTAATCTGACGTTCGTTTTAGAGTTTCCCCCCCAAATTACGGAATCTATTTACAACCTCTAGTTGTATACCGAACTGCCATATTCTAAAATCTAGTTAAATCCTAATTTAGCTCATTTTTATTTAAATAGTAAAAATATATTTACACTCAATTTTATTAACCTAGGTATAATCTACTTCAATATCATTAATATATAAAAATCACAAAAAAAAAATTTATTTACATTATATATCATTAAAAGAAAGGAAAGATAGGAGAAAAGTCCCCCTCCCCCCCCCCCCCCCCCAAAAAAAAAAAGAATGAGAGAGTATGAATCATATTATCAGGTATGTGAGCTGCCCCTCCTAATACGAATGTCTCCTTTTGGACTCAAACTTAAAACCTAGAGGTATTTAGCGAGGCCTTATACCATTCAACCAACTATGTGTTGGTTTAGACTCTCCATATGGTTATACCTTAATTTTGGATTTATTTTAATTAAACCCAGTTTTTAAATTCTCTTATTTATTTATTTTATTTGGTTAAGAGTATAATCATTTTTTAGGCTCAAAGTGAAAATGGTTTTTGCCTCTCCCAACAAGTGTATTTTCCAGAATTTGAATTTGTATTTTACTTCTTGTAAGGGAAAAGACCGTTTACTACTTTTAACAAATAACTTATTGGTATCGCCTTATTTAATTTAATAGCGAAAGATTGGGACACATTAAGAATATTTAGTATGCCTAGACTCCTTTTTTTCTTGAATTTTACTGTATCCTATCTCTAAGGAAACAAGATGTGAAATAGAAGTCACATTTCAAAATGTAATCTTAAAATAAAAATGATGGTTAAAGATAAAGAATTCAGACTACAAGCCTATCAAATATAAATAATCCAAATTTATTGAGAAATAGAAAACTATTGAACTATGTGAGTCGGCAAATGGGAAAGTGTCCCAACTACCATCTTAATTAAAGTTAGACTTAGAGGTGGAAAAAAAACAAAACAAAACAAAGAACAAGTGTGCATGTGTCCCATGAACCTTCTTTTTTTTGGGTCAGAATAAGATAAACACATTTTTTTCCCTTTAAATCTGAAATAAAGAGTCCTGATGAATCTTCATCCACAAGGAAAAAGATTGGGTGCCATATATAGATAAATTATTTATATTATTATAAACAATATTCATAAAAAATTACATCTAGTGTGTGTGTGTGTTTGTGAATGACAAACATAATATGCTAGGGAGATAAAGAAATTATATATTATCATTTTTAAGGAAATTATTAATTTATATTCTTATTTTCTAATAAATATTTGGTTGTTACAACTTACAAAGTAGAAAAAGCAAAGTCTTGATTCATCCTCATCCTCGAAAATGTTCTAAGTTTAATAGAAATGAAATATTCACATTTTAAGTCATGCAATTTCTAAATGTGTGAAAGAAATATTCTCCAACAAACAAACCATCGATTTGGCAATTTAATTAACACTCACGTACAAATTGTTTGATTAAAAAACTCAAACATGATAATTTTAGAAACATTTTTCAACTTTCAATTCAATAATGGCCAACTCCGTATTCCCCATTTTGAAAATGCTTTTGGGAAATTCAGGTGTGAAAGCATTCATGTACGTTAATTTAATATGTGACATAAAACAATATGCTTTAAGATAAACTTTTTAATTATTATAACCAAGACCCGAATTTTATCTTTCATTATTTAATTAGGTCATGCTCATGTTTTAATTTTTTTTCCCTTTAAAAAGAATGTTCTAGACTTCGAGATGCTGCTCAATAAGTGGAAAAAAATGAATACCACTACTAGTCTACTAGATTACTGCTTATGATGTTCAATTTGAGGTTTGCTATCATACATTCTAAAGTCCATGGGTGCACCTTACCCAAAAAAAAAAAACAAACAAGTCTACGGGTGCATTTAAGAAAGGAAAAAAAAAACGAAAGAGTAAATGTGTAAACCTACCATAAAGTATTTCGCTGTGTGTACCTCATGCTATAAATTTTTTTGGGAGCAAAAATATACATAAAAATCTCAAAATGGTGCAAGAATTTCACGATCACATCACCACGGTGAACCATCCAATGATCTGGTTTACTTTCAATCGACCAAGTAAAGATCACTTGAGTGATGTTTCTTCAAAAAACAAAGCATTGTATCGTAAATCTTAATATTCATTCAGATCTATCATAAACTTCTTCTATTTGCTTCGGATTGATCTAGCACTTCATTGTACTAGAGTTTAATCATATTGTAGGTGATTAATCACATACTAAACCAAGATTAGAAAAAAGCATTTTTGTGTCAAAGCATTAAATACACTGAGGTTCAAACACTTCGTATTCTCTCTGCTCTCAACGGGTAAATCTAAACATATAAAGAACAATCTGACATTCTTAATGGGTATAAGCAAGTCCACACATTCTAATGGCTATAATCAAAGAGCAACAATATTCAAACATTTTCACGCTATTTTATAGAAGAACATTGAAGACGAGGCAATGAACTGAACTGTGCATTTATTGTTATATTCATTTTACTAAGTTTCAAAAGCTCTCCGTGTGAATTTATATTTAAGTTATTGTTCATTTGTTCTTGTGAGAGGATATACTTCATCATTTAGTTCATCCGAGATATTCAAGATATAGTGGGACTTTGAGTTGGCTTTGATTGCAAAGTATAAGGGGAAACAAATGTTCTGTGATAAAGAACTAGCTTGTATTAAAGCAACAAAAACCCTATGAATCTCATAAGATAGTGGAAATCTCAAAAAAGCCTTCTGGGGATTGGACCAAACCAATATAACTCTCTTATGTTCTCCTTCGGTGATATCATTCTAATCCTCCTCTCCTTACTCAGCTTTTGTTGAAGTGTAAATTTTTAAAGTTACCCAATTCAACCCACTCCTCTTGGTGAAAAGCTTACACTAACACATATAACCCCCTTACACCAGCACTACTAGTAATGCAGTGGTATTGGGAGTAGTCTCCCCACCCCCTGTACTGGGTTCGATCCCCCCTTCCCCCTATCGCTATGTATCCAAAAACAAAAAAACATATAACCCCCTTACCATTTTAAAGTTTAAATGTAACCCCCTAAATTTTTATTTTTTTTATTATAAGCATCATGTTGTTAACTGACTGTTATCTTTTTAATAAAAATTGCCACGTCAAAGAGGTGACACTTGGCCTCCTAAGTAAATTGCTAATTTTACAAAACCCCTCCCCTGAACTTTAATGAGTTATAGATAACCTCCTTAAACTTTAATCGGTTGCCAATAATTCCTCTGAAATTTCAAAGTTTAAATTTAACTCCCTTAAACATTGATTTATAATATTAAACCACGTGACATTACTTATATCATCTTAATAATTTTATCATTTGTCTATCAAAATAGCTCTTTTTATGGAAAAACAAGAAGAACAATAATTTAAAAAAATATAAAATATAACGTTGAACCTCTTATTCAAGAAAAAATATGCAATGTTTATTTTTTATATTTTTTAAAAATTATTTTCTAGTTTTCTATTTTAATTGGAAAATGATAGTAAAAATCTTAATAAAATTATTAAGATGATAAAAGTAATGACATATAGTTTAATATTATAAATCAAATTTTTAAGGGAGTTAAATTTAAATTTTGAAAAGTGAGGGGTTATTTGTAACTTATCAAATTTCAATGCTTTAACCAATCAAAGTTTAGAGGGGGTTTTGTAAAATTAGTAATTTACATACGATTCCACTTGTCACATGTTAATATAACATGACAATTTCCTTTAAAAACATAATGGTAAGTTAATGATAGGGTGCTTATGATAATAAAAAGGTCAAGTGGGTTAAATTTAAAATTTGAAATGTCAAGAGTTATAAGCAACTAACCCAAAATTCAGGGGATTTGTATAATTTAACCTTTAAAATATTTCAAACCATAGGGACCAGTTTCAAAATCATTAGAAATTAGTAGGATTGAAGTGTTATTTTCTTCCTTTTAAATGAATTCATATCAAGTACTCATTCAGTATTAAATATAAAACATAATTTATAATGTAATTTGCACAAACAAATTTTTACATTTAGAGAAGGGGCAGTAGTATCATTCATTGTAACAATCACCATAATACAACAACAAAACCATGGCATTTTAAAATGAATATAAGGGAGGGCAAAAAGGCACATACAAAAATTAAAAAAAAAAAAAAAAAGTTGTTGAATCTTAGTCATTTCTCCTTGTCGTCATTATACTTACTAGATTGACAGTCATATATAGTAGCTGTCTAGAATTTAAATATTGTAAATAGAAAGTATCAGAGCGAAATAGCTACTATTTTTTATAATTGAAAGATGAGTTGGATCCCCATGTTACTTGAACATATGACAATTTGAGTTACCAACCAATTTCTTATGAATTAGACCAATTTTTGTTGGCTGAAATAACTGCTTCCAATTGAATTTAAAACTAAATAGCTATGTTAAAATTAATTTGGTAAAAAATGTTAAAATTTGGGCATAAAAATATATAAGACTGAATTATATCAATTGATGCTGCATTAACTTCTGAAGAAACATCTTTTATTAAAACAATAAACCTTGATTATGTCATAATCCATAATTTTATTTTTTTATATTTTAAATCTATTTCACTAATATTTTAGGCAAAAAAATTCTGTTTTACTACAGAACTCAAATATTCCATAATTAAATATTAAATGAATTCTTGAGGATAAAATAAAATATTTAATTATAATCTTGTAAGTTTAAAACTTGTTGCCGACGTGATGATTTTGGTAGTGTGCAATATGTAACTACTTCTAATTGAATATTGTTAAAATTTGGGCATAAAACTATATTATACTAAATGTCATAATCCATAATTTTATTTTTTTATATATATATTTTAATTCTATTTCACTAATATTTAGGCAAAAAAATTCTGTTTTACTACAGAACTTAAATATTCCATAATTAAATATTAAATGAAGTATTGAGAATAAAATAAAATATTTAATTATAATCTTGTAATTTTAAAATTTTGTTGTCGATGTGATGATTTTGGTAGTGTGCAACATGTAACTACTTCTAATTGAATATTGTTAAAATTTGGGCATAAAAATATATTATACTAAATTACATCAATTGGTACCGCATTAACTTATGAAGACATATTTTAGTAAAATAATATATCTTGATTATGTCATCCATAATTTTCTTTTCAAATATATTTCACTAATATTTACACCGAAAATTTTATTTTACTACAGAACACGTGTATTCCAAAATTAAATATTAAGCGAATTCTTGGGTCTAAAATAAAACATTTAATTATAATAGCTTGTAAGTTTAAATCCTACTTTTGTTGGTATACAATCTGTTAGTACTTTTATAATCACTCTTTTAAGCTTGAAAGCATGTTCTAACGCTGATGAGTCCCTAAGACCTAACTCAAATAAAATTTGTGTGATAGAAAAATGATCAACATTACGAATATCTTTCTTTTAAAAGATAAATACTAGTATATTATATGAGGCAGTTCACTTTATACCTCACTATTTTGGCGTATGATTTGATGTTGATAAACAACTTGATAAAGATTCCAGAAATTGTTTCTTTTTCACTGAAATGAATATTATGTCATTTCCTTATATCAATAATTGCAAGTTATACAAAGGAATTTCTTTAATAACGTACAAATACTATACTATGATGGGTGGAAGAATAAACCATATGCTTGTAACATGTAAACTATTAGTATAACATTCCCACACTAACCCCATAAAATTCCCTCAACCTTTTATATTTGTTTTCCATTCACAATCCAATCTCCTACTTTTGATTTACCACCATTCATTCCTTATTTCTATTCCTTCCACACAGATATCAAATGATGTTATGCCAATCAGAATTGGCACAGTTGGCTAGGGCGTCGGACTTCACCCTAAAACGGAAGAGGTTCGATACCCGCTAGTCGATGTGAGGGCCTCATTGGTGAACAATCTGTAAGTACCTCTATAAGCGCTCTATGAGCCTGAAAGCGTGCCTTAGCCCTGATGGGATACAGGTGTCTACCCCAACCTAAACTTTCTTTTATCAAAAAAAAAAAAATGTTGCTTCTCTATACATCATTTCTTTTTTCTTTTCTTTTTTTTTTTTGCTGGCAAAAAAATTTTTCATTAAAAAAAACCTTTTGGGCCTATCCAGTATAACAACATGATATGCCCATTAACTCTTGGGCAATCTGAACTTATGTGGGTCCTTGTTTAATGCTCATTAGTGATTGGCACCCCACCCTGATTATTGTGATGAAACCCAAACCATTCAAAATTTAATTTAAACAATCCAATTTTATATATATATATATATATATATATATATGCTTTAATGATAAATTTAGCGTTTTGAGATGTGACAGTTATAAAATTAATGTTACTTCAAATTTTGATTGTATTAGTGTAAAAAAGTTGCTTAATATATAAAATAAATTTGAACCATCAAAAATCAATCTCAATTACTCTTAAATAAGCAGGGATTCTGCTCCACCACAACCGGAAAAAAATAAGTCTCTTGAGCAAACTAAACAACGAAATCCAAGAAACTGCCCTGAGTTTTCCTCTCCTTTCTTTCTCATATACCATGCTTGGCCCAGGTAAAATCTAAAATAAATCAAGCAGAAAAAAGATCAAACTATAAAGAGCAAGTGCGGATCATTATTTTCATACCAGGCTGAATTAAGAAGGTATTCATCCCACTACATAGAGAATACCAGAAACAGCTCAGTCTAAAAGCTGAAAATTCGATTCTCCATTTTCAAAAAAGCAAGACTTCTTCAAAAAGAAGAATAAAAACCCAAAAAATGTAATTTAAGCATCAGCTCTTCCAACTCCAAGGCAAGCAACGCCTTCTACTACATAACATTTAAAGCATATACGCATCATTTCACAATGCATATCTTGATAACAGAGGCAGCCCCAATACGATGCAAGGCAACAATTGCATCACTAGGCTTGCAATAGCCCTTTTCTGTTGCAGATTTCAAAGCAGCCTCCAGAATCACCTCGGTAGATTCTGCATCTGTGGCTTTCGCAGATCCCTCAGCCAATAAAGGAGTCAAGCCTCTGTATATTAAGCTATGCCTTGCCGGAGTCTCATCACTGCAGGTCCAATCAAATGAGTCCGTTGTCAAAACTGGCACCACAACCGACATGATTGGAACAGCCGGCCTGTACTTGGCAACTAGCTTGGCAGTAGTCCCACCTCGAGTCAGCACAACAATGAGTTTTGCTTTGGCCTTGTTAGCAGTGCGGACAGCAGATGAAGCAAGACTTTCCAGTGGACTCATAGGCAGAGGAGTAGCCCTTATCATCTCCTTGAAAATCGCACCATAGTCAAGAGAAGATTCTGCTTCATTGCAGATTCGTGCCATGATTTTCACAGCGAGTTCAGGGTAAGCCCCAGCTGCACTTTCACCACTAAGCATGACACAGTCTGTTCCATCAAGAACAGCATTAGCTACATCAGTTGCTTCAGCTCGTGTTGGTCGGGGAGATTTGATCATAGATTCCAGCATCTGGGTAGCAGTGACCACAGGTTTGCCTGCGAGATTACACTTGTATATCATCATTTTCTGTGCCAGAAAAATCTTTTCAACTGGGATTTCCATTCCAAGATCACCACGTGCCACCATGAATGCATCAGTCTCACGCAGAATTTCATCAAAATTTATAACCCCCTCCTGATTCTCAACCTTCAAGTATCATGAGATCATATGGGAAAATGAACAAAAAGGTCAGGATTTCCAAATTAAACAACACAAAGGCTGGTGAGTGAAAATGAAAATAACTCAAACAAGGGAAGCATATAGAAGAGTAATATAATGCGAAAAAATCCCTCCCACATGTCTCAATATGTAAACGAAAAAAATCCAGTATGATTCATCCGAAAGATGTCTAGAAAACACAAACTAGTCAAAGACACGGTTACCTTCCCTTTCCTTTTGATGAATACTAAGGTTATGGGAAGGGAATAAGACCCTGGGGGCTCCCAACTACTAGTCTGAGTTCTTCAAGCCACTTAACCAGTAAAATTCCACTTTCAAACAAAAATAAGTTGAGGAAATGAGCCAGCACTTTCTAGAGCAATCGCATACAAGTGTAAAAATTAGCCACCCACAACACAAAAAGGACTGAAAACTTATGTTCTGGAAATGCAACATGATAGTAATACCTTTGACATCAACATAATATTCTTTGAGTGTGGACCGAGGACCTTACGAACAGTAACAAGATCTGAGCCTTTGCGAACAAATGAAAGAGCAATCATATCAATCCTATTAGGGATACCCCATCCAAGAATATCCTCTTTATCCTTATCTGTGAGAGTGGGAAGTTCTACCACCACACCAGGAAGATTAACATTTTTCCTCTCACCGAGCATCGCCGTGTTTTCACAGCGACATCTAACAGTACCCGCATTAGGGTCACAAGATAAGACAGTGAGGCTGATTGTTCCATCAGAGCACAATACGGTATATCCAGGCTTCAAGTGAACAGGAAGCTTCTTATAACTCATTGATATCATTTCTTGATCCCCCTTGATGTCATAATCAGTAGTTATGGTGATTTCCTGTCCTTCTTGAAGCTGAATGGGTTTTCCACCCTTTAGAAGACCAGTCCGAATCTCAGGTCCCTGCAGGAGTACAGTTGAAAGATATAAACACAGAACATTTAATACGAGAAACAGGACAGTATAATGGAGAGGACAAGATACTTGTACAAACAGATAATTTTTAAAAAAAAGAATCAGGATCCTAACAGCTTTACATTTCGGAAAAATATAATATGAAATAATTGAACTTCACCAAATTCGCATTTCTGGCATCATAAGTTATGCATTATAATGAACAAAGATTACTTTTTCATCACCAGATAGCATATACACAATTTGCAGTGGAAGCTCATTATCTAACATCTAAAAGGAAAGAATTATGTAGTTCTGGGATGACTCGTGCAGTATAGATGAGAAACAAAAACGGAGAAGGTAGATCCATAGATTTAGAAAATCTTAGAATCAAACCAAGTATATATAGAAAATTCTAGACAAAAGGAAGTTTAAAGAAAACTAATGCAAGTAGTTAATAGGAACTAATAAACGTGCCCCAGACATCACCTCATTCAACGATGTAGAGCCAAATATGCAGACGGTGTTTTAGTTAAAAGGTTTCAAACATCACAGTTCGAGGGTTGGAAAAGTAGTTAACTTCACAAATTGCAAATGCAAGCATGGAAGAACACCGAAAGATAAAGGTTACTACGAAATCCAGTCAAAGAAATGAGAAGAAAATTTCAGAATCCTTAATCAAACTCAAAAATGCAAAAGGAATAACCTTAGTGTCAAGCATGACAGCACATAATATCCCAGTGTTGGCCATTGCTGTCCTGAGATTGTTCAAGGTCTCTTGATGATACTCATGTGTGCCGTGAGAGAAATTGAAACGAGCAACGTTCATCCCAGCCCTGAGAAGCTTCTCAAGCATTTCAACAGATCGAGAAGAAGGGCCCAGCGTGCACACAATCTTAGTCTTCGGAACACGCCCATCGTTGGGCAGCTCCTTCAAAATCCCTTCGATGTCAATGTTGGCCATTCTTCGTCAGTCAATACGCTTCCTACACAAACAGCAAACACTCCGATTCATAAACACAACGAATCAAAAACCCAAATACGCATTTAGAACCCCCAAAAAAAAAAAAATCAGAAACTCCAGATCGATTATAAGTGAAAAGAAATTCTCAGAGGAAAGTAAATAAACAAAACAATCAAACAAAACGAACAAACCAGGTAGAGTATGAGCTGAAAGAATTTGCAGTTGGGAAATCGAAAGAGTGATTGAGGGTTAGAGACAGTGACTCTACCCTTTAAGAAATGCTAAACGTGTAAAGATTACAGAATATTGGAGTAGAATAATAACAATAATGATAATATTCTAATGGTTGGGCGATGCAGAACCACTCACTCAACAACACCCTTTCTTCAAAGAGTGACTCACCTAACTCGTAAGGGCAAGAGTTTGGTAACACCCAAATTTGTAACCTCTCTAACCTCTGGTTCTGTATCGGTCTTCGAGTGAGAGTTTATTCTGTGTGCTTGTGCTGTTGTGCTTTCTCTGACCGCAAAAAGGAATAGAAAATGGAATTTCTTGAGGGAGAAGTCTCATTACCACTTACACGACGCCGTTTGCCCTTACCACCGTAGTTTTCTTTCTCAAGCTTGTTTGAAATGGCAATTGAAACCTTTTACAATATATGACATAAATATGTGAGAAGAGATTTATTTTTATGTATGTAAATAAATAAGTATTTTTAGATGTCCAAAAGTGGTTCCAAACATTGATGGATGCTTCTCCTAATCGTGTTTTATATAATTATTTTTAGGACAAGATATTGTCATTATTAATTTCAGTCACTACCAATTTTTTCACTATTATTTCCCTCTTCTATTGAGATTCTGATATAACAGTGAAAAAATGATATTAACTTGGTAGTGACCAAAATTAGTACTAACAATATCTTATTCTTTGTTTTTTTACACGGCTTGATTGGATCTCATAACTTAACTTATGAAAAAATTGTTGGGAAAAAAAAAAAAACTTAATGTTATTGAGTTATAAGCCTTGATGCATTTTCTACATTGCTTAAGTGACTATAGAACCATCGGGTTGGGTTTTTTTCTTAATTTTTTCGTATTATCCCTCATCATCTCTAAATTATATACGTCCAATCAATCATAATACTTCTTTAACATCTTTCTCTTCTTCCCAATCAACAGTCCAGATGAGCTAATGAGGGAAAAAAAGAAAAAGGATGAGGAGAAGATCCTCTTCCAAAATGTTCCACAGCTCCACCAATTAGTGAATTAAAACCATAGTAATTTTATGAAATTTTTGCCTCTGGTAGTTTTTTTTATTAGCAATTTTGCCTCTGGTAGTTTACAAAGAAGTGCAACAATTCAACGGTCAAGATCAACCGATAGGTAAAATTGTTATGTTTTTTTTTTTAACTTTTGAAGCAAAAATGAGACAAAAAAATTTCTGGATAACCAGTACTCCTTAAACTAAACTTCCATGGCAAAAATATTTAACCCTTAAATTTATCTTAAAATTTAAATAATTTCCAATATTACCCCTCTTAATTACACAAAACTCTAATATCATATTAATTATTACTCTCACTCACTATCCTTATTAATTATAAACATACATGAAAAAAAATATATATTTAATACTCTTCAAAAACAAAAAAAAAATGTCTTATAACAAAAAAATTAGAAGAAGTACGTAAATATGTTTATATATTTTAATTATTCCTTATACTATTCTCCAAATGTTAATAATGGAAGGAGGCATATGCGAGTAAAAGATGCGAATCCAACTCCATGGGCAGAGTAAAAAAAGGGGGGCTAATTGTAATAATTTTCGCCGATTTGGAAGCTTCTCTCTCTGTTTATGTTAATGTTCTGTGTGCGCCGTTGGACTTTTCATCATCCACCCGACCCACAACAATTTCCCCTTGTCGATGCCTTGGAAACTGACTTTTGAATCCCTCCAACCAAAAAGAAAAAGCATATGCTTCAATGAAACCGCCACTGACTTTAATAATTTTATTTTGATTATTCCCCACATAAAGTTCTTTTTCGCCTATTCTTTTTATGAAGAATAATTAAAAATAATAAATATATAATTTTTGACAATTTTTTAAAAAAACTAAACTCTTATTTAAAAAGAGTGTGTATGAGAAATAATTGGTGAAATTTTATTGTAGAGATATATTAACGATGATTTTAAAAAAATCAGTTTAAAATTTCAAATAAGGATGATTCGTTTCTTGTATTAAGGACCACCTTCATGAGAAAAAATAGTCCTTATAAAAACGATCTAAGAGAGTACCTAGAAGTGGCTTAAAATGAGATTTTTTTTTAAAAAAAAAGAACTAATTAGATTATTGACAAAATTGTGCAAAGAGAAGGGTGCTCGTTCACGTTTTGACACAACATAAATGATTGAATAGCAAATACTTATACTTTTTAAAAATTTTAATTTGATAAAGACACATGTACCAAATTAAAATTTGAGACAAAAGTATAGGTGCATGAATTTTTCCTTAACAAAATATTAAAAATATTTTTTAAAAAATAATTCCTTATATGTTCACAAGGAAAAAATTTTCATTGTTAGTTGGAATTGGAAGAGTGGTCCCAATCCAACCCCTAGGCACGTGGTTTTTGACATTCACCAATACAAATAAGTATGAAAACATTATCGGCACTTCTAGGAGTGCTGTGGTATTGGGAATAGTCTCCCCACCCCTTATACTGGGTTCGATCCCCCGTTCCCCTATCGCCTATGTATAAAAAAAAAAGTATGAAAACATTTGCCAACGAGAAGTGGCAAATTGGCTAAGGTATTGGCCTTCACCCCAAAAGGGATGAGATTTGATATCTGCTAGTCGATGTGAGGACTTCGTTGTTGAGCAATCTGTAAGTACCTCTGTAAGCGTTCTCTGAGCCTAGAAGCATGTCTTGGCTCTAATAGGGTATCGGTGTTTACTCCCACCTAAACTTGTTTTTAGCAGGAAAAAAAAAAGTATGAAAACATTTTAGGAATGGAAGAAGATGTTATGTACATAGCATTATTAATGTAAGAGATTTTTAATTATAAATAACACATATAAATGTTTTTACTCTTTATAATTTGTAATTAAAACTTTCATGTTAAAAAACTGTTTAAATATATATTTACGCCATATCTTTATTTAAAGCATTGGGACTTATTAATTGTCTTCGTTTGACCTTTAAAATGAAAGGGCACGCACGTGCATAAACATACAAAAATACACAAAAATATAACATATTAAGCAAGCACCACGCCTCAATATACTAATGCTTATAAGTTAAAAAGACATTCTTTTTCTTTCTTTCACTCTTCCTTTTTTTCCCCAAAAGAAACAAAGCTGTGATGCCCGTTGGGTACAATGGAATTGAGATTTGAAAAGTGGAATTGGAAGTTGAATCATGAATTTGGGTTGTTTGGTATATTGCCATTGGAAACCTCTTCCATGTGGTAGTCACTTTCACCAAAATAATGGAAGTGACTATCATGGTTAGGCCCATAGAACTTATATGGGTTCCATGGAAGTGAAACTTCCAACTATTATACCGTCGTGTATTTTATCATTTCACACCTATGCCTTGACCCACTTGAATTGGATTAGCAATGGTAAAAATGATTTATTTTTAACATGATTTTTATAAACATAAGATATGATAAAAGTCATATCGTAAATATGATTTGTATTTATATTGACAGTAGCAAAAGTGATTTTTTTTCCAAACTAAAACTTGTTTGGATCATTATTTAAAAAATCACTTGAGATAGAAAATTAATAAAAAGGACATGAATTTTATTGAATACAACATATATATATATATATATATATATTAGTTGTAAATATTTTGATAATTGAAAATAAAAAAATTAAATTATTATAAAAAAATTTAAAAAATAATTTCCTTAATTAAATATATTTAATGGATAGAATTGCAGATAAATTAGAATGCATACAAATATATTTTTACACGTTAATACTGTATATATGAAACATAACAATTATTTCTTCAACTCCTGTGTACTTAGTGTGCAATAACCTGTGTTCTACCAATTTAGAGCATCAGTGAAAAGAGACATATTTTTCAACTCAAAAATTTTCATGACATATTGTATCATGCATGACCTTGCAAAACTTCATACACCCACATTGCTCTTGTTTGCTTGCTAATTCTACGTGGCTCTTTCCAAACATACGGCATGATATATTAAGCCATCAAGACACCGATCAATTCATACTTTGCCATCTTTTCTTCTAAAAGAGAAATTTGTAGGGACTTTCTTTTATTCATGAGGCAATCCTATTTCATCTGTTCCCTTCGAAATACCCTCATCACTCAAACTTTTCATGGATAATGAAACTTGTGTGAAGACTAAGACTTTATCAAATCAATAATAATTATATATGTTGAAAGCAAATTCACATGATATAGTAGAACATGCTAACAATCATAAGTGTCATAAAATATAGTACAATTATATAATATACAAAAGTTCTATCATAACATTTTTAGGGTCAATCATAAGTATTAATAAGTATTATAATATGTGGTTCAGTTCTTTAGGGCTTCCTGAAGTGAAGGGGCTTTGTAGGCATGGTGCCGCAACCACTGTATCAAGGCAAGTTCATTTCCTTTTGTTCCAACAAACATCTCCTGCATTTGGTGCATCATCATGTTACAACATCGTAGACAAAAGTCATCACCATTAGCAATTTTCAGAATGGTCAATAATTCAGCCACAACCCCACTCATTGGTGCATCATTGTTGCAAATCTTTTAAGGGCATCTGCTCTATCCTTAGATGTGGTAGCTATCATACTAATAGCATCTGTTATGTGTTTCGAGGATCATTTTTTTTTGCATTTTTGATGAATCTGACCCTTCATGCCTCTTTCTCTGCCCAGTGGTTCTTGAACCACTAGATTGAGTGTTTGTTGTCAATGTTATGCCTTCCAAATTTGTTGGCACCTGCATACTATCTCTAGTATTAGCACCTTGAAGCTCTTCGTCACTATCACCTCAGCCTTCTTCTAGGTCCATTGTGGGCCGGTACATACCATCTTTGTCATCACCCAGTGACATCCGCTGTATTGAAGATAGGGTGAACATTTTCTTTCTCGATGCCATAACATCCTCGAATAATATTTGTAATTCTTTGGCAAACTTCATCCCATTGTTTTCCCGTTTATATTTTGCAAAGGATGAATTCTCCTGCAAAAACAAAAAACAAAAAACAAAAAACAAAAAAACAAAACAAAACAAAACGCTAGTATCAAAGCATTATCTAAAATAATAGTAATAATAATAACAATACATGTTAAAGCTTAACAATTTTATACCTTTATTTTCCTCTCCCACCACTCATCTTCTGCAATCAACATATTCCTTGCATAGTCTACAGCTATACTAGTCTTTTTTTAGAATAACTTGTCCCATGCATTTCATTATTTCTTCAAGCTATCATATCTTTTTTCCATTTGTTTCTCGTCATAGGACTTTCCTACTTTTTCATTAGATCTAGACAAAATGTTCTTCTACCCTTCCTTCATAAATGATGATCCTTCTTGTTGTTTCTTGTAAATTTGCTCAGTGCATTCTTGGATGAAAATCCATGTGCAACTTACATCGCAAGTTGCTTTACCTTCGTTCGTATTCATTTTTCTATTTCAAGAATGGGCAAGTTAGCACGAACATATATTTTATCCAGTATAAACAATAACTAAATGTAATAATAAAAAATAAATTGCTGGGTCATTTATATAATTTTTTTTTTTAAAAAAAAACAGAGAACAAGCAGAAACGCTAATTGGTATGAGACTTGAACTTTTCCATAGGATAGACCCCCCAAAAAAATAACCATGTCACGTAACGAAAACCAAAACAAAATAAGTATGTCACGTAACTAAAATCAAATCATCTAAAGAATAACAAAATTTCTAAAGATTAACATGAAAAACAACAGGGTCATGCACTCATGCCAACAAGGATAAAATTGGTCTTCCATTGAGTTCTAGGAATAATAACATGAAAAATTGTGGCAAAAAACCAAATAAACCCACAAGTTCTAATCACGGCCAGGATTGCTTTCACTCTGCAAATCATGGGTTCCATCTAGCGTTTCCTGACTCAAACACACAATAATTTATTCATATAAACTTCAATTATATGAAGAAGAGAAGAAATCTGAGTTTTTTTCTAAATGCCTCATAGTGAAAAAAAAAAAAAAAAAAAAACTGGATGAAATGGTTTCTAGTATTTATTCATATAACATTCAATTATACAATTAAGTTGTTTAATTCTCTTCTTTATGTATAATTATACAATTTATTTGTAACTTTGAGTATATGGTGTATGTGAATATCATTCAAACATCAATGGAGTTTATTATGTCAAAACTACCTCTAATTTCTTTTTAGGACTTGTGCTTCTCTGTTGTACTATAGATTTCCCAACAAACATTCAACTCATATATCTCAACATTAAGGTACTTTCTTTCATTATTAGTCCTACTTTTCATCTTAACTTTGTCTTTCATCTTTTTTCTCCTCTTCAGCACTATTATGTTGCCTTACATATGTATAGTTTTTCTTAGTTTCCAAACGTTTCATTATTGAAATGTATATAAATACTCTGTAATTTACATTTTATTTTGGTATTGATCAATTATTTTCTTCTTTCTCAATTCATTGTACTGTCATTTCTTCTCCTCATTAGCATTCTCATATCACATGTACTAGTTTCATACATGAATCATGATATAATATATAATATGATATATATTGGAATCAAATTAGTTTTATGTGATATTTGGTAAAAAAAAAAAAAATTTTTTTTATATCATATTTGAATTAAGAGAACAAGAATTTAATAAATTTTATGAGAAAATTCATTATGAATAGTTCATGATTTGTTAGACAAAACCATTTTTGTAGTGTGCGTGAACTATATATATAGTGCAAGTCAAATTTATGAATGATCAAATAGTAGGGAATATTTGAAAGAAGACTATTATATCATAATTATTCTTATTTTATATTACAATGCATTTGTCTTTACATTTCTCTCAAATTATGTATTTTGATTGTGGATCTCCTCATTTTTCTTTATGTAATGGAAAGTTTTAAACATTTCATACTTTGAATATGCATCAAAAGAGGCTAATTGAAGTATATTATTATTAATGACGAAAGAAGTTATATAAAAATGTGATAATATTTGTTAGTTCATGAAGAACATACATTTAACAAAATTAATATAGTTCCTGAAGAATTAATATAGATTTTTCTTAATTCTATAGGCGAAAGAAAAATTGATCATGAAATGTTATGAGCTATAGATTTAAATCAAAGTTTCACTTTGGTAAAGGGTCTTAGTGATAGTCCAATGGACTGAAATCCATGATTTTATGTGAGTAATGAAGTATTTGAACTTTCAGGTGAAAGATATATTATTGGCTTACTATATAATGGTTTGTCTTTGAAATATAGAATAAAGAAAGTGTATTTATATGACTTTACACTTGAGGAGGATATTATTAGAATACAAGGGGAAAGATTGTTAGAATACAAGTGAGTTAATATTAAAAAGTTGTACTTATTCAATTCCTCACAAGGTTTAATCAATTTCCTAAAAATGGATGTTAGATTGATTTTATATCAATCTGATATAAGAGTTGTAAAGTTTAATGTTGGTAAAGAAATATGATATAGTAAATTACAAGTTTATTGATCTAATCAAATTTATTGTTGATATGACTTGTTTAATCATCCAAGTCATATATATGATGCAACAAATTATAAAATATTAGGTACTGACATCCATTAAAAAACCAGAAGATTTTTCTTGAATAGCCAACACATTATAAAATTCAAAATAATGATGTGCTGCATGTTTTGAAAGAAAATTTATTATGAAAGTATCATTGTTTATGATTTGGAATGTATCTCCAAATTTCTGAAAATAAATCTAACTTAAATATATGGGCTCATTCAAATAGCATGTAAATCACATAAATGTTCAATAATTTTGATAGATGCTTATATAAGATGGTTATATATGATATTACTATTAGTTTGCAACCTAAAGTTTGCAAGAATATTTGATAAATTATTATGTTAAATGCAATTTCTAGATTATACGATTTATTCTTTGAAGCCTCCATAAATAGCTAGATTAATATTTATGAGAACAAAATTTATATTTTAGTCTTAGCATATTTGATCATACATATTGCAACACTTATACTAGTCAACCAAATTCTCTCGATAAAATTGGCTTTTGGTTAAATTAGTAATATAGATGCTTCAAGGATAGAGCCATACTGCGTTTAAGTGATGGCAACAGTAAGAGAGCGTGACTCTGGGCGTGAAAGAGTGACGGAGAGTGGTGGTAAGGAGGGTTCAGGGGGCGGTGACGGTGATGGAGATGGCGAGAAGAAATCTGTGAAGGTGGATTCAGGCCTTAGCAAGGAGGGTTTTGTCTTTGGAAAGATGCCTGAGGGCAAGGGGGTTGGCAGCAAGGCACCCCAGATGTAACACCCGCCTTAAATACACCCTTTAGTTGCATACACGGAAGCGTTCTTTACAAATTTAGCGTGAAGTTACTATTCACGTATACGGTACTATTCACTATTCGTGTATACGACACTGTTCACGTATACGTACTTTTCACTAATACGTACAAATATACGTCTAAGTAAAAATCCGACGGAAATAAAAATCTTTTTCTTCCTTGTACTCATTCGTATGCATCTTCTTCGTTCTTCAATCTTCTGATACGAGCTGCAAATTAACTAATTCAAAGATATATGCTGGGATTCAAATGAATCCCAGTAGTAACGTTAATCATCGCTCACATAAAATGCATACACAAAACATGCAAGTCAACCATCAAATATACATACAATTCATTCAACATATTCAACATTCAGAACATTCAAACAATATACATATATATATACAACGGTAAATACATGCATGTAAAAGGCACACATAGTATGTGAGAGAAGCGTTACTACCTGATGGTCTTTCCAATTCCTGATCTGGTTCTCAATCATTTGATCATCCCGGATAAATATCGGCTCCTATATTTAAATATTCATGGATGATCGAGTTATTATTTATCCAAATTCTTTATTTCTCTTATTTCCAAATAAATTCCATAAACTGGTAGAATTTTCAATTAACTTTGAAAATTCATATTTAATTACACAAAACTCCAATTGACGTGATTCCAAAAATCACTTGTTCCTCATTAGGTCTATATTTAGGGAAAAATACACTCAACTGTCAAATATACGTACACTTTTCCCAGAATTTTCATTCATCATCACCGTTCCAGAAAAACGTCCAGGTTTAATGCTGAACTTGAAAAATCCATATCTGGAGTTCTAGGTGTCCAAATCAGGTGGTTCAAAAATCCATGAACTCCTCATTAAGTCTAGTTTCTAGGAAAATTGGTTCCAACATTTAATCATACTCCAATAATTCCCAGATTTCAAAAATGTCAATACTGTTCAGAAGATGTTTCAGAAAACGTCCCAGATTTCATACTTGACTTCAAAAATTCATAACTCCCTGAATATAAATCCAATTAAGGCTTGTGACCTATCAAATTAAAGCTTGATAAGTCTACTTTTATTCTGGAAATTTTCATAGAAAAACTCAAATGTTTACTATTTTAAAAGTAAATCCGAAAATCACTGTTCATTCCTGGAAACCAACGTTTTTCAGTGTTCAACTTCTAACTTTGAAAAATCATAACTAATTCTATAGAACTCCGATTAAGGTGATTCAAAATTCTATTTGAAGTTCTATAAGTCTAGTTTATAAGAAAAATATTCATCAAGCCAATTAATAGCTGTATAATTCTCAGAAATTCGAAAAGTGAACGTAACTTAAATCTGAAAGCAGGATTTTCCAGTTTTTATAACCAAACTTAGAAAAATCATAACTTGAGTTCTAGACGTCGGATTAATACGTTCTAGCACTCATTTGAAAGATTAAGAAGTATACTTTCAACTTACCAAATTTCATGGTCAAAGGAAATCATTTTCTTAGACAAAACGTTGCATGAACCTGACCTCCTTACTGAATTTTCCAGAAATAGTGGTGTTATACATGTTGACTGATGCTTCTCAAATGGTCTCTCCTTCTCGGCTCTCATTCTTTCTTTCTCGCTGTACTCACACACTCTTACTCTCTTCTTTCGTATCCTTTAATCTCCAGCTCTCTCTCTCTCTCTCTCTCTCTCTCTTTCTCTTCAGACCCATCAAATGAATAAATGATAAGGTGTGTGTAATTGGCATGAGAGAGAGGAGTTAGAGCATGTGTGTGTCATCCATGAGTGAACAATAAAGAAATGCGCTGGATGATTGAGGAGGACTGTGTGTCATTTTGCTTCTATCTTCTTTGTTGCTCGTGAATGCATAGAGAAAGAATGATTATTTGAGAAAGTGGGAACAATTTGGATGCAAGTGCCGTCGTCTTATTATCAATGAGAGAGATAAAGCATTATTTAATTAAAGTAAGTGGAATTGAGGAGCATTAAAAGAAAGGAGTAGGACATACATGTCGACTTTGTGGAATGAAAATAGAGTGGAACATTCATACTTGTGTTGGCTCCTTGCTCGCATAATTGAGAAGAAAAGCATGTATGCTTTCTTGAGTCTTCCTTGTGCGTTGAATAAGATAAAGAGTGCCAAAGTGTGTTTTTGCACGGACCCAATTAAAAATAATGAGATGAGGAGTGTGAAACTCACTTCAAAATAATCCCATTTGCTTTTCTTTGACTTCTTACAAGACTTTTGTTTGCAACTTATCTTTTCCTCATTTAATTGCAAACATTAGATAAATATTCTAAATAAATTCTTAATATTCATAGATACAACTCTTGGCTCTTACTGTTCCTAAATTTGTCACTTCTAAAAACAAGGCATAATAGTCTACCAAAAATAGACTAATTTTCAAGTCTTTAGGCCCAAAATTCGGGATATTACACCAGAAGGCAACGATGAGTGAGAAACCTGGTGCTAGTAAGTGGTCATATCGTGATAAGTTGCTCTCCCCTGGAAGTGCAGGCTTTCTGGTGAAGCATTCTGAGGAGGATGACATTGTGAAGGGGTGGAAGGATTATTTCAACAAAATGAACGTGAAGGATTCACAGGAAGTTCTTGAGGAATCTGATGAGGAGGACACCCTGATGTCTCGGAGGCTAGAGGGCAAGCCGGGAAAACTGAGCTTTACTGCTGAGGAGAACACCAATTGGTGCCTCCCTTGGATGAATTCTCTCATCATCAAGGTTTTGGGAGCTCACTTTCCCATGTATCTTATCCGTGACCGAATCAGCAGGATGTGGAGGCCAAAGGACCCGTTGAAACTCATTCCTTTAAGCAATGGGTATTACATTGTGTCCTTTTCTAATAAAGAAGATAGAGACTATGCTTTCCAGGAAGGCCCGTGGATGATTGAGGACCACTATTTGGTTGTTCAGAGATGGAGACCTAACTTCAATCCCTGGAAGGCAGATCTTCAGTGCCGTATTGCTGCGTCGGTCAGGCTTCCAGATGTGCCTTTCGAGTTCTACAATGTTGAGTCACTTCGAAGGATCGAAAATATGATTGGCAAGATGATAAAAGTGGATCGTTCCACTTCTATATATGATAAAGGAGGCTTTGCGAGGATTTGTGTCGAGATAGACCTCAAGCAACCCCTACTCCCGTCTTACATAGTGTTTGGCGAAGAGATACCGATCGTGTACGAGGGCCTTCATCAAGTTTGCCTTGAATGTGGGAAATATCGGCACCAACGAGCCAATTGTCCTTTGCATCTACCTAAGGGTATAGCGAAAGAGACTGGAGTGACAAATGTAAAAGTCAGGTCTGGAGGAGGAACTGGGAAGAAGTCGGAGTCCAGCGCAGAGCCTGACAGAGACGCTCACACCGCTACAGGCGCACCAACAGCTACTGACGGCGCTGACCCTGTGGTGACCCCATTTGGGAAAATCCAACTACTGAGGCAGGATTTCAGTGGGCATTCAACTCCAGCGGCTTCAAAGGAGGAAATCAAGGGAAATTCAGCGGTTTCAAAAAAGGTATTAAATGCGAATCAGGATCAGGCTATCAATCAGGTACGAGGTGAGGATAAACGTGATTCTTGGCGGACAAAAAGCATGCAGGAGGATATGGTCATTATGAAGGATAATCAAGTGGTCATTATGAAGGAAAATCATGTGGAATCAACCAAGACTAAGGGCTCATTAAAAACCGAGTGGGTGCAGGTAGGAGCAAAACGTAAAAATGAGAGCAAAGGGAGGGTGAAAGGGAAGGAAAATAAACCCCCAGCAAGGAACCGGGTTACACGTCCAGTGGGCCAACTTCCAAAGCCCAACAATTCCAATTCTTTTGCTGGCTTGCAGGAGAACGACGCTCAGACGCTAGTTGAAGGGGCTGGACCATGTGTAGCAACTAATCCAATCACCATGTGGGATTGCCCAAATGTATTCCTAGCTTGGCGCCATGTGAATCTCGTGGTGAGACGCTGTCAACGGATATGTCTTTGTGTGAAGTGGGGGTTGAAAGGATGCCACAGAACCAAGCCTTGGAACCTCTACAATAGGTTGATGAGTCTATGTGTGATCAGGATAAAGCCGAGGGAGAGGCTGTTTCTACCCAATGCCCCCATATTGTTTCCCAATGAATTTTTTGATATGGAATTCAAGGGCGACCGGAGCATGTAGTTTTCCTGCTCTCATTCGGGACCTAAAAACACACTACCATTTGAATTTTATTGCCATTCTGGAAACAAGGTGTTCTTTTTTTTTTTTGGTCAAAGAAACAAGGTGTTCTAAGGTGATGTCTTTAGGCAGAGTGAATCAGTTTGGTTTCCCTAATATGAAGCTAATGGATTGCGAAGGTTACAGTGGGGGTATTTGGTGTCTCTGGGATCATACTATTACTTCTTTTTCCATCCTTGAGTGTCACCATCAATTTATTCACTTTTAGATTACCGGGGCAGCTGGTAGTTGTTGGGCGCTTACTATGGTCTATGCCAGTCCCACAAGGGTCTCTCATCGGGTGTTATGGGAAAATTTGTCTCGCATTGCTTCATCAACTCAGGGCGCCTGGTTGTTAGGGGGTGATTTTAATGGCACTCTGCTCTTGGGTGAAAGACGCTCTAATGCCAATTTTCGGTGCTCTGTTGACCGGGAATTTATCCGTTGGGTTGATTCGTATGACATGAGGGATCTTAGTTTTGCTAGGCCTGAGTTTACTTGGAAGCGGGGTACGTCCGAGGAAAGGCTGGATCGTTTCCTTGCAAATGAAGAATGGGTTAATCTATTCCCCAATGTCTCGGTCTCACACTTGCCTTTCTTCAAATCTAATCATAGGCCTCTTCTTCTTCAGCTGCACTTGAACATGGGTAGTCCTAGACCGAACTGGCCGTTTCGCTTCATAGCTGCCTAGGTTCTTCATGAAAATTTTGACCACCTTGTTCGTCAATCTTGGCTCCCTAATGCTCCATGGTCGCAGAACTTGTCCCAGTTTACTGATGCATGCTCCAAATGGAATAGGGAAGTCTTCAAGCATACTGAAGGTCGGAAGAAACATCTCCTGCGCCGGCTAGACGGTATTACTAGGGTGACTGCCTGCTTTGGATCCTCACCGAAATATGAGGACCTCCAGTTGAGTATTTGGAAAGAGCTTGAGGATGTTCTTCTTCAGGAGTCCCTTATTTGGGCGCAAAAGGCCAGGATGGAGTGGACTGCGTTCAGGGATCGCAACACTAAATATTTTCATGCCAGAGCGAATCGTAGGCGTAACTCCAAACGTATTGAGGCCATTAAGAACTTTGAGGGTTTGTGGGTGTATGATCATTCATCTATTAAAGGCTTGGCCACTGAGTTCTTCTCAAAGCTTCTCACAGAAGATGTTTCTGTATGGCCAACTCTCAACTGCAGTTTATCCTACCCTACTGTGGACGATAGCTTGCTTAGATGGTGTAGCAAAGAGGTCACAGACAGTGAGATTAAAGATGCTTTGTTCAGTATGGGCACTCTTAAGGCACCAGGCCCTGATGGACTCAATGCCCTCTTCTACCAGAATCAGTGGAGTACGGTATCTTCGTCTGTTATAAATTTTGTCAAGTTTTTATTTGCTAATCAACTACTAAAGAACCCGTCTCCGGATACTCACGAGGAATGGGGTCTTATTGCAGAAATTAAGAGTATCTTTGATCAGGATTGGTGTGTCGAACTCCAGCTTATTAGCAGATGGGCGAACGCGGTTGCAGACCAATTGGCCAAGGCGGGTCTCTCCATCACGCCTGGGTTGCAGGTGATCGCGCAGGCGGACGTGGATTTACAACGGATTCTCCTGCATGATAACGGATAGATAATATTTTGGTTGCTTTTTGTATTTTTTTTTTTTTTAAAAAAAAAGGCTTTTGGTTAGAAGCTAGGTATATTTCATCTTAAAATGTTTGAATGTGCATTCCTATTAATCCACTATAATGCACATAGATAGATATTTAAAAGGAAATTGAGATAAATATTGGATAAGAACCTCAATTTCTGGTTTGTCTCTAAATGAAACAAAAGGATATTTCTAACGGAATCAAATGGATTTTGGAGACATATACTCTATGATTAATCAATTGTCATTTGATAAAGTTTTCCTAACAAAAAGGGAGAAATTGAATAGCCAAAAAAATAAAAATAAAAGGAATGCATTATTACTATTTTACGAAATTTCCAAACCCCTTGGCCAGCGGAGCATTGGAGCTCTCACGGGATTTTTACTACTCTACATCACATTTACTACATTTCATTAGCTATTTACAATAACTATATTGCAATTGATTACCACTTTTTCTAGATCCCTAGCTTGGTAAAATAAATGAAACCTTCAAGTGATTTACAACTTTTGTATCACAGTTCATTAACTATTCAGTATAATCAGTGGCGGAACTTAAAGGAAAAGTTTGGAGGGACCAAATAATGGTAGAGGAATTGTTGCCCCCGAAAAATTTTTTAAAAGAAAGTTTTAAATTCATTAAAAATGAAAAGAATGAAAAAAAATTCATAAAATCAAATTAATTAACTTTATCTACAAGTGTAATGTAGAACGGGTAAAAGCATAGTAAGGGATAGACCATAAAAGTAAATTTCACTGATAAGCTAAAAATTTCAGGTAATTAGAATGAAATATAGAAAAGAATGACAAGATTAACATAAATCGTATAAAACCCCACATAGAACAAAGATTGAATTATAAGCCTAAAATATAAAAAGAGGGAAAAATGTAAAAAAGAAGAAGAAGAAGAAGAAGTTAAGGGGCCAAAGTTATATTCGCTACTTTAGGGAGGGCAAAGTTGTATTATTACACAAAAAAGGAAAAATTTCCACTAAAAATTTTTAAACAATTTTTTTTTTTTGGGGAGCCATATGTCATATAGAAGTTCCATCATTGAGTATAATAGTATCGTATGGCAATAACAACAACAACAATGATAATAGCCAATGAAGTGTAATGAATTGTGATATAAAAAATGTAAATCGCATGAAAGATTTATTTATTTTAAAAAAGTTGTAAATCACCGGAGAGGTGGCTACAGGCCGTCAAAGCTTCGGCCTAGGAATTTTTTTTAAAGATGTGAGGAGCGATTTTGTAAAATGACAGACATTTCAAAATTCCTATCTGATACTTATGACCAATTTGGGACTATTGACTTTTGAAATAACCAAAAGAAATTTATAAATTGAGGTGGTATTTATTTAGGATTTTTCTTTAATTACGCCAAAAAGTCACTATTCTAAAAAAACTATTATCAATAAAAAAAGATTACGTAACAGAACATAGTATGGCAAGACAGCTGTATCGTTTTGCAAGGGTTGCAATGTCCATGTGGTCTGTTTCTGATTCTCACTTCTCAATAAGTTGGATAAACTTTACCAAAAAAAATAAAAAGGTTGGATAAACAAAGAGGCTAGATATGGTCGTAAAAACGTAGATTTTACTTGAAAACGGAAGGAGAATGAAAAGTCATAAAACGTAAAATCATAACATAGCAAAATCGTAAAAACTTTAAAACTTTTGGAAAATTAGTAAAGTCGTTCTAATAGAAAAAAATCGTAAGACCATAAAATCACAGTAATAAATCGAGTTTTTAAAAACCATAGACAAGGAATTCCAAGGCTTCTATTCTTTCTTTCTTTTTTTTTTTGATACAAGGTGATAGGAGAAGGGAGAATCGAACCCAAGACCGGGAGGGGAAAAATTAATCCTAATACCACTGCACTACTAATAATAGAACCATAGACAAGGAATTCCAAGGCTTCTATTCTAGTCAGTCTTGACATTGGCTTCTATTCTAGTTTACAGATTTGACGCTCATATTTCAGCGGCAATCATATTCGTACATGAACAATTTATACAATTTTGCTGTTTAATTTCTCAAAGGTGTATATTTTATTTTGCATATGTTGGGGGGCAAAAACATTTTATTTTGCATAACTTCATGATCGCAGATCTATTTCAAGGAATTTATTCACTCAATTTTTTTTTAAAAAAATATAATCTTTGGTCCCTGAAATTTATGCTCATTTTGGTTTAGGTCTCTCAGGTTTCAAACCATTGATTGGTTTTGATCCATTCGAAGCAAAACTATCCAAGTTTTTATTGAGTTATAAGGAGCAATGTTTTAAAGAAAATAAAGCTTTAGAGACTAAAACCGATGATTTAAAACTCAAGGAACCAAAATTAAATTAAAGGTAAACTTAAAATACCAAAAATTATACTAGTATTAAGCTTATTGTTTGTTTTGATAAAGTGATTCACTCAAATATGAATATGCAACATTAAGATATGCCCCAAAAAAATACATGCTGCTCCTTAATGATACCTGATAAAATTTACTCACTATTTTGTCAATTTTCATCTCTAAGAGCCAATATAAATTGGTGCCCCTTCCGTCCATTTTGAGAGCAATATATGTATTAATACAAATCACTTTGAAGCGCGTGTTGAGCTCCCAGTATCCAAAATCCGATTGCCACTTGTAAAACCCAGTTTCCTAAAAACAACATCCATTTTGCAAAAGTTCACTCCAACGAGCATTTTGTATCAAAAACCAAAATTCGGTTTGTAGAAAGTCAATTTGGGCCTTCTACTTAGGGGCCATACACAAACCTACACCCCATACAAGTTATTTTTCTTTTAAAAAAAAAAAACAGATCTTGCAATATCACTGTATCAGTAAGTCAACCAGATCACATTCGAGCCAAGTCATCATTTCATTTCTGACTAAAAATAACGATGCTAAATCAGAAATCTTACCGTTTTAAGGAAGGATTAGGACTTGACATCGTTGGACGGCAATTACGATATCTTTCCCTACAATATGATTCTGTTGAAAAATTGAAGCTTCAGTAGAACACTTGACCAGTTAACCCGTTGATTCTTTCACTGGTCCAGAAGTTGAATTTCAAAAACAGATTACTCATAGATAATTAACATTAGCATCCACTCCAGATTTTAAACAAGCAGAGTAAGTCGCAAATAGAAAACCCACATGATCAAACCAAACAAAAAACATGTTCATATAGCTAAATGTGGGTATTACACAGATGTTACAGAGCCCATAATTTTAACCTACATGCTTCAAAACTGATTCCTAACTTCGGTAGAATGTACCGGGGTGAAACCAGAATTAGGAACAAAAACCAGGAAGACCCAGTCAACAGTAGAAGATGACCATCTAGAAAGATCACTCAACTGAAAGGGTAAGCTTTGGGTCCATATGCCAACAAAATTCCCATTTTATGAGTCTTGAGCAGTGGTAGCAGTGGCTTGTTGAATTCTCCTTTGATGCACGTCCCAATTATACACTCGGGCAATTGTTACCTGATCATATATATAGATGAACTATTTGTTATCATCAATACTATGTGAAGTATATGGGATAATGTAACCAACAGGAAGTGCACAGCAAAAGGAGTCCAAGAAGCTATACATGCATATAAAACATTGTAAATGATAAGTAGAGATCATAATGTTCTTGCTTCAAAAGAGAATAAAAAGAAATGGGTAAAATTTGAGTGGCTACCTTGAGTAAATTTTTTCGTCACAAACTTGGGGATTGAATATAAATGAAAATGCTACACTGATGTCCAAATCATATTGTTTTCATTAATACAAATTTTCAGACCCACTACCAAGAATAACCAGTGAAATTGAACCTTTCCCTCCTAATTTTGACTAGTTTATGGTCTTCTATTTATTCTCAATCTCGCTAAGCCACCGTAAAGGTAGTAACGGCAGGCACTTAAGGGCTTGGGTCCTGGCCACCCAATATATGTCCAACGCCCACGACATGCATTCTTTCGGAGGTGAACTGCACCAAAAAGAGATAGAGGACTTCATAATTAGAAATCTAACCTGAGTCACCGTCACCTGATCCCTCAGGAATTGTAGATCGGTAATAAGAACTTCTAAACTGGCTTTAGCATTTTCCAGGTTCTTCTGAAGAAGACCAGTAGCCTGCACCAAAAATTAACATGGTATTAGTCCAGAAAAATACATTAAAATAGAGATTAGAGAGATAAAGTAATAACATAAAACGAACAGTCAAGGACCTCTTCTAATGAATATTCCAACATAACATTTGCTCCAAGCCATAAACACACAGAGTCAGTTTCCTCTATGCGAGCACGTGAATATGTGCCTTCTGAGACTTCAAAATCGGCAATAAGTTCCTGCAGATATGCAATGCACGCTGTCAGGAATACAGCACCTTAGTTCGTTATATGTGCATATAGGAATCCACAAGATGGAAGAAAAGCAGTAATAGTTACATGAAGGTTCCCTAATACAGATGTGAGACCAGGTAGAGTAAAAGAAAAAAAAACAGTAGGAACATAAAATGCAATTGAGTTTTTGACTATTATACCCTATCAATGTCAAATCTCTGACATACAAGCACAGGATAAATAACATTGCATTCCATCATAGCATAATGTTGGAAATATAATTCAACGGGTTCCAGAAAACTAACAAAACACTTTCAGTTTGCTCCTCTAATTTTTACTGATAGAACATCACAAACAAAAAGTGTTGCCAACAGTCCAATGCATTCCCCTAAACAAAAGCAAACATGCTGTACATAATATTCAATTATTCAAATAACTTACTATGTTCTAATGATGGCTTTTACTGGACTTCACACGTCAAGAATATAAATGCATCTCAAGTTTTACCGTTGATTAAACTGACCCCTTACTTGTTTACTGTTTACAGCCAGCAAGGAGTACCGGACAATGGAGACAGAGGCATTTCGGGTACCTTTATATTGTTCATTTTGTGCAATTTGTTCTCTTCTTGTTATTTTATTTAGTCTAAGGCAGTCTTCCTAAAAGATTGTAGCCCCTCCTTAGTGTTCCTTACTTAATTATGAGACAGGGTTGACATATGCAAAGATATTGATGATACTGAAAAAACACTTCAGACACTGTAATTGGGTACATCTGCTAATAACTCCATTTCAATTGAAACGTAGGCCAAGAACATGAGTAAATTCAAAGGCCTTGTATCATACAAAACAATGAGAGCCTTGGACTTCGATTCTTCTATGTAATGACCACAATGAGCCAAATCCAAAGGTAAAATCCCAACAGGCATATTATCCTTTAGACCTTTACCATGGGTATGCTATCTGACAAAAGTCACAAAACCAACTTAAATATGATTCAAGCAAATGGTGAGCTCCACACAAGAATCTTATTGCCCATGTGTATCTACAGCTGGCCCTGAGTAGGGGAGCCATGAACTCAATGCAACAAAGTTAAAGACGTATGTCCATAAATGTAAGCCTAGCCATCTGAATGAGATGATGAATCAATTATTATGCGCTGTCCATCAACAGATGCCAAAAACAAGCAATATGTCTAACCATTGACAAAGGAAAGAGGCCAATTGTAACAAACTAGGATGATAGGAGCAAAGAAGGAAAATAGATCACTCTAATTAAGAGGGCATGGAATCATGGCTTGCTTGTTCTCACTCTCTACTCTTTACTCAATATGATTTTACTTAAAAGGAAGCCACCCAGAAGGCATAAATGTTGGTGCAGTCATTACATACTTCCAGGGAAACAGGGCAAACAATATTTGCATAAACGGAAAAAGATGCTTCAGCCATCTAATCTCATGAACATCTACTTCTAATTTTCCTTGAAGTCAAGTTTATTTTTTGGATTGGACCACCTGATATTCAGCACACTTTCAGCTAGTGAACAAAATGGGACTCGGACTAATTCGTATGAGCTGAGCATGACCGCATAGGGTGGCAAAGCTCTCCTTCCAAGTATTTAACAATTAACACAGCTACACTCCCAAGTCTCAAACTCGAAACCTCTCATACTGAATATTTTTTTACTGATAAAGAAGCTGAAAAAACAGGACTACACAGCAGGTATAGATTTTATAGAAGTAAGCGGTCATCACATATACACCCATGTCAAGGACAACTCCATACACATTGACAGAAAAAGGGGGACTTTCTAATAGCCATCTAATATGACCAATCACATCTACCTCTTTCCTCAAACATGAATTCCAAGTTTCTTTAATCTAAACTACAACACTTTATAGGTGAAAACAAACTGAAAACGAACCTCACCAGTACCCTTCTTAGATTTCAACGTAGCAACAACTTCTAAGCACTTTTCAATATCCGGGATCTTTGCCTGAACAACCAAAAAAGATCAGCATCAATGAAATCTTTCCTTGTATATATAAGAAAAGGTAACAAAAACCACACTAACAGTTTCCTGTGAATCAGGTTATATAGCTCGCAGTTAACCTGAGGATATTCATACTCAATCAGCATAAGACTAAACCTCTAGTTGACATTAAAATGTCAAATTGGCATAAGTTCCTACTTAATATAACAATCAAACATTACACATACTGCAAATTCTACTAAGAAAAGAATAAGATATGAATCTTCACAAGTAGTAGAAGCTGAGACTTCATGTCATGGGAAACATTATTAATATATAAACTTTTATGGTGGGCATTAATACCTGAAGATCCCTTTGCTGAGCAAGAAGCTTCATTTCAACTACTTTATATTGCTGTAGTCTGCAAAATTAAGTCTTAGGTCATCATTGATTAAAAAAAAAATCATAAAAAGACTCCTCGCCAACTCTTAAAAAGGATTGCCCACAAGAATCTAGTATACCCCAAACATAGGACACTAGAAAAACTTTAGTTCTGTCATGTAAGTTCCACGTGCATATCTCAATTCCATTTCCATCTACCAACTATCAATCATGGGGTACAAACGTATTTAATCTCACCATCATTTTAAGCATTGCTCCAGGGCACTAGAAGGAATGAAAGTGTGCTTCTATTCTCCTAATTGCACTCTCGCCATACTATCTCCTCGTACAGTTGCTAAAAAGCTATGCAACATGATCTTCCTATCCCAAATAATAATGTCAATGCTCCTATCGAATCAACATTCAAAAGGCCTGACAACATGGATTCAATGCTAGAATAAATAACAAAAGCTCTTGGCAGGGATCACGCAGCAAAAATCACAAAAGAGCAAGCAGATCTTTCAACCCAACTACGTAATAAGATTCATCCAGTGAAGTCGGTATGTATAATTGGCACTCCCGTAAGCATGTAAAACCATACCCAATATTCTATTATGAACGATCAAAGCCTAATCTACCAATTCGCAAAGGCACCAAAATAGATTGTTCCGTTTGATAGAAATAGGGAATAAGACTTAGAATGAAAGAAGCGAGTGAAGTAAAATAAAATACGAACCTTTCTTGAAGGAAGGCAAGGGCGGAGTGGACATCGAGACCTGATTGTGCGAGATAATTCTGAACGTCCTCCACAAACTGAGCCCCAGGTATTCCTCGTCGCTCTGTCACCATAGCAGATGAATCTGCAGCCGTTGATGACGATGAAGAAGCCATTGTTCCTTCAAAAATATTCAGTCAACAGCAAAATCAGCGGCAGAGAAGAGAGGAAGTGAAGCAGGTCGAAGAATATTGTTATCGTCTTCGTCTTCCTCCCAAATGGCAAGCGCTCTCGAGACGACAATCTAACGCCGTCGTTCTTTGGATCCATACTGCTTTATGTGCCCAGCTCAATGGGCCCAATCTTTGTGATCTGACACAATATTTTTTATTGGGCCTTTAAATCTGACCCAACTGAGAACTCTTGGGCTTTTCTGGAAGAGAAATTTGGAGGAGACCGGATCACAAGTTTTAAAGTTACAGGTTGGCTCAAGTAGTAAACGGTTTGTGTCACTTAAGTAAGGTCTCGAGTTTGAGCCTTGTGAATGCAAAAAACCCCCGTTGAGAGACTCTCCCACCATAGCCAGGTGCACGACGCGGGTCGGATCCGGATTAGTCGGGGCAAAGTTTTCAGTGGATTGGGTGGGCAACATCAAAAAAAAAAAAAAAGAATAAGGGGGTTGTCACAAATGGTTATCGGCTTGTATCGCTTAAACAAAGTCTCGAGTTCAAGCCTCATAAATGCAGAAAAGCCCCATTGGAAAACTCTCCCAACATAGTCAGATGCGCGACACAGATCGGATCTAGATTAGTCAGAGCAAAACTCTGGATACCAGATAGGCAACCAAAAAAAAAAGTTTAAAACAGAAAATATTGTTTTATTAAATGAACTTACTTGTTTACAATATACTTGGTTAAGGGTAAGCAACTTTACTTTGAAAAATACAAATTTAAATTTTGGAAAGCACACTTATTAAAGTAAGCAGAAATTTTTTGCACTTTATGAAGTTCGACATTAGCTAGCTAGGGGAGCGAAATGAAATGTACCTTATATGGGTCTAGATATCTCCGCTCTTAACATGTTTTAAAACTATGATGGGTTATAGAAGCCCTAAAATGGACAGAAACAAGAGCTGAGACTCTAGAGCTAAATAAAATGGTATGAGCATTGTTTTTCCCCCCCTTTTTTTTTTGCATACTTAAAGCTAAGTACTCCCTTTGTCTCTGTATATGAGGTTCTATTGGGTTTGTCATATTTTATAAAGTCGCATTTGAGTTGATTTGAATAGTAGATATATTTTTACCCATTTCATCATAAATTATTCTCACATCATTTATTCGCCAAATATTATCTTTCATCATTATTAATCTCTCTCTTACTCATTCATAAATAAAAACATTGTTGTGAAAAAAGATATATTCTATGTATTTATTATTTTTAACTAGTTTTATATAATCCCACGATTTAGTGAAAAAAAAAATCTTTTATAAAAGGAAAGTGGCAGTATCATATAAAATAAATCAATTTTGAGCATAAATTCTCTACACACATTTAGATAAATATATAGTGTGCATTTAATGGGTGTTTGTTACTGGACAAATGACACTGGATTGTATTAAACTTATACACTAATAATATTTTTTTTCCATCAATAAAGTAAATGATTGATGAATTGATATATTGATGGATTAATAAATTAAATTAAACTTATACACTAATATATATGTTATTTACCGGAAAAAATATTTAAATTATATTAATAAATATATTGATGGATTAATAATTAAAGTCAAGCTTAGATTGCAATTAGAAACAGTGAGGTGAGGCCAAAGAATATAAGGTTATATGTTAAATAAATAGAGTAATTGATTGATGAGTGCACAAATTTCCAAGAAAAAGACCAATTATGAATGCCATTATCTTCAAATGAGTAGCCAGTCTTATCCTACAACCATATAATTATAGGTACTATAGGATCTGGCATGTCTCATTAGCTGCTGTATATTTTATTTTAGTACTCTATATTATGTTCACACCTATTGAATCTGAGCAACAACAAAAAAACACCTATTCAAAATGACAAATATTTCTTTCTACATTATTGAAATTAACTCTTTCTTGTACGAGTTATGGTGTTCATGATTGTTGTCAAAATTGGATCCACTATCGGTTCCATCAGTTGAATTAAGAATTGACCATATGTCCAATATGTATAACATCTCGAAAGTATTAATAGAAAACTATTGAAAAATATGTCAGAACAATTGCTTATTTAAAATGACGATTGAAGTCTTCAAATATAATTTTTTCATCGTAATTTATGATATATTATTATGATCTTATTTATAAATCTATTTTAACTAAAAAATTTGATCATATTTATAAGTTAAGTTTCATGTAATGTATGTGATTGCGATAATTTTATTCATATTAATTGTACTCATAAAAATATAGAGAAACAAAACAATTGAAAAATACACAGTTATAAATAAGGGTAAAGTTGAAAATTTACCCCATAATCATTGAGTTAACTACCTCTCATTAGTATATTAAATTTGGTTAAAATAGACTTATAAAATAAGACTAGAGTGGTAAGAAGTAAGTAAATTATAAGAGTTTTATCTTAATTTACGTAAATAAGTACTTTTAAAGTGCCCAATCTTAATGCCAAATAAGCACCAAGTTTTCCTTGTCTTGGAAAAAAACTCAACCTAAAGCTATATTATTTTTTAATATTGTTAGTTTATTTGTCTTTTAAATGATTTTTATTTTTTCTTTTGTGTTATGTATATAAATAAATTTTTATTGTAATGTTGGTGAGATTAGCTATGAATTTAACATACATGACGATAATAAGAATAGGCATTATCTAAGATATTTCTAGTTTTCGTGCATATTTTTATATAATGCTCCCTCCAATCCTAATTATAAAATCTAGTTGTTTTTTTTAAGATTAAGGAAGCTAATTAAATTACTTTAGAGTATTTTTATTTTTATTTTTTTCTTCAAACTAATTAGTTTGCCTAATAAGCTAACATATAATCTAAAGATACACAACATATGAAATGATTAAGTATCTTATTTAACTTGCTTAATCTCTCCAAAAAAAGGCAACTAGGTCTTATAATTAAAACCGTAGGTAGTATTAATTTAATTAGAACTAATCTTGTTATGATCTGACAAGAGAGTATAATGTTTGTTTATTTTTGCGGATTTTTTATTAACAAAAATTTAGGTAAACTAGATTTCATTAAAAAAATATTTTTTCCTAACCTATTTTTGTCAATCAAGGCCTTTAATTTGGAGCATTCTATAATGTTTATGTGAGTGTGTATCAATCAAATCTTGCCAAATTTAATTATTTTAATAACCATATAGGCCATATCCTGCTTTTGTTTAGTTGCTTTTGGCTTTACATCCATTACAGAATAAATTTTCCACATCTCTCTTTTATTTTTAACCCCTCTTCCACACAATTTTGTGGTCCTATATCTTTGTGTCATCTCAATTAGTAATATTTAATTTTCTTAACATTATTCTATCACCTATTTGAAACTCAGATACTTTTTTTAATCAATTTTTTTATTTGTCCTTCATCTTAACAATTTTCCCTTCCATTATGAGCCTATCCCAACCCCCAAGAGAATATATTTAACTTTTTTGCTTCTTTTTTCTTGTAGTTCCACAAAAAATAAAAAGAAGTTTCTCTATCATCCATCACACAAAAGCACGAGATCTTCAACATGATATAATAGATATTGGGGTTTTTTCCATTGAAATTGATTTTCTTATACCAAAATTTTAAAGCATTACAATTTGTATAATATTCTTGGGAAAACTATTGAAAACCCTCCCTTAAAACTTAAGAAAATCTTATATAAAAACGATTGAATTACCCAAATTCTAATTTAGGTCACTGAATTCAACAAATTACATATTAGGTTATGTGTCATAATTATTTTTTTGGACAACTCTAAATTACTTCATTTCAGCTTAAAGCAATTACACATACTTGGGCAATGAATGCCAGACTACGAAAAACCAGATAAAAGAAAGCAAATAAGAGAAGCAAATACAGGACCAAACAAACGAGGTTGTAGCACGATGGTGCGCATTATTCGCTAGGGAAACTAATTAACCAGGATCAACATGACAGTGGTGCACCGAGGGATGGTTCATCGAAATCCTTAGATGCTTCATATCTTCCTCTAAAACAGTAGACAATAAAGTGGGTAAGGGTGTTTCCACCCACCCTATAAGGCGCATCCCCTTATTAGCAAGTGCAGCAAGTGAATCTGCTGCTTTGTTTCCCTGACGTGGGATGTACTGTAGAAGAAAACAGGGTTCAAACTGAAGCATGTGATGGATGTCTGTGAGAATACCGTCGGTCTGCCACTCACACATATCAGACTGGTTTTGCTTTAATCTGTGCACAAGTGTCTGGCAGTCAGTCTCGAAAATCATGTTCTTATTCCCTAAGTCCTGGGGCGATCATTAAGGCCCTTTTGAGAGCTAGTGCCTCCGTCATAAACACAGATATCGACTTGACTTTGTCGATGAAAGCCCACTTCATAACTCCATAATGGTCTCGGCGTATAATACCTATGGCAGCAGATCTCGTTTGCTCATAGAACGATCCGTATATATTGATTTTGAGGAACCTATCAGCCTATCAGGTGGTGGGGTCAAGGAGACCTCTGGCTTGGGAGCACTAGGAGTGTCGTGTTCACGTTCCAGCTGAGCTGGCAGGCTTTCCAGTAGTTGATTAATGACTGGGAGGCGCACTCTATTACGGTTGCAGGGTCTGGGTTTTTGTCGTTAAATACTTTCTCATTTCGACTCTTCCATATGTACCAGATAAGCCAACATATGTGCACTAAATTATATTCATTGAGGCAACTTTGTGGATCTAAGAGCTCCTGCCACCATTCTTTGAAGCTTTGGTTATTGGTTATGTCGCACTTGAGGGTAAGTCGACTTCCAAACCATACACATCTTACCCAGGGGCATTGGAAGAAGAAGTGCTCGATTGTTTCTCTGGCCACCTGACAAATTGGACATGCGTCTGTTGTTCCTCTCCTTCTTGCGACAAGGGCAGAGTTGGTTATGTGTCATAATTATGAATTTAAAATTTGGGTCGAATTACCTCTATATCCCTTAGTTATTAAAAATAACAAAATTGAAACCATAACTCATTATTTGATCTATCAATTAATTCACAAGGAAGTACTATACAATGGAGCACCATTTATTCTCCAACTTTTTTCTAAACATTAATTACACACAATATTCTCTTTTTTTATTACAATTATTGGTTTTATAAAATAATTTATTAGAATTAATTGAAATCTATTGTGACAGTAGATCTATCTATCCATGTGAAGATCTATTACCTTATTTTTATATTTTATATTTTTATTCAAAATTTTTTGACATGAGTTTAAACTTTGAATCCTATATATATATATCTTGAATATATAATCCATGATTTGATTTTATAAAAAGTAAAAATCACATATAAAAATATTTGTGAAGAATTGTAGTACATCAGAATTCACATCTCTAAATTATATACTCCCACTTTCCAAGAAAATAGAATATTGTGTTAAAAATGAATATTGTGTATGATTAATGTTTGGAAAGAACTCAGAGAATATGTTTTCATTTTTTTTTAATAACTAAGGCATATGAAGATAATTTGACTCAAAATTTAAATCCCTAATTATGACACATAACCTGATATATAATTTATTAAATTCAATAATTTTAATTAGAATTTAAGTAATTCAACCGTCTTTATATAAGAATGTTTTTAAACGTACAGTTTATTGGCCAAAAGAATCTGATCTTCAATACATATGCATTATGTATATAAAAACATACTAAGTTTTTATAGTAAATAAAATTTTTAAACTGATAGTTGTCACTGATTTTTTTTTTAAAAAAATAAGCCTATATATTACTACAAATTAAAATTGGGCCCATCAGCATCCGTTTGGTGGTGTGAAAGCAATCTAAGAGAAAATTGTTCAAAAAGCTTTCACTACATAATTTTGGACGGGTGCAACTATTCTTCAATCATGCGCAACATATTTTCAATTAGATACCAAAATCTTTTAGTTTGCGTATAATAAATAATATATTTTGTAATGGGAGACTTTTCAACAATTTTTTAATAAATAATCAAACATTCTACACACCACAATTCCTTTGCACTAGTTGTTACATTTAAATTAGGTTTTTTTTTCCCCTATGCAATACATAGGATAATAATATTATTTCTGAAACAAAAGGAAGTTTGAAGTATATGTTAGTGGAAAGAAACTTTTTAAAAGAACACTTGGTTTTGAATTTTCTTGAATTGTTTTGTGGTTATAGTAAGTAGTCGACTTATGATTTTACATTTTTTAGTAGTTCTGTCTAGCTGGTTACTTTAAATAGTTTTGGAAATCTCTCTTTTCTACGCATTTTATATGATAAATTATAAAAACTCATGTTTTTACTTTTTTTTTTTAAATTCCATTTATAAAATTAGACTGTTTGATTTTTCTTGGGGCATAAACAAGAAATTGATTTAGCAATTAGTAGAGCTAATTAAATTAATCAAGTGACTCAAAAGTTGTTATCAATAGTTGATTATGCATCAATTTGGGTGATGGTGGGATTTTTTTTTTTTTTTGGGGTCAAAAGTGATGGTGGGAATTCACGAGTACCACAAACATCCTAATCTAGTAGTCAATAGGGTTCTCATTCCATGCACATAATTATGTGCTCATACCTCTATCACTACAAGAAAAACAGTTTTTTGCGGCGAAATTTTTCCCTCGCAAAAGAGCAAATTTCCGTCGCAAAACTGATTTGCGGTGGAAAAAATTCCGTCGCAAAAATCGCCCACGCAAACTAATTTTCCGTCGCAAAAATGTTTATTTCCCTCACAAAATTTTCAAATTTTGCGAGGGAATCCTCTTCCCTCGCAAATTTCTGAAATTTGCGAGGGAAAAGCATTTTCCCTCGCAAAATGCCAGATTTTGCGAGGGAAAACTTTTCCCTCGCAAAATTTAAATTTATTTTTTAAAAAATAAAAAAAATCCAAAAAAAATAAAATAATTACATAAAAAAATATTAAAAATTAGAGGAAAAAAAAGACTTGTATATCATAAAAATAAATTGTAACAATTATAAGAATTTACATGGCAAAAACAAAATATTACAAATTATAATGTTGTAACAAATTATATTTTCTATAAGGTATGTGACCGGCTCTACCTTCAGTCAATTTAGAAATAACTTGTACAATAATGATGCAGGGACCTCAGTTAAACAATTCATGATCTTCAGCATGACGATAGTGATGACACTTTTAAAGCTAATTTTCATGTTATAGAACATAATAAACTCAGGTGCAAATATATCTATTATCAATCACTTAATGAGAAAACATAAACGCATCAGCCAGTCATGTGCAGCTTAATAACTTAGCCTTGTTCAAGAATTAATTACTTAACAAAAGAGTTTTTCTTGTTTTCGATTTGTTCCATTTGAAATACCATGTCTAACCAATTCAACAGTATAATTCACAGGAAACAGGCTCCCATAAATAAAGAGATTGGGGTTTGGAAATGAAATTATAACAGATAATTTCCATGCTCCAGCCAGTCATGTACAAGTTAATTAAAAGAAACACATCACTGGCAACAAATAAGAGAGTGACAAAATCAGATTAGGTTGGGCTAACAACAAAGCTAAAGGCCTCACAGTGCCAAGAGTAAGCATACTCTTATTTATGCCAACACTTGAATTATTTCCCTCTATGAACCAGTAGTGAATCTAATTTGCTTAAAATACACATAAGTTCTGACGCGAGGGAATATGAGAACTTGATGCATGATTCGACAAATTGTCAATTTCCAGCCACTCCTACCATTTTTTACTCTTACAAACCACACTGAGTATAAGGAATGTCAGCACAAATGGCATAGGTAGAAATGCATTCAGACTACTCTTCCACATACCTCTTTTGAGGTGGGAAAAAGGATAACAACCAATAACTACTATCAACATCCAACTGAATAAGTTAACATTTATTCAAATGAAAATAAGTTATAAGTCAAATCAATAATGATATGTTAAGACTTAAAAGATACCAAGAGACTCTCGAGGTTCTTCACTTCCAACTGGCTCTCGGTATAAACTTCATCAGCTCCTAATTTCTTAAGTTTTTCCTCCACTTCATCAATCCCTGCCCTGCAGAGAAATGATTAGGCAAGCAAGAATAAGACTCCTCATAATTATCATTTCCAATAGAAGAGGAAAGAAGCAAGAAGTTTCAACTTTTGTTTTTAATCTAAGATAATGCAATAAAATTAACACATAATAAGTTTTGATCTAAATGTTTTGATTAAGCTTCAACAAACATTGACATTTAGAAGCTCATAAAGTCTACAATAAAGCATCAAATCAGTAGTACCTATCCCTTACTATATTGATATTGTGAATACCACTAGATTGTGCAATCTGAATGACACACTTCCCGACCATGCTTATAGCCCCATTTTGCACAATAGCATCTCCTGTTGATATCCACGATATGCATCTCAAGTAAGCATCAATTACTCAACTCCATAAGAAAAAATTATTGAACTGCTAGCAAACTGCAGCACCTGAATTCAAAGTAATGTAATCTTCAAGCATCCTCAGGGCAGTCAAAGGATTGACAGTAATTGTTGCAGCATATTCTATAGGTACATCCTTATTTATTTTATGCCACACGATCTGATTTTTGACAATGTATGTTTGCCAAGTCCCTGTGCCAGAGGAAAATCAAATAAATTTTGATAAGATCAGAGAACACAAAGGGTTCAATTGCATGTTTCTATATTCCAATTAGGGAGGAGAATATGATTTTATTTTGTCTTGACACATGATATTCATTTCGAACCTATTTTGTGCCTATGAATTGAAAATATTTGAACCGGGCATTTTCTTGCCAGTACCAAGTCTTCTAAGCTGCTTGGCTTATATGGAAGAATTAGACCAAGTAATGAGCTTTCAATCATTCTCCTGTAACCGGTTGCAATAGAATTCAAGTTATAGGAACGGGGACAAGCAGAGTCAGTGCATTTATTGAAATTCTACGATCTCAGCGCGATTTTGACAGAATACAAGCTTAAACTCGAGTAAGACGCACACTAGCAGGCAGAAACAGTAAAAGAAACTATAACGCTACTATTTCACAAAAGGTTTAATTAATGGATTTTTGAATTATACTCGCTAGTCAAAAATGCAATATCAAATGGTGAAACCAGCAAGAGAGGCGCACCAGAAGAGGGTAGAGAAGGAATAACCCAGTCACCGGGAGATAAAGCAGTAACCGCAGAGCCCAGAGAATGCACCTCTCCGACGCCTTCATACCCACCAATAGTTGGTAGGGGTGGTCTCACGAGATATACACCTGTGAGCATACACATATAATTTCAAATTTTTTCATTTGAAGCTCGTATACAACAGCGAGATTATATATGTTTACCTCCCTAGAATCACGCATCAAGAATAGTTCTTACTTGCGAACCGAGATTATATATGAAGATCGACGGACCCAGGCGAAGGACTAGATGAGGTCGACGGCAGCTGTTGAGGAACGGACTCGTGGCGGCCTGAGGGAGAATCGATGGTGGATCTGAGGCGTACTGAGGGAGAGACAAAGGTGGACGGAGGGAGAGAAAGTGCCGGACTTGAAGCAGATCTGAGGCGTATCAGGGAGAGAAAGTGGCGGACTAGGTTAAGAAATCACTTTTGCGGCGGAATAAAATATCCCTCACAAAATGACTACATTTTGCGAGGGAACATATATTTCCCTCGCAAAATGCAGTAATTTTGCGAGGGAACCTGTATTCCCTCGCAAAATGATTTAGTTTTGCGAGGAAAAATGTTTCCTCGCAAATTCTACATTTTCTAATAGTGTATTTTTTAAAAAAAACATATTATTTTGCGAGGGAAATATTGTTCCCTCGCAAAAAATGGGAGGAAATTGGCGAGAATTTTCTCTCCAATTTTGCGAGGGAACTGTTTTTCCCTCGCAAAATATGGCCATTTTGCGAGGGAAATTTTTCCCTCGCAAAATGGGAGGACATTGGTGGGAGTTTTTTCCCTCAATTTTGCGAGGGAATAAATTTTCCCTCGCAAAATGGTCATTTTTTGCGAGGGAATTTTTTTCCCCTCGCAAAAATCACCATTTTGCGAGGGAAATTTTTTTCCCTCGCAAATTTACCTAAATTTGCGACAGAATTTTTTCCCTCGCAAATTCCGTATTTTTTTGTAGTGTATTAGAGGTATGAGCATATTTTTTTATATTGTATTTATTTAGATTTAAATTATATGCTGCTTTCTGGAATTTTTTTTGTACCCAGTATCTCAAATTAATTAGTTTCCAATTCTACATTTATCTGTAACATCAGTATCATGGATTAAACAAAATTAATTGAGTTACTTAATATATGTATTTTTTAAAATATAATAGTTACCTAATTTCATCAATGTTGTAGTACGCTCTTTGCTTGTGTACTGCCTTTGGCCTCATTTTCTTTCTTAGACCGGTAGTGATTTGGTTCTCTCTCATAGTTTCATATATAGCTATGTGTATCTAACCGCAAGGAAGATGAGAAGGTTTTTCTGAGAAAGATTAAGCTAATTTACTTCATAAGGTCTTTCGTGTGAGTTTTATGGGCTTATTTGGAATATCGGTAGATAAAATGACTTACGAAAAAGTTAGATTATATAAAAGTCAAATTGTGAAGTATGATTGTATTCTTCCTTAAAATTGAGCTGCAAATTATTATTAAAATTGAGCTGCAAATTATTATTGCATGTTTGGTATCAATTATTATTACTTTTGTAGCTATCACCATATTTTTTTTAAAACAAAATATATAATTTTTTATTTACAAATATATTTTGAATTTTTCAATTGATTAATAAATGCATTATTAGGTTGTAAATTTAATAAGCACTAATAACTTACTAATTTAATTTTAAAAATATTTAATTTTTTTAATGTAACTAAAAATACTGTTTGATTTAGATTCTCAAACTTCATTTTCCTAGTGTACAGACGTGTGGTTGTAGTTTTGTGCCCATGGGTCAAAGTTGGTTTTTTTCCCCCCGAATGAAAATAAATGTTGATATTTTAATCATACATTGAATCTGGAATTAAACATTTCTTGAGAAATGTAAAGAATTATAGTTCAATGGAATTTCTCTCTCTCTCTCTCTCTCCCTCTCTCTCTCTCTCTCTCTCTATATATATATATATATAATGATCCTCTGTATGAAATTTTCAAAGAGTGTTGGCCCAAAATTGGCAAATTGCAAACATGATAGAAACATAAAGCCTTGGAGCAAGGAATATATATAGGCACACACACAGACATATAAGTATGATGATTTATATTAGCAGTTTGCTGTATCTATCTAAAAGTTAATTGCGATCAATTCCTTTCATAAGTGGTGGCCAAAAAAATCCATTTAATAAGAATTTAACATATTATTATTTAATGTAACGTATACGTTTTAAATTATAATTTAATTATTTTAATTTCATTTTGAAATAATAATTAGAAATTCAGACCATTATCCATGCATGTCAATATAAGAAATTTATAAGGGGAGGGCATATAAGTCTTAAAAAAGTTTACTTTAATAATAGGCAAGTCCTAGAAAATTGTACAAAAAGATGAAAAATAAATATCAATTCAGACAGTTTCAAATAGGAGAATTTCAATTGTAAATCATTATAAGTGACTTATAAAAATGCCTAATTTATAACTGAAACTTTCATATGTATTACTGTTTAAATTAGCATTTGAAACTCCCAAGTTTTGAGCATAATTAATCAAAAGTTTTTATAAGTCCTCAATGATGCAATTCATACATACTTGAGACCATATGAATTGTAATTTAATAAGAAATTGTGAAGGAATTGAAATATTAATTAGGGTTAAGTGCAAATTTTCCTTGGAAATATTTGGAGAAATTTCAATATTACCCTAATTTTTTTTTTAAAATCTCAATATCGCCTTGGAAGTTTTAAAACATAGAAATATTTCCCCTCATCTGCTAATAAAGCTAAGTTTCAAAGTTAACGACACGTGTGACACTTCCACGTGGCACTCAAAGTGCCAACTCATCATCTCTCATGCCCTTCCTTTCTCCCTCTCCTTCCTTCCATGTTTGATAATATGCCTGAGAAAAACGTGTTCATTTGAAATGCAATGATAGGTGGATAGCCAAAATAAACAACCTAATAAAGCTTTGGAATTGTTTCATGAAATGCATATATGCTAATCTGCAGAACCAAGTTAAGGTTTCAAGTATTCTTGATGCTATAGCTGATTTGGGTGCTTGGATTCACAAGTTTTCCCAGAGGAAAAAGTATGACGATAGATCTGGTCATGTATGCCTGCACTTTGAGTTGTATTTTTTCCCAGCACTTTGTGTTGTGTTTCAACCATGCGAATTTGATGGCGATGATGTGGAATCATCAGTATAAAGTCAGTCAACAAACGGTTAAAATTAAGGGAAAATTAAAATCAAAGACCTATAGCAGATAATATTTTTTGAGAAAGACCGTAAAAGTTGTAATTATTTAGAAGGACCAATTAACAAACTAAAAATTTAAAAATGCTAAATTGTCCCTAATCAAACCTCCTATATTTTCTCTCTCATTCTATGTTTGAAACTAATATGAATTTTTAAATTTAATTAAATTAAACACTATCTCTCTCATCATAGATATTTATAGAAAAAATAACACAAACATCTTTCAATTTTGTCAAAATTATAATTTTATTTTTAAAATTGACACAAACTATATAATTTTAGGAAAACTCAAATTTTTTTTATAAGTAATCATAAAAATTAAATAAATGTTTCATATATATATATTAATAGGGTCCTGTTCGAGCGTGCTTTTTAATGTCAACACATATTAATACATTATAATATTTCAATTTTTGATACAATATAGTAATGTTTTATTTTTGTTATTTGAGCCTACACAACTAATTCTAAAAAAATAAAAAAAATACGTTTAATTGTTTATTTAAGTTGATAAAGTTTTTTTGATAGAGCTTTTTTTTTCTTGATTTACATATAAATCAAGAAAAAAAAACTTTATGATATAAAAGGGTTAAAGGGCCAATATCTTTGTTACTAGTAATAATTAAATTATATAATGATAAGATATGAGATGCATTTAATTTTTTATTTTGATTGGTAAAGTTCCTTTGATGGAGTTTTTTTTTCGTTATTTATATAAAATTATGTAAATCAAGAAAAAAAACTTAATAATATAAAAGATTTAAAGGGCCAATATCTATGAGTAATAATTAAATGATATGATTATGTAGATATTAGTTAAGGTTAAAAAATGATGATTTTGTTGATAGTAATTTGGTAGGAAAAAAATTAAATCACTTTTAGGGCAATTTAGTATTTTTAAATTTATATTTTTGTAATTGGTCCTTCTAAATAATTACAACTTTTATGGTCATTTCCAGTAAATATTTTTCTCTATAGGTCCTTCTATCTAATTCTCCCTAAAATTAACTTTGTTAAATGGTGGGATAGAATTGCTAATGTTCTTAAACTTTCTTGATGACATTAAAAAAAACAAAAAAACAAAAACAAAAACAAAAAAAGCTTCATAACAACATTGAAATTTTGCGAATACTTCTAAAACGGATTTACACCTTAACCATATTAATTAAATAATAAGAAGAAACTTCGTGTCAAGTTAGATGAGACAAGGATTTCTCATCATCATGAACACCATATTATTACTTGCTTTTGTGGGTTGCAAAATTAATTAAAAATAAAGGTAGAATAATGGTCAAAAGGTAATCTATTCTCTTAATTATATATGCTCTTATTGATTAATTAAAGTTACTCTCACTTATTATTTTATGTGTGGTTAGTGTAGTCATAAAGCACATACAGACAGGTTCTGATTTTAAGCAAAGCCAATTTCTTCGTGACACATATTTTGTATCCCACATGCTTAGCACTAGTGAATTGATGCTTAATTTCTGGCCCACCATTTATTTTCTTTCCTATTATTTATCTATTTTACCTTATGATCTTTAATGGCTACTTTTCCTAATTTTTGTTACATTTGTATTAATTTCAGAATCTATAATATTTATAATTGTTCTGATTTCAATACAAATAAATATTTGGCTACAATATTAGGAATCAAAAACTAATTTAAAAGACATAAGCATTATTCTAAATGTTGCCCTTTTTTACCATAAAATGACGATGATTTAGGGCCTGTTTGATAATACTTTATGTTTTTTAGTTTCCAAAACAGTTTTATAAAATTGTTTTTTAAAACAAGTTTTTTTTAATATATATATATATATATATATATATATATATATATATATTTATTTATTTATATTTAGACAGTTGTTTTAAAAAATCTGTTTATGAAGTGACGTGATGTCAGCTGTCGTCGACAATGATGTAGTGGTGGTCATCACTGGTAGTGTAGTGGTAATAGTGGATAGATGGTGGCTTCAAGGGAAAAAAAAAACAACTAAAAACAGTTTTGTTTTTAAATTTTTAAAAACAACTTTTTGTTTTCTTGTTTTAAAAACAACTCTTTGAGGAATAATAATAATGCAAAGTTGTATCAACTGCTAATTTATTGCTAGAATGAAACTAATAATTTATTATTCCTTAATAATGCAGTCCCTCCCCTTTTTAATAAACAATGTATGTTGAGATGTGTCCAACTCACAATGCATATCGACTATTCTTCTTGGATCTTCCAAAGCACAGATAATTAAAGTCCTAATCGTGATGATTATACTTCCAAATCCTAACATTCATCACTATTATTTAATTCTACTAATGTTATCTTTTTGACTTTTTCGTTCGGGCAATAATAATATTTCTGCATTATATTCTTACCAATTTATATATCAACTACGAATGAATATGTGTGTGTGTAAATATTAAAGGCAAATTTTATGCATGATAAGACACCACGAGAGAATTGATGCTTCTGTTCATCTCTCATTTTCATGAATATGGTTTTGTTGTGATTGTAACATTTTTGTTGGAATATAAATAAGTTGGTCATGTATGTCATTTTAATTTCTTTCAAAATGTCCATATTTGTTTTTTTTTAAAAAAAAATCCCCTAACAATGTTATGAACACATTAATATAAGTTTAAAAAGAGAGACAAATTCCAAAAAAATGGCTTATCGGGAGGGAAAATCATATGATGTTAGAATCTTTCTGTGAGAAATCTTTTCCATAAACATTGAGTGATAAATACAAGTTTAAAGGAAGAGCTCAATTCTAAAAGCCAATAGTCTAATAGGAGGGTTGAGCACTTGAGTTATAAACTATGCGACACTTGTGAGGTTTCCTGATTTAAGACAAATAACATATACTTAAACAATCATAACCCTTTAGAATAAGATTAATTAAAGTTTGTTAGTAGTCATGAGGTTTATTTGAAAAATCTTGGAATTTAAATTAACCTCTAAAAAAAAGAAAAGATCAGAAGAAGTTGAGAGAGAATTAGAAGGGGAAATTAAAGATGGATTGATAATGAAATGTAATGGTGCATTGTAGAAGAAGTGGTCCTAAGAATGAATAATTGAAGAGAAAAGCGAAGAAAATGACTCTTATCTATGTTCCAACACACTCATCTCCCATACATATCCCACGTCCCAGCCTCTCCTCAACCACTCGCCTTCCTTAGCTTCCTCTCTTTATCTCTCTAATTACATCTAGAGATCCTATTTCTAGAAGCTCGAGATTAGAAGTCGTATTGTTCGTAACTAATAAATAGTGTGAAATTCAGTAGCTTGTATGTATGTTGAGGATGATTATTCACTATGAGATCCATTCATCTTGTTGGTATCGAAGTAATGCATGTTGTAAATTTCAAGGAATAGTTACTTTTTAAATTGTAATATATATGAATGTCAATGAACTTAAAATATAGTGGCATGAAATCTTACATATAAATGAAAGGTTAATTGCTGGTTAAATCCATTGATACTTATCTTTCGTATAAATTCCATTTGTTACTTCACGTCATTGATACTTATCCCTCTAAATAAAAAAACCAAGAGAGATTGTGATATGAATCATACATATATGGTCAAAACATGATATTGCCTGCCCTAATGTTATATTTATGATGAATTTTTAATTTGAAAAATTTGGGGGGGGGGGGAATCCTCCATTAATAATCTTATTGATTATAATTAACAACTTGATAAATTTACTTGATAAGTTTTTATACACAATCAGTATCTATACCCTGTAAATGACATTTACGCAGAATATTTATACTTTAATTTATATATTTCTTAGTGTGAAATCACCAAAGACGAGGTTTTTGGATAAGGTGGGGGCATACATACCTCATGGCCATTTTCAGAAACATCAGAGAAGTTATGCTCTGCTCTCAATTCCCCATTCCCAGTCTTCATCAGCCCAGCGGCCAGCAAGAAGGAAAGATATAAAGACAGACCTTAGAATCTCAGACACATTATTCTCTTATATTTTATTTACATTTCCCAATGCTTGTCACTACTTCCACTTACAAGGTTATATATATTAGAATTATGATCTTAGATATGTGTATATATTAGGGCTGTCTTTCTATCAAAATAGCTTAAATATGTTATGGGACTCCATTTTTACATTATCTTTCTTTAACCTCTTCTTTACTTAATCAATGTGGAACTTCTTTATATTCTATTAGTCTACTCTCCTTCTCCTCTAGGATTAAGGGATAAAAATACCTATAAACTATTCCTAAATATGCACATGGCACTGTATATATTTTTTAGATGCAAAAATAGCTATAAAAATTAGAAAAAGTTGCAAAAATGCGGGCTTCGTTTGTTTGAGCTAATGACAATTACTTTTTTTAGTGATAGGCCCCGCATTATTGTATAGGTTTCAATCTAGTAAAGTGCAAAAAAGGCCAAGCACTTTTACCAAATGGGCATCTGACACCATATACATTTCTCGAGCGTAAAATACAAACCAACTTCTTCAAACAAAGCAAAAATGGGTGACAACTTAAATGGACATTACCTTTTGTTTTGGTGGAACACACACTTATCCACGTGTCAATATCTCGTTCTTCCATGTTCTCTCATCTCTATCAATTCCCCCCCCCTGTCAATATCTCGTTCTTCCATGTTCTCTCATCTCTATCAATTCTCCCCCCCCCCCCTCCCCCGGGCCACCTGAAGCCACCAGATTATTGCTTTGGTTGTCGTAAGACTATTGTTGAATCGGACTTCATATCATACGATCTCACTGGTCAAGGAGGGAGATGTTTCTCTTCACATAGATAAGTCAATAATCTTATAAACCATGGATCTCCCAAGTCAAGATTGAGATTTCGATTATTTAAGCCAACATTGTAGCAGATTATCTAGCTCACCAGGCTTTGGAATCCTGACACGATTTAAAGGTGATATTGACTCCTAATGAAGATTTGCAAACTTTAATGGAAGCTTATTATAGTGATCTAGGCATGTGTGGTGGTTAAAGCTAGTTTACCTTCGAATATTTAAAAAAAGAAAAAAGAAATTAACTGAAAGAGACATTAATTATTCAAAAGGATTAAAAAAGTAGATCAAATTCAAGTTCATTAACTGGGTTTCTAACAACGTTAATAGACTAAAAATACCTTCCTTGTTTATTCCCTCAATTAGCAAATGGGAAAATGGATGAATTAGTGAGACATATATGCTGGTTAGAGCTGGTTAACTTTGATATGGTATTTTTGCTTTGTTTGAAGAAGTTGGTGGGTATTTTCACATCTAAGAAATGTATATAGTGTTAGATGCACATTTGGAAAAACCATAAGGGTATTTTTTTTTTCCACCTTAACCCTTAAAAATAATTGGTATGGACCCACAATACCAAAAGTTAACGTACATTTAACTTAGTTAATGGAACTGACATTTTTGTCACATTTAGAGATGTTTATGGGCATTTTTAATCCCAAGTAACATATATGGTGTTAGACATGTATATGGGAAAAGTGCATGAATATTTTTGCACCTTAAAACCTTTATCACTAGATGCTACTCATAGTTTTTCCCTAGAAAAAATGGCACCACGACCAAATTTTTTTAAGAAAATGCTGCTCTTACTATTTTTTGAGAGTAGCAGTAGCAATTAATGAAATGAGATTATGGATGGGTTGAATGTTAAAGAATTTAACACACTGAAGTTCGTTTCAATTTTGCGTTTTTGAATTTAAAAAAAAAAAAATTTGTTAGAAGAGTCTTTCTTTTAGTACCCAGAAATCTTAGTGTGTTTTAATGAGTGTTAACGAAACCAAAATATCCACAAACCACAATTTGCAAATTAAAATTAGAATACAAGTCAGTTATTGTACGATTTATGTTCGGATTTAAAAATCTCAACCCATGATTATATTAGTTAAAAAACAATCAGAAATTACCTCTCATTCTAATTTAGGTTAAGTTTCAACATAATCATGCTTGGTTATATAATACTGTCAACTAATAATAACGAATGTAGGATAGTTTATTTTTATTTTTATTTTTATTTTTGTTTATTAAAAGAAAGAAAGAAAGGGGAGAAAAGACATATAATACCCTAAAATTCATATTCATTATAAATATTATATTTTGGCAAATAACACCTATTAAAAATAGGAGAATATGTTGTCTCCAACTTTGTAGTTTATTTTATTTTTTGGGTAAATTTTCTCTAGAATTTAAATAGGGCAGAATCCAATTTTCTAATGTATATTATGGATCATAAAACACCATAAAATTATTATAATACAACATAGTTCATATTTAGTCATAAAGAGCCATAAAATGTTATAAAATACCCTAAAATCTCCAAAACTAAGTATAATCCTAATTTAATCATAAGAGGCAATTAAATAGCTTGAAAATGCTTATACCAGATAGGGGAAATTACCAACAACTAAGGAACAATTAAATCTACAATAATTGAAATAATTGTATTAATTTTCATAATTAATCAAAAGTTAAATATAATTTTAGGCAATTTTCTCTTAGAATTAAATAAACAAAAGGCCAATTTTAAGACTACATATTAGGATTATAAAATATGATATCATTATTATATTAAATCATGATTCTCATATAATTAAAGTAAGCAAGAAAATGTCATGAAAATACTTAGATAAATTAAAGGGAATTAACAACAATTAGTAGGCAATTAAATTTACACTAATTAAAATAATTGTATAGATGTTCATAATTAATCTAGTGGCAATTAAAAATTATCAATTAAGGATATTTGGACTTAATTAAAAATAAAGGACCAATAAGAGTTTGAGATTAGCATTAGATTAAGTTGCTAATTGTCACGATTAAATCTAAGAGCCAACCACACTTTGACAAATACACTTAAACAAGTTAATGGAAATTAGCAACAATGAATAAACAATTTAACTTGCACTAATTGAGATTAGTTGCAAAATGCTTCAAAATGATTAAAGGCAAATTAGAATCATCAAAAGATGGCTAATTATACTTGAACATAATTAAGCCAATGAAGGTAAAATAATATTTGCCTAATTAAACACTAATTTTCATTATTAATTAATAAGTCAATTAGCTAATAGCAAATACAATTAAGGGTGAAGATTGGATTTAAACAAACACAATTGAGTCCAATGATTGTGATTAAACCAATAATTAACCTTAATCCTTGTAAAATTGAATTGGCCAATGATAAATCAAGAAAATATTCTTAATCCTTATGAAATTGTTTGGACCAATGAAACTACAAAAAAACCGCCCATTTGTGGCGGTCAAAAAGGCCCATTTGTGGCGGTTTTTAGCGTGACAAATGACATTTGTCACGGTTACAAAACCGCGACAAAAACCAATGAAACAAAACATTTTGTCGCGGTTCAAAATAACCGCTGCTACATGAAAATAAACCACTACATTTACTGTAGCGGTTTATAATAAATAACCGCCACTATATATGGCTACGCTGACAACTTATACACACAACTGTCGCGGTAGAAAAACCGATACAAAATGAAAAAAGTTCTGGCGCCTTTTTTTATTTTACATTTGTCGCGGTTCAAATGTGCATGTGCTTCATTATCCATGAATCCTAGTAGTCTTTTTGTTACTCAAATTCATCAACTTTATCTTCATCTATTTTTGAGTAACTATAGCCATGTATCCAAATTCTTGCCTTGAATGTTCACATATTTCAAGACTCTATTCTAAAAGGCAAGATTATCTCTTGGTCTTTGGCAAAGTCATTATGCTCATATGATTCTGTTGTGCAAAGCATGTTTTGATAATGCTTTATTCTTATGATATTTCCTTTTGGGAAAATTCTTCTACATGTTAACTTCAATGTTCAACATGTTCTCTAAAATATGAAGCGTTTTGATACATTCTAATATATATTGACTTCCACCATGTTTAAAATGGGCATTGTTTTCCAAGCATCTTTCAAAAATAAATCTTTCATTCATGACAATCTTGATTTCATAATGCTTTATCATGTTTTTGAAAGAACATTTAAGATTTGAAACGACTTGCACATTTCATTATCATTCTTGGAAAATCTGAACTTTAAGTTGATAAATGCTTATCTTTATGGATAAGATTTTCTATGCACAAACTTATATGCATTTTTCAATGACATCTTTTCTGCATAAAGTGTATTTACAAACTATCATTGAGAAATAACATCTTTGTTATCATTTATTTGTAATTAACCCTTTATGATTCATTGGCATGAACTTATTCGATTGGGTAAAATTATGTTTTGACATACTCCTTGCTCAAATATCATATGATTTAATTCTATAAGAGCATAAGAGTTGTCATGACTAATCTTGTGAGGACTCAAGAATCATTGAGTACCAAATACCATATGTTTCTGCAGGAGTTGACCGAAATGTTCTGTTGTTGTATACAAAGAACATAGGCGAACAAAATAGATCATTTCAGTGGCTATGTCTGCAAATTCTGTGGCATCACTTGAGTGACATCCTATCACTAGCAAGAAGCTTAAACCAGTATGATAAGGAGCATGCTAGCTTAATGAGAAGCTATGAGCAGAAACTAATTTTGAGATCCTTTAAAAAGCTCATTTGGGATTTCAGCTAGTAAAATGCATTCAGAACAATTGATAATAGCTATTCAGTGATGCATCTATGGACTACAGAGGATTAGAACTTGAGTAATTACGATATTACTCAAGTGAGGTATTATATTGTGAAACAATATGCATATTGAATATCATAATCATGCTAGGCTAATTTGAATTTATTCATTTGATCCTATCTCATGAAATTTAGCCTGAGTACATTCATTTTCAAAATGATCCTTATACTTCAAACTCTTTTATCATCATAAAAAGCATAAGTGATTTCTTTAAAGCTCATAACATTTGGTGTCACATTATTATTTGGTATCATTACAAGGAACTTCATTTTGGTCATGCATTCATTAAGGGGGAGCTTCACATTCACTTGTGTTTCATATCTTAAAAGTTCACCTCCTTTATTTGAAGAAAAATCTTTTTAAGCATATTCATATGCATTCATTATCTTTTGTTAGTTTTAATAATGAGTTAATATCATATTTTCCTTTCATTATCTTTATTTTGAAAATATCACATAGAAAGGGATACTTTGATATTTGGCTTGCACTAACAAATCTTTTGGAAAGAATGTTTTCAATTTGTAGCAGGAGATTTTGTTATGTGCTAGGACTTTTCTTAATGCCCTACAAGATTAGCTATATGAAGAAATTGACAAAGGATGGAAGCTGATTGCTGACATTATTCATTCATATGAGATACAATTCAAGAAGTCAGTATTTTAGTCTCATTCCACATCTCCAAGGCTATTCAAAGCACATCACGAATCTCTTTCAACAAGAAAGCTATCAAACGGACCTCGCAGATTGTTCATCAATTTGGAAAACCAACATGAGCATTTCTAACCTTTATCCTTTTATATTCAGTCGAAATTTTGCATATGCTTGGTATCTATATGCTCTAATTGTGAAAGTTATCTTGAAAACCTCTCCAAAATCTTTCAAGTTTGTTCCACATTGCATCATACTTAGAATGAAAACAATTTCAAATTGGGGAGAGAAAATCAGCTTCTTGATTCTCTTTAATATGGTTTCATATTTGTCTCGCTAAGGATTTCAACTTTACCTCAACTTTTTGCTAATGACAAATAAGGGGGAGAGAATGGCAAGAAAAATATGTTGCATTGTTATATTTTCATATTCAGCCATATTTTTCTTATAGTATTTGCCATCATCAAAAAGGGGGAGAATGTTGGTTATGATTAGTTTTGATGATGTCTTATATAGATACCATTGAATGTTGGTTATGATTAGTTTTGATGATATCTTATATAGATGCCATTGCCATTGTTATTAGCAAAAAGATTGAGTAATATAGTTATCTCCTACATTGACTAATTGTTGTATTTAATGTAGATTAATCCAAGTTGAATTATAGAGATTAATCAAGAAGGAGATAAGAATTGAAAGAAAGAAGTATTTGCAGAGGTTGTCAAGGAAGCAAGATGTTATCAATGGGTTTTGGTGATAACCAAGTAGAAGAGAAGAGACCAAATAAAGAACATGCATATATATTCTTATATGTGATACTGGAAGTCTCTATGATAAGCAGAAGTTGGAATGAAGTTTCATCACTTTATGGATATTGAAGAAGGTAGAAGCTGTAAAGAATGATGAGCTCAAGTTAAATGAAGAAGAATGATCAAGTTGGGAGATGGAAGAAGGAAGAACTTGATGAATGGAATGAAGATATAGTTATTCAAGTTCTTATGCTGAAGCTAGAAGCCTTCAAGATCATATGGAAGTTGGAATAACTCAATTCAGAGTTAAAGTCAACAAAAATTAGCTTCTGGATGAGCAAACTCGAGTTCAGGACCCCAAACTCGAGTTTAGGACCTCAAACTCGAGTTTAGAATCACAAACTCGAGCCTATAAGTGTCTTCAGCATTTCTGGTGTCTCTGGACTAAGCAAACTCGAGCCTACAAGTGCAAACTCGAGCCTATAAGTGTCTTCAGCATTTCTGGTGTCTCTGGACTAGGCAAACTCGAGCCTGTAAGTGCAAACTCGAGTTCACAGTGGTCATCAGCACTTCAGCTCCATTCTGTTTCACGTTCAGCTCGGGCGAGGTCTGGTAATTCGATGATATCTCCCAAACTAGAGATCGGATTGAGACGAAACCAAAAGCATATGAAACTAGACTCCCAATGCGTCATTTTGATATAAAATTCAAGCCAAAAGGAGTTCAGATCAAGGAGCTATGAGTTTTACAAGTTGGAACAAGAATCAACGTCACAGTCCAGACCCACCTTCGGTATTTTGGGTGTATCTCACAAACGACAAATCCGATTGAGCTGAAATCAGTGGCATATGAAAATAGACTCAAAGGGCTTTCAATCAAGCTTTTAACGGACCAAAAAGGAGTTCAGACCAGGGAGATATGGTCTTTGAAAGTTGACGAAGTTGCAAACTCGAACCAGGCCAAGTCAGAATCAACCAAGTCACAAATTAACTTACAAACTCGAGTTCATCAGTCACAAACTCGAGTTCGAGAGTTCCAGAGAAGAAATGAACATTTGGAAAAAGCCAAACTCGAGCCTATAAGTGAACAAACTCGAGTTCATCTCAGACAGAGAGCAACCAGGTGCTGGAAAACATCCAAACTCGAGCCTATAAGTAGCAAACTCGAGTTTACGGGTTCCAGAGAGCAAAGATTGATTTTAAAGAGAACCAAACTCGAGTCTATTAGTTGGAACTCGAGTTTAGACATTCCAGAGAGCATCTGGGCTATTCAAGATGGATCCAAACTCGAGTCTACAAGTTGCAAACTCGAGTTCGCGACGCTAATTCAGAATTTCAAATCTGACGAATTTGCATTGCCTTCTTGTTTGATCTTAATACTTTCCATGATTAATCTCTAGTGTTCCTAGACATGTTTAACCACTTTCTTGGTGAGTTTCAGACAGATCAAAGAAAGTTTATTGAAGGTTTAAGACAAAAGCAAAAGTGATGTCAGAACATCAAAAACTGTGCAAAAGTTCCAACGGCTAGTTTCTAACAGCTATATTTTCAAATGGGTTCAAGTCTCAACGAATTGCAACGGTCATATGCTTCTATTAGCATAAATACATGAAGATTTGATGACTCCATACAGAGAACACAGAGCAAAAAACGCAGAGACACAAGTTTACACCTTCAACATGCTAATACTCTGATTTTCATCATATGCTCTCTGTTCTTAATGATTACATCATAGAGAGTGATATGATTTGTACTGCACTTCAGTGTTTACTTATTTACTTCTGAGAGAGAAGACTTATTGTAATCATTCTATCTTTCTATTTGTGAGATACTCAAGATTGGGTGATCTTGAGTGGGAAACACATTGTGTTGATTACAGCTTGTAAGGGGAGTGAATCCTAGGGAGAGGATTACTTCGAGTACAGAGTGTGTAATCAAGCAAGTGTATTGATTACAGTTTGTAAGGGGGAGTGGATCCTAGTGAGAGGATTACTCAAGTACAGAACTTGTAATCAGTTTGAAAGAAGATAGTGGATTGAAAATCCCAAGTGAGGCTTGGGGACTGGATGTAGGTCAAGGATAAGGCCGAACCAGTATAAATCAGTTTGCACATTCTCTTCCCTTATCTCTTATGTTTCCAGCATATATGTTTGAATGTGTTTACATATATAAATGTATGGTTATTGCTTTCTAAACTGATTTCTTGGAGTTACGAAAAGAATTTCAAGTTAACTAAAGTTTTTTATACTTCACCCAATTCACCCCCCCTCTTGGGTTCAGCCGGAACTTACAATGTTCCCGTCACTGCTGCTGGCATAACTCCTCGTCCCAAACTTACCGTATACACCCGAGTTTTGGGTCAGCGATCCCTGATCTCGTGAAACCGCGCAAAACTTGAAGCCATTGACATTGTATGCTGTAAATCTTTGGGTGTGGCCAAGCGGGCCGAGTTCGAGAGCTCTGAATTCTAGTGAGTGGAGGTTGTGGTCATTCATTATTCTCCTCCTAAACCAACCCTGGAATTCTCTGTGGACCTTTCTATCAATTTCGGAGGATGTTCGTGTACGGATCCTCAGCTAACGCTTCACATGACTCCTGAATTCCCTGCAATTAAACATGTGATGACGAGCAAAAAATGTGGCTATAAAATGTAAGGAAACATATAGGATAACATATAGTAATTATGTGCGCAATCCTTACTGAAGGTACGGTTCAACTTTAGTACAATTGATCAAGACATGTCTATGTGCTTGAAACTTCTCAAGTGTCGTGAGTTTGAAGGTCTCACGTCCGCCAACTGGTTTACCAACACGAGAGAATAACAACTCTGAACCTGATGGCTCTGGCTCAGGACAATCGTCCACACGAGGCAGTCTGTTGAATGATGTCTCAATGTCATCAAAGTACCTGGAACAAAAATACAAGACCTTATCCCCAATATAACCTTCTGCTATTGAACCTTCAGGCCACGCCTTATTCCTCACGTAAGATTTTAGTTTCCCAAGGAACCTATAAAGTAATGAGGAAAAATGTCGATACATCAATGTTTAAACATGGAACTAAGAAGTAATGTATTATATATGCTGAAGTAATTAATTTTAAAAGAGTACCTCTCAATAGGATACATCCATTGGTAGTGAACCGGACCAGCAAGCTTTGTTTCGTGAACAAGGTGTACTGTTAGGTGAACCATGACCGTGAAAAATGAAGGAGGAAAGATCATCTCCAAATGGCACAGCGTAAGAATGATTTGCTGTTGCAACTGGTCGAGCTCCTCCACGATCAACACCTTGGAACACAACTTCCGGAAGAAAGTACAAAGCTCGACCAAAATGATCGACACATCGAGAGGTAGTGTATTTATTATGGCCAGCGGAAGTAACTGCTACATAAGCACATGTGAGTCATAACTCTTCAGCCCAGTAACCTTTCGAGCCTGCACGTCCACACATCGTGAAATGTTGCTCGAATACCCGTCAGGAACTTTTATTTTCTTCAAAGTGGCAAGGAAGATTTCCTTATTCTGTTTTGTCAGGGTGAATTTTGCCGGTTGAAATCTGTCATGCTCATCCGGCCACGCGTCTGCACGAACCCCCATCTCCCGTAAATCTTTCCTCGCTTGAAGATGATCTTTTGACTTGCCCGGTTCGTTCATAATCGTGTACAAGACATTGTCGCACACATTCTTTTCAATGTGCATGACATCCAGACTGTGTCGGAGCAAATTATCTTTCCAATACGGAAGAGTGAAGAAGATGCTTATCTTCCGCCATTGCTGGGTCGCAGAACCAGAAGCCCTGGCCGTCTTTGTCCCGGCCTTTGCTGTGTCGTCTTTTTTCCCATACTCAAATTCAACATCCACAATTTGCTCTATTATATCTGCACCGGATAAATTCCGAGGAGGTCCTCTTCTTTCCTGTTGCCCATTGAAACGATTACGCTGCAACCTAAACCTGTGTGTACCATCCAGAAACCTCCGATGACCCATGAAGCACAACTTACAACTGTGGGGAAGGCGCACTGTGTCAGAGTCAAAATTGCAAGCCGGACACGCAAGGCCAGTATGCACATTCCACCCGGATAATGTTCCCAGTCCAGGGAAGTCACTGACAGTCCACATCAACACCACACGCATGTTGAGAAGTGTCTTCTCGTGCGCGTCATACGTCTCGACGCCTTCGTCCCACAACTCCACCAACTCGTTGATGAGCGGTTGGAGATACACATCGATGTCATTTCCTGATGCCTTTTTGCCCGGAATGATTATGGACATAATGAAGGAGCTCTATTTCATACACATCCAAGGGGGCAAGTTGTAAGGTATCAAAACAACTGGCCATATACTATAACTTGTACTAAGATTACCAAACGGATTAAAACCATCGGTCGCCAAAGCAAGATGAACATTTCTATGGTCCGCCGCGAAATCAGGAAAGTCTGAGTCGAACGCTTTCCACGCTTCACCATCACGTGGATGTCTGAGTTTACCATCATCATTCTTGTCGGCTTCATGCCACCTCATATGCTCAGCTGTCTTAGACGACATAAACAATCTCTGTAAGCGAGGTTTTAAAGGAAAGTACCTTAGAATCTTTGCGGGTTTCTTCTTCTGCTTTTTTCCCTTCTGAACTGTCCTGAACCTCGAAGTGTGACACTTCTTACAAGTCTCCCTCCGAGCGTCCTACCCCATATAAAGCATGCAGTCGTTGGGGCAGGCGTCGATTTTTTCGTAGTTCAATCCTAATCAGTTGATTATCTTCTTGACCTCGTAGAAGGTTGTGGGAATGTTCGCATCAAGGAAAGCATCTCGTAATAGTTCCAGCAGCATCGACATCGCCTTATCAGTGATCCCACACATGCACTTGATATGGTACAATTTGATCAGAAAGGATATTTTTGAGTATTTCTAACAACCTTGATACAACGGACGATCGCTCTCATCCATTAGGCTAAAAAATTCCCGAGCTGCTTCATTCTTGTAGAAAACTAGTTGAGGACCTTGTACTTCTGCCGTGAAGTTGTCGTCTTGAACACCAAAAGTGTCACGAACAGCCTCATTAACCGGATCATCTTGATCTAGTTGATTTCCTACTTGTGAGGTTTGAGGAAAATGATCCCCATATCTCATACCATGCTCCTCACCATGAAGTCCCCAGAATGTATATGTTTCTGGGAAAGGCTTAGTAAGAAGATGTTCCATAGCACCTTCTCGTGTTTGCCACTTCTTAAACTTGCATCTACAACACGGACACACGATCTTGCCATTAATGCTAGCGTGAGAGAAGGTGAAATCTAAGAAATTTTTCAATCCCGCTAAATATACAGGAGAACTGCGCAACATCTTGATCCATGACTTATCCATCTGTAGCAAACAAAGCTATGAAAGTATAGCAATGTGGAGACAATGTTTAATAAATTTCACCTTGAGATGTTTAAATGCAATCTTGGTCACTTTGTAGCGGTTCACAACCGCGACACAAACCGCGAATCAGTTTGAAATACAATTTGTCGCGGTTAAAGAATCGCTACCAACTGTAATTGTGAAAGCGTCGCGGTTAAGAAACCGATACAAATTTGAATTGAAAATCCCGCCGTATATTTGTCGCGGTTAAGAACCACTACATAAACCGGTACCAAATGATGACTGTTTTTAAATTTTGGCGGATATTTTTATTTCTGAAATTCAAATTTGCAGCGGTTTTACTATAACCGCGACATATATATTATTAAATAACATTTGTCCCGGTACCAAATGTATTTTTATTTCTGAATCATACATTTTCAATCACTAATTATAAACTCTATTTAGTAAAATTAAAATTTAAAAAAGCTAGTGAAAACAAAGATAACAAATATTTAAATATAATAAAATTATTAACAAACATCCTGGGTGTACAAAATGAAATACTGTTCGTAGACAATAATAACTAACTATCAGGAGCCCGGTGATCAGGTCCTGTCTCAGGGGGGTCACTCTCAGGGGCGACGCGGGCTCGACCAAAGGTAACATCGTCCTCGTCAGCAGCAGCATCAGGTTCCAGACGCGGAGGCGGGTGAGCCGAGGGGAATCCTCGAAGATGAACGTAGGGGTAGGCTCGGGAGATGGAAACCGTCTGTCCGGTAGCAACTCTGTCAAGGCCCCGGCAAGTGACTGCCAGCTATGCCTCTGAGTAGCGAACCAACTGTTGAGACTCTCCTGCATACGCCTAGTCCTGGCCTCATTCCTGGCCCTTTCTGCAGCAACCTTCTCGGCAACCTTCTCATCAAGCTGCTCGGCAACCTGCGCGGCAACTTTCTCGGCAATCATCGCATCAACCGCAGCAGGTGGTGGCATGCTCGAGCCGGAGGTCCCGGCGCCAGCGGAGGAGGCCTTGTCGTACACCATGCTAGGCCTGGCGCCTAGCCCAAAGCCCCTAACACGCCAAGGATGCTCGACTGGGCCCACACCAGCTTTCAATGCGGCCGTAGGATCAATAGAACCCTGTGACTCCGGGGTCTGCGACGATCGCAAATCCTGCGTGCTCTGCTCAATCCGAGCCTGACGTACATATTTCATAAAACATTAAGCAATCAATTTAATTAAATTTAAATATACAATTAGTTTTTTGTAACTTACTATTATCTGCTCTGCTTCCTCAGAGATCAGCGTCCCATCACGGTGCCTATGGGTGCGTGTGAACAACTCCCCATAATCTGTCTGACGATTCTCCTCCCGAGCCTTCTCTTGCTAAAAAAATATAAACTTTGTTATGACTAGAACAAAACAATAGTCATTTAGCGCGTCATTAACTACACTTTTAACATACCATCTCACTGTACATCACCGCAAACGTCTTGGATCCTCCCGTGTGATTGATCCTCTGTGCTGCCCTGCTTCTGGTGTTCCTTTGCGCTAGGGCCTGCAAAATAAATGAGTGTAATTAATTAAAACAAATTTTAAAATATACAATACTTTCATGATTGAAAAACAAAACTATGATTAATAAAAAAACGTCCCAATCCACCCTGACTCCTCCTATATTGGACAAAAGCTGCCCAGTCATTTGGAGGAACACCGTCTGGGACGTTTACCATCAATTGCTGCAAAGGCATAGTCCCATCTCCATCCTTCTTGTCATATAGACGACCCCTCCGGCTCTTCCACGCTTCTCCCATCTTCATCTTTACATACCTCTTCGCCTCGACTCGCAGTTTAAATTCTTTCTACACCATTAAATAATTAGTAATTAATTAATAATTATTTAAGAAATAAATAACTAAATTAACCACAATTTATACAACTTAAAACTATTAACATGTAAATTTTAATTACACAACATAATTTACTTGCACAACGTCCGTAAACGCCCTATCCTTGTTCTCATCCGGAACCTTTGTCCAATTTTGGAAATAGATAGGGAAAAACCCCCAATTCCCGCCAAGCTGTGACAGGAATCGGTTCAAGAAGTGACCACCGCTGCCGATCAGCTGGTCCGTGTCCGTGTCCGCGTTCCACTGGACGATCACGCGGTAGGTGTTGTTCTGGTGGTTGAGAGTAGGAACGTCCAGCGTCCTCCTGCTGACGTTCCCCTATGGATCTGCACAATTATAACAAAATTGTTGCAATGTATTTAGAAAAACAATCATTACACGTCAGGAATTTAAATTTTATTTTTCGATAATAAAATACTTATACTTACCTTCGACATCCATCGTAAATCCGGTGGAACGAGAAGACGACGGTCGAGGGTTCCCTTGGTCCCGCTCGTTGTCCTCGTCGAGGAACTGCTCCGCTTCTGCAATGGGAATCTCAATCTGGATCTGCTCACCATCTTGGCTATTCAAGATGTCCTCAATCGACAGACTTGCGCCTCGTTCTCCGCCTATGGTCTCTAGGGTCTCTGGGTGTGGGATTGGGTCATTTGCAAAGAGTTCGTCAAACTCATTCCCAACCTGAGGGGCCTGAACGGGGGTATTTAGAGGCCCACGCCCTCTCCTACCTCTACTACTACCACCCTTGAGAGGCCTTTTTAGGGGTTCCACTACTTTCTCTTTCCCTTGTCCTCAGGATTCATGATGGTGAAAGGTCAAAGTTGAAATTGAGAAGTGAATAGTAACAAAAATTGCGCTGTGAATTTTGAAAATGAAAAGCGAGGGATAATAACCACTGCTTTTCGTGGCGGTTATCTCAAAAACCGTCACAAAGTAATAACTTTTGTGACGGTTTAAGAGAAACCGCCACCTACACCAAGACAAATGTGCCTCGTTTTTCGCTCAAATTTGTGGCGGTTCTATAACCGCTACAAACAACTTGACTATTGAGATTCTGTAACGGTTAGGCGTAAAACCGCCACCTAAACCGCGACAGATGCGCCTCAATCTTCGTGAAAATTGGTAGCGGTTATAGAAACCGCTACAAATTTCATAAATGTTGACACTTCGTGTCGGTTTTAGAGGAACCGCTACCGATTTAGTATTTATTTTAGAAAAAAAAATTCAAAGATTGGATTTTTTTCTTTATTACAATAAAAACATTTCAATTATTTTCTTTAATTTCCAGTTAGGGTTAGTAATAACAAGTTTATTGAAAATTGGATTTAGTATAGCCACCAATCTCTCTAGAAAAACTCGCTGACTCATTTTGATCAGAGATATTTCCCAAAGAGAATGTTGGTTATATTGGACCCAATCTCCGATGATATGTTGGACAATCTTCAGAAGAGGAGACGTCTTTAAGTGAATAGAATAACTAAATCAAAATTTTCACTAAAAGAACATTCTCGGCTCCACATCTCTTATCTCTTATCTCATATCCCAACAACAGAGCAGAGAATGCTCTTTTAGCGATAATCTTGACTTGAATTATTTTTAATTTGAATATTTATAGTTGTTGTACGGTCGCTATTTATAGAATAAATTTTGTAGCGGTTATATCCTAAACCGCGACTAATTGTAACATTTAGAGTATAACCGCCACCTAAACAGCGACAAATGCGCCTCAATCTTCGTGGAAATTTGTAGCGGTTAGTTAACCGCCACAAAAGCAATACACGTTGTAACGGTTTGAGATAAACCGCTACCAATTTAATATTTTTTTCTTTATTACAATAAAAACATTTCCATTTATTTTCTTTAATTTCCCTAAAATAGCTAGGGTTAGTAATAACAAGTTTATTGAAAATTAGATTCAGTATAGCCACCAACCTCTCTAGCAAAACTTGATGACTCATTTTCATCAGAGATATTTCCCAGAGAGTTTGGTGTCTATATTGGACCCAATCTCCGATGATATGTTGGACAATCTTCAGAAGACTAGACGTCTTTAAGTGAATGGAATAACTAAATCTGGATTTTCACCAAACGAACTTTCTCGGCTTTGCATCTCTTATCTCATCTCCCGACAACAAAGCAGAGAATGTTCGTTTAGTGATAATCTAGGTTTAGAATATTTTTTAATATTTCTAGTTGTTGCCTATTTATAGACTAACTTTTGTAGCGATTACAACATAAACCGCTACAAATTGTAATATCTAGACGCGGTCAAAGTGTCGATTTCTTCTCACCGCGAGAAAACGGTGTCGTTTCAAATACATTTTGTATCGGTTACAGTCAAAACCGTTACAAACGTTAACAATTAGACGCGGCAAAGGTGTCGATGAATTTTTGTAGTGGATATTTCAACCAAACCGCTACTAATAAACCGCCACAATATTCGCGCCAAGGATGGTGCCATATTTGTGGCGGTTTTGTTTTGTGTAACCGCTACAAAATTCGAAGCAAAATGGTCACCATTTTCCGCCAATGTTTCCGTTACTAATTAGTGGCGGTTTGGCTTTAAACCGTGACAAATTTGCGTCAAAATATTATTTTGCAGCGGTTTTTTATAACCGCTACTAAGTAACCGCGGCAAATGACTGCTTTTTTTGTAGTGTGAGAGATTAACATAATGGAAGGTCAAGATTAGATTTAATAAAGCTAAAATCTAATGGTCTAAATTGACAACATAAAGCTTAATCTATGAGAAAAGGTTTTGACCAATGAGAGAAAAGAGTTGTGAGTGTGTGTGTGTGTGAGAGAGAGAGAGAGTGTTGTGAGTGTGCGTGTGTGTGCAAATATTGTGAGGGATGTGAGTCTAGTATGTGAGAGAGAGAAAAGTCAATTGGACAACCAATAGGAAAATTGAACACAAATCCTATATAAACTAATCAATGGAACTAATTCAAGACATAAGCAAATGAGAATCCATATAAAATAAATTGTATCTTGAGATACGTTAATCATAGATCAAATATAAGGAGTTATTGTTAACAAGCATAATTTAAGCTTGAGATAGAGTATAACCAAAGTCATTTCCTAAATGTGTGAAGATTGTTTCCAAATGAGGAAAAGAGAATTAGAGGTTTCTAATTAAAGCCATAAGTCCCAAGATTACAAAACCAATGAAAAGATTTGAATAAAATTTCATGAAGATCCCTAAATATATTTACATCTAGTGAAATGCAAAACAAAGAATAGATGAAGGGGGAAATTGTTGGCTTGGATAAGGAGAGAGAAAGAGCTTATTTTATTTAAATAAAAGCTAAATAATAAATTGAATTTCAAAAAGCAAAACTTAGAGATTAAGTTAGGGTTTTCTAATCACATGGATGGAGGAGATTAAAATTTCTTTACTAAGTTTAGATCCAAGGGTTCATACACAAGAAGAGTTAGGTTTGAAATATTTACCTAAGAGCCATAGCCTTTTGCTATAAATAGGGAGCCTTGGTCTTCATATTCTTCACACCAAAACAAGCTTAGCAAAGCTGATATAGAGAGTAGAGAGTAAGAGTGAGGAGCTTCTTGAAGAAGTAGCAAGTGTTGGGATTCGTACACGCAGCGGATTAAAATTTCTTACGAATCCTTCCGAAGGATCACTCGACGACGTTTAAATCAAGGTTTGGGAACCCGAATCATACCTTATAATGAGCACGTCCGCGTCACGTTTTCTTTGATCAGGTGGGCTACCTTCTCGATCAACACGTCCACGTCTCGTTCTCTTTGATCAGGTGGGCTACCTTCTCGATCAGCAGAAGTCGACTCTAGGATCGGCTTCCTCTACTGGTATCCACACGAACAACCACCGAACACGGTTGCGGCAGCGTGCTAGCGCTTCTTGTACGTCTCTCTCAATTTGCTCTAGGGCTTCTCGCGGCTTTCTAATACGCTTGACTGAAAGTCCCGTCAGTTTTTCTAAACCCGATAGGCGTATTATATAACCAAAATTAATCCTTATTAATTTTTGGAAATTCAGATTTTTGAATCTGGTCAATATATCAATCACATCTATCTCATAAATGTAATCAAATATATTAAAAGCCAGATTTGAAATCCGAATCTTGAATTTAGATCAAATCTAAATTTAAAGCCTTTTAATTTAATTTATCATCATAAATTAAATTCGAGATATGATATCTATCTATTTAATTAAATCTGAGATACCATATCTCAGTTTAATATTAAACAGATATGGGATATCTTTATTCGAAATTAAATGAGATACAATATCTCTATTTGTTTCATATATTTAATTTATCAAATAAATTAAATACTAAACAACTATCATATATAATATTATAATCTCAATTTATAATAATATATTAATTTCAATATATATATATATATATATATATCCTAGATCAAATTTAGTATTCATTTAATCTCAGACTAATCTGAGATTCAATGAATCTGGACACTTTTACTCGTGTTAGATTATTCTTGTGTGGGACCCTGCAGGCCCATATGAGATTGGCAGTGGGCCAATACTGTATCAGCCCACAAGTCGCAAGCGGCCTCTAGCAAGACATTGCGACTACCCAATTCACATGGGGATCGATGACACGATACTACCTATCGTACAACCATGTCACGTCCCTTTTGTCACGCGATAATTTGGTCAAGGATGAGGCATGGATAATGTCAACTTCCTTTTCTTGACCATTGCTTTCTCGATTCTTGAGTAGTCTAATAAGTGAAATGGAAACTCCTTTCCATCACAGTATGGCCATACATTTCTTAAACTCACTCATCGAGGGGCCCAGCATTATCTCTCTACATATGTGAGGGACAAATCTCATCTTGACCACTCACATTCCTCCGCATGAAAACCACTGATCCCGATCCCAGCCTTTATCATCACCCGGTCAAAGGTGACTTTTGACAAGGTCAAAGACCAATGACTCATCATGTAGGAATCCATGATGATCTCAGGTCATAGGGCGTTGTGACGCGGTTATACATGAGATAAGCTTATGACTTAATCCATGCAGCTTTCTCATAGTGGGTCGGTCCAGCACCTTGTACTCTTACAAGTGCCCATGACTTTGATTCGTATCTCCATACCTCATCAAAATCATACTGGTCTTAACTCATCTTTGCTCCCGCGTAGATGACCGACCAGGGACATTTAGGATAATCTATAAGATATATCCAGGGATATAGTTATCACCATAAACATGCGTATGAAATGATAACTTAATGGAGAATAATGACTTGCCCCTAGGTTCTTAGTAAGCTCTTTAACTCTAGCTTTAAGTTCTTTAAGTTTTAGTTCTTAAATTCATAGTTAGAAGTAGTTTTGATCTTAAATATGCTAGAGTAATTTCAATATCATGTTTTTATAGTCAAAAATAGTGATATTTCGAAAATTAGATGAGCCACTTGGTATAGCAAAATTTCTGGGAAAATTATGAACAAGGTAGCGAAGCTCTGGCGAAAATTCATCGGGTAGAGATTTATGAAATTAGTGATAAAATGCCAATATTTTATATTGAAAATGAAATTATAAAATTTTGGGAAAATTCATGGTTAAATTAGACATATAGGGATTTTCAAATATGCCAAGAACATGTTAAAATGAGTTCTGTACAGTGAGATAAAAATTCTCAAAGTTGGGCTACGAATTTCTAGAAAAATTCTGGGCAGAGGCTCAAACCTTTAAAACTGGGAATTACTCGTGTAATCTAGACAAAAGTGAGTATTTTTACTTAAAAATAGACATCCTAAGGATTCCGAGGAATTTTACGGATCCCCGTTTCGATTTTTCTAGAATTAGTTATGATTTTTCAAAGTTAGACGAAAAATCTATCCAAAAATACTATACCAGCGTTTTTTCAAGAAATAAGGGGAGTAAGTTGAAAAATAATTCCACCAAGGGTAAAATGGTCGTTTGTGACTAAGATATCCGCTAGGATATTATTTTTAACTTAATAAATGCGACATTACCATTATAGGATACCCGTAATCGCATACCGACACGTACCACGATCACCGACTAGGGTACATTCGCGTAATGCTTATTTTATGCTTATATGTGGTAGATAGCTTTACAACTGCTGTATGTTTATGGGATACATTTGCTGTGTGTTTATGTACTGTTGGGATACATTTGCTGTGTGCTTATGTACTATTGGGATACATTTGTTGTGTGCTTATGTACGATTGGGATACATCTGCTGTGTGCTTATGTATTGATTACACCATGAATATCTGTCATACATATACTGTCATATTTGAGCATGAGGTTAACCGTTACCTGAGATTCAATGGTTATTAAATCTCAACCCTCACTATAGCTTCAGGGTCCGGAGGAACTAGGACCGAGGACAAGGGTAAGAAGCACGCGTGAGGCACGGCCGGAAAATTTCTTTTTGAATATGTATTAACGTACTTTTAAATATTCGGATAATTGTACTGCTATTTAAAGCAACCGAATACACCAGCAGTAAATGTTTATCAGATATTCGCTCTTTTTCCAATGCTCTACTCTGATCAAACTCTTTTGAAAATGCTTTAGAAAATCGGGATGTTACAAGACAGATAAACAGTTTATAAAAGTATATTTTATTTAGTCTGATGGCAAAAAGAAGCAGATTTAGTCTGTATGGGCTCCTTTTACATACATACATACATACATACATACATACATACATACATACATATATATATATATATGTATGTATGTATATATATGGGGTTATCAATTGTCATGTCACTTGATGTAAGCTTATGTCAAGTTATCCCAAAACTACGTCGTTTTGGGGTTATTAAAAGAATTAATGAACTCTCAAAACGATATAGTTTTGGGGTTAGAGAAATTAATGAATGATCTTTTGGTAAAATTTATATAATAAATACAAAAACATCCTTCATTAATTCCCTTAACTCCCAAAACGATTTAGTTTTAGAGTGACTTTACATAAGCTTATGTCAAGTGACATGACAAATGATAAAGCTTATATATATATGTATGTATGTATGTATATGTATATCAATGGGTTGTGAAGTCTAAATGGGAATTATTGTTAGGTCTTTAGTTAGGGATTTAAATCACCCAAAAGTTTGAGAAATGTAATGATAAATTTTAACGTTAGAAATGACAACATGTTGTAATGATAAATTTTAATGTTAGAAATGACATGTTTATCTTATTTATCCATTTGTCATTGGTACTTTTTGATATTAAATCTTTAATTACTTGAACCTCATAGTAATATTCCCGAGTCTAAACTTATAGTTGCATCACATTCTTTTGTTTTTTGTTTTTGGTTTTTGGCAGGAAAGTTTCAAAATCAATTCTGAGCACAAAAAGTGACGGAGGAGGTAGATTGGCGAGAGTGGTCATGGCTCGGACTTGCATCCCAAGCGCCGCTATGTAATCAATGGTTTCCTCCAGAATCACCGGTAATGGTTGTTTTCGGCAACCGGGGACCAACTTGGCAAGAATCCTCTGCTTCCTCCGCTGTTTAGCCACCAGCTGCAACCAGAAAACAATCAATCTTTTAGCTACCCTCCTTTTATTATGGTCCCTCAACTTCAGCGGCCCCGCGAGAATTGCCCTGCTCCACCTAGTCGTCCCATCGTCAGAAAGGGCGATCGAGGACCTTATCGGTGGCTTTGTGGACTGCTTTCCCACGTGAAGGAGAGTCATCGCTGCCGCCAAGTTTGAGCTTAGCCAGCTCTTGCTAGAGCTTAGAGGTGTAGATATGCTGCTGAGCCTCGGATTTCCATGTCTTATGATTCTGATTATATCTGATCATCATCTTGGTGATTATTATGAGCCGGGCCTTTTCTTCTTCCATGTCCGCTCAGTCCTCCTTTCCGCGGTAACGGCGAGGGCCACATGGGTGGCTTTAGCGGCTGAATTAGTTGCAGGAAATGTTGTAGCTAGACGATGTGCCAGAACATACAGTAGCTCCCGTTGCAGCTGAAACCACTAGGATTAATACAAGACCTTATGCTTTGAACCTCATTGGAGAATTGACTGAATTGCAAACGTAGACTCTCGACCTCCATGACCATGTGCAATTCAATATGCTTATTATCGAAGCTTATGATTTTTCTGTCCAGCTCCATCAGCTTCTTCTGATAACATGAATTCTTGATAATGTTCCACCGTGATATGTTAAGGCACTTGGAAACTAACTCCGTACCTTCTTCCATGATTGACTTTAAGCGTTCTACTTCACTCTGAGATGATTCATTCAGCTGTGCCTGCATTTATTCTTTCTATATCTTCTATGATTGGGACTAGATCTGCGAGTATGTTTTCCAGGTCCTTCAATTTGGGTCTGATCAAGTCTTTAACACGGCCCTTCACTTCCTTAACTGTATCCAAAATTCTGCAAAGGCAAGCCCTAAAACAACACCCCCAACAGGATCTGCCATTGCCTTCGATCACAAAATATGATTGAAGCCTCAAAAACTTAAAAATCAAGAACATTAATTATTCGACTCTTTTGTTTAATTATTAGCTAATCCCTTTTGCTCATTCATTTTCTCTTAGAAGGAGCATGCTCGAGAAAATCTCATCATGTTTCGCAGCACTTTTTCTTTGGACGTCTCAATGATATCCTAGATTCGCGGCTGTTACCTGAAAATTCAAGTATGCATGCTTTACTTTTATCCATTGGACGAATTAAGTGTTCATTTGGTTTAGCGGAAAAAGTTGCTTTTACAATCTGATTTATGATGTACAAGGTAGGAATGTGAAAAAAATTTCGCCTCAACTTGCGTCAACCTATTTCTCAAACGCCAAGACCCTAAAATCAATATATAATAAAGCAATATTTCAATTCACACGAAACACACGCATTAATGGCTACATTCTTACAGGGAAATTCATTAATCGTGAAATTATAATCTGGGGATCTATTTGGTACGAGGGTTTGGAAGGGAGGAGAGAAAGAAAGAAAAATTTTGAGTTGGATTTAATAAAAAAAAATTGGAGAAGTAGGTTACAAAATTTTAATAAAGAGAAGATGTAAGATAAAAAACTAAGAAAAATTAATTAAAAACTTTTAACTTCATTTTTCTAATATTTTCAAATATAACTTGAAAAGATTTTCCATTCCCTCCCCTCATATATGCCAAACAAGCCCGTAATGTGTTGAAAGCTAGAACAAATATTTAATTAAAAAGGTTAGCGCGTGATGACCATTTTCATAATTCAATCAACTAGAATGAGAATTAAATAAAAAATATTGCTATGATCCTAAATATAAGACTTAGTTTTATATAAACGTTATAAATTAACTCATACATTTAGAACCAAAAGTGGTATCATGGAAATACAAGAAATTAAAACACATTTTTAAAAACACTATAATATAATATGCTAGCAGTGCTGGATGTATAAATATATCTAGCTTGATTGATAAGGATGCCATGATTTAATATTCGTAACATCTTTTAAATAAAGGAATTGGAGAGTTAGTTGTGACTTGATGAGGTATTCTTAAATAGTGTGTAATGATTAATGAGGAATGTTATTTTAACAATTTGTATACACTTTTTTGGGGCAAAAAAATTATTATACAGATTAATAAGATATTATTTAAGAGTATATTGTGTAATGTTATATTAGATAAATAAGTTAAGATTTTAACAGCCTATTTGGATGACGAGAAAATGAAGAAGGAAAGAAAAGTAAAGAGAAAAATAGGGAGAGAATGATGTTTTCCCTTATTTGGATGAAAGAATAAAAATGAAAGGAAAGAAAATTGGGAGAGAAAGTGGGGCGTAGGACTTACATCATTTTCCCTCCAACTTATCTTTCCACATATGGAGAGAAAATCAGAATAAAATTCATATTTCATTATTTATCCGCACACGTGTAGTAATAAAACTCATTAATAAATGTCACACTTACACTCATTTAAGAATACGTTTTCTTTTGCCAGCGTACTGGCGTGGGAGCTTGATTCCGCTCTCCCATGTCCAAAATTCGAACCCTACCCCCCTCTCCTACTATGTGTATAAAAAAAGAATACGTTTTCTTTTTTCTGACTTTGTCCCTTTCTGTCTTACTTACTTACTTATATCTTTTTAATATATTTAATTTTTAAATATTAAAAATAAAAAAGTATCCATTTGTTATTTGTTTAACTTAAAAAATAAGTTTTGTTAGCCCTTTCACTTTTTATTAATAATGTTAGATAGTGTATAATTTATGTTTTCCTATTATTATATGTAATTTGAAAAATTATCCACTTTTCTTACCTTGAAAAATAATTTCTTAATAATATTTGGTTTTAAAATATAATAACATCAAAATATATCTTACCAAATAATTTGGTTTTAAATTATAGGGTCAAGGTGCAGATTTCCCAACCAATTATTATCTGAGGAGCGTCTGAGTCAAATAACTATTGAGGGAACCAAAATTGCCAATCAACAATTAAAAAGTGAAAAAAAAAAAACACAATTTGGAGCAGATTCGCCAACGAACTATTACTCTGTCACTGTCTTGGTGTCTCCGTCTTCCATTGACTGTCATAGTGTCAATGACGTCGGCATTTCCAAAGTTTTTATTGTTGCTGGGTGTTCCACTCACCCTCTTGAACTCATCCAGTAGTCTACAGTGTTCGAATGGCACGCACCTTGCACCTTGGTTCCATCCCTCTAATGCCACAAGTAGCAACCGCTGCTGCTGCAATGCCTGCTCCCATAGGTCCCATCTCTGTTGGTGTTTTCCTTTTCCAATAAGAAGGCTTAACCGCTCTTTTCTCCAGCGTTTCCGCCACCGTCCTACGCCAGTGCCTCACATTTTAACTTAATTGTGACAGTTGTTTTTTTTTAATAGTTATTTGGTGTTTTTTTTCACTTTTAATAATTATTTGGTGTTTTTTTTCACTTTTTAATTGTTGATTGGCAATTTTGGTCCCTTCAATAGTTATTTGGCCCAGACGCTCCTCGGGTAATAGTTGGTTAGCAAATCTACATCTTCACCCTAAATTATATGATAATGCTAAATTGTGGCTGTTAAAGAGAGTGTCATATAAGGTTCTGTGCTATAAAATAATTTTTAGACTTGACCAGGGGCGGAGCCAGGATTTGAAAATAGGGGGCGAAAATTACAGAATAGAATTCAAGGGAGTTAGTATTTGAAATTAGGGGTAAAAATTACAAAATTGGACCCAAAATTCTAGAAAATTATGCTTCAGCCTCATAAATATTTCAATATTTTCAGTTTAGTCCCTCTATAACACGTCTTAATAAGGACTAAATTGAAAATGTTAAAAATTTTATATGGCTAAATCACAATTTCCTATACTTTTGGGTCAAATTCTATAGTTTTAGGGGGCAGGGCCACCCCTAGCCCTCTAATTCCGCTCCTAGACTTGACGAACCTTTAATTTCAATATAAAATTTTATTGTTCTCTTTTCATTTTCGGTTTATTCTTTTCACACACTGTACTCTTGTTGGAGAGTAACGTAATTGTAATGGATGGGCAAGCCATGACCCCTCCATGAAAAATTTTAAAATGCCTATTGTCAATTTCTTTCCCACTTTCCATATGCTTTTCTCACAGACCACGTGGACAAATTAATCTCCACTGTTCATTTCTAAAACGAATCAAACATTATCATTGGCCGCGGCCTGATTAATGTGCCTACTAATACGCCAATTATAGAAGAACCCAATGTGGGCCCCGTATCACAACCCAAAAAAAACAAAACAAAATTATTGATTTACCCAACATTTATGAATATATAAAAATGTATGATTTTTTATAGTAATATTTATGACAACAATAATGTTTAATTTCGCAGATCAGAATTTATATTATTAAAACTCCCTTCAAGAGAAAAATTAGCAAATTTTTACTACTTTTGTAGTTATCACCATATTTTTAAAAATCAGAATTTTATTTTTAATTTACAAATATATTTTTTAATTTGTTATTGCTTGTAATTAAAAGATCAGATTGTTAATTTAAGAAGCTATAATAATAACTTATATAATGTTAAAAATATTAAATGTATGTAACGTAACTATCGTTACTATTTGTTATAGATTCTCAAACATGCATCATTTTCCTCCTGTGCGTGCTTGTCCTGTTGTACATATGGGTCAAAGCTAGATATATATCAATGATACATTGAACCGGCAATTAAATATTTCTTGAAAATAAAAATTTAAGAATTCTAGTTTAAAGAATTGTCTTAATATAATATAATATAATATAATGATGATCTGTGACTGTGAGCATCTTAGTGAATGAAATTTTCAGCCCAAACTTGACAAATGCAAAGAATAATTGAAATTGGAAACATAAGCCTTAGAACAGGGGATTTAATTAAATAAATTATATTGAAGTATGATTTATATTAATTGTTTTTTATATAAAAGATTTGCTATCAATTCCTTTCATAAGTTGTGGCAAAAAAAAAAATCCATTGGATAAGAAGTTAATATTTTTTTTTTAATGTAATGAATGGGTTCATGAATTATAATTTAATAATTTTTATTTTATTTCAAAATCATTATTAGTAATTCATACCATGATCAGTATCAATATAAGAAATTCACAAGAGTATGACATTTTATGTCTTTAAATATTACTTTAATAAAAACTAAAAAGTAGGGAAAATAATAGAAAAAGAACTTGAAAATTGCAAAATCCTAAATAAAGTATTTCTCATAAAATGAGTTATGAATTGTTTATCAAATATTCTTTACCTTATCAATTCTAGGCAACAATTCTAATTTGAGATTTTTCAATTTTCATTTTTTTTTGTCATTTTCAATAAAAAGTCTTGCAAAAATATGAAATATAAATATCAATCTTTTTTTTTTTTGCCAGTAAAATTAAATATCATTCCAACAGTTGTAAATATGAGAATTTCAATTGTAAATCATTACAATTTACAAGTCACATATAAAACTTAAATGTCTAATTAATTAAAAATTGAAACTTTTATATTTACGGATGTTTCAATTAGGGGAAAACTATTTCTCCAGTCACTGGAAATAGAGTTATCTCCAGTGACCCCAAAACTATGTCGTTTTGAATTAATGAAGAGTTTGTTAGTAATTTTAGGTGAATTAATGAAGTGTGTTTTGGTAAAATGTATATGATTAAAAAATAAACAAAATTATAGAAACACCCTTCATTAATCCAAAATGACGTAGTTTTGAGGTCACTGGAGATAGAGTTATCTCTAGTGACTAGAGAAATCTTTTACCCTTCAATTAATATTTGAGACTCTTGAATCATAACAGCTGAATTTTTAGAATCTAACCAACATTAATTGATCTTTTGATCTATTCTTTTTATTCATAATTTGAATATTTTTGTACAATTCTTTTATATATAATCTTTGTTTATTGAAAAGGGAATATGAATATAAAAATTAATTGATGAATCTCAATTACTTTAAATGGAATAATAATGCGACTATCTATAAATTTTTTGTTATAACAAATCATAAAAGGCTCCATATGTCAAGTAAGATAGGACAAGGATTTTTCATCGTAATAAACCCCATATTATTACTTGCTTTTATAGGTTACAAAATTAATCAAAAATAAAGCTAGAATATTCATCAAGTAATCTATTCACTAAATTATATATGCTCTTATTAATTAATTAAAGTTAGTGTCACTAATTATTTTATGTATGGTTAGTGTAGTGATAAAGCACATACAAACAGGTTCTGATTTTAAGCAAAGCCAATTTCTTGGTGACACATATTTTCTATCCCACATGCTTAGCACTAATGATTTGATGCTTTCTGCCCCACCATTTTTTTTCTTTAAACTTTTTTTAATTTTACCTTATTATCTTTAAAGGCCAGTTTTCCTAATTTTTGTCACATTTTTATTAATCTGAGAATCTATAATATTTATAATTGTGCTAAGTGCAACACAGTTAAATCTTCGGCTACAATATTAGGAATCAAAAACTGATTTAAAATACATCAAAATTATTTTAAATGTTGCATTTTTTAATCATCAAATTATTTAATTTGTGGAATAATTTTATCAACTACTAATTTATTTCTGGGCAAAAAAAAATAATTTATTACTCCTTAATTATATATTCCCTCCAATTTGTAATAAACAATATATGTATGTTGAGGGGTGTCCAACTTACAATGCATATCAATTATTCTTTTTGGATCTTCCAAAGCACAAATAATTAAAGGCCTAATAGTGATGATTATACTTCCACATCCTAACGTTTATTAGTATTATTTAATTCCGCTAATATAATCCCTTTTTGTTGGGGAAATAATAATATATTATTGCATTCTTACCAATTTGTCAAGTATATATATATATATATATATATATATATATATATATATATATATATATATAAGGGCAAATTTTGTGTATGATAAGACACCACGAGAAGAATGGGTACTTCTGTTCATCTCTCATTTTCATTTTTTTTCCTCATGATCTCTCATTTTCATGAAGATATAGATTTATTGTGATTGTAACATTTTGGTTGGAATATAATTAAGCTCGTGACCATATATGTCATTTGCTTTAAAAATGGCCAATTTTTTTTTTTAAAAAAAATATTTTCCCCCGACAATGTTGGATGCGTCCATATTATATATTTATAACGTGATTGATCGATAAGGATATACCCATGATTTAAGTATATTCTTGGCCTGATACTCTTAATTGATGAAAAAGTTTATTATTAATTTTTTTTTAGTAATATTTAAGTATTAGGAGGATTTAAATTTGAGAAATTTCCTAAAATCGCCATTGCAAATTTATTGCTCAAGTTACCTGAAATTTGCTTAAGGGTCCAGATGTGACTTCTTCATTCGACGATTATAAATGTTCTTTAGTTGTGTGTAATATATCTTCAACCAATATGTAAAATAGAAAACATTGGCCCATAATTGAAAATATGTTATACATGATTAAAATGGAGTTGCATTCGTTCAAGGATTTAAGTAGACTTTTTTTTTTTGGACAGTAAATTTTGTAATTATAATAAACTTTTCAGCAATTTTGCCTTTAATCTTTTAATACCACACATATCTTACGTACTTATTAGGATAATTTATAAGAACGGGATTAGCAAGATCGAACAAAAAGTTGGCCCCAAAACAAAGATGAAACAGAAGAAACTGTTATATATATATATATATATATATATATATATATATATATATATTATTTATTTATTTAACTATCAGGTACCATATGTAACGTAATCTTATATATATAATGGTTGAAAAATGTCGAACTTTACAAAAACTAAACGTCAAATAACCTTAATTTTTTCAGTGGTGTTAAGCGTTTAAACTTGTACGTATCAAATAAAAAACACCTAATGCGGTTGGTGACCCAATAATGAAAATAAAATATCATGATTCATTCACAAAAATCCCAACAACACAAGTCAATATAAGGGCTTGTTTTGTACAAGGGGAGGGCCGGAATTTTAGGGAAGGGATATTATATTTTTTGGAAAAATGACAGAAAAAATAAAATTTAAATGTTAAATTCTTGATGACAATAACAGTATTAGGATTAATAATAACAATAAAATAATTGATAACTCATTTTGTTGTGAAATTACCTATTTAAGATTTTAAAATTTAAATGCTCTTTTCTTGGGATTTTTTGATTTTTTTTTTTGAGTTAGATTTTTTTAAAAAAAATAGAGAAATGGGTTAACTGTTTTAAATTAATTTTTTTACTTTTTTATTTTAAATATTCTAGTTATTGAAATTTTGTAACGTCATTTATTCAATTTTTTTTAAAATCTAACTCATAAATTCTTTTTCTAAATCCCTCATACCATTCATACCCTAAAATTCTTAATACAGCCATAGTAAAGGTCTTGCATATGTCAATTCAAAAGCTTCATTCGTGATCAACATACATGTAAATACTCATTATACGTTATTAGATCTTTTGTTTATACGGGAAAAGAACAACCCAATAGGCCAATACTCGAAAATCATATTAGACTACGACTATTTTCAATAAAGGTCATGTAAAGTCCTAACTCAGAGTACGTAAATCATCCCAAAAGTATATTCTGCAATTACATATATTTGAATTTACGACCTCATGCTCGAACAGTCTTAACCTTTTTTTAGGATAAACGTACACAGTTTAGCTAGTAGTCATGGGGTTTATTTAAATAAATGAACTATGAAAAAGAAAGGAAAAGAAAAAGGAGAGTGTTAGAAGGAGAAAGATGATGGGTTGATGGAATCTGTATGTGTGTGTGTGTATATATATATATAGTGGCCGGTGTGCTTAGGTGAAGAAATGGTCCTAAGAATGAATAATTGAAGAGTTCCTGTGTGACAACCAAATGAGTCAACTGGTAAAGAGTTATCCTAACTTAACCACGGGTCTTGAGTTTGAGATGTGGGAATGCAGCGTGTGTGGGTGATAGAGGCTTCCCCCCGAAAGGAGCCAACTCGATCTCAGTTGGGATTAGTTTTAGGCTGTTGATGTGCCTGAAAGATGGCCTACCTGAAAACACCGAATGCTCTAAGGGAAAAAAAAAAAAAAAAAGAGTTCGACCGTGTGTGTGTTTGTGTGTGTTAGGGGGAAAGCGATGAAAGTGAGGCACTCGTGCGCTGTTGGGCACCACACCGAAAGTGAAAGAGGCTGCTTTCATCTTGTCTCTCTTCCCATACCTCTCCCCCTATCTCTCTCTCTGTCTCTCTCTCTACCCACTATCCTTCCTTCCTCTCTCACCTCCTCTCATTATCATGTGATCATGTTAATAACCTTGCAACCTATATGAGAGTTCATATATAAGTGAGAGGTCACGGCTTTAACTCCGTTTATAGTCTCAAGCCGTATTGTTCATAACTGTGTGAATGATATAAAGGGTTAAATTTTTGACCAAAAAGATATAAAGGGTTAAATAAGTTCAACTTCCTCCAGGGAAACTTCTGCATACGAGCCATGGGTATTTTGTGTAGGCATTGTGTATATTTTGAAGGATTTTTGGATCAATTCCGTCTTATAACTATTAAAAAATGAGTAAATTTGTCCCCACATGTTAAAATACTAACAATGATCGATCATTAACTTTTTTAACAACTAAGGACAACATTAATTATTTTTAATATTTTGGGGTAATTGATGAAAATTGATGGGGAAAAAAAAATTCAGATACCTATATCCCCTATGTGGAAATTTTTAGGACAAGATTGAATCGTAATTCTAGCGTAAAATCTGATAATTTTTACGTAATCTCAAGTTTTTCCCCCCTTCTATTATTACTTGTGTAGTTTTTATTAATTATGTTTGGTCTATATATATATTTGAAAAATAATGACTTAATAGAACTACTCTAATTAAAAGAATTGGTGAAGGTAATAATAATAAAGGAAATACATTTCTCATGTTGTAGGAAAAGTATATTCTCATATTATAGATACAAAAAGATGTGGATCTCACCAGTTCCATACTTGAGTTTGATTTTTTTTAATAAAAAATATGTGAGTTTTACTATTTCATATATGTGTAGGAATCTTCTTCTTCTCATACAACATAAAAAATGTAAACCTCTAATAATAAATGTATACTGTATCTGTTTGAATTTAGGATAGAAACTATTTTTTTTAATGTGATTTTTAAAATAGAAAGTAAGTTAGTGAGATCTGAGAAGAGTTTTATATTGATTTGTATGCAAATACTTTTCAAATTAACTCAAATATATCTGTAGAGAATGGCTGGGGAGTGGGGAGGAGGGGTTGGGACAAGTTAGGGGCCCACATCCCACATGGCCACATGGGATGTTTCATGTTAGGACAGAGTGTTGAACATGTTGATGGCCATTTTTCAGAAAAGTGATGCTCTCCATCCTCCATTCCCAGTCTTCAATCAGCTCAGCAAGAAAGAAAGACACAGCTCAGAATCTCAGACGCATTATTTTCTCATGCTTCATTTACATTTCCCAATGCTTGTCACTTCCACTTACGCACAGTTCTCTGCTATCACTTGTCTCTGTTTTCTTTTTCCAAAAAAAAAAAGAGGAACCCCTGTAGAGTGTAGACTTATAGCCTAGTTGTAGCCTAGTCATAGTCTCTCACGTAACTCCATGTCATTCGTGCTTATTCTTTTAAAGGGATAAGGACCTTTTTTTTGGTCAGGGAAGTTTTGGCTGAGAAAATACTAGATTTTTTTTTTCTCAGACTGAGAAAATAATAGATGGACGGACGGTTTTTTTGTTTTGAGTAAAATTGTCACAGAAGTTAATAAAAGTGGTAATTTTGGCCCCCATTAATTTTAATCATTAAGTTTAACTGATCTATCATGTGGTATTTCACCTCATCAATCAAATATAGTTAAGTATCATTTTTACTTCAGAAGTTTGCGCTGAGGAGCAATTTTACCTGAAAGTTTACAAAACGTAGCAATTTTGCCTTTCTGTCCTCTAATATTAAATTTGACTATTAAATCAGTCAAAGAACACAAGTCATGCCTTGAAAACGTTGAATTTAGAGTCAGAAAGGGAGATCCTTGAAACATTGAGCTCAATACAGCCGAAATTTGTGAAGCTGAACTTGTTAAAGGGGTTGAAAGGTCTGTCACAAAATCTAGATGAAGCATTACTTATTATTTAAGTAAATGAAACGCAAAATGAGAAATGAATTATTTAAAAAATTGGTTCAGTAAGAGTGTAAGACAAATTAATAGTTATAGTATTTACTTTTATATAAATTGATCTGGGTCACCCACCCTGTCCCACAAAGTAAATCTATACTGCTCCTAAAAACTTCAACAATTTTAAGGAGCAGTATAGATGTAGTTTTAGGAGAAGTATAAATCTATACTCTCCTTTAACATCGTTGGAATTTTTAGGAGCTGTATAAATTTACCTTGTGAGACAGGGTGGGTGACCGAGATCAATCTATACAGAGGTAAATACTATAACTATTGATTTATTTTACTGAACCAATTTTAAGACAAATCATTTTTCGTTTTGCGTTTCATTTGTTTAGATCATAAGTGATGATTCCTCTGGATTTTGTGACAAACTTTTCAGTCCCTTTAACCAGTTTGGATTCACAAATTCCGGCCGTCTTAAGCTCAATGTCCCAAGAATCTTCTTCTCTGACTCCAAGTTCAATATTTTCAAAGCATGACATGTGTTGTTTGACTGCTTTAATAGTCAAATTTAATATTAAGGGACAAAAGAGCAAGATTACCACATTTTGTAAACTTCTAGGGTAAAATTGCTCCTTAGCGAAAACTTCCAAGACAAAAATGATACTTAATTTTATTTGATTAATGAGGTGGTATGCCACGTGTGATGAGGCGGCATGCCACGTGGAATATTAGTTAAACTTAACGATCAAAATTAACGGAGAGGCAAAATTGCTACGTTTTATTAACTTTCGTAGCAATTTTGATCCAAAAAAAATTTATGTCCATCCAGTGCTTTTCAACCAAAACTTCCGTAGCAAAAAAGTTACTTATCCCTTCTTTTAAATGAAATAAAGGGTTGATCTCTTAGTTTTGTCTTCTTTTATTTTTTAATCTCTCAAGTTTTAAATTATTGATTTTAGTCCCTATAAAGATAAAATGATCTGAATTTTTGTTGAGTTGTAGAAACCAATGCTTTATACAGAATAAAACTTAAAAAACCAAAATTTATGATTTAAAACTTCAGTGACCAAAATTAAAGCAAGGATAAGTTTAAAGGACCAAATACTATTTTAACGCTAAAAAATATTTATCCATACTTGAACTGCTGTTATTTCAAAAATGGTACCAATAGACCAACAATCCAAACGAGGACAAGTTAAGGGACCACCTATTTGTTCAAAAACTTACCATCACTGGAAATATGGTGTCTTTTTAAAAAAATGCTGCTGCTATTGCTAATTCTTCAGTAATAACAATAAAATGAGATTATGGATGGGTTGTTTAATTCTGAGGTTTAAATTAAGATAATGTTCAAAGAGTTTTTCTCTGATGCCCAACTAAAAAATCTTAGTGTGTTTGATTACTGTTCACACAACTAAAATATCCACAACTCATGATTATTATGTGAGGATAAGAGTTATTATATGATTTATGTTCGGATTTAAGTCTCAACTCATTAGTAGTTATACCCAAAAAAAAAAAAAAACAGAAATTTCTTCTCATTCTAATTTTGGTTGAGTTTCAAATTATGGTTAGCCATAAAACAAGTAAACTAATAACTGACCAAGAAAAAAAAAACCAGAAATTTCTTCTCATTCCTTTTTTTTTTTTTTTGATATTATCGGATTTTTGGGTGGTTATATTTTTTTCTCGGTACCTTACTGTAATTTCCTAGTAAAATTTCAATGGTTTCAATTTTTCTTTTGACACAGTTTCTTTTTTCTGTTATCGTTCGCAGAAAAATTTTAAAATATTTTTTTAGCACAAATTTTATACAATGAGCAGATTGACACCAGAAGCGCTGTGGATGAAGACCATGACAGAACTTCCGAAACCCTAAGCCAAGTTGCAATCCATGACATTCGGAATGAAATATCGTACGTGTCCTTTATAAGCAGCCATTACTCACAATTCATGAGATCTGGAAACAAAGATTGACATGAGCCATACATGACTCTGTTTCAATTAAATGTTACAGACATGTTTAGTTTCAGCCTCTGCTATGATCACAAGAACAGAGCGTCAATTGAAACACAGGTGAATCAATTAAGTCTTGATGGTAAGTATGAGATTGATGATTCGACTTTTAAGGGAGAAAAGGGGGAACAGGATAATATATGGATATGTACTTCACAGATTCAGAAATCTTTACTTGCCACCAGAGACAAAGGTTGGATCGAAGAAAATAATGAAAATTAAAATTAAGGAGATCAAAAGGGCAAAAAGAGAGAAGAAGAAAATTTAACATTGACTTTTGAATCACAGCACAGATTAGGCAGGTGGTGCGGAGGTGGAGGTAGAAGAAGAGGCGGAGAGTCGGTCGGCGAGATCGGTCATGACTCGGATTTGCATCTGAACCGCCGATATGTAATCGATGGTTTCCTCTAGAATCACCGGAAAGGGTTGTTTCTGGCAACCAGGAACCAACCGGCCAAGGAACCTCACCTTACTCTGCATAGCCGGTAAGGTCTTCCCCTTCAACCGGAAAACGCTCACTCTCGGCTTCCTCGACCGGAAATTTCCAGTTGCCACCCTCGTCGCCGTCGTTACCTTTTTTCTCTTGTGGTTCCTGAACTTCAGCTTGAGCCGATTCGCGAGGATCGCCCTGCTCCACCGAGTCCTCCCTTTGGCAGTAACGGCGAGGACCCTATCGGCAGCTTCACGGACTTCTTTCCCGCGTCGAGAAGCCTCGCCGGCGCCGGAGCCGGAGCTGGAAGAGCCGCCATTGAGGTTGAGCCGAGCCAACGCTTGGCGTAGCTTGGATTTGTAGATTTGTTGCTGAACCTGAGATTTCCATCTGGCGTGATTGTAAATCTGATCTTCTTGTTGATTCTTCTGAGCCGGAGATTTCTTCTTCCTCCTCCTCTTGGAGGCGTCGCGGGACCGATCAGAGGTAGTTACAGGATTTGAGATCAGAGGTGACGCCATGTCAGAAACGAATAATCGAATCCTCGGGGATTCTTTTGCTTCCCTGAAAAGTAAAATTTCCTGTGTGGTTTTCTTCTTCTGTAGGTGTTAGCGTTCAAAGCAGGATTCAACCATTGAAAAGAGTTGTGAGTACGAAGAATAGGAACTACTAATTCTGATTAGATGAAACTGAGGGAAGAATCTGAGTAAGGATTTGAAGGAGAAAAGTATAAAATAGAAGAATCAGTGATTGTGTGGTTGATTATGGATAGAGGGAGACTGTATCAGAGTTTTGGAAGAGAAGGTAATCCAACAGAAAAATGGTGTGGGGAGAGAGAGGAGGGGGGGGGGGGGGGGGGCGAGGAGGAAGAGTGGCTTCACATGGAGGGTGAAGGACGGAGAAGAAGGTAAAGAAAGAGCTTATAAAGGATTCAGAAAAGTTGAAATCCCACGCATAACGGGTTTGGTTTGTTGAATGTCTCATTTCTCTTTTTATTTTTCTTATAATTTTATAATTAAAATAATAATTCAACCTTTTATAAAATTATTTTTATAACTATAAATAAATAAAGAGATAGAATATTGTCACTATTAATTTTGGTCACTGAAAAAGTGGTAGTGACCAAAATTGGTAGTGACAATATGTTATCTCATAAATAAATGGGTTTAATGTTTTTGTTTTTACTACAAAAATATTTTTTCTATCACACTCACATAAGAGTGAGTGGGTTCCATTATAAAAAGAAGAAATATTAAATCCTAAATCAATTCAAACTCTTAAAGTCTAATCTATAACATTCATAATTATAATATGTAAAAACAAATGAATTTTAATTTCTGAAATATTATAATAATAATTTTATAAAGAGTTTAATTTTTTCTACTTTTGTTGTACAAATTGTTTTTCTATTTATATAAAAGTAAGTAGGTCTCATTGTAATGAGAAGAGAGATAAAATATTAATAGGATCCACTCATTTTTTTATGAGTATGACAAAAAAATATTTTTACATTAAAAATAGAAATATTAAACCTTTTTATAAAATATTAAATTTAAATCATTCATTTCATGATTTAAAGATAGAGATGAGATAACAAGAATATAATAAGAAAGAGGACTATGTCCTATATACAGTGCCGCTTACTTCAATTATTATTAATAATAATAAATAAATAAAAACTTTTATAAGGGTAAGATTACTATATAAATAAGTAAGGGATAACGAGCAATTTTACACATGTGCTTTTCCCCCGGAACGCCCAGCACCACGTGCTTTTCTCTGGACCAAAAACACACATGTGGTTACGTTTTGGGAGTGCTCAGCACCACGACCGTTAGTCAACTGTTAGTTGACCGTTAATGCTGACTTGGACGATGACGTGGTGCTGATGTGAACTGACACGCTGACATGGACAATGATGGGGAAGCTGACGTGAAAAAAAAATTCAGAAATTAGGAAAGAAATTTAAAAAATTAAGAAAAAATTTCAAAAAATTATATAAAATTAAAAAATTTACGAAAAAAATTAAAAATAATTAGAAAAAATTCAAATAATTAGAAAAAAAATCAAAAAATTATTTGAATTTATTTCAAAAAAATTAGGAAAAAATTAAAATAATTATAAAAAAAGAATCAAAAAATTAGTAAAAAATTCAAAAAATTATGAAAATAATTCAAAAAATTAGGAAAAAATTCAAATAATTAGCAATAAATTCAAAAAATAGAAAATAATTAGAAATAAATTCAAAAAATTAGGAAAAAACTAAAATAATTATTAAAAAAATTAAATTCCCCCGCTAGTGAGCCCCATCACCGGCCACCTTACTGTCAAAAAATTCAAATAATTAGCAATAAATTCAAAAAATAGAAAATAATTAGAAATAAATTCAAAAAATTAGGAAAAAACTAAAATAATTATTAAAAAAATTAAATTCCCCCGCTAGTGAGCCCCATCACCGGCCACCTTACTGTCAGCCACCGCCGGCCGGCGGCGGCAGTCGGTTGCCGAGGGCCGCCACTCGGCAGAGGCAGTCGGTTGTTTTCAGAAACAGGAAAAGAATATATTTTTAGTCTTTTACGGAATTAAATTTTCATATGAATATTTTTACTCTTCATTTATTTTATGTAGATAATTATTTTTTTGAAAAAAATGTATAGTTAAATAAGTTTAAAGTTAAAAAATTTTTAAATTTCGTGATAGAATTAATAAAGTTTAAAATTTTGCGGTCGGTCCCCACCATCGGCAACTGACTGCCGTCGCCAGCCACGTCAGCGTGTCAGTTCACATCAGTGCCACATCATCGTCCACGTCAACGTTAACGGTCAATTGACGGTTGACTGACGGCTGTGGTGCTGGGCGCTCCCAAAACGTAACCACATGTGTATTTTTGGTCCAGAAAAAAGCACGTGGTGCTGGGCGCTCATGAGAGAAAAACACATGTGTAAAATTGCTCCTTATCCTAATAATTAAAGAGATATTTTAACAAATCCGCCCGACATGTATTCATTGTGTACTTCCTACGTTTAGGATTGAGAGTAGCTTTAAAGGTGAGCCATTCATATCAAATATTTTCATCATATTATAGATCCTTGACATTTGTTATTTAATTTTCATTAATCAAGAGAAATTTGATATGAAAGGAAGATGACTAACCAGCATCAATCATCAAATTGTAAGAACCTTTTTACCTACTCAATTATGTCGTTTTTGCTGTCTCAAATCGTATTTTGCTTTTAAAGCAAACACAGTAATACAACTCCAAACAGGCACATAATTTTTAGGTAGTGAGTGGAGATATGCTTATTAAATAAAATTTCAAATGTTTTTTTTTTTAAAAAAAATGAACATACAAACTGAGACAATAATAATTTTTTTTAACCATAACTCAAATATCCATTATGTTCATAGAAGATTCAAACTCAACCAATACATAGTTGGTCTAACAATGTAAAGCCTTATGAATCTGTCAAGGTCTCAAGTTCGAATCTTAGAGGAGACACATGTGTTGGAAGAGATAGCTACAAACCCCAGACCGAACATCGGATGATAATATCAAAATATTTTATAGTATTGGATGCCTATATAAAATAAACAAATAAGGGAAAATCCTAGAAAACACATTTAAAATGGGGAAAAAACAATATAGGTGTTCAATATCACAAATGTCAAGTCAAACCTATATGAAGAATATGAAATTTGTAAATGTTTCCAAATGACTAATCTGCCCCTAGCGGCATTTAGGAAGCTGAAGTTGTCAATATGTAGTCTGAAGTTATGAATTGCAATTCTTAGGTTGTTATTTTCTATACCTAAGTAGTCAGCGACGTCTGATATGTATGGCTTCAAAATATTACCTTAAGATTGTTGGTTTTTAAGAATCTCAAGTTGTTTATATGTATACTGAAGTTCTTAATTACTATTAATAACTTCAGTGTACACATTAACAAATAACAACTTAAGAATTGTAATTAATAACTTCAGTGTATATATTAACAATTTGAGCTCCTCAAATATTGTTAAGGGTAGATTCGTCATATGGAAACATTTTCAAACCCCAGATTTCTTCTACAGGTTTGACTTAAGATTTACGATATTAGACTTCCAGATTTATGTTTTCCTTATTTTAAACTTTTTTTTTTTGGAGATTTTCTCAAGAAATTATTGATGTGGCTTAATTATCCCGTATCACTAACTCATCTAATCAAAGTGTCAAGTTGATCCGGATTAAATGGGTCCTCTTGGAAGAATGGAAGAAATTTTAAAAATCAATCAAGTTGATGTTAGGATAAATCCTCTTCTATTTCTTATAACTAATGAATTTAATTATTTTGTTTTAGTCACCTAAAATTTAATAAAGATGGATAAAATATGGTTCATAACCTAAAATAGGATACATGACCTTGATCAAGGAACCACCCATCATTATTAATTACTATTGTATTAATTTTTATATTCTGTAAAAGTTTATATAGAAATCAAAATTATCCACTAAGAGTGTAAGTGACTCAGTTCCAAAGAGGGAGAGAGAGAAATCTGGCTAAGAAGGATTACTCGGGTTTAATCAATATAAATATAGAAAATACTTATAATAATTTGCATCATTTTATACTTATAGTTGTATTTTATAATGTATTATAAGTACAAATTGATATAAATTTAATATTACAGGAAAAAAACTTACGTCATGTGGATTTACAATTAAATAATAATATTTTAAAAACAGAACACATAGTAATTAAGATTGTCTATATTCATCCCATTAATTATAATGATTTATATTCATCCGACTTCATTTATTTTGAAGAGACTGTTTTGTTCCGCATCTTCTGCAATTGGGGCCCCCCACAATGTAATACCAAAAAGATTTGGATGAAGCTAATAATTCAATAATGTGGTGATTAGGCTATAGCCCAATGACGCATCGCATTTTAGCTTCATGGATAGGGTTCCCTTTAATGGATTTATATCATTTATAATTAATTAAATAATAAAAGGGAAAATCCTATTAAAAGATAATTAGATTGCTAAATTTTTAATTTGAGCCACCAAACTTAACAATTTATAGATAAGGTTATATGACATAATTAGGAATTTAAAATATGATAAAATGTCCAAAACACTCCTGAATGAATGAGATGAATAAAAAATTTAATTTGAACCTCAAGATCTATTTGCATGTAACGGAATTAATATTTTCCTTTATAATTTTACAAAGTAGGGGTGTTTATGAAGCCTCAATGCCTCTAATGGCCACCCAGGCCCGATAAAAAAAACTGAGCCCTAAAAAATCAATCCATAAATCATTTGGGCAATTTCGGGTAAGGCGAGCACTGGGAAAGATACGCCGTCCCGCCTATTTAGCCCTGCCTGAAGTGTATATATAATTATATTTAATACACACACATATTTATTATTTAATAAAATTTAATAAGTATTCACCTACCATTCAATTCAAATGTAATGAATAAAAATATTTTTTATTTACTTAAAAAATATGCATATTTTTTCACAAACATATTTGATTAGGAGATTGAAAAATTGAGTTTTTGAGAAATAAATTATTATTAAATGATAAGAAAATAATATCTATTGAATTAATTTGTTTTATTAACGTATGAATTGAATATAAACAATAAAATCTAAATGTTTTTGAAATATCAAACTTATATATTTTTTTCTTTTTTAGATGCTTCTTTATTTTTCAATTTTAGGAAGATTTTCAGTTATAGAAGTTTGCCAGCCCCATTCAAAACTATTCGAGCTTTCACCGGACAAGGGTCACGCCCAGTCCCGTCCGTAAATACCTCTACTTTAAAGGAACTTCCTTGTTATATAAAAAAAAAAATAAATAAATAAATAAAGGAACCCTATAGAAGGAACTTCATTTTTTCTCTTAAGTGAAACTGGTGTGCGGGTTTTGCTTAAAACTGGGACAACGGTGGCTTTGACGGCCGTGCTTGCGGTGGCTGTGAGGATTGAATTATAAGAGGAGGGGGGAGGATGGCTTTGATGATCAAAAGCTTCTAATTGATCAAAGAAACGATATGTTTTTCCTTCAGGTTTCCCACTTCGGCCATCTTTTTGTTCTCTTATGGTATTTGTACAGGTTCTCGAATTTCTCCTTGCCTTTATCGGCGCTTCTGTGATACCCAAGCTCTGCTATTTTCCTCATAAACATTTGGGGGGGGGGGGGGGGGGGGGGAAGTGTTTATAGATTCTGGGTTACACACACTCAAATTTGTGCCATCAAAATCACCAGCTAGCTAAATAATATATAGCTAAAAAGCATTGGGAACATAAAATTATATACTACACCCATCAGGTTTTAATTATAGGAACAATTTTGTAATGCAATTTATACTACAAAAGTGTTCCTATAATTAAGATCGGAGAGAGTAATTATTTTCTTCCCTACAGGGGCATTTTGGACATTTTCTGAAATTTTGAGATCCCTAATTATGTCACATAACTATTTTTTATAATTTGTTAAATTTAGTGACTTAAATTAGAAATTGAGTAATTCAACTATCTTTTAAAAGGATTTTGCCTAATAAAAAATGTTTGCCCAAGAAACTAAATCTTTTTAAAAAAGTTGATAAATAAATCGAGACTCCAAAGGCTATTTTGCATTCACTCATAGGAATAGAAATAAGTCAGACCCTTAATAGGGATTTATAGCCTGACCTACTTATAGTATAGCCTATTTAGTAAATAAGCTAAGCTCATGCTCAAATTCAAACATATTGCCTGACCTATTTTCATAAAGCCCACTCTACAAACCTATATACTTGACATATTTAACTTTTTCTTAATTTATACTATTATATAAGTTATTTATAGATGTACCAACTTAACCTTAATCCTAAAGGTTTTTTTAAAAAAAAGAAAAGAAAAAAACTTGATCTTAATTCTAAGTTTCACATCTTATCATCATTACACTCAACCCTTATTTTCGCATTAATCATTCACTCCTACCTTTTTTCTCTTTCATCACTCGAGAAGACAACGCTAGCACATTCCCTCTCCCTTGATTTGCATAATCTTAGTTTATGTGGAAATAGTAAAAAAGATAAATCTAATTTTACATATGGTTTGTTATGCTTGGTTAATTTTAGAAAGTATATCCCATTAATCAACAAACGGCTAATTTTTCTTATTCCTAATTGCTCAAATAAATGTTGTCACTAGACATTCTTTTCTTTTCCTTACTAAGCGCTTGTATTATGACAAGAATGAATATTAAGCTTTTAAGACATAACATGAGATTGAGAATAAGCATGATGAGTTACATATGAATTTAGAGGCATAAACTTTAAAAGCTATTTAAAGGACTACATTTTAAGTAAGCATTTAAACAAGTTTCAAGCCTTTTAAAGGTGCACTCGCATGCCTAAAAAATAGTCTACATATAGATTTAGGCCCTAGCTCAAATTTTAAATTTCTATTGCAAGCCCAGACCTATTTTGGCAAGTCCTAGCCTAACCTATTTTCACTCTTATTCACACATACCACTCTGGTCCTATTTATAAGTCCCTTTTAACTAAAAAAATTTGGTTCTATTTATAAGTCCCCTTTGACCAAATACATGAGATTGTGACAATTTTGTTCATATTAATTGTACCAATGAAAATAGAGAGAGAATAAAAAGTTGAAAGTACCCAATCATAAATGAGGGTAAAGTTGAAAATTTACCTCATAATCATTAAGCTAACTATCTCTCTTTGATATGTGTGATTTAGTCAAAATGAGATTTATAAATATAACCAGAATGGTATGTGTTTAAGGGGCCAAAATTCCGTATATTTGCACCAATGCCTGTTGACACTTTAACTCTACCCCCTTCCAACCCTTAATATAATATATATATATTTACCTAATTTGGTTAAATATTGAAAGTGGTTAGTTTATATGATACACATTTTTTAAAATATCATAGTCATATTCTTCAATTTCCTTTGTTCATCTCCTCCTTTATTATTGTTGAAGGAGCATCAGTAAACTAAGAAAAATTGACAAATACAGAAAACATATTTTATATTTAAGACTAAGATCAATTTTCTAAATAAGCCTTACATTAAAAATCGGAGTGAGTATTCTTTTTATGTATATAGATTCTACATAAAATCCAACCCATTATTATTATTATTGACTTCTATGTGTTTCATTTCCTACTTTAGCTTATACTCCTTCCATTCTAATTATAAGACTTAGTTGACTTTTTTGGAGAGATTAAGGAAGATAATTAAATTACTTTAGAGTATTTTTATTTTTTTTCTTTAAACTACTACCTTCAGTCCTAATTATAGGAACATTTTTATAGTGTAATTTGTACTATAAAAGTGTTCTTATAATTAGGACCGGAGGGAGTAATTAGTTTGACTAATAAATTTAAAGATACATAACATATAACATATGAAATGATTAAGTAATTTATTTAGTTTCTTTAATCTCTCTAAAAAAAGTTAATTAAGTCTTATAATTAAGACCGATAATAATTTGATACTTGATGTAGAGTGAAATTAATAGTGGATTTTACCCAGGAGGATAAATTTTTATGGTTAGTGTGGTGATTGAAGAAAAAAAGTGCATAATTGTGGGGTTTGTTACGGTGTGAAGTCAATGCTGATTCACATAAAGTGCAGGTTCAATGGATTAGGCTCAACCTATCGTGAATCCACAGCTCACATACCTACGCCTTCCCAAAAGCTAAAACCGCCAAACTAAGCTACTTATTTATATATAATAGGGAATAAATCCATGTTTGAAAATGTATTTGAAGAAGGACACCTGACATTATGAAAAAGGTGAAATGTATTAAAATATAAATAATTGTGATAGGAAAAATATCAAAATATTCTTAAAGTTCAATAGATGGGAAAGAGGGAAGCTAATTGAATTGAAATCAGGGGGACGAAGTATATCATGATTCCATATTTTAAGTGATTTTGCGTTATAGAGAAGAATATCGTGATTCTATATTTTGGATCAAATCACGTCAATAAACTATATTTTATATTTAGATGAGAGCTAGTAGTTTTTTTTTTTTTTATTGGATAGTAAATATAGGCAATTCTTCTAAAGAGGATATTAAATTTAGTTCGTTACTTTTTTGAATGACTAATTCCTTTTTGATAAACACAACTCACTTTTTTTTTTAATCTCACCCAATTCACTGGAACTTTTAATTCCGACTAATCTAAAATTCGTCCCACATCAGACCCACGGTCATGGGTGAAGAACTCCCAATACCAATTTCTCCATTTCAACGCCTCAAACACAGAAGACGTGGTTAAAAGAGAGCAGGTCTTTTTCCACTCACTCCCAATAGTTGCTGGTAACTCACAACCCACGTTAGTCTAAAAGGGAGCAGGTATAGTGAGATTCTGAGACAGCGTGAACCTTGAGGCCCAGAATGGTGAATACTCCTCACATCAATACTGGCCCAAAATAATTTCTCTGTAATCTTTCAAAACCCAGAGTCCAAGTAATCCAAACAGCGGCCTATAGATTTGTTGACAAATAGTCCATATAACATTAAGGTCCAAAATTTCACAAATTGGGCCCTTTGATATACTTAAAGGCCTCATAAAGGCCCACGCTTTACTTAAACACCGGTTCAATAATATTAGGTATAAGATTATTATCAAAAAAATATTAGGTATAAGATAATTGTAATATTTGATATAATTAGGTTTTATATTGTAAGGCTAGTGGGTATGCATAAAAATTTTTGTCCAAAAACAAGTAGGCATAAAAGAAAAAAAAGGAAAATGACAGAAAAATATCAATTAAATGTTAAAATATTGTTAACAATAAGAGTAATGATATTAACAAGAATAATAAAGTAATTGACAACTCATTTTGCTAGGAAATCACCTATTTAATATTTTGAAATTCAAATGGAATTTTCTTAATCTTTTTGCTAAAAAAATTAATCAAATGCACAAGCATGATAGTGCAAAAACTTTCACTTACATCGTTTGCTAAAAAAGAAAAAAAAAACTTACTTAACATTACATAATCATACAATCAATCAACCCTGAAAGTACAACTAAAATGTAGTATTAATTTATGATTGCAATTTATTTTAAATTTTTTATATTATCATTGATTCACCCCTCATGATGTTTTTCATATATAATGCCACAAGCCAGCACATTCCGTAATGATGATACACTTCACAAGTGTCATTGTCCTTCGGTGATATTGCCTTGACTTTTCCCTATAAACTTAGGAAACAAGGTACTTGTAATATATGGTGAGGAGAGGATGATATTTCTGCATCACTCCAACACCAAACACCCTGTATTGACCAATTAGTTTATTATTATAATTTAAATAAAGCTCTTATATATATATAAAGCAAACACCCTAGTATTGACGCGTCCGGTTTCTTTTCTTGGCAGATTTCTACCCATCTCTTCTCATCTTCTATCTTGACCGTCCAAATCTTGATCTAAGGGGCCAGAATGATTTTTCAAAAAACCGCGTGCCTTGGATTAAGATTTAGACGGCCAGGATGAGGATGATGAGGGATGGGCAGAGGGGAGATGAGGAAAGTATCTCCTTCCTAGTATTGACCCATTAATTTATTATTATAGTTTAAAATATGAGATAAAAATCTTTTTTAAATCACACCTCAAATTAAAGCACAAAATTTTAGTCAAGTGGATTAAAATTATTAGGTCTATTGTTCCAATCAAATTCTGTCATGTGTCATATTTTTACTAGGCCAGCATTTGGGGTTGAATGAAATGCTGGTGGGGAAAAAAGTAATATAAGTGGGAGAACTTCATTGGAATAATAGTTATAATGATTCTAATAAACATGATATAAGCGACCATGTTATACTTCAAAATAAAATAGGGAAATCCTCTTGAAATGTGTGAATTTTATATTAGGATCACAAAATTCCTAATTACTGTAAAGTTCTCACAGATTGATCTAGAATTGATTTGTTTACAAAATTACCTAAATGTCTTTGATTTGATAGCTAGTGATGAACTTTGAGATAAATATTTAATGAATATTCATTAAATAATTCAGAAAAAAATATTTTGGAGGGCCAAATATATACTGATTAAGTAATCTCATATATGTATATATTAAAAATTATGAACTTTTTTTTTTTTGGGGCCATTGTATCTAAGAAGATCAGTCCTTGTTGATAGCGTTTTATAACCAAAGGTACGGGGTTGTGTTATGTCTTAATGGCCTACGTAAAACTTTGTTGAATCTTTTATGAATATGGATCAACGAAGAAATTATGATAATACTAGACGTTGCCTGTCAGTATAATACTTGTTTAAGAATGCTTTTCAATTTTACTTTTATTTAATTATTATCAGAAAGAGAGAAAGATGAAATAGATGTATCTATGCAGAGAGAAATTTTTTTAATAAGGGTAAACTTAAAATTTTAAAACATTTTTAATGATTTAACAAACAATTTTTTGTATTTGAGAATTAGTTAAAATGAACTACTAATAAAGATCAATGTAGTAAAATGTTTGTTTGAAATTACGGCCTATCATCACAATCTATAATCAAAGTAAGTTATGATTGAAAAACTATCACTGACTAACAACATTTAAAGCAGTGACACTAACTAGTTCATTTCATAAAATCTTAATTACCAGCACCATTGTTGTCAAACTCGCGAGTTGACTCTCCGAGTTTACCGTCTTTACGTTTCTACTTTACTAAATCGAGTCAAGTCTCTAGCAAACTCATATCAACTGTAAACTCATATAAACTCACGAGTTTACAAACCGAATTTACCGTTTTTACGTTTGTAGCTTACAAAATTGTGTTAATTTTTTTCAATTTTGTCATCCTCAACAACTTTATATATGAATTTTATAGAAATTTCTTTATTAGGTATAATAAATTATGAATGTTGATATATTTGATTTTAATTATTTGGATTTAAAATATATTTAAATCAAATTGTTGTTATTTTTATATTATAATTATTTAATTATATACTGTTAATACATGTTTAATGATAAAAGTAAACTCTTACGAGTTTACCGATTCGAGTTTACGATACGAGTTTACATAATTGTCACGAGTTTGCATAGACTTGTGAGTTTGACAACCTTGACCAGCACTACTAGTAGTGCAGTGGTATTAGGATTAATTTCCCCATCCCGATTCTGAGTTCGATCCCCCCTCCCCTATCGCCTTATATTAAAAAATAAAATCTTAATTCCAAATATTTATTTTGGTCCCATAATTGCACATGATTAGTGGATGATTCTAGGAGAAAAGCAATCCGTGGCTTGATTAGGTAACTAATTAAATATCAAAGTCACGTCGGCAATGTGACGCTAAAAAAAAAAAAAAAACCTAATCCAGGGTCTCTCACTCGCCCCTCTATATATAAAAGGAGCCTCCCCATTCGAGCGCGGTACCAAATCACAGCGCATGGATCCGAAAGAGAGATGAGCCGTATCGGGAGTTTGTGCGCGAATCTAAGCCTATCGCTATCCTTGGTATTCCAATCGAACGGTTCTTTTAGATTCACGCACAAACTCGCGATTCGTCTCCTCCATCACACCTAATTAACAGCTCTCTCGGTTTTCTCTTTCTGCTTCCTGTTTTCCCGCCACATCTGCAGGTACGGAAAATCATTTTTAATTCGAAGATGATATGCAAGCGTAGGTATCGACGACGGACGGAGTTCGGTGTAACTTTGTCGGTGAGATTTGATTTTTTCTTTTCCCCGGTTCGATACTAAAATTTTAAGGAGATTTGTCGGTGGCTCTGTCATTCTTTTCGTTGATCTGATTTCCTGGGAGGTTTAATTGAAAGAGAAAGGTAGTTTTGCGTTTTCATGCTTGTTTTACTAATTATGCAGTGTTGAATTAGTTTTCACGATAAAGCTGGAGATGCGAAATATAAACTTGTTCGAGAAATTGAAAAATAAGGCGTAGAAGGGTTTGAACTTAGAATCGATCGCTTTCGTTTTCGGTGGAAGACTGGCGCTGAGGATTTTTGTTGAGATTAGACGTTTTGCTGTTTAATTCTGATTTGAGAAGAGATCTGATATAGTATGACTCTGAGATTACGTTCCTGGTTTGCTAAATAGTTGAAAATACTTGTTTTTTGTGGCCAATTTTTTCACGGATTCAATGATGTTTTTTAATTTTAATTTTATTCAGAAGGGAATTGGTTGGAATTGGGAATTAATTTTAACTGTGGCCGTGTATGAGGCAATTTCGGGGTCATTATTCTTTGTTGATGTTTTATCTCAATAAAACAGTGCGCGTGGCTATTTTTCTCTGAAGATCCTAAGAAACTGACAAAAGTGGATCCTTACTGTTTAAGGGAATAATCCTTACAGTTTATCGGAGCTCTAATTGCGTGAAGAGGAATGAATTCCTTTTATATTTCCTGTTTAATTGCAAAAATCCTTCATAACTGTTTGCCCGTAGCCTCAAATGTTTGTGGTCACTGCAACGGTCCTTGACCAAATACAGGCAGATAGAATCCTTTAGCGACGGACCCCAAAAAGATAGAATCCGTTGCAAATACCTTATGCGACGGAATTTGAGTGGGAAAAAATAGTTGTCGTAGAAACCCTCGTTGCAACAGAAATTTGCAAAGGATTTATTCGGACACAAAATTGTGTAATTCTCTGGTAACATGTATACCTACCCACATTATTCTTCTGTTCCAAAATGCGACGGAATTTCCGTCACAAATTTTCATGCAAATCTGCAATGGAAGTAAATGGAAGGAAGTGTATCACAAATTTGCATTGGAATAACGTCATTATTCGGTAGTAAAAAATTGTGACGGAATATGAAAGGCTAGATCGTTTCAAAACTTGCGAATGTATTAGTAACTCCGTCGCAAATTGTGACCCTATAACATTTTGTCGAATATAATGTGCCCATTTTGAATGGAAAATTGAATCGTAAATTGAGGAATTAAAAAAAAAAAAAATAATTATTCGGACTTTTCATATACACTATAAGTACATGACAATGACTCAAATAAAAAAAAAATATGAAATTAACAATACTGAATAATGTATTAACAAAAAAAAGTGTATATGATGAGATATATAAAGTTCCAATCTAAAAAGTTATACATAAACAAAACAAAATATAAATAATAATGTTGCCAGCAAAAAGAACTAAAAAGCACACAAATCATAATGTCTATATAGTAGCAGCCTGGTCATCCTCATCATCATCACTTGGAGTGGACCTCTTATCCTTGTTGTTTTCCTACTTGTCCTTCAGTAGGGTCTTGCATTTGCTTCATCATCTCTGCTTGTTGATTCACTAGTTGTGTCGTAGCCTCCAACTGCTGTGTGGTAGCACTGACCTACTGTTTCAACGCCTTCATCATCCTTTCAAGAGAATAGGAATTCATCACCATCAAATTCCGCTGTATTTGTTCCTTCCTCATAGAAGGTTGTGTTTGATGAGAGAATAGGAATTCATCACAATCAAGTTCATCAGCATCAGCCAAGAATTCAGTTGTTTTAGATGATTCAGTAGAATGATGACAATCAAAACAAAACACTAACGAGTCATGCTACTACGTACTAGTGAGAAATCTTGAGAAAAATGAGAGATATCTTGCCCATTGAACAAATAGATCTGTGACAGATAAGATAAACATATACTATGAAAATGATTGGGTATCCTTTGTAATACAAATGAACAATTATTACCTCAATTTTCTTTGCCAAGCGAGCTTGTAGGTAAAGGCTACGAATCCTCAAGAATTTGTTATCCAATTCTGCCATCCTTTTCTGACATTGCCATTTCTTAACAAAATTCCACCATACCATATCATAAGAGCTTTCACAAGCCAGCTTCTCACCCTCTTTCATCAAACTTCTTCAGGTTTTTGAAGCTTCGATTCGATCTTTTTCATTCATCAACAATTGTTCGCTAGTTGATTCTATCTCCTCCAGCACATGAACTAGTGATTTCATGGTAGTATCTAGTTGTTCCGTCGTGGTTTTGGCCTTTTGGGCATACCAACATCTTTTATTACCATCCATATCCCACTCTCAGATTTTTCAAGCATAGACATGATGATACCTTCATAAATGATAAAAATTATAGCAATGACTTTCAGTATTTTAGCTTCGCTAGGGAGAAAAAGTATGAAAATGAGTCCAAAAGTTCCAATGGTTGGGGCTCTGGCAAATTGGGGAGGTACGAAAGGTCTTGGATAGGCAGGATGGCTAAGATCTAAGAATCTGAAATCTACCAATTCATTACAAATATTTGTAGAAAATATGCTAGGCCATGCAGAAGAGCTGGGGAATGAACCGGCAGGAGACATGGAAGCATATTTACGTTGAGCTCTAGCACCTATTTGAGACCTTCGCCTTTGAATACTCTCCAGGTCATTAACTTGCAAACGTAGATGCTTAACCTCCCGAAATGTGCTCAGCTGAATATGTATAATGAACCTAATGATTTTGTTCTCCAGATCCACCAATTTCTTCTGGTAATATGATTTCTTATAAAGTTCCACCATGATATGCCAATACACTTGTAAGCCAGCTCCTTGCCCTCTTGCATAATTGATTTTAAGTCATCTATATCACTTTTATTCGATTCATTTAGCTCTGTGTTTATTCTTTCTATATCTTCTACCACTGGAACTAGTTTTTGCAGGGTCTTTTCTAGGTCCCTCAATTTGGGTTTGAAGTCTTTAGCACGATCCTTTGCTTCCTTAACTGCATCCCAACAATCTGTAAACAGTTCCTCCCAGATCTCCCATTCCTCAGACAAAACTGAAGCACACATACTTTGATAGTCAAGAACCATAGTAATGAAGGAAGATGTTGACCGAAGTTCTATCAAGTTTTGCAGTCAACGAGGGTCAATGTTATGATCAAACACTGATAAAATACGAACAGAAGATAAAACTTCTATTAACATCAGATTTCAAGTATTCATATAGCTATAGCATGATAAATCTGAAAATTCACCAATAAGATGAAGCACAGAATACTAGAGAATAATATAATGGAAGAATCGCTATAGCAGAGGCTCACATAGAAGAGAGAGAAGTTCCCAAATCAATTCCAAACCTCCTCTAGAGGTGAGCATCGGGCGGTCGGGTCTGCCCATGGTGTAACTCGTGGCCCACCTACTTATATTCCACGGGTACGGGGATAACCCGTTTAACCCGTACTAAAACGGTTACGGGCTAAACGGGTCAAGGGACCCGTTTAAGAAATCTGCCCTTTTTTTTTTGGTCCAGGATACAACGAATCCAGAAACATAAACATACCGTTTCAAAGCGGCACGTTTCCCTGTTTCAGCTGAAATTGAGTTGAGGCTGAGAGTGAGAGGCTGAGGGCGAGAGGCGGAGAGTGGCGAGCGTCCGACCTAGACCGCAACTCAGGCGAGACGAGAGTGCGAGAGGCCAAGATTGAGATGGAGAGAGACGAGAGATGGAGAAATGTCGAGAGGCTAAGCTTCGGGTGGGATCCGAGACTCCCAAGAGAGATGAGTGACGGAGATAGTGAGCGACCTAACCACTGGCGACTCCGGCGAGGTTGAGGGCGAGAGGCCGAGAGTGGCGAGCGTCCGACCGAGACCGCCACTCCGACGAGACGAGAGCAGGAGAGGCTGAGATCGAGAGCGACGGAGAAATGTCGAGAGGCTGAGCTCTGGTGGGATCTGAGACTCCGAGAGAGATGAGAGACGGAGAGGGTGACTGAGGGACCGACCTAAACTAATCACTCCGTACAGGCACTAACCTACCCTGACTAGAGCCGGCAAAACGGGCCGAGCCCATCGGGCCGGCTCGTTTAAACCCTGGCTCTTTAAGGGCCGAGCTTGGAAATTGGAGGAGTGAGGTGATGTTTGGCCCTGAAGGGCCGGCCTTGGAGGGTCAAGGGCTTACACGGGCTGGCCTTGGAGGGCTACGGGCCGGTCCATCGGGCCTTCAATTTTTTTATTCTTTATTTTTTAAAATTGAACACTTGTTAAAATTGGATCATTCAATAATTTATATGTATTTTTTATTTGTTATAGAGTTATTTATCCATTTAAGTACAAATACATAATAACTATACTCTGATTTTATGATTTGATTTATTATTTGTTATAGATAAAGATTATAGATGTGTTCATGAAGCCGGAAAAGAAATTCATGATATTCTTACTCATGAATCAAAGCTTACTACTCAAAGTGAAAAACAATCAAATGTTGTTGAAATTGATGATAGTGATGAAGATGACGACAATAATAGTTATTGTACTAATGTCGCTTAGTAGTTAGTAGTATGCTTCTTATGTTTTATATGAATTATTTGTGAACATAGTTTGCTTTTGATTATTAATTAGTGATTGTGTTTATTTGTTAGATGATTTATGCTGTAATTTACTGATTATATTTCTTTGAAAAAAAAACGGAAGAAAAATAATTAAAATGTAGAATAGTAATTTTCGAGCCCTGCGGGCCGGCCCTGGCCCTAGTACTCTCGGGCCGAGCTTTGAAAAACAGGTGTTTTTCTTACTCCTGGCCCTGGAGGGCCGGCCCTGTTAGGCCCTGGCCCCTTCATGGGCCGGCCCTGATTGACAGCTCTAACCCTGACGACCTCTGTTTTACTTTCTAAAACGCGCTTAAAGTATTTTTTTTTTCTTGGTCAAAGGAGCTTAAAGTATTTCACGGTAGCTTAGAGGTGATTTGGCAGTCTCCAAAACCTAGGTTTTAGAAATAAAATCTAGGTTTTGTTAAACACCCCAAATTTTCTTTAAAATTATTTTCCACCTAAAATCTGGATTTTGGACTTAAAATCTAGGTTTTATCAAATTCAACTTTTTTTCACTTTTCACTTTTTAAAACTAATTTTGCAGAATTGTATGGCCCACCATGATTAGACTATACCAAAATACGCTCTATTATACCTTCTCTCTTCATATATATTCGTGCTCCATGTCTCATCCTTCTTTGTGTGTGTGTGTGTGGCTTTTTTGCCTTGAGATTCTTTTTTGTTTTTTGTTTTTGGAACACTTCTAGTAAAATTTCTTTACTGGGAACACAGCTATTACAATCGATCTAATGACACACATACAAGAAGCGGAGACAAAATATTTTTAATATAATCCATAAATTCCGAGTTTGCTTAGATTAATGAGATCAAATAACTATTTTTTAAAACATAACAATATTAATGAGGGAAGGGGAGGGGAGGGAGAAAATCTTTTGGGAGGACATTGACCATTTTGCTATTAATGAGAGGAATATTCTTTTTTGGTGAGAATATATTTTAGGAATATTGAAAATTATCTACAGGCAATTTTGTAAAGATAAGAGGAAAAATTTCTTTCCCAACTTTCTCTCCACTCTCTTCCTTTCCCTCCCCTCAAACCAAACATACCCTTAAACATATTCTCTAGTCAGTTAGGACATTAAAATATCGTCCATATTAGAAATTAGAAATGATAGATCAATAATAATAAACAATAATATCTTCCCATTGATTCAAAATATGTATTACAAATAAAATTTCAACAATATTAAATAACAGTGTCATCTTAATTAGCATTCTTAAACATTTGCACAAATTTATGGAAGAGGATTCTCTCCTTATCATTTTTCTCATTAGCCCATCTGGGCCATTGATTTGAAAGATGATAGAAATGTTAAAGTGGTATTGTAATTGATTAGATGGATATGATTTAGAAATGATGAGGGATAATGAGAAAGTGATTATGAGAGACACCCAAACCCAAATTCATATGACTTTTTTTCGTATAAATTTATATAACATTAACCATGTTGGGGTAAGTAGATGCTTTATAAATAGAATAAAAAAATTCTTCTAAATTTGTCCTGTGAGTATCTATGCCCTTGTTATGGACCCATATATTGGGCTTGGTAGATATATGGCCCAAGGAGGCCATGAAGGCCTGTGCAGTGGGGTAATGGACATTGTTTGTAAAACCGGATCGGACCGGCCATGAAACCGGTTCGGTTTGATATAAAACCGCTCTAGACTGGTGAACCCGGTCTGACCCGGTACAAACCGGCCGAGTCAGATGGGTCACTGAGTCAGGCCCCCCTTTTTTTTTTCCACCCAATTTTGCAACGACGTCGTTTTCCATTCCTTTTCTTTTTTTTTAAAAAATAGAACGGAAGGCAGAAGTGCAGAACGATTTGATAATCAAATCAATTTGATTTGATTCAGCGGGATTTTTGACCCTTCCCTGTCAAACTCACCTTCTTCAACTCTTCCCTCTTCCTCCTCCCTCTATCCGAGTTCCGAGTACTGAAAGTGTCTCCCTTCGTCCGACAACCACTTCGCCGACAAGCGTCGTTACAGAGCTTCGCCTTCGCCATCCGACAAACGTTTCCCTCCTCCATTACAGAGCTTCATTCGCGCCGTCGCAAGCAAGGTTGGTCTTTGGAGTTCCTTTTTAGGGTTTTTTTTGGGGAAATTTTGCCTCAATGCCATTATTTTCTTCAGGTTCTTGCCATTCTTGCTTGCCAACTGCTTCATTTGTGCCTTCCAGAGCTTCGTTGGTTGTCTTGCAGAGCAGAGGTTCAGGTTTTTAATTTTTTTTTTAATATTTTAGTTTCTTTTTAGTTCATTGTTCTTCATTCTGTTGCTGGCTTGCTGCTCTGGTGTCTACTTTTTTACTTTTGAATGCCATATTGGTTTGATTGGGTTTGTTTTTTGATTTCCTGAAGCTATCAAAGTTTGGCTCTGTTTTCGGGTTCATATAAGTTGTTGCTCTGTTGGCTTGTGATTTGCATTTTCATTTCTCTTGTGCTCTGTTCGGTTGGGCTCTGTGGAACACACTTCTAGTTCCATATATATATATATATATATATATATATATATATATATATGGTTTGCTTGTTGTGCTCTGTTTGGTTTGGGTTGGATTCCTGAAGCTGTTAATGAAGGGAACATTTGGCTTGCTTTTCAGTCTGAGGTTCTAGTCTGAGGTTCTGTGTTTGTGAAGCTGTTAATTGCCAATGGAAGGAAATATTAATAATGAAGGTGCCCAGAATACTGCCACAACTAATCCTCACAAGTCTAGTAATCCTCCCACACAATCTAGTTTTAAAAAAATTGATCCTGCTTGGGAATATGTATCTCATTAAAAAGAGGGGAAAGTAAACGTAGTTACATGTCTATTATGTGGTTCAAGTTATAGGGGAGGAGGAATAAATAGGTTGAAACAACATTTAGCTGGTGTTAGTGGTCAAGTTTCTTCTTGTAAAAAAGTTTCTCATGACGTACGTGCTAGAATGAAAGCATCATTGGTAGAAGGTTCAAAGAAAAATTCTGTTCCTAGTGATAATGTAGACGAAGGAAATGTAGCTACAGAAAGTGTAGAACCGATTGTATCAAAGAGGAAAGCGCCTAACACTATGGGGGTTGAAATTTATTTTGCACCTAGGACAACTCATGGTGCTCAACCAAGCATCAAGAGTGCTTGGGCAAGTAAAGAGGCACAACATAATGCGAAAAAAGTTTTTGCTCAATGGGCTTATGCCAATTGCATTCCATTTAATGCATTTATGGACTTAAGTAAGCATCCAGATCATGGAACATCAGATTTGATCAAGCCATTGAGTCTTATGGCTTTGAGAAAATTCCTGATGAGCCGTGTGTATATAAAAGGATCCAAGGTAGTACAGTATCTTTTCTGGTACTTTATGTGGATGATATTCTCCTTATCAGAAATGATACAGAGGTATTGTTAGGCATAAAAACCTGGCTGAGCAAGCATTTTGATATGAAAGACCTGGGGGAAGCCAATTATATTCTTGGCATTAAACTCTTGCGAGACCGGAAGAATAGGGTTTTGACATTATCCTAGTCTAAATACATTGACAAAATACTTGCCAGGTTTAGCATGGAGAATTCCAAGAGGGGAATTATACCCTTCAGGCATGGGATTCATCTCTCTAAGAAGCAATCTCCTAAAACTCCTGAGCAGAGAGAACGCATGAGTAGGATACCTTATGCTTCAGCAGTAGGTAGTCTCATGTATGCTATGCTATGTACCAGACCAGATATCTGCTATGCAGTGGGAGTAGTAAGCTAGTACCAATCTGATCCTAAAGAGGAACACTGGGTAGCGGTTAAACATATACTCAAGTACCTACGGAGAACGAGAGATTATATGTTGGTTTATTCAAGTGGGAGTCTTGAAACCATTGGTTATACGGACTCAAATTTCCAATGAGATATTGACTCAAGTAAGTTCACCTCGGGATATGTGTACACTCTTAATGGCGGTGCCATTTGTTGGCGAAGTGTAAAACAATCATGTGTGGCTGACTCTGCCAATGAGGCTGAGTATGTAGCTGCTTCTGAGGCTGCAAAGGAATCAGAGGAGAGCCTTGCTGACCCTTCTACTAAGAGTTTGCCTGAATGTGTGTTCGAGAGGCATGTTTCATCTATGGGTCTTAGGAGGATTCCAGTGCTATAGCTTTAGGTAGTTGTTATTTCACTTTGTTATTTTGTGCCTTTTGAACAAGACATTATGACATTGCATTTTTTTTTTCTGAATGTTAATAAATGAGGTGTTTTTCATTTATTTCGCACACTATTTACAAACTCTAAGGTCCGGATCAATTGTGGAGTATATAATCATATGGATACGTTCATAGAGGACGTGGTCATAAGTTCTCACAATTGATGAATTGGTTCACAGCTATTAAATTAAGTTGGGCACTTTATTTAGGCTGCAATATTTTATGAAATGGTTTTGTCCGAATCATTATGAAATATTGGTGTGAGTTAATATTTACATTGAATGGGTCAAGGAGAGATTTGATTAAGGTTGTTCTTTCTGTCATAAGGAATCAAATCTCCAGATAACTATAGTCATGTAGTTACTCTTAATCCTGAGTTTATTTTAAATAGGTAGTCGAATGGTTCTCATTTTTTGATTTACCAACGGGTGAGGTTTGATCTATATGACAGCCAATAACTCGGTATTTTGGGATTGAGACCATTTGGTTATTGGTGTTTATGAGATCAACAATATGGAATTTATAGGAAATGTCCCCTTGATATGTTTCGGTACTTGGATATTTAAGACACTGGCCAGTGCATGTAATCTATTAGAGAAACTGTTAAAGTCAAGGGAATAAATAATTGATTGGGTTACAGAAAACTAGTCAATTAATTATAGACATTCTATAAAGGGGTAATGCATATTCTTGTTATAAGTGTCATTATTCTTGGAGATCACGTTTGGGCTTTTAGTGGAATAGCACCAAACTAGATAATCTTCTGTAGATTATCATGAGCCTTGATGAATGACAAATGGTAGATCCCCAGGCTAGCTCGAAACAAGGGATTGGGTATATAATCAGATGATGATGGCTTATGGGCTACATGGTCTTGGGTTTACAAACTCAAGTTTGTATCTTAAAGAGCAAGTGGAGATTGTTGGATTAATGTGCTCTTTAGTCATTTAAGCCCAATAAGGCTTAATTGAGACTACAGCCCAAGAACTCTATGGCCCATGTGGTTTAAGGTTAGGTCTTGGGTGTAGTAGCATATAATCCTACTTTCACCTGCTTGAGACACACAGACGCATAAGGAGGCTCTCATCAGAAACAAACCCTAGAGGCAGACGTTCATCATCTGAACGGTTGCCCACACAACCATCCTATCCCCCTCGAGAGATAGTCTGGAAGATCAATCATAGAGCGGACGAGGACTATTCGTGGACAGGCTTTCAGATCGCTCTTCAGATACGAGGGCTGTTCGTGGAGAGGCTTTCAGATCGCTGCTTCAGATCGCTGCATCTTTCCAGGTAATCAAAACGATGAAGGTTTTAAATTTTCCTATATCGCGTGGTACGATACGCTTCTGCGTTTCTGGTGAGATTCCAACAGTGTCAAGGCTTTGAATCGAAACAAAGCATTAGAATTTGAATACACAACAATAATTATCCAAATCCATCCATATATCCAAACAACACATGTAAAAGAATTTGAATTCCTTTTAAGTTGAGCCACATACACACACACCCCTACATGTTGTCAATTAATGCAAGCTATTGTTTTGTCTGTATAACATCTTTACTTATTATGGACAAATTAAGTTCTGCAAGGAAATGAGTGCTTGGATGCATAATGTGTGTGACTGTGTGATGATAAGAGAACTGAGGAACATGCTGGTTTGATCGACGTTGAGAGAGAGAGAGAGCTTAGGATTGAGACAGAACCGGTTACTGTGCTCGTCCTTTGGACGAGCGCAAAGTACGGACGAGCTCTGAACGGTCCAGATCTGTTTTTTTTTTTACTTTTTTATTTTTTACAAAAAATAATTTTAATGGGTAGAGGACCTAAAATAAAGATAATCTCTCAACTAACATTTTTTCAAAAAATGATTTTTTCATATAGGAAAAAAATAAAAACAAAAAATTAAAAAGATCTAAACGGCCAAGAGCTCGTCCATACAAACGAGCTCCCCCTACTCGTCCTCTGGACGACGAGTAGGGAAGCCAGTTCCGGATTGAGACTACTTTTGGCCAAATATATAGAACACTCGCATCTCATCAGGAATATCCTCACAGATTCACTGTTCCTGACGACACCACGGGCCTCATATCACACACACTTATAATTGCAATCTCTTGTCCCTATACACACACAGACACACATGCACAGTTCCATCTTACAGGTTTAACATTAACCGTACATCATTTCATCTAAATATTTCCAAAAAGGAAAAAAAAAACAAACAAACAAAGATACAGCAGCACAATGAGTAGCATTTGAGTTAACGTCCTAATTTTATTACCTCTATGGTCAATTTTTTAGGGTGGTTAGAGTTTAAATTTTGTTTGTCCTAATTATAAGGCATGCCTCAATAATTTTTTTAATCACTAATTTCCTCGTTTAATTATTTTGTTGTTGTTGTTGTAACGCTCTTCATCATCCTATCCCACCACCTTCCTTTTTCTCAGTGTCTTTGCCTCTTTCTCTTCCATGTGTCAAGGCTTTGAATCGAAACAAAGCATTTGAATTTGAATGTACACGATAATTATCCGATCGAATCCATCCGTATATATCCAAACAACATATCTAAAAGAATTTGAATTCCTCTTAAGTTGAGCCACTGAGCATTGATTTCTTAATGTTAGATGAGTTAGATATACACACACACTCACCACTCACCTACATGTAGTCAATTAATACAAGCTCTTCTTTTGTCTGGATAACATCTTTACTTATTGTGGACAAATCAAGTTCTACAAGGAAATGAGTACTTCGATGCATAGTGTGTGTGACTGTGTAGTGATAAGAGCACTGAGGAACATGTTGGTTTGATCGACGTGAAGGGGGAGAGAGAAAGAGAGAGAGAACAAGGATTGAGACTACTTTTGGCCATTTATATAGAGCACTCACATCTCATGAGTCATGAGGAACATCATCACAGATTCACTGTTCCTGACAACATCATCACGGGCCTCACAGCACATACACTTCTAATTGCCATCTCTTGGCCACACACACACACACAAATATTAACCGTACATCATTTCATCTAAAGAGCTCCCAAAAAAAAAAAAAAAAACAAACAGCTGTACAATGAGTAGCATTTGAGTTAACTTCCTAATTTTATTACCTCTATGGTCAATTATTTAGGGTAGTTAGAGTTTAAATTTTGTATGTCCTAATAATAAGGCATACCTAAATAATTTCTTTTAAATCACTAATTTCCTCCTTTAATTTAACCCCTCATTAAATGTTAAAGCATTTATGAAATTTAATGTTTGAAGTATGTATATTTAATATGGACAAAATAAGAAAGTTGATCTGTTGAGTTTTTAAATAGAGTTAACGAGTTTAAAGATTTTTCCTAAACAAACATGTTGAAATAAGTGACTTATATGAGGCCTCGTAATGGTAGTTATTTAAGGAATATTCTTATTTAAATTACAATAGATATTAATCTCAACCAAGTCATTAATTAATTGAAAGACAGCGAAAAAGACCTGGTCTTTTTGAACCATCACACACAATAGTCGTCGACGAAATCAATTATATCCAAGACCTAGTATCCCAATAAAACCATCGAAGTCTACGCCGCCGTTTTGGCTGCCACCACCGAGTGCGATCATATCTTCAATATCTTGGTCAGTAACGGGGATGCCAGCCCACTCCATGAAGCTTTTCAGATCATTGTGGCCAAGCTTGCCGTCCCCGTCGTGCATGTCCATGACTCTGAAAACTTCCTTCATCACTCCACCGTCCCATCCAGCTTTTCCGCCACCGGCCGCCATTTCCAATACGCTCTCGAACTCTTCGTACTCCACCAAGCCGTCTCCGTTAGTGTCCGCCACCATCATCATCAATCCTATTATTTCACCTTTGTTGGTGCCGTGGTGGCAAAACCTGCTGTAGAATGAGTGAAGATCATCGTGGCTTATTTTTCCATCACAATTAACGTCAAGCACATCAAATGCTTGTCGCAAAGATGGGTTTGTGGCGGCGGAGGAAGAGGAGGAATCACAGTGAGAATGGAGATTCCGGCCGGAAGGACACATGAGAGTGTTTATGTTTGTTCCTTAAAAACGAGAGAGAGAGAGAGGGAGAGAGACGGAGGTAAAATAAAAGAGAGAGACACTCACACAGAAAGAAGGAGCGATGGGCTGAGTAAAAATAGTCCTTACTGGTCCAATAACTTCCAAGGGAAATGGGGTCTAATGTCCCCACATATTTTTAGAAAGGACGGTTGGATTTGGAGTATTGTAAAAAGATTTTCGAGGACATGCCCGAAGCGGCTAATATATATATATATATATATATGGGTGTATTATATATTATGTAACGATATCCGGTCAACTATATACTATGTCGTTTTAGATCTATAAATTATCCATTTCCCCTTTGCCTCCCACATTCACGCCAAGTGACACACTGGAATCAGATAACCTGCTCGTCCAGATCAAGATCTGGACGGCCCAAATCTTTTTTTTTTCTATATAAAAAAATCATTTTTTCAAAAAAATGTTAGTTGAAAGATGTTACGGACCGGCCCAACGGCCCAAATCCACAGAGAGGCCCAATGGGGTCGGGAAGTATAATTCTCTGATCACGAGGGTGTTGGGTTAATGTGCTCTTTAGTCACTTAAGCCCAAGAACTCTAAGGCCCATGTGGATTAGGGTTAGGTCTTGGGTGGAGCATTATATAAACCCACTTTAACCTGCTTGAAAATATATGGCCGCATAATTAGTTAGGAGGCTCTCATCAGAAACAAAAACCTAGAGGCAGACGTTCATCATCTGAACGGTTGCCCACACAACCACCTCATCCCCCTCGAGAGATAGTCTGGAAGATCAATCATAGAGCGAGGACTGTTCGTATACAAGGACTGTTCGTAGACAAGAATTGTTCACGGAGAATCTTTCAGATCACTCTTCAATATCCAGGTAATCAAAACGATGAACGGTTTAATCTTTTCCTACATCGCGTGGTTCGATACGCTTCCGCGTTTCTGATTAGACTCCTACAATTGGCATCAGAGCCCGTAGCGGTGAGGAAAAGAACCGAGTTTTGAAATTTCATGTGATTGTTTTTCGAAAATTAATTTTGGAAAAGATGACATCTTTTTCTATATTTGTTATCGATTTCTTGGTGGTTAATTGTTTATAAATCATACAAGCACTTTAATCCATGGATAGTTTATATCGTGTATTTCTTGAGTTGTAACAAGGAGGCTAATCCCATATGATTAGGTTTCCTCCTTGCTCTTTTATTATTTCTTTTCAAATTTCTATTTATTTTTCAAATTCTTGTAAAAGTTGGAGATCAAGAAACGCAAAAAATATGAGCGATCAACACTGTACGACACCTTTTCGTGGACCTCTGGACCTCGGATTTTGACAAACCATATATGGATGGAAAGAGGACGGAGAGACGAACAACGTGGCGGTCGGAACTTCCCCAGAAACTCAGCCACGCGCCCACACGCGCCTGTTATTTGCATGCGCGTGACGGCCACGCGCAGCCACTTGTGGCGGCGCGTGGGGGCGCGTGGGGCTTTAGATTGGGGTCGTTCTGGCGGCCGTTTGATCGTCTCCCCGTGGCAGTCCTTCCCCTGGAGTTTCGTGCTGAGATGACTTCGGATGCTTGCGTGGCAGAGGCGAAGGCTAGGGTTCCTCTTTTGTGTCCTAGGGTTTCTAGCCAAGGATTGGGTTTTTGGGCTTTTGGGCTCAAAGATACCCTAAAGGGGCTTCAGATAAATCCTATGAGATGGACAAAAGAGAAATTCCAAAGTTGTAAATTTTTTTTTTTTAGGAAGCCATGGATTAAAGTTATTTGTTTAAATTAATTTAATGCCTTTATTGTATGAATTATATGTGCAGTTAGCGTGATTTTGAAATAACATGCCATATAGAATAGGAAGACGCCATACTGTTGCATAATCACATGTCATAAATGCATGATAACTATTATGTTTTTCGACTAGTATGATAGTTATTATGCAAGAATTTTTGGATTGTCCACTATATTAATTATCATTTATTATGATTTTTGGAATCTAGAATAATAATTGGATTAATTAATTGTGGAATTAAAATCTAGACATTAATTATCAATTATTATGATTTTAAATTAAAATCTAGAATAATAATTGTAGAATTAAGATCTAGACGAATAATCCAGGTAATTTCCTAAGAGAATTGTACCTTTTAGAGTAGTTTGAGGGTTATTTAGAATGGTCATAACTAGATTTTAGATACCTAATAATTCACTCTAAATTGAACAAATTCTTGGAAATTGAAAATTCTAAATTTAAAATATTGAATGGGTGAAGGTTTTAAATTAATTTTTAAAACCTACGAGCTCCATTGTGGGTTTATTAGTGAAATGGTTGTCGCTGAAGCCCCATCGGATAAGGATGATCGGATTTCGCTAGATTAAACCTCAATATTTTCAAAAATTTTAGTAAAGTTTTGTACGGCCCATCGTCGGCAACACCTAGATACTAAAGATAATTTTTTGAAAGTAAACAATGGTTAAATACATTCAACTTTGGTAAAATTGTTAACCCTCCCATCGAGGCTCTGGCAATGGAACTAAAGGCCCAAATTAACAATATTAGTTTTACAAGAATCTTGCCCATCGTAAGTCTTGTAAAGATAACTGATGGATTGTTAAACAATGAACGAATAGTAGTTATTAGAATCTACTAGCAATTTTTCTGTTTGTTGTTAATTTTTAAAGTTTGAAATTAGTGTGTTTTTTTTTTCAGAAAAATGTCTTCCTTCAATCCTTTAGCTACAATCTTGAGCCAAAAACCTATGGATGGTACAAATTACAAACAATGGAGAACCAATTTAGATATTGTTCTTCAATATGAAAAGCTCAACTTTGTTCTTACTACCCCTATGCCAGCGCTGCCTGCTGCGGATGCGTCTAATGCAATTCGGACTCGTTTTCAGCAGGAGAAGGATAGATGGGAGAAGGCAAATGTGTCAGTTCGCTGCTACATTTTGGCTAGTCTCCCCAGTCACCTTCAGGAGCAAATGAACATAATTCAGAGTGGAGCAAACATGCTCTAGACTCTGGATGCCATGTTTGCTACACCTAGCAGTTCTGCTAGGCAAAATGCGCTGAGTGCAGTCACCAAGACAGTAATGTCTGGAGGAAGTGTGCGGGATCATTGTCTAACAATGATAGCAAACTTCAAGAAGGCTGATGACCATGGTATCAAGTTTGAACAAGAAGTAAAAGTTGACCTTCTCTTACAATCGCTACCTAAATACTTCAACCAATTCAAGATGAATTACAATATGAACAAGATGAATCTTGACATCACTCAACTAATGCACGAGCTTGAGAGTGCTGAACAGACTCTAGTCAAGCAAGGAAGTGCATTATTTAGTGAAAGTTCTGTGAAACCTAAGGGGAAACCCAAGGGAAAGAACAAGAACAAGAAAAAGAAGAAATCAGGTACTCCAGTTGCCAAATCAGTTGCAATGAAGCAGCCAAAAGGCAAGTGCTTCAAGTGCGGACAAAAGGGGCATTGGAAGAAAGATTGCCCAAAAATGAATAAACTAGGTATGGGTAATTTAAATGTGATTGAGGCTTGTTTAGTGGAGAATCACGATGATAAATGGATCGTTGATTCAGGAGCCACTAACCATGTTTGTTACTCTTTGCAGTGGTTCAAACATAGCTTGCCTGTGAGCAGAGGACAACGAGATTTGAAGCTTGGAACAGGGCAGCTTGTGTCTGCACTAGCAATGGGACAAGTTGTTTTATCTTTTAATAATTACAGAACTTTGGTTTTAGAAGACTGTTTATATATTCCAGACTTTAAGAGGAATTTAATTTCTGTTAGTTGTTTAGATAAACGTGGTTTGACAGTTCAGTTTGATTCCTCAGTTTCAATAAGAAGTTCATCTTCTTTTATTTGTTCTGGTGTAAAGTTTAATGGTCTTTATTTCCTTAGTCCTGTTCCCTGTGAAGTTAATCATGTTGAATTAAAAAATGTTAAGCATATCAATTTGTCAAAGAAAAGAAAAGTTTCCAATGAAACTTATCTTTGGCATTTGAGATTGGGTCATATTAACTCTAACAGGATCCAAGGTTTGGTCAAAAGTGGGATTTTAAAATCCCTGAACTTTGAACCAATACCAGTGTGTGAATCCTATTTAGAGGGTAAAATGACCAAGAGATCTTTCAAGGCCAAGGGAAAACGTGCCACACTTCAGCTGGAATTGGTACATACTGATGTATGTGGACCAATAAATGTCCAAGCCAAAGGCGGGTATCAATATTTCATCACATTTACTGATGATTACTCTAGATTTGGACATGTATACCTGATGCGTCACAAGTCTAAAGCTTTTGGAAAATTCCAAGAGTTCAAGGCTGAGGCAGAAAAGCATCTAGGTGTTCAAATTAAGACTCTTCAATCTGATCGAGGGGGTGAATACCTATCTGGAGAGTTCAGGTCTTACTTGACCAAAGAGGGGATAGTTTCACAATTATCTTCTCCAAGGACACCCCAGTAGAATGGAGTTGCTGAAAGGAGAAATAGAACCCTTTTAGAAATGACAAGATCTATGCTCAGTTATTCATCACTTTCTGATTCATTCTGGGGATATGCCTTAGAAACAGCTATGTATCTATTGAACTTAGCTCCGTCCAAGTCAGTTTCAACGACACCAATAGAATTGTGGAAAGGGTCTAAGCCCACCATGAATCACATTCGGATTTGGGGTGCTCCGGCACATGTCTTGAAACAGAAACCAGACAAGATGGACTCGCGTACTGAAGTATGCATGTTTGTGGGCTATCCTAAAGGAACCAGAGGTTGGTTGTTTTATAGTCCAAAAGAAAAGAAGGTCATAGTGAGCACTCACGCGACTTTCTTGGAGGAGGACTATATGACAAACTATAAGCCAAGAAGTAAGGTTATTCTTGATGAACTAGTCTCAGATCAAGTTTCACCACAACCTCAAGGGGTTCCAGCTTTTGTTCCTGTGGTTGTTCAAAGAGGGGAAAATGTACCTGAACATACACAGGAACCAGAGACAGAACCAGAAGTTCAACATGAGACAGAACCAGAAGTTCAGCATGATGTTGAACTAAATGAAGAACAAAATCATGAATTGGTTAATATACCTAATGAGGGTCCTCATCTAGAAATTGTTAACCCACAAAATGTGGACCCCCCTGTAGATGCACGACATCAAATGCGACAAAGTCGTAGTGGGAGATTGATTCGTAAACCTGCAAGATATCTCTTGTTAGGTGAGTCAAATCAGGATGACATCATCGCAGAAGATGGTGATCCCACGAGTTATGACGAAGCACTAGGAGATGTTGATGCTCAGGAATGGCACGAGGCTATGAATCGTGAAATGGAATCTATGTATTCCAACTCAGTTTGGTCTCTTGTAGATGCACCTAAAGGGGTAAGACCCATTGGGTGTAAGTGGATTTACAAGAGAAAGAGAGGATCGGACGGGAAGGTTGAAACCTTCAAAGCTAGATTGGTGGCGAAAGGGTACTCCCAAAGAGAAGGAGTGGATTATGATGAAACCTTTTTGCCAGTTGCCATGCTCAAGTCCATCCGGATTCTCTTAGCTGTTGCAGCCAATCTTGATTATGAGATTTGGCAGATGGATATCAAAACTGCTTTTCTAAATGGAAATTTGGAAGAGGAAATCTATATGCAGCAACCAAAAGGGTTTATAGCCAAAGGGCAAGAAGAAATGGTATGCAAGTTGCAAAGGTCCATTTATGGACTTAAGCAAGCGTCCAGGTCGTGGAACATCAGATTTGATCAAACCATTGAGTCTTATGGTTTTGAGAAAACTCCTGATGAACCGTGTGTGTATAAAAGAATCCAAGGTAATGCGGTATCTTTTCTGGTACTTTATGTGGACGATATACTCCTTATCGGAAATGATACAGAGGTATTGTTGGGCATAAAAACCTGGCTGAGCAAACATTTTGATATGAAGGACCTGGGGGAAGCCAATTATGTTCTTGGTATTAAACTCCTGCGAGACCGGAAGAACAGGGTTTTGGCATTATCCCAGGCTCAATACATTGACAAAATACTTGCCAGGTTTAGCATGGAGAATTCAAAGAAGGGAATTATACCCTTCAGGCATGGGATTCATCTCTCTGAGAAGCAATCTCCTCAAACTCCTGAGCAGAGAGAACGCATGAGTATGATACCTTATGCTTCAGCAGTAGGTAGTCTCATGTATGCTATGCTATGTACTAGACCAGATATCTGCTATGCAGTGGGAGTAGTAAGCCGGTACCAATCGAACCCTGGAGAGCAACACTGGGTAGCAGTTAAACATATACTCAAGTACCTACGGAGAACGAGAGATTATATGTTGGTCTACTCAAGTGGGAGTCTTGAAACCATTGGTTATACGGACTCAGATTTCCAAGCAGATATTGACTCAAGAAAGTCCACCTCGGGATATGTGTACACCCTTAATGGCGGTGCCATTTGTTGGAGAAGTGTAAAACAATCATGTGTCGCTGACTCTGCCAATGAGGCTGAGTATGTAGCTGCTTCTGAGGCTGCAAAGGAAGCTGCATGGTTAAAGAAGTTCCTGACGGACCTTCAGGTGATGCCAGGTGTTGATTGTCCTATCACACTTTACTGTGACAACAGTGGGGCAGTAGCACAGTCCAAGGAACCAAGGTGTCACAAGAGACAAAAACACATAGAGAGGAAGTACCACTTGATCCGAGAAATAATTAAAAGATGAGATACAGTGGTGGCAAAGATAGCATCAGACGAGAATCTCGCTGACCCTTTTACTAAGAGTTTGCCTGAGTGTGTGTTCGAGAGGCATGTTTCATCTATGGGTCTTAGGAGGATTCCAGATTTGCTACAGCTTTAGGCAGTTGTTATTTCACTTTGTTATTTTGTGCTTTTAAGCAAGACATTATGACATTGCATTTCTTTTCTGAATATTAATAAATGGAGTGTTTTTTCATTTATTTCGCACACTATTTAAAACTAGAAGGTCCGGATCAATTGTGGAGTATATGATCATATGAATACGTTCATAGAGGACATGGTCATAGGTTCTCACAATTGATGAATTGGTTCACAGCTATTAAATTAAGTTGGGCACTTTATTTAGGCTGCAATGTTTTATGAAATGGTTTTGTCCGAATCATTATAAAACATTGGTGTGAGTTAATGCTTACATTGAATGGATCAAGGAGAGATTTGATTAAGGTTGTTCTTTCTGTCATCAGGAATCAAATCTCCAGATAACTATAGTTATGTAGTTGCTCTTAATCCTAAGTTTATTTTAAACAGGTAGTCAATTAGTTTTTTCATTCTTTGATTTACCAACGGGTGAGGTCTGATCTATATGACGACCAACAACTCGGTATTTTGGGATTGAGACTATTTGGCTATCGGTGTTTATGAGATAAACAACATGGAATTTATAGGAAATGTCCCCTTGATATGTTTCGGTACCTGGATATTGAAGACACTGGCCAGTGCATGCAATCCATTAGAGAAACTGTCAAAGTCAAGGGAATAAATAATTGATTGGGTTACAGAAAACTAGTCAATCAATTATAGACATTCTATAAAGGGGTAATGCATATTTCTGTTATAAGTGTCACTATTCTTGGAGATCACGTTCGGGCTTTTAGTGGAGTAGTACCGAACTAGATAATCTTCTGTAGATTATCATGAGCCTTGATGAATGACAAATGGTAGGTCCCCAGGCTAGCTTGAGACAAGGGATGAGGTATATTATCAGATGACGATGGCTTATGAGCTACATGGTCTTGGGTTTGCGAACTCAAGTTTTGTCTTAAAGAGCAAGTGGGAGATTGTTGGGTTAATGTGCTCTTTAGTCACTTAAGCCCAAGAACTCTAAGGCCCATGTGGATTAGGGTTAGGTCTTGGGTGGGGCATTATATAAACCCACTTTAACCTGCTTGAAAATAGATGGCCGCACAAATAGTTAGGAGGCTCGCATCAGAAACAAAAACCTAGAGGCAGACATTCATCATCTGAACGGTTGCCCACACAACCACCTCATCCCCCTCGAGAGATAGTCTGGAAGATCAATCATAGAGCGAGGACTGTTCGTATACGAGGACTGTTCGTAGACAAGAATTGTTCGCGGAGAATCTTTCAGATCACTCTTCAATATCCAGGTAATCAAAACGATGAACGGTTTAATCTTTTCCTACATCGCGTGGTTCGATACGCTTCCGCGTTTCTGATTAGACTCCTACAGAGGGAAGATCCGGTATCTTAAACAAGGCACGATCTATCCATATCGGTATCTCAAGATACTCGCCCCGGATATAGCTGGCTCCGGATATTCCTCGCCCCGGATATCATGCTTGGCCGAGATATCCGCCTCGGACGCCTCCATAAATACAGAGGTCGACTAACCAGGTGCACACGTTCTAACTTATGCTCACTTTTCCTTCAGTTACACAGAGCACACACACCACCCCCTGGCTAAATGCCTCCAAGTTTCACTCGAACTACGTGGACTTTGATCCTTTCAAAGGGTGCGTAGGCTCTAGGCTTGACACCTAGTCAAGTTCAACATGTCATGTTCAACAGAACAGAACATTGGCACCAACCGTGGGGACCCTTAAATTTCTATCCCCATGACCACTAATGGCGAACACTAGAAGCCACAACAGAAGTAACCCACCGCAGTAGGCCGAGGCGATCCCCTGCAAAACCAACCGCAAGCCGGACCAAGCCAGCCACCCGTTCAAAGTCAATCACGACGTGCGAATACCCCAGAGGGTCACGTTACAGACACAGCGACCTCATCCCTGGCCTTCGATCAGCCATTGGAAGAGATGGCAAAGAAAAAGTTACCTCAAACAGCAGCAGTACCTCCAGCAGTCCAGAACCGAGGTCCAGACATCAGACTACCGACAAATCAAAGAAGAAGACGAGTGCGGGACGAGAACACCCACCGCCTTTAGAACTGAAGAGAGTGCGGTTAGCCCAGATTAATGAGAATGAGGACCAAGATGATAACAAAGACCGAGACCAATATGACAGCGGCGAGGACCGACGCTCTAATGAACACCGAGAGGTGAATAGAGCCCCTCGGCCACATGGCTCACCCCGGGAGTATAGGATGACGTACCTGACGACCTCCCAAAGTATGATGGTTCCCAAGATCCACGCAATCACTTGGAGATATTCGAGAAGTTGATGTGGGTCCGGTCAATAGACGGCCCAGTCAAATGATATCTTCGGAGTTTTGAAGATCGGACTGGCACACAAATGGCTGAGCTCTCTGGCCAACAATTCCATTCGGAGTTTTGAAGACCTCGGACGTAAATTTGAGTTACACTTCACCACGACCAAAAAACAATCGAAGTCTCAATTTACTCTGAGTAAGGTGAAACAAAAGAAGGGTGAGACGCTGCAAAAGTACTTGGATAGGTTCAGGGACGTGGCAATGCAAGTCCGGTCTCTATCTGAGGAAGTTCATGCCCACTGTCTGGTCAATGGACTAGACCCATCATCGCGCTTGGCTAGAAACTTGTGCAAGAACCGAGTCTATACTCTGACCGAATTCTATACTCGGGTAAAACAATATTTGGATGTCGTTGGATGTCGAACAAATGGAGATTGCTAATGCCGACGAATTCGAGAAGGTGAGGAATACGTCGCCCGATGCAAGGGATCGGACGGACAAGCAGAAGGCCGAGCTCCGAAGACGCAACAGAGACAGCCGACCCAGTCAAGAAAGGACGGATAATAAAGCGAAATACAACAGCTACACTACTTTAAATGTACCGCGGTTGCAGCTATGGAAAAAGGTGGCCTAGACTGAGATGAAAAAGGTAGGGTAATCAAGATCACTCAGAAGCCGGTCTAACACAGATCGGTCAAAATTCTATGCGTTCCATGATTGCCCTGGACACACTACTGACGAATGTTATGATCTCCGAGACGCTATTGAAAAGTTCGTAAGAGAGGGGAAGCTTCGTCAATATGTAATCAAAACCCAGGGAAAACAAACGGCATGCGGAATTATGGCGGCTGAAGCAGAAGTCTGACCACGGACTCACGAAAACCGGAGAAGAAACGAAAATCCAGCTCAGATGACGAGTTTCCCGAGGTAGAATTCCAATGCAATGTCGTCAGCGGAGGTTTTGGTGAAGGCGGAGATACGGTAAGCCAACGGAAGAAATACCTACGAGAGGTTTTGACAGTAAGAGACCTCCCAAAGTTTAAGGACGATCCAGCGAAGTCGAAACCGCCTCCATTGGTTTTCACCAATGAAGAGCTAAAGGATGTCATCCCGGGCCACCAAGATAGACTGGTTATCACCGGAACCCTGGTAAACTGCCGAGTTAAGCGGATCTTTGTGGATACAGGGAGTTCGGCCGACAATATATTTGCTTGTTTTAACTCTAAATTGAACAATTCAAACTTTGATTTGATCGTGTAGACTTCTAGAACTTGAATAATGATATATTCATTCCATTCAGTAAGTTATTCCTTCTTCAATCTCCCATGTTGATCATTCTTCATAATCAAACTCTTTCTTTTTTCTCTTCTCTTAATCATTCTTTATCATTCAACTTGGACTCATCATTTTTAGCAAGTTATACCTGTTGGAAATTATGCCCTAGGGGCAATTCATTGTACTTTGGATATTTAATTTATTTAAAGTATTCTCTTTTGTTATCATTTTCGTTTGCATGTTCGTATTGATAACTGCATCCCTGGATAATCTTATAGATTATCCTAAATGTCCCTGGTCGGTCATCTACACGGGAGTGAAGATGAAATAAGATCAGTAGAGCTGTCAAAATGGGCTGGGCCCCACGGGCCAGCCCGTTAAGCCCCATCCTTAGGCCCCATATTTTTAGCCCCCATAAGATGGGGTTATTTTTGGCCCTAGCCCAAAATAAGCCCCACTTTTATGGGGCTAAGATAGGGCTACCGCGGGCCTTATTACATCTGCCTCAAATTTAACCAGTTCAATGATTCAGCCCTCTTACTCGTCGCACACTCGCACCGTCGATTACTAGGTATACTGGGTATAGCTGTTCAGCCCTCTTACTCGTCGCGCACACTCACTCGTCTGGGTTTTCCGATTAATCTCCGCTCTTCCTCCTCACTCCCCATCAGCTCGGCTCTTCAAATCCGTCTTTTTCGATGGTTTTGTGGTGTCCAAATTATTGTATCTCAATCAGTTCCTAAAAGTTTCCACTGTTGGAATTTTTACCCCTTTCGGTCTGGATTTGCGTAGGATCCAAGTACTCCTCTTTTAACTCTTTCCTCTCAAAAGCTACTCTAGGATCGCACAGAGAAGAGAGAGAAGGAGTGAGCGATGGAGGAATATCCATTCCTCTCTGGTTATTTCTTAATCTCTTCCCGGTGAGTTCTCAAGAATATTATTTCTTTCTTCCTTTCGCTATCGCCTCTAGTTATCCAGCCAGCTTTATTCTTGCGGTGATTTTAATCAATCTATAGTTGGGGTTAATTTTTTGGGGTGTTTATTTCCCTTATGCGGAGCTTGAATTGGGTTCACTGCTTCTCAAAATTGGGATCCCACCATATTCACCTGTGATTGTTTTTCGGGTTCTTTTTTTGTCATTTTGTGTTGGCAATTTGAATTCAGTTATGTTTCTTTCGTCTTTCTGTTAGCTTTGGATTCTTATTGCTAGTTTCCCGGTGGCTTTCTTGGCATTGGAGAATTAACTGTTTCTTTGAAGAATATAGATTTTGTTTTTGGACTTGTGGGGCGATTTGGCCTCACTGGAGCTCAGTTTTGATATAAATTGGCTTTCTTTGGGACCGAGCACGTCTTACTCGCAAGAATTTGATTCCAATTCTGTTGAACTTGTAATCTATTTCTTTTGTCGCTTTCAATTTTGGGACCGAGCACGTCTTAAATATTTTTTTACTTTGTTGCCGGCAAAAAAGAAAAGCAGGTTAGGAAGAACTCAATTATCATAGATTATATATAATATGCTTTGGGTGGTGAGAATTAATACCAAGTGTGATTTCCAAAGAAAAATACCTTACATTTAACAATGTCTCTTATCTGACAAATGTTTCATCTTGCAGGCAGAATCAATTAAAAGTTTTGTTTTTCTTTCTGCCTTCCATTTTTCTGCTTTCTTTATGAGCAAGTTCAGTAGCATTCAATCTTGGTTTGCTTTCTCATCTCTCAGCTTGTGATTCATTTGGAGAGGCTAGATATTAAGGCATATACCAGATTAGCCTACACATACCTTCTATGCCAGATTAAGCTTTGCTCAAGCATATACCAGGTTAGCCTACACATACCTTCTATGCCATGATAAGTCTAATTATTTCAAGCAAGAAATTGTAATATAAATTTATTATTTGTGTTTACATGGAAAAAAAAATATTTTGCAGAATTTATAATGGATGATGAAGTTCAATCTGAAACTCCACTTGAAGCTTCTGGAAGTTTTAAGATAAATAAAAAAGAAATCTCTAATGTGTGGAAGTATTTTACAAAAATTGGTAAGGACAAGGATGGTTTTGAAAAGGCTGTATGTAATTATTGTGGCGCTGAATATGTAATTGGTAGACATCCTAAAACTGGAAGTAGCTATGGAACTTCACATTTGGGTCGTCATATTCCCGTTTGTAAGTTTCTTACAGACTCTGAATTAAATGAGCAACATGGAAAGTCTAGTACACAGCAGATTAATCAAGAGGTCCATCGAGAAAAGCTTGCACGAGCCATAGTTTATCATGATCTGCCTTATAATTTTGTTGAGTATGAGATGATTAGGGATTGGATAAATTATATTAGTCCTAATGTTGTGATGCATTCTAGGAATACCGTTGTGTCAGATGTTCGAAAAATGCATGTCAAAGAGAAAGAAAAACTTAAGCAAAGCATGTCCAGGATTCCTAATAGAGTGTGTCTAACTTCAGATGTTTGGACAGCAACTACCAGTGAAGGTTACATTTGTTTAACAGCTCACTTTGTTGATGATAATTGGAGATTAATTAGTAAGATTCTGAACTTTTGTCGAATGAAGCCTCCACATACTGGGGTTGAAATGGAAACTACTTTGTTTGATTGCTTGAAGCAATGGGGTATTGAGAAGAAGATATTTTCTATTACACTGGATAATGCTGCTGCGAATGATAACATGCAGCATATATTAACAAATCATCTTCGTGTGCAAAACAAATTGTTGTGTGATGGTGAGTTTTTTCATATACGTTGCTCTGCGCATATACTTAACTTAATTGTTCAAGAAGGTTTGAAAGTGGCTACTGAAGCATTGTATAAAATTAGAGAAAGTGTTAAGTATGTGAGAGCATCGGATGCGAGGATGATTAAATTTCAAGATTGCGTGGAACAAGCTGGCATAGACACAAGTATTGGTTTGAGAATGGATGTGTCAACCAGGTGGAATTCAACATATTTGATGCTAGAAAGTGCGCTTAAGTATGAAAAAGCATTTGACATTCTCCAAGTGTTAGATAGGAATTATAAATATATTTTGTCACAAGAAGAATGGAGAAGAGGGGAGAGAATATGTGAATTTTTGGAACCCTTTTATGATACTACAAACATGATTTCAGGTTCATCTTATCCAACCTCTAACTTGTATTTTATGCAGGTTTGGAAGATTGAGTGCATATTGAATGAAAATTTGTGTAGTGATGATGATGTTATAAGGGATATGTCAATGAGAATGAAAGAGAAGTTTGACAAATATTGGAAGCAGTATAGTGTAGTCCTAGCTTTTGGAGCTATTCTTGACCCGCGCTTGAAGCTTGTTTTCTTAGAATTTTGTTATTCAAAACTGGATTTTTCAACCTCTTATGAGAAGGTTAGAAATGTGAGAGAAAAGATTGAGAAGCTTTATGAAGAATATGCAAGCAATCTCCAAGGATCAAGTTCTTCTCTATCATCCAACAAATCCAATATCTTGCACAAGTCTAGTGGAGAAGGGAGTAGGCCCAAAAAATCAAAATTATATATTAGGGTATGTCCTTTTATGCTGAATTTATTATTTTCTTAATTATTGTTTCATCTAGATAATTGTTATATTATATTTTGCAGGAGTTTGAAATGTTTGAGAACGAGAGCATGTATGTTGCTGGTAAGAGTGAATTAGAACTTTATTTGGATGAACCAAAAGTTAAATTTGGTCAAGGTGAAGATTTTGATGTGCTTAGCTATTGGAGACTTAATGAAAGTAGGTTCCCCACACTTAGTATTATGGCACGAGATGTGTTAAGTATTCCCATTACTACAGTGGCATCAGAATCTGCTTTTAGTATTGGTGGGCGTGTTCTTACCAAATATAGAAGTTCTACTCTTCCTGAAAATCTTCAGATGTTGATTTGCACTAGGAATTGGCTGCATGGTTTTACTCTCAATCCTGATGGTAATGTTGTGTTAATTTTCATAATGTTTTATATGTACTTATAATATTGATCGGTTATGTTGGAATTGATTGCTTAATTGAGTGATTCTATTTTAATTGATTGTGAATTTTAGATGAAGATGATTGTAAAATTACTCATCAAGAAGCACTAACAGCAGAATCCCAAGGGGCATCAAGAATTTCAAATTGAAGACTAGAGAGGGACAAAAACACCAAGGGATCATGATTCAGATTCTGGGTAGTTATTAGGGTAGAAAATGATGTTTCTTTCATGAAGCTTTTCCTCACTTTTATATTTGTGGATGCTACTTGGTAATATGTTTGAATAGAGTTGAGAATGATATTCGGTAATCTTCCAGAATTATATTTCCATATCTGAATACAAATGAATGGATGTGTTGTAGATATAAAAAAATTTTTGGCCCGCGGGTCGGCCCTAACCCTTAGGGCTCAATTATTTTTTGGCCCGTGTGGGCTACTTCACATGTGGGCTTTTTGGCCCTAACCCATGCGGGCTAGGGCCTAACGGGCCAAAGTGGCCCGTTTTGACAGCTCTAAAGATCAGTATGACTTTGATGAGGTATGGAGATACGAATCAAAGTCATGGGCACTTGTAAGAGTATAAGGTGCTGGACCGACCCACTATGAGAAAGCTGCATGGATTAAGTCATAAGCTTATCTCATGTATAACCGCGTCACAACGCCCTATGACCTGAGACCATCATAGATTCTTACATGATGAGTCACTGGTCTTTGACCTAGTCAAAAGTCACCTTTGACCGGGTGATGATAAAGGCTAGGATCAGGATCAGTGGTTTTCATGCGGAGGAATGTGAGTGGTCAAGATGGGATTTGTCCCTCACATATGTAGAGAGATAATGCTGGGCCCCTCGATGAGTGAGTCTAAGAAATGTATGGCCATACTGTGATGGAAAGGAGTTTCCATTTCACTTATTAGACTACTCGAGAATCGAGAAAGCATTGGTCAAGAAAAGGAAGTTGACATTATCCATGCCTCATCCTTGACCAAATTATCGCGTGACAAAAGGGACGTGACATGGTTGTACGATAGGTAGTATCGTGTCATCAATCCCCATGTGAATTGGGTAGTTGCAATGTCTTGCTAGAGGCCGCTTGCGACTTGTGGGCTGATACAGTGTTGGCTCACTGCCAATCTCATATGGGCCTGCAGGGTCGCACACAAGAATAATCCAACACGGGTGAAAGTGTCCAGGTTCATTGAATCTCAGATTAATATGAGATTAAATGAATACTAAATTTGATCTAGGATTATATATATATATATATATATATATATATATATATATATATATATATATATATAATTCGAAATTAATATGTATATTATAAATTGAGATTATAATATTATATATGATATTTGTTTAGTATTTAATTCATTTGATAAATTAAATATCTGAAACAAATAGAGATATTGTATCTCATTTAATTTCGAATAAAGATATCGTATATCTGTTTAATATTAAATTGAGATATGGTATCTCAGATTTAATTAAATAGATAGATATCATATCTCGGATTTAATTTATGATGATAAATTAAATCAAAAGGCTTTAAATTTAGATTTGATTTAAATTCAAAACTCGGATTTCCAAATCTGGCTTTTAATATATTCAATTACATTTATGAGATAGATGTGATTGATATGTTGACCAGATTCAAAAATCCGGATTTCCAAAATTAATAAAGGATTAATTTTGGTTATATAATACGCCGATCGGGTTTAGAAAAACCTACGGGATTTTCAGTGGAGCGTATTCAGAAAAGCCGCGAGAAACCCTAGAGCAACTTGAGAAAGAGAGACGCACAAGAAGCGCTAGCACGCTGCCGCAACCGTGTTTTGGGGATTGTTCGTGTGGATACCAGTAGAGGAAGCCGATCCAAGAGTCGACTTCTGCTGATCGAAAGAACGAGACGCGGACGTGTTGATCGCCCACCCGATCAAAGAAACGAGATGCGGACGTGTTGTTCGAGAAGGTAGCCCACCTGATCAAAGGAACGGAACGCGGAATAGTTCAACACAAGGTATGATTCGGTTTCCTTAACTCTGATTTAAACGTCGTTGAGTGATCCTTCGGAAGGATTCGTAAGAAATTTTTAATCCGCTGCGTGTACGAATCCCAACAATACCTTCTTCAAAATCTCCTATTCTTTTTTATTATTCCCAAAATACTTTGATAACTTCTTGCTTCCTTGACATTCTCTCCTTCGTGATTAATCTTTATAATTCAACTTGAACTAATCTACATTAAATATAGTAGTTAGTCAATGTATGAGATAAATATATTATACAAGATTTTTGCTCTTTACTAATGGCATCTATATAAGACATAAGACATTATCAAAACTAATCTTATCCAACATTACTAACTAATGTTCCAATTCAACAAGTATAAATGGAATGATTAAATAATTAAGGCGGTCAAATCCCGCTTCTTATAGTATAAAGTACATAGACAAACTTCCAAAATCCATGATAATTGAAGAAGTAATTAAACATGAACTTGTTGGATATATCCCAGTAACACTTGAACAATTAATTAAGCACGCATAAACATGTTAGATATACGAGAGATAATTACGCCTCTCATTTTTTAAAGTCGCAGAGGACATCCTAATTAATTTGACATGGAGAATAAGGTTACATATTCTAGTACTTGTCTTCTTACCAGAATAAAAATAAAATTTGAGTAAATTTTAGCATTTCATTTGATAAGGTGACCAGTGAATCACAGTTCATAGCGCAGAGAATAAAGTAATCGAATGCAAAGAGACAAATCCGAACGTTGACTTCACAACGTGTCGATGAAAACTGGAAACTTGCATCCCACCTAGATACAAAATAATTTTCTAACCTTAACTACACAAGAGTATCTTATTAGTCTGGCAAAGAAAAAAGAAAAAAGAAAAAACAATAACTTAGTGTCCTATTGTGATATCAACCATATAAATCATATAACTTCATTGTACTTAATATAAAAACAAACTACCTCTTTAAATAAATTATTGTCCGTTTTTATATTTTTTTTTTGCGTCCCTTTTTAGGGGACACTTATGTGAGTGACTAGTAAATAAAACTTACCGTGTCCCTTCTTAAAAATGATGCTGTAAGTTTTATTTACGATGTACTTTTTTAAATTGAGAGGCCAGACTTTTGTTTTTAAAATAAAAAAACAGAACAGAGGACTCTACAGAGGACCCATTCGGCATGGTGATTAGTTAGGCATGATCTAAATCACACTTCAATAAGGTGGCACCGCCAACGGCACCGTCACAGATGGTGGGTTGGGCAGCGGCTTCTCGATGCTCACAATAATATCCTCTGACCGCGACGGCACGCACGGACAGGGCATCGCGATGAATCTGGGCACCTCGTCGCCAGGCATCAACACCGGCAAGCTATCTCCCCTGATTTGCTTCCAATCCTGAAATTGAGAACAAGGGTCGGTGAAAATCAACAATGAGAGAAAGAAATTGAAGAAACGGAGGAAAAAAAGTGAGGAAGCATACATATGGTGGAGGACCTAGAGGCGCAGATCTAAGGAACCAGAGGCAAACTGCTTTTATTTCATGCAATGTATTGCTTTTAGATTTCCTATTTCTCGGTGCAAATGGAAATTTAATTTCAAACAATCATTCACAGTTTTTTTTTTTTTTTTTGGCCAAAACAATCATTCACAGTTGAATATAGACACTACTCACTCTAGAGAAGAATGATTATTAAACAAGACAGTGCGTAGAATCACACAATTATTATATATTAATAAAATCAATGAGGGAAAAAAAACCACAGACAAATTCTGGTCCATCAGCAGATTAAACTAATCCTAGAAAATAGAGAGAGGACGGCAGCACAGTAGTTAAAAATTCGGTTTATTATTATGATTTTACGTTTTTACGATTTTTTTTATTAAAACGATTTACTAATTTTCCAAAAGCTTTTATGTTTTGTTTTACGATTTTGCTACGATACGATACAATTTTACGTTTTACGATTTTTTATTCTTCTTCCGTTTTCAGGTAAAATCTACATTTTCACTGCTATGCTACGGCTACACGTGTCCAACAAAATATTCAATACAATTATAGATCCAAATTCACAGTAATAAGATTCCCTAAAATTATATTGAAGCAGGTCAACAAGAAGCAAGTGCAAAACGCTACGGCTACAAAAGATATTTAACAAAAAGAAAACATGAAAGTTGTACCTCTCTCTGTTTTAGCATCCCAGTGCATTCTGTCGAAACGCTCCTCTCGAACTTGAAATGGTGGGAGGGTTTTTGTTGTCCAGCAAAATCTGATAGGCGTAAACACCCTTTCATTTCATGGGGATCCTGTGAATATAAATGAAACTCACGTAATAAACCGCAAAAATCTATCCAAAACCAAAAGTATCTTATATAGTCTTCAGCATTTATAAAAGCTAACCAAAGTTTGCATGGAGAGAAAATTAAGGAGAAAGAATGCTAGGAGAGAGAATTTTCTTTCTTAATATTCCCTCCCCTATTTTCCTCTTACTTTTTCTCTCCATCCGAACCCATAGAGCAAGTGTCAATCAGAACAAACCATCAGCCAATGCTAGTGACAAATTTTAAGAAAAATGAGATTAAACAGATAAATACTTTGAACATGTTTAATTAGCTACCCCTTGGATTACAAATGGAACAGTTATTACCTTGCCAGAATGTACGGGCACAAACGACTCGTTGTCCTTCATTTGTGGGTCATCCCCACATGTTTTGTCATCGTTCTTTGCCAAGCGATCTTGCAGGTAAAGGCTGTGAAACCTCAAGAGTTTGTTTTCCAACTCTACTATCGTCATTTGGTATTGACACTTCTTAACAAAGTTCCACCATCTTAAACTAGAGCTCTCGAAAACCAGCTTCTCACCCTCTTCCATCAAACTTCTTAGACTCTCTCCAGCTTCACTTTGATGTGCTTCATTCCTCAGCTCCTCCAGCACTTGATCTAGTGATTCCATGGTATCATTTAGCTGTTCGATCGTCATGTCGAGCTTACCAATGACATTTATTACCATCCAAATTCCACTCCCAGATTTTTCCAGCATGGACATGACAGCTGTCACAACTTTGTAGATTATAATAACTATGGCCGTGATCTTTATTATAACAGGTACCAAGGGGAGAAGAACGGCAAGAATGAGTGAGCCCAAGCTAATATTGTCTGGAAATGTGTTGGGCACTGGGGGAGGCTCCAAAGTGGTTGGAATTCCAGAATATGTTTCTCTGGCATTAGGGGCGTTAAATTGGTCATTTGAACGCCGACTTAGGCTTACAATCTGATCCAAGAGTTCAGCAAAATCTCTACGTTGCTCCAAACGTACCTGATTGACGGCTAGAAGTATCCTCAGTGGGACTTGGCGGATGCTGAACCTTAACAATTCGTTGTCCAGCTCCACCAGCTTCATCTGATGACTATACTTCTTCCAGAGGTTCCACCTTTTTATGCCAAGGCCCTTGGAAACCAGATCATTGCCCTTTTGCAAAATTGATGCTAAGCGCTCTACTTGATCCGGTTCATTTAGCTGAGTGCTTGTTCTTCTTATATCTTGTATCATCTGATCTAACATTTCCAGTGTCTCGTCGAGCTTCTCCAATTGGGGATTGAAGTCTTTAACCCGATGCCTCACTTCCTTAACTTTATTCCAAAATTCAGTAACCCCAACCCCTAAAACAGCACCCCCCGCCAGCTCTGCCATGCCTGATACAATAATAACTGATCTTCACTTCCCTGGAACGAGCTAGCTGGGTCAAATATTGGGAAAGTAAGAACACTCTTGAGTTCAAAATATAGAGTGGGGCTCGGTCAAAATATTGAGAAAGTAAGAACACTCTTGAGTTCAAAATATATAGTGGGGCACGGTCAAATATTGAGAAAGTAAGAACACTCTTGAGTTCAAAATATATAGTGGGGCACGGTCAAATATATAGTACGAACATTTCTCAATTCTCACAAGCGTGTTCTACGTGGAACAAAGAGGTATTCCGCCATACAGAGAAGAGGAAGAAGATTCTCTTGCGTCGTTTAGATGGCATCTCTAGGGCTGTTGCTCGTCAGGGTATGAGGCCTAAATATGAGGAGCTCCAACTAACTGTGTGGAAGGAACTTGAGGATGTTTTGCTACAGGAATCCCTCATTTGGGCACAAAAGGCTCGGGCAGAATGGTCTGTCTACGGGGACCGTAATACTCGCTACTTCCATGCTCGTGCTAATCGCCGACAAAAAAGCAAGAAAATTGAAGCTATCAAGGATGAAGAGGGATCTTGGGTTTTTGACATGGGAAGAATTAAAACAATGGCCACTTCATATTTTTCCAAACTTCTCTCGGAGGATATCGCAGAGCGACCACCTCTTGATTGTCACTTTTCATTTCCCTGTGTTAAGGAAGATTTGCTTGGATGGTGTAATCGAGAAATCTCTGATATTGAAATTAGGGAAGCCATGTTCAACATAGGGGCACTCAAGTCCCCAGGGCCTGATGGTTTTAATGCCCTTTTCTACCAAAACCAATGGGCTACAGTCGGTATGTCTATTATTAGCTATGTGAAATTCCTATTTGCTAACCCACAAGCTATATCTGAGATAAATAATACCTTAATTGTTCTCATCCCAAAGAAAGACCACCCTGAATCTATGGGTGACTTTAGACCAATTAGTCTTTGCAATGTCATTTATAAAGTGGTCTCAAAAATTGTTGTAAACAGATTGAAGCCCATACTCCCACATGTGATAGCCCCTAACCAGTGCAGTTTTGTCCCAGGGAGACACAGCAGTGACAATATTATTGTAGCCCAGGAGGTTATCCATAGTATGCGAAGTATGAGAACAAAAAAGGGTTTTCTGGCAATCAAGATTGACCTGGAGAAAGCGTATGACCGGGTCAACTGGGATTTTCTTTTAAGTTGTCTCCAGGAATTAAATATCCCTTGCAAGCTTACGGAGATTATTAAACATTGCATTTCGTCTTCTAACATGCAGCTGCTATGGAATGGGAATAAAGCCGAATCTTTCCACCCAACTAGGGGAGTGAGGCAAGGCGACCCCCTATCACCTTATTTGTTTGTCATCTGTATGGAGAAGCTTGCCCATTTGATCCAGGAAGCTACTCACAATGGACATTGGAAACCAATCCGGCTCTCAAGAAGGGGTCCCCCTATCTCACACCTGTTCTTTGCAGATGACATTATGTTATTCGCTGAAGCTTCCATGGACCAGGTTGAGATAATTAACTCTTGCCTACAATCCTTTTGTGCAAGCTCGGGTTTAAAGATTAACTATCAAAAGACTAGAGTTTGTTTTTCGGAGAATGTCTGCCATTCTAGGAGAACTGAGATGTGTGCCTCTCTGGGTTTTTCTATTACGAGTGACCTGGGCAAATACCTTGGTGTTCCTCTTCATCATAAACGTGTGTCGAAGGAATCTTTTCACTACGTGATAGACAAGGTTAAGTTACGTCTATCAAAATGGAAAGTGAAATCGATCTCAACAGCAGGGAGATCAAGTCTTGTGTCCTCAGTTACCTCAGCCATTCCCGGGTATGTCATGCAAACCTCTTTACTGCCGGCTAGTACGTGTGAAACGTTAGACAAATGTAACCGTCAATTCTTATGGGGAAACACTGAAGTCCAACGAAAAATTCCATTGGTGGCTTGGGATGTGGTGTGTCAACCAAAGAGTAGAGGTGGTCTGGGGATTCGACATTCCAATTATTTCAACCAAGCGTATCTTATGAAACTTGGGTGGCGACTTATAGCCCGAAGGGATGATTTGTGGGTAAAAGTTGTACGAAGCAAGTATAATTGTGGGATAGATATGATCCCTAAGATTGACTTGAAGAGAGCAGGGTCAAATCTATGGAATGGAATCAAGCGCACTTGGAGTAAGGTTGAGGAAGGCATGGAACTTTCGCAGAATGGCACCCTCCGTTGGAAGTGGGCTAAGAATGGTGATTTTTCTGTGAAATCAGCATACGGTTCTCTTACTAACAATGAGGAGCAACCGGATACGTTATGGGGAAATATATGGAAGCTTAAGGTTCCGGAGAGATGCAAGACTTTCTTATGGCTTGCAGTACACAAGCGACTTCTCACAAATGCGTCCAGGAAGAAACGTGGATTGACTACAGATGACCGCTGCCCAGTTTGTTCATCAGATACTGAAACAATACAGCATGTGTTACGTGATTGCCCGGATACCAAGAAACTGTGGAGACAAATAGTTCCCAGACATGTATGGCGTCGTTTTTCCTCCCTACGAGATGATCTATGGATCCGATGGAATGTCAGCCACCGGGGAAAGAACCAACAAGCAGATGAATGGAGGAACATATTTACCATTGTGTGCTGGTGGTTATGGAGGCGCAGAAATACGCTAGTCTTCGAAGGTAAGTGGGCCTCGAACAATTCCATACAAGCGAGTGCAATTGCCATGCATAGTAGCTTGTCTGTTGCCCGTGAGAGATTCTATTCAGCAAAGGCTAAGTTACCAATGTCGAGGCAGGGTGGAGAGAGATGGACACCACCGCAGGAAGGTAAAATCAAGATTAATACTGATGGAGCTTTCTCGCCGTGGGCCCCTGGAATTGCAAGCGGAGGATTGTTACGGGACGAGCATGGAAAGCTCCTTATGGCGTTCATGTTCAATGGGGAGGGAGGCGATAGTTTAAATGCAGAGTTATGGGGCTGTCTCCATGGACTCAAAATTGCGTGGGATATGGGGTACCGCGATGCCATTCTCGAAACAGATTCTTCAGATGCCGTGGAGTTGATTAAGCAGCCGCTGAATAGGGGACATGAGGACTGTTGCTTAATTGAGGAGATTAAAGTCATGTTTGACCGCAACTGGAATGTGGATATCCATCTTATTAGTCGTTGGGCAAACGTTGCAGCGGATCATCTGGCTAGAGCAAGCATCTCTGCTCCATCAGGAATCCATATGATGTCGTATGCTGATGCTGAACTTAAGAGGATATTGGAGAATGATGTTGGGTAGTTACTGATTGTCTGCTTTTGTTTATCAAAAAAAAAAAAAAAAATATATAGCGGGGCACAGCTCAGGGCTCTGTGGATCGTACATGAGTGAGAGAGATCGAATAGTAGTAATACAAACAATAAGGGCCGTACACGTGTATACTCCGAAAGCGGTAAGAAACCGGTTTTTCTAGGCCGATTGGAAGTTAAAGTCACAGTCTCCTTTATCCGGGTATTCCTTCATACATCAAGCTATATAGGAGACCAGTGGCGGAGCTAGGATTTAAATTTTGTGTCCACACAATTAATAGGAGGATTTGGAGGTTCACATTCAACATTCAATATAATTTAGGCAAAGTTCAGAGCAAAAGAAATCAAAAGAATTATCAAGTATAGATTATGTACCTTATCTAAATAAATTTCAAAGAATCTCTACTTTGCAGCTTCTAGGTCAAATAATTTTAGCTGAAGCAGAATAACCTGCACATGCCAGGATCCCCTCAATTTTCTCTTGCAGTAGATCTTCAGGCAAAAAAGATTTTGAAAACAAAGAGGGCCAACTTATAATATCAAGTCTAGCCAAATTCTTTGCCTAAAAACTGAGAAACCAAATTCCAGTCGTCACCATTTTCCTCCAATTCCAATCAAAATCTGGAAAATAACATAAAACAAAGTGTAACTGTTCAAGACACAAATTAAAAAATGGCTTCCCTTTTTTGTGAGGTTTCTTGTTCTGTCTGATTCTTACTAAATCCTCCTCATCCTCACCAGAAGGATATGGAGAAGATAGAAAGAAAACCCACAAAGTAGCTGCAAATTCTTCTTTCCTCCTAGCCATCGATGTCACCTTCAATGGTTGTCCTCCTGGTTATTATCTTCTTCTCCTTCTCTTCCATTACTTTCTCACAATCTTCATCTGACACCTTCACTCCCAAAGATAACTTCCTCATTCATTGTGGTTCAGATAACACAAACGAAGTCTTAGATGGAAGAAACTTCCAATCAGAATCACAAACCAGTTCATTGTTACAAGCCAAAGATGACTTTAAAGTCTCAGGCTCTCAGCCAATGACGCCAATGTCTCCTCCCCAATTTACTCAAGCGTGAGGATTTTCAAAGATGAAGCTAAATATACATTCAATTTGACTCAACCAGCCTTCCATTGGGTTCGTCTACATTTCTACCCTCTAAAAAGCAATGTCTCCGATCTTCTAAAAGCTTCATTCTCAGTAAATGCAAACAAATATGTTCTATTTCATGATAAGTATATATTTTATGATTAAATAGGTGTATATTTTATGAGATTTAATTGGAATTATTGATATTATATACTTATTTAATTATCTTTTATGAACGTTTCCATAATTGAATGAAACTTGGGATCAAAGAATAAATCGACATAAAATCTACTCATATCCTATTTTTATTGTGCAGGAAATATTAGCTGATTTGGAATGAAGTAGAAAAGGCAATAAGAGGATCTGCAATTAGCCAAACTTGATGGTCCCCCGTAAGAAAAATAGAAACAAAATCAATTGTGTGATCTGATGGAGTAAATTACAAGATATGAGATATCTTTGTAATAAGAAAAGGAGAATCAATGATCCAAGATCTAAATTATTATAAATAGGGAGGCAGAGACAAGAAAGAGGATCACGGAAGAAAAGAAGATGGAGCAGAAAGATCGGGAGGCACAGAACGATAAGGAACGAAGGAGCAGAGGAGTAGAGGCTGAGCGTTTCAGTTCTCTTCATCATCTCCTCAGAAGGACGGAAGGACTGTGGAGGCGACAGAGAATCTTTCTTTCCTCTCTCTTCTTCTTCTTTGAACCTGAATTCTTATGTTTTTGTTTTCGATTTGAATAAAGCCATGTGTGGCTAGTTGGTTTTGCAACCTAGAGAATCTATGAACTTGTTTGGGTTTTAGAAATTGTTCTCACTCATTAGTTTTGTTTAATTTTAATCAGTTTATTTAATCTTGTTTTTATTATTTATTGCTTAGTGATTGGCCACCATTGAGCATGTTTTGGGGATTTAGGGTTAAACTTGACGAAGGGAATCTTAAATTGACCTTGGGATTAAATAATGTGAAATTAGATTTAAATTTAATGTGAAGTTAGGTTTTAATCTAATTTGCATCTAGGATAGACATATACCTAGAAGCTCCGCATAATCAAATTAGAGTGAGCCCGATTTAAATTGCATCTTAATTAATTATGCGAGGCATTGCATAATTAATTAAGGTAGGTATATAAGTGGACCGAAAGGCATTTATAGACATTAATACTCTAGATTAGCTGATTAGGTTAAGTCAAAGTTAATTTAGTGGGGATAAAATCTAGAAATCAAATAAGGGATTAGTGACTCTAGGTTGCTCATTTGATTATTGTGGTAGTTTTCTTATTTTTATTTTAGTTTTAATTTCTTTTATCTTAATTAAATTTAATTTGGTTTTCTCAACTTAAACGAAATTGTGAAATTAATGCTCAACTAAAGGTTGTGATACTAAGTCCTCGTGGGAATGATACTTTTCTCATCACTTTATTACTTGATACGGCCCGTGCACTTGCGGAGTTTTTTTTAGGCTTAAAGTTTTGCCCTATCAAGTTTTTGGCGTCGTTGCCGGGGACTTGTGTACTACAATTGTCTTGGTTGGAATTGATTGAGCATTAGTAGTTTAAGTTTGAGTTTGTAAATATTTTATTTTATTTTATTTTATAAGAAAAAAATGGATTTCAATTGGCAACCAACTGGTCTTAATATTGAGAAGGAGATGAATTCTTCGTCTTCTATACAAGATGGATTGATTGCTATTATAAATTCTTTGAATGAATCTAGGCAACATAAAAGGAGCATGAATGATGGTTGTAGTCCATATGTTGATTCTTCTCAATATGTTTGCATGTCTTGTGTTTATTGTGGAGGGAATCATTTATATGAGCATTGTCCATATATTACAACTAGTCATTTTGTGGGGGATGATTTTGCTAGGAACCAAGCCTCTTTTAATCATTCATTTTGTCCTAGTGAAGGTTTTGAGCAATATAATTTTAGGGATCCACATGTCTATTATTCTCATGAAAATACCCCTCCTTTTTACTCCTATTCACCCATTGAAGAACACACCATTGAGTACAGGGAAAAATCTAATTTGGAAAGATTAGTTGAGGAGTGTGGGGAAGCATTAGAGAAATCTAGTAGAGAGCGAAATGAGATGTTCGCTAGCATTGAGTCAAGTCTCCAAAATATGAAGGTATATGCGAGTCAAATGCTTTCTACCCTTGAGACTATGGTGCAAAATACTCCCTTAAACATGGGTACTACTTCTTATGATGATAATGATTATTGTGAGGAAGTTGAAGGTATGGAATTACATAAGACTATGGATAATATAGAAAGTGATTGTGAGCTTGAAATTGATTTAAACGAGAATAGAGGACATTTAGAAGAGGTTCCGGCTGTGGAGCCTAAGGTTTGTGATGTTGGTGATCAAATTGATGTAGATGTCCTAATTGTTGTTGGTCATGACCCTTCTCTTGAAGTGTTGACTCTTACTGATGAGAGTCAAGTTGATTTTATTGGATGCTCTAAATTCTTAGAAGTGCCTATATTTATTTTCAAAGATATGCATGTTGTGCTTAATTTGAATTCAGTGATTGCTTGTAATCCAAGATTGTCTATGATTAAGGAAATACAAGTAATTAACTTGAATGATCAATTTTTGTGTGAGATAACTTGTTGTTGGAAAAGAAATGAAGACAAGGTAATTATGGTGTTTGATACTTATGATTAGTGGTTTGTTTTGAGAAGTCTGGCTGAAGACTATAAATTTAGCGCTTCTTGGGAGGCAACCCAAGGGTTTTGCTTGCATATTTTATTTTATTTTCTTTTGTTTTCTTTCTTTCAGTTTTATTCAGGTTTGAAGAAGATCACTCCTCTTGTTGCTTCAAGGTCTTGCTTTAGCACTCCACATCAGAGTTAGAGGCCTAAACTAGGAGAGTATTAGTTCCTTTCCCTCTTTATATTTTTCGCAACATTGAGGACAATGTTTGATTTAAGTGTGGGGGAGGGATATAATTTCTTTGGTTATGATATAATTTCTTTGAAGTATGTTTGTCCTTGTGCAATTGAAAAGATTTTTGTTAATTTGAGATTTTTGCATAGTTGAGGATCGACCTTAATTTTGAGCTTTCCCCATCTTAGAGAATATTATCAAGTCAAAAATTAAAATAGAAAAAAATTGTTTTAACCAAGTCTCTAAGCCATGAGTTTTTTTTGCAATCTTGAAATGGACTATGAGAATAGAGATTAGTTTGTAATATGATCAACAGATTATTAGTTCAAGAATATTTTGTGACATGATTTCTTTAAAAAATTAGATGATGATCTGTGCTAACCAAGTAAAACTTTTGTGTAGGGAAATAACTCCAAAAAAAAAAGAGAAAAAACAACTCCAATGACTTCTCTAGATCTTACTTAGTAATCGGGGGCACTTCATCACCAATGTTGGCACTCGCGTCAAACGGTAAAGTCAAAGAGGGTTATGAGTTGGGCTAAAAGCCTCTTGAGGTGCCTGTTGGAGTAACTGAGTAACCGGTGCTGCATCACCTATGTGCAGGGTCGCGTCAAAAGGGGACCTACAACGGCTCAAGTAACCAAAAAAAAAAAGAAAGAAAAAGAAAAAAAGGAAAGGTAAAAAAAAAAAGGCAAAATGAGTTATTTCCTACATGAGAATTCTTAATGAATTAAATGAAAAGCTTGGTTTGGTGGGGGCATTTGAATTTTTCCGGAGAAATTAAGTAGCATAATATTCTTTTACTAATCTTATGATTGAACTTATTGCTTGCCGATCTGTTGATCATGGGATGTTAAGAGATTGTTACACTCTATTGGCTTAGTGACTTATTTTTATAAGACATTAACTTAAATAAGATTTGATGATATGATCCAAGTGTGATGGTTTATTGCTCTCTATTTAGGAATTTCATAGGCAACGTTCTTTTCAGATAATGAATTCTCTTTCTTTTGCTTGAGGACAAGCAAATATTTAAGTGTGGGGGTGTTTGATAAGTATATATTTTATGATTAAATATGTGTATATTTTATGAAATTTAATTGGAATTATTGATATTATATACTTATTTAATTATCTTTTATGAACGTTTCCATAATTGAATGAAACTTGGGATCAAAGAATAAATCGACATAAAATCTACTCATATCCTATTTTTATTATGCAGGAAATATTAGCTGATTTGGAATTAAGTAGAAAAGGCAATAAGAGGATATGCAATTAGCCAAACTTGATGGTCTTCCGTAAGAAAAATAGAAACAAAATCAATTGTGTGATCTGATGGAGTAAATTACAAGATATGAGATATCTTTGTAATAAGAAAAGGAGAATCAATGACCCAAGATCTAAATTATTATAAATAGGGAGGCAGAGACAAGAAAGAGGATCACGGAAGAAAAGAAGACGGAGCAGAAAGATCGGGAGGCACAGAACGATAAGGAACGAAGGAGCAGAGGAGTAGAGGCTGAGCGTTTCAGTTCTCTTCATCATCTCCTCAGAAGGACGGAAGGACTGTGGAGGCGACGGAGAATCTTTCTTTCCTCTCTCTTCTTCTTCTTCGAACCTGAATTCTTATGTTTTTGTTTTCGATTTGAATAAAGCCATGTGTGGCTAGTTGGTTTTGCAACCTAGAGAATCTATGAACTTGTTTGGGTTTTAGAAATTGTTCCCACTCATTAGTTTTGTTTAATTTTAATCAGTTTATTTAATTTTGTTTTTATTATTTATTGCTTAGTGATTGGCCACCATTGAGCATGTTTTGGGGATTTAGAGTTGAACTTGACGAAGGGAATCTTAAATTGAACTTGGGATTAAATAATGTGGAATTAGATTTAAATTTAATGTGAAGTTAGGTTTTAATCTAATTTGCGTCTAGGATAGACATATACCTAGAAGCTCTCTATAATCAAATTAGAGTGAGCCCGATTTAAATTGCATCTTAATTAATTATGTGAGGCATTGCATAATTAATTAAGGTAGGTATATAAGTGGACCGAAAGGCATTTATAGACATTAATACTCTAGATTAGCTGATTAGGTTAAGTCAAAGTTAATTTAGTGGGATAAAATCTAGGAATCAAATAAGGGATTAATGACTCTAGGTTGCTCATTTGATTATTGTGGTAGTTTTCTTATTTTTATTTTAGTTTTAATTTCTTTTATCTTAATTAAATTTAATTTGGTTTTCTCAACTTAAACGAAATTGTGAAATTAATGCTCAACTAAAGGTTGTAATACTAAGTCCTCGTGGGAACGATACTTTTCTCATCACTTTATTACTTGATACGGCCCGTGCACTTGTGGAGTTTTTTTTAGGCTTAAAGTTTTGCCCTATCACTTCATAACTTCAATGTGAACAATAACAACATACTCATCCTTAAGGAATACTTAATAAACGCAACTGAAGCACAATTCAACATTTCGTTTCTTCCCTTGAAGAATTCTGCTGCCTTCATCAAACTGAGGAAACTCAAAAGGCAGAAAGGAGAAAAATAAAAATAAAATAAAAAAAGCTAGATTGACCACCTTCAGACTCATTTTCTGCTGAACAATAAAAAAATCCACCTCCATAGCAGAAGATTTGAACGATGACGAAATCAAACTAAACACTAGACAGAAAACCCAAATGAAACATTTAGTGTTTTTCTTCAAAATTTGAACACACAAATCTAGGAAAATCGGTAAAATCAAAGCAGAAAAGGAGAGACAAACCGCAATCGCTTGAAGGTCTCGCTTGATCTGCTTCGAAATCGCGGCACTCTTCTTTCAATCGGCAACTTTGTCTCTCGCCGCTATCACCATCTATAATGGGAAAAAGAAGATCTCACCAGAGGTGGAGGAAGGAATAGAGGTAGATGAAGAACTGGAGTTGGAGGAAGCAAACGAAGAAGAGTGCAAATGGGAGATGAGAGATCAAGATTTAGGTCACACAAAAAAAAACTGAAACTTTACGTCTGCACGTGCGTGCCCTTGCCCCAGTGTGGCTCCGCCCCTGTCAGAGATGGAGGCACGTTGGTGCCTATGGGACCAAGTGCAGACATAAAAAACTCAAAAAATATATATATTGTGAAGGACTTTTAATACGAGAAGTCGAATCTGAGGACGGTGGTGGAGTCGAAGCGGAAGCCATGGGAGTTTTCGAAGAACAAATGAAATGTTCAGAGAAAGGGAGAAGGTTTCGAAGAAAGAGAAAATGGAATAGTGATCAAATGGGTCAAAAAGGTAACAGGGGAAAGAGAAAGAAATGTGAAAAAGACGAGAGAGAGAGAGAGAGAAAATTTGTCAGAGATGAAAGGGAAAGAATAGAATAATATTATTGATGAGGTAAAGTGTATATATACACAACCAGAGGATGACTAGCGTATGTCTGAGTGAGAGAGATCTCTAGCATATTACTACCAAGTAAGGAGCTCTTTACTTCCTAAATTTTGTATTATCCAGCATTTAAAACTTTCCTTAAAAAAACTTTTTCGGGGGCACTGCCCCGAACCCCCAAATTCCTAAATCTCACAACTAATTGTGCACCCACAAACTTAAATTTCTAGCTCCATCCTTGAGCTATATGCCTCATCTTTTTTATTATTATTTTTTCCCCTTCATATCTCTCGTTATTCTTATTGGGGCTGTTGATTAAGAATATGAAAGAAAAATTAAAATAATAACATAACTTTTTAGATTGATTATATAGATATAATTTAAAAATTATTAGAAATAATAAAAAAAAGATGATAAGAAAAACTTAACCCTTACCTACAACTATACAAGTGAAGTGATATTACGTACTTAGGGCTAGGGCATATGGCGAGGCTATCCCACACTCAAAACCATTGCCCCCATTCCAAACTAACATTAAAAATAGATATAATTCAATTTCAACATTTTTTCAAGAGCATTTCGATTAATAAAAATATTTGAATTAAAAGCAAGCGTGTTTCAGATGCTGCTTCATACTGGATTATATTATTAGCCCTCAAAGTTGATTCTTTCCACATTTTCTCAAAAGCATCTCCATTAATTAAATTTTTTTCCATAACAATTATTCATTAATTAATCTAAATTCCTAGAAGCGAGTTTCGGATGCCCTTTTACCCACGAGTACCACTTATGGCGATGTGTGTTCATTTTTTCTGTGTTCCTGTTTGAGATCCACATCAACAAATTAATTAGCTATCTTAACTTTTTTTTTTTTAATCCGAATTCATATTTTGGTTAAATCAATTATGTGACCCTCAACCAGAAGACATATTTTGATTTAAATTAATTACTACCTCCGGTCCTAATTATAAGACATAGTTAACTTTGTTTGGAGAGATTAAGAAAACTAAATAAGTTACTTAATTATTTTATTTATTGTGTATCTTTAGATTATATATTAGTTCATTAGTCAAATTAATTACTTTGAAGAAAAAAATAAAAATAAAAATACTCTAAAATAATGTAATTAGCTTCCTTAATTTTTCTAAAAAAATCAACTATATCTTATAATTAGGACCGGAGGGTATGAGATAAGCAATTTCCACATGTTTTAGGTACTTTTGGACTGGACTAGCCTCAACAGTACACACACATGTTTTATATGCCATAAAATATTCTACTAATAAACATCGTATGAATTCTGAACTTTTTCTTTGGACGACGGAAAGATCCTGGATTCTCGCACACACCCAAAGTGGTGCACATCATTACGCCTAACAAGCAACAACGCCCCCAGGGTGTGTGATGCACGGCTACAACAATTCGATAAAATGCAAGCACACTTTCACTAACCAGCCTCACGTTTTTTTTTTTTTTTTTTTAAAACCAGCCTCACGTTTTGAGCTGTCATTTAATGGCAATGCTCAAGCTTTTGCTTAGGTCCTATGGGCCAACTCTCCACCCTGCCCATGAGGCTCAAGCTTCGGTTTAGGTCCCATGGGCCAACTTTCCATCTAGAGTTGGATCCTTTGTTTGGGCACTTATCACAACATCTCTTATTTTCAAAGTTTGTGACTTATAACTATAAGATAAGATTGTGGGTTTAAATCCTATTAGGACTTTATTAAAGTGTATTTGTAAGTAATTCTATAGGCATTTTTTGAGTTTAGAGGAATGTCTTGACTTTAGTAAGTCCTGAAACCCAACTCATCTAGACTTTTTTGCACCAAAACAAATTGAGACAAAAAAAGAAAAGAAAAAAAGCAATGAACAAAAAAAAAAATGGTTGGAAGATCAGAACTAAGGCAGATTCAATTCCCAGGTTCTTCATCCTTCCTACCAATTCTTTCTTTACAAACCTGCCGATCATACGACTGTATAGTTGCAGAGCTAATATATATATATATATATATATATATATATATATTAACATGATGATGAAAGCGCAAAAGACAAGAATAATAAGGAAAGCCCTGTTGAAAGCAGGGTGTCATCATCAAAGTAATCAAAAAAAATTCTTGAGCAAGGGGAAAATTGAATTAATGGTTATTAAAAAAAAAAAAACAGAGAGAATTTGTATACACATGGTTCAATTCCCAAGTTAATTAATCACTATGAAATTATTTTTCACATAAGGGCAATATTTTACAATGTTCATGACACACTTAAACAAGAACTTGGATTCTTAACAATGGAAAAATGACTCTAAACAACACATAATCAAAGCAAGACACTACCGCAGAAGAAGCTAGGATATAGTCGTATATCTGAGTGAGGATCCCAAGTTTCAGAGGCAGAATTAAAAATTAATAGAAAAAGTAATTATAAATATTATTGATTTCGATGAAAGTTATTTTCCAGTTACTACAATAAATAATTAATTAATAATTGATCGTAATATATATGTTACGGACCTGCATAAGGCCCTATTCAATGTACGGCCTAACTGGAGATATGAATGGATCTCGCCTACTTTATAAGAAGATCCTATCACGTGATAATAGACGAGTATCAATCTGATATGCCCCGGATACTCGCACCTAGATATTTGCACTCAGATATCATGCAGGACCGAGATATCCTCCATAATAACCTCTATAAGAATAGAGGACAGAAAACTAGGTGCACACGTTCTAACTTATGCTCACTTTACTTTTTGCCATACAAAGTACACACACCACTCCTGTGGCTAAACGCTTCCAAGTATTAATCGAACTATGTGAACTTTGATCCCTTCAAAGGGTACATAGACAAGGACCAAAAGATGGTTCAACGCGCTGAATCTTACAAACTTGAAAGCTTTCCTTTCACGGCCACCTCCTTCCAATTCGTCATATTCATGCACCGCAGAAATATGCCTCCCTCTTTTTATTTATTCATTATTTATTTTGTTCTAATTAATGCTGGATGTTATGGTTAAGTTGCTGTAGGTCCAGGGGGAAGAGCTAGAGTTGTTGGTCCAATAAGGCATAAGCTATTCATATACTTGAATTAGAGACCTCTTGAAAAATAAATAAATAAATAAACAAAACCTAATTTAAAATAAACAAAACCTAATTTAGGCCTAGCCACAAAAAAACTAAAGTTTGCTTTGCACTTTTTCCTGGACGGAGGGCTGGCTAGGGGCTACTTTGTTTATCATATGATCATCTAACTTGGTTAGATTATAAGTATTGTTGGGTCAAGTTAGGGGCAACTCTTCTCAAGATATTTTTTACATTCACATGGATCTGTATCTAAAATTTCGTGTTGATTAAGCAGTGGAAACCCTCTTTTACTAACATAAATGTCTGTTGGTAGACATTTTTTTTCTTTTTGGTTGATAAACTGAGTTTGTTTTGCTTTTAATGGACGCAAATAGGGAAAAGTTAGCTAGAGGCAACTAAATGAGGCTATGGTTGGCCAAAAAAAAAAAAAAATTGAGGTCATGATGTGTTTTTGAAATTGAGGTGCTTGGTTTGGTAGTGGAGGGCCTCTACTTCTGAATATAAAATGATAAATCTTTGACTATAAATCCTCTACTTATTTTCAAAATCATTTGAACATATTATGTGATAATTAGGATTCAACTGATCTTAAAGTGACTTATAAAGTCAGTAGGGCCGGCCATTATATTCCTCTTAATCTTTTGCGATTTATTCCTATGGTTGAATTTAGATTCCATTCTAATAGACTTTATAAGAAACTAGTTCGTATATCTCTAACTAAACTGATAAATTGCTCTATATAATTTCATGTAATCTCACACTATCACTATTCTAGATCTCCTATTTCTAGCTAGAACATATAATCATTCATAGTTGAGCAGACCAGAGAAGATGCAAGTTGATCGTTAAGCACAACTAACAATCATAAAATTATATTATAAAAGCAATGTCGTCAAATAGAAGAAATCATCACAAACGTACACATACTATAAGCCATAATTTTGTTTAGATTAATCCTAGAAATTAAAGCACGAGCAAGTTAAAGATTCAATGTGATCCAGATCAAAATACATAGCAATTAGTTTTCTTGAAATTGATGAAGGTCAACAAAAAACTAAAACATGAAACAGGTAGGTCATAGTCCACAAATTGCTGATATATCTCTAATCAAATTGTTGAGCATGCTGTATGATTCATATGTTTTCCTTGATATGGGGATCCTGTAAATGTAAAGCAACAAACATTAGTGCATTAGCTACTTTGGATCATATATCATACTCCCTCATCAACACACATAAATGTTTTGCTTAATAAAAACAATAATTATATCTTAGACACAATTTACTTTATTTTATTTTTTATTTTGAGTTACAATAACTGGTTTTTTTAAAACCAGTCATTGAAACTCAATTTTTGTAGATATTTCAACTTCAATCTCGCGTCTTTGACATTTTATTGTTCCCTCCCTTCTAAATTTCTCTAGATATTTCAACTTCAATCTCGAACCTTCGACATTTTATTGTTCCCTCTCTTTCATAAAAATATAAAATTTTCTCTTCAAAACCCAACAGTGCAGAACGTCTTCCTCAAATCTATCCTGAACGCAATCTTTCAATAAGAGTCTCAAGACCCACCCATCTCTGTCGTTGCACCTAACATCCTTACTCTTGCCACTAAGGAGGTTTTCTATCGCGGTGTGAGTGACTTCGACTCCAACTTGTTCTTTGTCGTGAACTACGATCATGCTGCACAGCCTTCAGATCTATCGTCGGTTAAAGATCTCGGTTGCAGATCTGCGTCTCTCTCACTCCCCCCTCTCATTAAACAATATGTTGAGCAACGATCCCGAGCTCTACTTCTTTGTGCTTTCTTTTGTCGAAAATTTTGAATGGATAGTTCATTGTAGTGTTTTTCTGCTCTATTTCTTGGTGCTTCCTTTTATTTGTCTTCTATTTCATTCAGTTAAGACTTAAGATGTTTTATTTTTTTTTATTTTTCTTCTTATTTTGTGCTTCATTGGACATGAAACGCTCTATTTCTTACGTCAAATCTTGAATGGTGTTGTTTATCATCCATTTTCAATCCATTCTTTTTCTCACGAGGCTTTACCTTCTTCAAATTGTGCCTTATATTGCGTTTTAGATGGTTCTATGGGCTACCTAGTATGTGGGTTTGTAGATATACGAAGACTGTTATTTAAATGTTGTAGACAAGAAAGTAGCTGTAATGTGAACTGTGCTGTGCTCATCAAAGTGTAGGTTGCACCGTGCTTGGTAGTCTAGTCTGATGTATGCTATGTTGTGTACTCAACCTGACATGTGCTTCGCAGTTGGGATGGTTAGCTATTTCAACGACTGTTTTTTTTTTAAAACAGTCTTAGTATGTTATAAACTTTCAACGACACTCCGTTTAATGACCGTTAAAAACAGTCGTCTAATGGTCTTAAAAATGGACGTTAAAAGTATCTTTTGCATGCCATATTAACTACCTTAACTAACTTCCTTAATCTAATTAATTAAGTATATAGGTCTTATATTAGAAACCAATAGAAGTATTTTCACATTTTATCTTTCCTATGTTACGTTAATCCACTACTCAAAACCCATCAAACTATCTTGTATAGATGATAAGCCAGATCAAGTTAGAAGCGATTTAAAAGTTAAAGTTGATCAAATCATTTCACAAGTGGCAATCTGAGTGGAGGTGAAAGTATATAGGAAGGGAAAAAAATAAGTTTTAGATTAATGAAGTTAGTTAATATGACTTTTCCCCCCTAAAACACCATAATTATCTTCCTCAATTCAAATATTTGATAAAACAATAATGAATCTATTCTAGTAAGATGATGCCTGTTGTGATTATTAGTACTGCATATATGAGACATAATTATATTACACATATCTTATTCTTAAAAGTCACAGATCACTTACATTGATATCCTAATCCAACACAGAGAAGGCTAGCTACATATTCTAGCACTTGTATTCTTGGCCCCAACAGAAATGAGACAAGTAGATTTCAGCATTTCAATCAATAAGGCTAAGTAGCGAATCAAAATTTCACATAAGTTCCATGTCTTATTATAGGTCCTATTCTAGCTGCAGTTCTTATTTCTTTCAAGTAATCATTCACAGTTGAATAATAGACACTTCTTCTCAAAGAAGATATTTAGATTAAACAAGACAATTCACACAATTATATATTGAAATCAATGAAAAAGGAAATCACAAGCACATTCTGTTCCCTTAACAGATTAAAACTAATCCTAGGAAAAAGGAATATTGCCAGCCACAAGATGCCAAAAGCACAACAATAAATATCCCAGAAATTGAAGTAAAAAGTTGTTCCATTAGATCAACAACAAGCACGTGCAAAAATACACAAGCAAGTCAAGAAATGAAAGTTTTACCCCTCTGTTTTAGCTTCCCAATGCTTTATGTTGAATTCCTCCAATAATCGAACTTGGAATGGAAGGGTCCTTGTCCAAAAACTGATAGCGGTTAACATTATTGATCAGCATGTCGTACGATTTATTTTCTCCACTTTCCGTATGCCTCCTTTTCATTTCATAGCCATCCTGTGAATGTAATTATGGAACTCACTTAACTGCATAAGTCTATTCAAATCCAATCTAACAGGGCCCTCAGCAACAAAAATTAAGTGTCAATCAAAACAAAACATCAATTAAGCTTCATTCTATATAAGTGGAATAATTATTACCTCATCATAATGTACTGGCTTAGATGATTCATTATCTTTCATTTCTGAGTCATCTTCACTTGTTTTGTCATCATTCTTTACCAATTGAGCTCGTAGGTAAAGGCTATGGAACCTCAAAAGTTTGTTTTCCAACTCCACCATCTTTTTCTGATATTGCCACTTCTTGACAAAATTCCACCATCCTATCGTAGATGTCTCACTAACCAGCTTCTTACCCTCTTCCAACCAACTTGTCAAGCTTTCTGCTGCTTCTTTAGTTGATTCTATCTCCTTTGGTACCTGATCTAATGATTTCATGGTATCTTCTAATTGTTTGATTGTCGTTTCGAGCATACCAAGATCTTCTATCACCATCTCTAACCCACCCTGAGAAAGGATATAACATATGATTGTGATTTTCTGTATTTCACCTCCAATAGAGTACACAAGCAAGAGAATAAGCCCAGTGGCAACGCTTGAAGCTCTAGAATTCGGAGAAGGTACGAAAGATCTAAGAAAGCTGAGATCGAAGAAGTCACTCCACACAGCAGTAAGGGACTTTTCACTCAAACAACGCTTGATAGCTTCCACAGCTTTGTAAATGATAATACCTATAGCAGTGATTTTCACTAAAATATGTATATGTACCCCGCCAAAAAGAACAAAGATAATGAGTGCAAACGGACCAATTCTTGGAGCTTTATTATCATTTTCTTCATCACTAGCTTCGACGCCATTATCTACTTCATCAGGCTCATCAGTACGCCTTAGGCTTTCGATCTGATTGGAGAGTTTATCGAATCGTTCATCGAATCGCGATAATTTCACTTGTACTTTCTTGACCGCTAGAAATGTGCCCATTTTAATATGTAAATTCATGAACCTCGTGATTTCATTGTCCAGCCCCACCAGCTTTGTCTGGTGACTTGCCTTCTTCAAAGGATTCCACCATGAAATGCGATGGCACTTGGAAACTAACTCCTTACCCTTTGTCATAATTGATGTTAAGCGCTCTACTTCTTTCCCAGCCGATTCATTCAGCTCTTGACTCATCTTTTTTATATCTTCGATCATCGAATCTAGATCTTTCAGTGTCTCTTCCAGCTTCATCAGTTCGGGTCTGAACGCTTTAACACGTTTAATAGCTTCCTTAACTTCATTCCCTAATTGAGAAAACACGAACCCTACAGCAGCACCACTGAACGGATCTACCATGCCTTGACACAAAGTTGAAGCACAAAGCTTGATAATCAACAACCACACAACCACATTTATCTTAGCTCCCTTGCTCATTCATTTAATTTCCTCTCATGAGAAAGGAGCTAGGGTGTTGACCAAAATTTCACTAAGTTTCGCAGCCAACGAGAGGGTCAAGTTGATTTAGAAAACTCAGTGTTTCATCACATGCCTTCAAATATTCTAATATTGATTTAGAAATCCGGATCCTCCGCTATTACACGAAAAGCAAGACCCACGCACGCACAAAAGTCATTGAAATGGTGCATATCCTTCGTTAATATTTTAATTCTTTTTTTATGATCATTTCCACTTTTCCCCGTCATGGTTTGTCGGTTATATATGTTAATGCTTAATCGAGTTGGGGCTACCTGCTACCTGGAGATTACCAACTATCGAGATCAAGACATGGATGACCATATTGTATATTCGAACCCAAAAACATTAAGGATAAGACGTATGAACCAATTAATATCAACTTGTAATAAAGAAATATTTCAATTTATATTAGCATATTTGAGCTGATATACTTGTGAGGGACATCATTATATTATATTGATCCTGAAATCACCCGTGTCATGGTAAAGGTGCGGGCATATGCTTATCCTATCCCTAATATGAGCATATTAATATTTTAATTCTCTCTTTATTAGTTCCACTACGTATACTCTCACTAATCCATCGCTCCTCCACATATTTTCGGAAATATTCCCTTTAATCCCTACTAGCTATAAGGTGTCTTCAAGAAAGTGTGATTGATTCTTATGATACATTTGGTAGTTAGTTTCAAGAAGTGTTATATATTTTTTTCCTCATATATGCCTATATTGAATAGAGGTAATCATACTCCTCTCATCATTTTTATATTATATTGGAATAAGAAAAAACATTTATTCTTAATATGCCTTAAAATTTAACTTTCTAAATTTTCCTTTATTGAAAATAGACTATATCATATAAGAATGAAGTCTATGTAATAATAAATGAAGGGGAAAATTATACATTTAGAAGAAAAAAAATTTAATGATATGATTTAAAAATTGAACAAAAAATCCTTTCTTTTAGACTTATAAATAGAATCATGAGTGAAAATTAATATGACATTAAGTTTAATTAGTGTAATTAGTAAGGATAATATTAAAATCTGTTTGAAATTTATGGCAAATTCAATACTTTTAATTGGTTTCATTAATATCTGTAAATTAGTTAGGAGTAACCCACAATTTTAACCGTTTAAAACAATAGTCTTTAAGAATAATGAAATGTGTATGATTTTAAGCACTTATATTTTAAAGGGTTAAGTAGCAAATGCACCCCAGAAATATAAGCCTAGGAGCAATGTTGTCTGGAAATTTTTCTTGTTTCAATGTTGCCCTGGAAATTTCAAAACGTATCAATATTACCCTATTCCATTAAAAAACTAATGTTGACCGTTAACTTTTTAATAGAAATAGACAACATTTTTGAAACTTCCGGGGCAATATTGAGACAAGAAAAACTTCCAGGATAACAGTGCTCCTCAGCAAAAACTTCTGAGGCAAATTTGCTACTTAACCCTATTTTAAATGCTTAGTCTATAGAATTCAATTACATTGAGTTAAAATTCAAGCACTGGAGTTTCAATTAAGTCAAGAGTAGAGCTGGGAATCAGGGCCAGCCCGGCCCTACAAGGCTGGCCCATGAAGGGCAAGGGCTTAACAGGGCCAGTCCTCCAGGGCCCAAAGTTACTATTCCAAATTTTAATTATTTTTCCTCCATTTCTTTAGAGAAATATAATTAGTAAATTACAACAATTAAAGTTTTAATTTATCAAATAAATGTTGTCAATATTAATATCAAAACAACACGAATCATCAAACAAATAAACACAGTCAATAATTCATAATCAAAAGCAAACTATATTCACAAATAACTCACATAACACATAAAAAGCATACCACTAAGCAACGTTAATACGATGACTACTATTTTTGTTCTCTTCGTCATTATCATCAAATAGTAGTCATCGTGGTATAATACCACCTACCACTCAGCCACTGGTATGACCCCCTTTGAAGCTATTTATGGTATCCCTCCACCCATTGACCTTCCTTATATTGCTGGTGATTCCTCCAATGACTTGGTGGATCGCACTTGTTTGTCTCGTGGATTGGTTTTGAGTCATCTTAAGGACCATTTATTGCGAGCCCAGCATCGCATGGTACAGCAAGCAAACAAACACAGGTCTGAACGGCAGCTGAATCCTGGAGACATGGTCTACCTGAAACTTCATCCTTTTCGCAGAAACCTGCTGAATAGTTCTTCCCTTCACAAGTTGGCTGCACGCTACTTTGGGCCCTTTAAAGTCCTCAAAAAAATTGGGGCTTTTGCTTATGATCTTGACCTTCCCTCCACTACTCGTGTGCACCCTGTTTTCCATGTCTCCCTTCTCAAGAAGCACATCGGCCCTGCTGCTACAATTGCACAGACCCTTCCACCAGTGGACGACCAAGGCCAATTTGCCCTTGAACCTGAGTTCATTTTGGGCCGCAAATTGGTACGCCGCAACCACCTTCCTGTCACTCAAGTACTTGTTCAGTGGAAGCTGTCTCAACCAAAAGACGCCACATGGGAAGATCTTTCAGTTATACAGGCCCAATTTCCCCATTTTCCCACTGCTGCGGAACCTACTCATGAAATCCTTGTGGACAAGGATTCTTTTTAGGGGGGGAGTAATTGATATATGTATTCTCTAGTTAAGGGATTTATAGTAAATAATAGTAGGGAATAGAATCAGAATTAGTTAGAAGAGAGAGAAGGAGAGCATTGACGTGGCTAGGCAGAATAGAGTATAACTGTTGTACTGATCAATTGCCAAAAAGTGTGAATGAATTCAGTTAATTTCCCTTTCTAGCTGTATCACTAATACAGTATCATTCAATCTAGAACACCTGGGAACATTATGATTAAGGGATTTTAACACTTCCTACTAAGTTTGATATAGCTTGGAGCTAAAATTGTCGATCTTCCTTCTTAACATGTGATGGTTATTTGAAAAATTTGTTCCTCATCTTTTTTTTTTCTTTTTTTTGGGGTAAATTTTGGTCTCTGATCCTTTGTCTTCTTCATTGCTCCTTGCCACAGATCCTTTTTATTTGGTCTTCCTCTCCTCACTTAGTTGCAACCAAAGTTAGCTAGATTCGTTGATATAGCATCTTAAGATGCATGAGGGTAAGCATTAAGCACTTGTTTCAATTCATGCATTCCTCCTTACCTTTTTCTGAAATTTTGCAGAGAAATGTTAATGATGCTTTGAGGGTCCTTGAGCGCATGAAAGATACCAATATCAAGCCTGATTCAAGTACATACAACCATTTGATTAGCAACTCTAAAACTGAGGAGGATATAACCAAGGTATCTTGGGATCAACTATGTCAATAGTTTCTTACATACTTCTTTCAGATAACGGAGCAATACTTCATTTGATTTTTGTTTGGCATGCGGTTATGATTTTAGCATTCAAGCATTGATCCCCCAAGAAATTAAATGACCACTGTTCTCACACCAAACATATGTTGTAGTTGCTGAGTAAAGTATTATTTTGACCTTTGATGAACTGAAGTCGGTAATAAATTTTCTGTTGATTCAAATTTTATAATATTAGCATCTTAAGTTTCAAGTTTTTTTTTTTTTTTTTGATGTGCTAACTAAGTGATCTGCTTAATGTAGTATTATGAAGAAACAAGAAAGGAAGCAGTCTAACTGCCGACCTACAAAGCATACTTTTGTGGCCCTTGTAACTGCATATGCAGCCTGTGGACAGTTGGAGAAGGCAAAACAGGTATGGGCACAAACAATATCACTGCGGGGTTCTAAACTAAATAGGAACATAGATGCATTATGAATGAATGAAATACGTAGCCGATTGAACTTATGTTAATGAATAATTACACGTGGACCTGCCATGCTTATATGGGCTTCAAGCACTATATACTGGTACTTCATGATCCAAAACCAAGAGACAAAGAAGCATTATGAGAGCATGATATATCTAGCCATTTAAGTTAATGTGTCAATGAATTATTGCTTGAAGAACTATATCAATATTATATAGCCATTTAAAGCGCTAGTTCTGCTGCTATCTAATCAGGTGGTCTTAGATCCAGCCATTCCTGCAAAGAGCTCAAATGAAATCAAATGTGCTCTTCTCTCAATTCTTGCATCACATGGGCAATTGTCAGATTCTCTCATATTTATGAGGAAATCAAGGAATCTGGAAACAATCTGGAGCCAAAAGCTGTTATAAGTCTTATTGTAAGATTGATATATTTCATATTTGCAACTTGTGTAGTTTCTCCCTTGCAAAGTAGTTATAATCAACTTATTGGATATTTATGGGAGGGACACATCAAATCTGATGAGGAGTTGGATAGATTGTTTCTGCTACTTAAAGAATTGACCGATCCTGACTATTGGATAGATGGTTGCTTTACAATTATTATGTTGTGTAGAGAACAAGCATTTAAGGTTTGATATCTGTTCTCCTACAAAATTTTGTTCAGACATGAAATATATTCTGCAAATTATGCAATTAAATTTATGATGATGATCAAAACCATAAACTGGATAATGAAAGAAGTAAATATTCTTGTGTTTGGATTATAAAGTGATATAACTTCTGATTCTCTCTCTTTTGTTCATGTTGTATGATGATACTTGATATCTCTCAAAAATTGTAAAAATATGAGCTCTGTTTGACTGTAAAAATATGAAAAAAAAAAAGAAAAGAAAAAAGACGTCTTGAATCAACTCAGGACGCCACAAATCAGATTTGTGGCGTCCTGAATCAGAAATTCAGGATGCCACAAATCATAACTAAGACGTCTTGAATTTAAATTTAGGACGCCTTAAGTCCCATTTTCGACTCCCTAAAATTTAATGGGGACATCGTAATTTTAACGTCCCCCTAGGTAGACGTCCCTTAAAAAAGGAACGTTAATTGGGCCAAATTTAGGACGTTAAAGCCCTTTTTTGTAGTAGTGTACATTTGGTGGTATCATAGCATAAGTTTTGGCAGCAAGAAAATATTATACTGATACTTGATTACATAGTGGCAGAAAATGAAGTATTAGGGTATTACACTATGAAACCTTAAGAGTTCGTTTTTCAACTTCACTATCTTCTGATATTGCCGCTTTTTAACAAAGTTCCACCATCCAATCTTATTTGTCTCGCTAACTAACTTCTTACCCCTTTTTAACCCGCTTGTCAAGCTTTCTGCTGCTTCACTGTTTGATTCTATCTCCATTCGTGCGTACCTGATCTAATGATTTCATGGTATGTTCTAATTGTCAGATAGCCGTTTCCAGCAAACCAAAATCTTTTATTACCATCCCGAACCCACCATGAGAATTAATATAAGATATGATTGCATCAATATATTTATGTTGTTCGCCCATTGTGTTGCATACTACTACTTTGATAATTATAAGAATAGGAACCCTAAAGTTGGCAGCAGATTCCATATTTGATGCTATCTCATCTATCTTGAAGGCCTTAACTAGTCGAAGCATGTACCACCTACAATGTACTAATACCACCTTCAGGTATTTAAGTTCATATACTGATACCAGCTTCCAATATTCAGTTATACTAATAACACCTTCAGGTATACTAATACCACTACTGCTAGAGTATCAGTAGGGTATTTCATTTGGTGGTATCAGAGCATAGGTTCTGACAGCTACATAATAGTATATTGATACTTGAATGCATAGTGACCGGAAACGAAGCAATAAGGCATTACATTATGAAACCTCAAGAGTTTATTTTCCAACTCCACCATCTTCTGATATTTCCACTTCTTACCAAAGTTCCACCATACTATCTTATATGTCTTGCTAACCAACTTCTTACCCTTTTCCAACCAACTTGTAAAGCTATCTTCTACTTCTCTACTCGATTCCATCCCCTTCCGTACCTAATCTAGTGATTTCATGGTATCTTCTACTTGTTGGATAATTGTTTCTGGCAAACCGAGATCTTTTATCACCATCCCTAACCACCTCCAATGTATTGATACCACTAATACTGCCTTCAGGTATATTGATACTCTCTTCAGGTATATTGAAACCACCTTCAAGTATTCAAATATACTGATACCAACTTTATACTAATACCAGCTTCAAGTATTCAGGTATACTGATACGACTACTGCTCCGATAATTATTAGAGTATCAATAGGATATTACATTTGGTGGTATCAAAGCATATGTCTAGAAGCAACAAAATAGTTTTTTTTTCCCTCCTTTTTAAATTCTTGAGTGATTTCAAAGCATAGGTTTTGGAAGAAAAATAATCTTAAGAGTCGTTTTTTCTTCTTTCTAAATTCTTGAATGAAAAGGTTATATTTATATTGAAGAATTTACTGAAGGTGGACTGTGATTCAAATAATTGTATATATAACTTTAACTAAGTTAATTATATTTTTTACAATAGGCCGGGATGGTGTAAAGCATGCTGCTATCATATTCATTTCCCCAGCATTATTGTTCTTATATTATATTCCTTTTTTTAATTATTTTTGTTATTGATATATAAGAAATTGCAGGCATAATGTTTATTTTGTAAAATACTAGTTAATAAAATCATTGTTGTGGGCGGCAGCCTTCTGAAGAACTAATAAATAAAAGTCAGGCATATATTAGCAACCGGTTAAATTACACAAAACTTCCCTCAACTTAAAATTAAATACAAACTAATCTCCTTAACCTTTAAAACATGATAATAAATACTGTTAGATATATAAATCTGTACAAATATCTCCATTTTTTTTAATGAATATAACCCCCCAAAAAAATTGGAGGCCATGAGAATTATCTTTATAAATAAAAATGTTCAAGGAAGTTAAATGTAAGATTTCAATTTTCAAAGGTTTAAAAAATTATTTAAATATATCACATAAAATTTAGAATTTTTGTTTTTTGTGTAATTTAATTTTAACCTTACAAATATTATGCAAAAATAAAGACCGACACACCTCAAGTTATGAAAATTGTGCGCATGCTTATCCCCTATCCTCAATATGAGCATATCCATATTTTAATATTATTTTTTAAAAAATAATCACTAGCCACATAGAACATAGAATAAGGAAAGTCTTCTCATTGCATTTTAATATTTTTTTGGAAAAGAAATGAAATTTTATTATAAAATTTAAGTTGGTTAAACAATTGGGAAAATATCACTAAGGTCCTGATAAATAAATAAATAAATAAATAAATAAATATATATATATATATATATATATATATATATATATATAAATAAAAGGTCCATATTAATAAGTGGAAAGCTATCATTAACAAAAAACTACCTTAGGACAAGTTATAGGACTTAAATAAAGTGTAGAAAAAAACTGAACAGAGGACTCATGTGAGGACAGTTTGAATAAAACCTTGTAGTTGACAACTTATTTAAAAATTTAGTTGTTAATAAAACATAATAACATTATACAATACATGTAGTTATCTCACTTAGTGAGATAATCACTTCACTACCAAAAAAATGACATTTTGTAACAATTGAAATTACGTATTTGTAGCGGTTTTTACCACTAAAAACCGCTACAAATGACATTAGTAGCGGTTTAACGAACCGCTACAAAATACACCGAAATAAAATGTTTTGTAGCGGTTTCTAAAACCGCTACTCATGTAATAAAACCGCTACTGAATTAGTAGCGGTTTTAAGTTATTGCTACAAGATGACGAATTTTAAAAAAAATGGCGCCAAAATTTTGTAGCGGTTGTAAAACCGCTACAAATATTGGATAAATTTTCATAAGTTGCGCCAAATATTTAAACTAAATTTGAATTAAAATTTGTAACGGTTGTACAACCGCTACAAAATATTACAAAATGAAAAAAATCATCATAATTTGAGTCCATTATTATAATATTTTGTTGAATATTTTTATTATTAAGTGATAAATTAAATGATAATAGTTAATATTTAAAAAATGATTAACTCAAGTTAGATAAGTATAAATATTATGTAGGTATAATACTGAGAATGTGTAGATAATAAGGATTTATTGTGTTGTCCACCTCTGAGCAAAAAAATTATGTTGTCTATTAGATGATATTTGATTATGGAAAGAATGTCTATGATGATAGAAGGAATATTGAGGAAATATTCTTAAAGTTCTGGATAAAAAAAAATAGTATTAATATTATAATAAGGAAAAAATAAAACATTAAAAACATAGAATTTGAAAGGAGTGGGAAGAAATGAGAGAAAACGAGAGAGGAGTGGGAAAAAATGATTAAGAGTGTGTGAAATGAGGTATGATGGGAGTATTTATAGGGATATGCGTAACAACGTTTGTAGCGGTTGATGCGACGGTTTTTGTAGCGGTTTAACGTTTGTAGCGGTTTTTTTCCGTTTTGTAGTGGTTACAAAACCGCTACAAAAATTCATTGGTATTTTTTAAAAAATAAAAAAATTTAAAAATATCACATTTTGTAGCGGTAATACTAAAAACCGTTACAAATTAATGAATGTTGGTGGGATTCGAAATATTCAAATTTCAATATTATACACTTTGTAGCGGTTGATGCGACAGTTTTTGCAGCGGTTTTTTTACGTTTTGTAGCGGTTACAAAACCGCTACAAAATTCATTGATATTTTACAAAAAATTTAAAAAATTTAAAAATATCACATTTTGTAGCGGTTATATTAAAAACCGCTACAAATTAATGAACGTTGGTGGGATTCGAAATATTCAAATTTCAATATTATACACTTTGTAGTGGTTGATGTAACAGTTTTTGTAGCGGTTTACATTTGTAGCAGTTTTTTTACGTTTTGTAGTGGTTACAGAACCGCTACAAAATTCATTGATATTTTTTAAAAAAATAAAAAAATTAAAAATATCACATTTTGTAGCAGTTATACTAAAAACCGCTACAAATTAATGAACGTTGGCAGGATTCGAAATATTCAAATTTCAATATTATATACTTTGTAGTGGTTGATACGACAGTTTTTGTAGCGGTTTACATTTGTAGCGGTTACAAAACCGCTACAGAATTCATTGGTATTTTTAAACTGCGACAAATCAACCGCTACTAAATGGCCCGCCATAAGGCGCCAAACTGGTGCCATATTTGTGGCGGTTTGTATAACTAAACCGCTACAAAATAACCGCCACAAATTTGGCGCCAACTTGGAACCATATTTTGTAGCGGTTAGTTTATGATAACTGCTACAAATGTCGTTCATGAATTAGCGCGCCATTTGACGCGAGTCATACCACCACAAATTTGTAGCGTTTTCGGTATAAACTGCTACAAATGTACATATTTGTAGCGGTTTATTTTAACCGCTACTAATGAACCGCTACAAATTGGCCTTTTTTTTTTTTTGTAGTGTTTGTTGTTCCTGTCGTAGTATTTTCCTCATCGATCCTAATTATTCAAATACCAATCATCCTCGTTTTCTTTTTTTCTTTCTTTTTCGGTTGTAACGCTCTTCATCTTCCTATCCCGCCACCTTCCTTTTTCTAGTGTCTTTGCCTCTTTCTCTTCCATGTGTCAAGGCTTTGAATCGAAACAAAGCATTTGAATTTGAATGTACACGATAATTATCCGAACCCATCCGTATATCCAAACAGCATATCTAAAAGAATTTGAATTCACCCCTCGTCCTTAGATTCAACTGGTAAAGGGGTCAGACACTCTCACAAAAGGGAGGGGGTTCGATTCTGGAGTTAATCAAGGTGTTGGAGGAGGTTCCTAACTCCTAGATGAATAAGTGAATGCCTACGAGTAATAGATGGCTCGCCCTGCCCAATATCGGTATCACCTAGGAGGAAGAAAGATTCCGTCCTACCCTTGAATCGTGACTAAACCCAACCCCTTTCCTAAAATTTCAATAGCAAAAAAAAAAAAGAAAAAAGAAAAAAAGAATTTGAATTCCTTTTAAGTTGAGCCACACTCACACACACACCTACATGTTGTCAATTAATGGAAGCTTTTGTTTTGTCTGTATAACATCTTTAGTTATCATGGACAAATTAAGTTCTGCAAGGAGATGAGTGCTTCGATGCATAGTGTGTGTGACTGTGTAATTAATGATAAGAATACCGAGGAACATGTTGGTTTGATCACGTTTTGTTTTGTTTTTGTTTTTGTTTTTGTTTTTGTTTTTTTTTTTTTGGAACAAGGATTGAGACTACTTTTGGCCATTTATATAGAGCACTCACATCTCATGAGTCATGAGGAATATCATCACAGATTCACTGTTCCTGACAACATCACGGGCCTCACAGCACATACACTTCTAATTGCAATCTCTTGGCCATAGACACACAAACACACACACACACAGTTCCACCTTACAGGTTTAACATTAACCGTACATCATTTCATCTAAATAGTTCCAAAAACAAACAAACAAACAGCTGCACAATGAGTAGCATTTGAGTTAACTTCCTAATTTTATTACCTCTATGGTCAATTATTTGGGGTAGTTAGAGTTTAAATTTTGTATGTCCTAATTATAAGGCATACCTAAATAATTTCTTTTAAATCACTAATTTCCTCCTTTAATTTAACCCCTCATTAAATGTTAAAGCATATATGAAATTTAATGTTTGAAGTATGTATATTTAATATGGACAAAATAAGAAAGTTGCTCTGTTGAGTTTTTAAATAGAGTTAACGAGTTGAAATATTTTTTCCTAAACAAACATGTTGAAATAAGTCACTTATGAGCCCTCGTAATGGTAGTTATTTAAGGAATATTCTTATTTAAATTACAATAGATATTAATCTCAACCAAGTCATTACTTGAAACTTGAAAGACAGCGAAAAAGACCTGGTCTTTTTGAACCATCACACACAATAGTCGTCGACGAAATCAATTATATCCAAGACCCAGTATCCCAATAAAGCCATCGAAGTCTACGCCGCCGTTTTGGTCGCCGCCACCGAGTGCGATCATATCTTCAATATCTTGGTCAGTAACGGGGATGCCAGCCCACTCCATGAAGCTTTTCAGATCATAGTGGCCAAGCTTGCCGTCCCCGTCGTGCATGTCCATGAGTCTGAAAACTTCCTTCATCACTCCACCGTCCCATCCAGTTTTTCCGCCACCGGCTGCCATTTCCAATACGCACTCGAACTCTTCGTACTCCACCAAGCCGTCTCCGTTAGTGTCCGCCACCATCATCATCAACCCTATTATTTCACCTTTGTTGGTGCCGTGGTAGCAAAACCTGCTGTAGAACGAGTGAAGATCATCGTGGCTTATTTTTCCATCACAATTAACGTCAAGCACATCAAATGCTTGTCGCAAAGATGGGTTTGTGGCGGCGGAGGAAGAGGAGGAATCACAGTGAGAATGGAGATTCCGGCCGGAAGGACACATGAGAGTGCTTTTGTTTGTTCCTTAAAAGGGAGAGAGGGAGGTAAAATAAAAGAGAGAGAGAGACGCACAGAGGGAAGAAGCGATGGGCTGAGTAAAAATAGTCCTTGGTGGTCCAATAACTTCCAAGGGAAATGGGGTCTAATGTCCCCACATATTTTCAGACAGGACGGTTGGATTTGGATTATTGTGAAAAGATTCACGAGGACATTCAAGAAGAAGTGTATGTGTGTGTCTATATATATAGATATAGATATCTAATGTTTCTGTTCTAAAAATATATTTGGGAAAATCCTATATAAAGTTACTTAAAATAGGAAAATTCTAAATTAGGTTAGTAAATTCAATGAATCCGTAATTAAGTTATTGACCCAATTTAGAATTTTAAAATTTAGATTAAATGACGTTACTGTCCTCTCATAGTCTCGTCTTTCATCTTAACCGAGTTTCAATACTTTTATCTTATTTTTACAATAACTGTAAATATACATAAACATTAATATATAATAAAATAAAATATGATTAACTTAGATCAAATAATTTTTTTATGTAGAAGAATGATCAGGAATAATTCAAAAAAAAGTATCAACCCCAATATTAATTAAATGATTTCTAGTTGAACATTAGAATTTAAAAAAATATATTCTTTACTTAATTTTTTGTTCAATGAGAAAAAATGTTAATATAAAAAATAATTTGTTTGATATAGCAAATTGCATGTCAAAGATTTTTATTAATGATTTTTTAATCGAAAAGATATTTATTAACATAAAAAAAACTTATAAGTAAAATCACGTGATTAATGAAGATTGATTTTTTTTTATTGACAAAAAACTAATTTGAGTTCTTTTAAAAATAAAATTTTATCCAAAATATTGAATAAAAACATTTAATTGATAACGGTGTTATGCTTTTTTTTTCTCAAATCATTTTTCATGAACACAAAAACTCCTTTGATTTAAATGAATCATATTTTATTTTATTACGTATTAATGTTAATATATATGCACACTTATTAAAAGACTAAGTTAAAGAGTGATTAAATTCTTTAAAGAGAAAAGATGATAGAGAAGATTAGAAAAGTGCAATAAAGTCAATTTATCTATATTTTAAAATGAGTAAATACCCTATTTGGTCCCTGAAAAAAATCACGGACCCCTTTTTGGTCCCTCAGTAAAAATAACTCATCCTGTAATCGCTGTAAAATCCAAAAACCGTCCACATTAGTCCTTCCAGGTTGAAGAGGAAACATGCAATAAAGTGTCCCAAATGTGGTTAGGGATTACAGGATGAGTTATTTTTACTGAGGGACCAAAAAGGGTCCGTGATTTTTTTCAGGGACCAAATAGGGTATTTACTTTTTTAAAATCCTAAATTGAGTCTATAACTTAATTAAGGATTTATTGGGTCTAACAATTTGATTTAGAATTTCTCTATTTTAAGCAACTTTACATAGGCTTTTCCCTTGTTTTTTTTTAACGTTAATAAATATCTTTTCTTTTAAAATATCATTAATGAAAATCTTAAATATATAGTTTGCTATATCAAATAAGTTATTTTTTATATTAACATTTTTTTCAATGAACAAAAAATCAAGTAAAAAATAATTTTTTTATTCTAATGTTTAATTAGAAATCATTTAATCAATATTGGGAATGATATATTTTTTTGAATAATTCCTGATCATTCTTCCACACAAAAAAATTATTTGATCTAAGTTAATCATATTTTATTTTATTTTTTTTATTAATGTATATATATTTACAGTTATTGTAAAAATAAGTTAAAAGTATTGAATGTAACATCCCGTCTTTTAATATGTGATTTTCAAAAGAGATTATCAGAGTTTTGAATAATTTAAACAGTGTGGCATCGGAAAAGAGTTTTCATTTTAAAACAAAACGAGTATCTGATATTTAACCAACATTGGTGTGTTGATACTAATACAGTCATCCAAATATTCAAGTACTCAAAGTACATAAGAAAACAGCAACAGATAAACAATCCTCCGTCCGAGTCCTTATACAGCCTGCTTACCCTTGTCAGCAACCCTGTCTCCGCCAGAACCTGAGGCTATGGCAAGAGCTGAGGTTCAATTCCCATTGAACCTCAGGTAACAGTTAACCTCATGCTTATGTAACAATTTTATATATAATAGATATTCATGATAGTTTCAGCATAATCACATTTTAACAGCACAACCACCTCATATTTTAATCCAGTCTGCACTACCCAGTGCCACGGTGTACATCCGTGTCCTCAGCGCTAGGAAAACTCAACGGCATTATCATGACTATAACCCGTATATAGCTTAATGTGTATGCACAATTTTATAAAAACAGAATCTCAGACTATCCATCACATAAAAATTTACAATAAGCATCAGAGTTAAGGTTACAGTACGCGTCCGTACCTTCGTTGATGATGTTTTGGTACGTTTGACTAAAACGGTACTTCTAACGGAAAACAGCGGTACAAGTTCACAGATACCCTATAGGAACAATATCACATTTATCAGTGGCCATCAACTTTGCAATACTTGTGGAATTCTACGTTGAAGATTTACTATTCATGTGAATAGTATTCACTATTCATGTGAATAGTACCAGTAAAAATATTTTTACCGTGACGGTAAATAATTTTTTACTGTTTGGTAAATAGTATTTACTGTATTGGTAAATAACATTACTGCCCAAGAATAATTCTTTTCTGATGTGACAGATCAGACTAAGCTGCAGCCACAGAGCATACTCAGAAAAACTCTATCAGGCTTTTCTACTATAATTACCGAAAGAAACTACCAAATCTTAAGACTAGGGACCAAAGAACTTACCCTTGAAGTTCTTACTCCTTTTCTCCAGCTCCGAGAACTTTACTCTAAATTCTCACTCTAAACTCTAAGAATTCTCTCTCTTCTATTAAACTCGACCGTTGTGATCTGAGTTTGGTGTGAAGAAAATGAAGAAGTGAGGCCTCTATTTATAGTGTTGGAAAATGGGTCCTTAAGTGTAATTTCTTGTTTTTGGGTCATTTTTCGTAATTTCAAAAAAACTAAAAAGGAAACCCGTGAACAATTTTTAAAATTTTTAATAATATTTTAATATTTATTATAATATAATATTATTATTTAAATAATAAATTATTATTGAGTGGGTCCCGCTGACAAAATTTTCAAACTCACGAGAGTTTCTGTCGGGAGAGGAGAAAATTTTGTCAGTGGGTCCCACACCTTTAAATATTATATTATTTTTTACTAATAAAGTTCCCTATTCGGTGTTCTGATCGCGTGATCTTTTGCAAATTCTCAAAAATCCAGAAGCACAGTCTTGAAGCTCTATTCTTCCTCTTTAGAAATATCTGGGTCAACTGAATTTTTGACCTCATTCAGGATATTTCGTAATCTGTCAAAGATTTTAAGTCGGACACTGCCGGAAACAGAAATTACTTCGGGTGACACCAACTTCGAGACAAAAATTCACTGATTCATAATATGCCCTTACCCAAGAAACCTAGTTCACGGTTTACAAGATATAATTTTATTTCTATTATTTCCCAAAATATAAGATATTACATTTCTCCCCCCGTTAAATAAAATTTCGCCCTCGAAATTTACTCCATACTAACTAAACATTGAGCCATGAACTCCGGATATCTTTCCCTCATATCTCCCTCTGTTTCCCAAGTCGCCTCATTAGGAGATAAACCCTTCCAGACCACTTTCACAACAGGAATATTTCTGTGTCGAAGCCGTTTCTCCTGGTAATCGAGAATTCGCTCCGGCTCGACCTCAAAAGTGTTATCATGTCGTACCTCGACATCCTCATACTGAATAACATGGTCATGGTCAGGTTGGTATTTCTTTAGTTGAGAAACATGGAAAACATCATGGAGTTTACTCAAATTCGGGGGTAAGGCTAACTGGTATGCGACCGGTCCACGTTTTGCCAAGATTTCGAATGGCCCAATGTAACGAGGACTTAGCTTTCGCCGTTTAAGAGTTCTACCAACACCGGTTACCGGGGATATCTTGAGAAACACATGGTCTCCAACCTCGAATTCTAGTGGTCTTCTCCTCTTATCTGCGTAACTCTTCTGTCTGCTTTGTGCTGTTAGGAGTCTCTGTTTGATCAATGCAATTTGCTTGGAGGTCTTATCAACTAAATCTGTCCCGATGAATTCTCGCTCCGACAATTCTGTCCAGCATATAGGTGATCGACACTTCCGCCCGTACAATGCCTCAAACGGAGCCATCTGTATGCTCGAATGGTAACTATTGTTGTAAGCGAATTCGACCAGCGGTAAATGTTCATCCCAATGGCCTTTGAAATCCAATACACACGCTCTAAGCATATCTTCTAGAGTCTGTATTGTCCTTTCAGATTGACCATCGGTCTGCGGGTGATAAGCCGTACTAGGCCTTAGTTTAGTTCCCATCTCTGCATGCAAAGCCTCCCAGAATCGGGATGTAAATCGCGGGTCCCGATCAGAAACGATGCTCTTAGGTACACCATGAAGTCTTACGAACTCTTTGATATAAATCCTCGCCAATTGTTCTGGTGAGTAATTAATACTAATGGGGAGAAAGTGTGCTGACTTAGTCAATCGGTCAACAATTACCCAAATCGCGTCGTGATGTCTAATCTTGGGTAAACCTACCACTAAATCCATGGTGATATTCTCCCATTTCCACTCCGGAATTTCCAGTCCTTGAAGAAGACCAGGGGGTCGTTGGTGTTCAGTTTTAACTTTCTGACAGGTTAAGCATCTACCCACGTACTCGGTTACGTCTTTCTTCAGCCTGGGCCACCAAAACTCGGATTTCAGGTTCTGGTACATCTTCACCATTCCTGGATGTAGAGTGTATCTGCTCTTATGAGCCTCATCTAGTATCTTCTGTCGCAATTCACCATCCTTCGGAATGTAGATCCGCTTCTTGTATCTGACCAAACCACTAGGTGATAGGTCAAGGTCTTGAGTTTCACCTTGTGAGATCTTTTCTCGCGCTGCAATAGCCCATTCGTCGTGTCGCTGTGCTTCCTCAACTGTATCTCTCAGATCGTATTCCCCTTGACTAACAAGGAGACTTGCAAGATACACGTCATCGGGCGCGTAGTGTCTCATGCAAATCTGATTGGACAGGTTCAGGTCTCTGAAATCTTCAAGTAGTCTCCGCTCTTGAATCATCATGTATGCTGCGTGCACCGTCTTTCTACTAAGCGCATCTGCTACGACATTTGCTTTTCCGGGATGATACTTGATCTCCAGATCGTAATCTTTTAGTAAGTCCATCCAGCGACGTTGTCTCATGTTGAGCTCTTTTTGATCAAACAGGTATTTCAGGCTCTTGTGGTCGCAGTATAACTCTACGACTGCACCATAGAGGTAGTGCCTCCATATCTTTAAGGCGAATACAATAGCCGCAAGTTCTAAGTCGTGAGTAGGGTAGTTCAACTCGTGAGGTTTCAACTGGCGAGAAGCATATGCCACAACTCTGCCCTGCTGCATGAGAACACACCCTAATCCTTGCCCACTAGCATCACTATAGACAACGTACGTTTCGTCTGGATCTGGAATTATTAATACTGGAGCTGTAGTCAACTTCTCCCTCAAAGTTTGAAAACTCGCCTCACAATCATCGTCCCATATGAATGGTTGTTTCTTCCTTGTGAGCTTCGTTAATGGTAAGGCAATACGTGAGAAATTTTGTATGAATCTGCGGTAATATCCCGCTAATCCCAGGAAACTACGTATCTCTGCCACCGTTTCCGGCCTCTTCCAGTTCAGAACCGCTTCCACTTTACTAGGATCAACAGCTACACCATCGCGAGATACGACATGACCCAGAAATTTTACCTCTGGTAGCCAGAATTCACACTTGCTCAATTTAGCAAAAAGTTGTTTGTCACGGAGTATTCCCAACACGAGTCGCAGATGTTCTTCGTGTTCTTCCCTGCTTTTAGAATAGATTAGGATGTCATCGATGAACACCACTACAAACTTGTCTAGGTGTAAACGAAAGATTCTATTCATGTAATCCATGAATACGGCAGGCGCATTTGTCAATCCGAAAGGCATCACAAGGAATTCGTAATGCCCGTATCTGGTTCTAAAGGCTGTTTTTGGAACATCACTGGTTTTCACTCGCAGCTGGTGGTATCCTGAGCGTAAGTCAATTTTAGAGAATACACAGGAACCAGATAGTTGATCGAGTAGATCGTCAATGCGAGGAAGTGGGTACTTGTTTTTGATAGTCACCTTGTTTAACTCGCGGTAATCGATACAAAGTCGTAAACTTCCATCTTTCTTCTTTACAAACAGTACTGGGGCTCCCCATGGCGACACACTAGGTCGAATAAATCCTTTCTCCAGTAGCTCCTCAAGCTGTTTCTTTAATTCCAGCATCTCGTTTGGTGCCATACGATATGGTGCTTTTGATATTGGTCCAGTGCCTGGCATCAAGTCGATGGCGAATTCAACCTCTCTCTCAGGGGGTAACTTGGTGAGATCTTTGGGAAACACATCAGGGAATTCATTCACAATGGGAATGTCTTTGAGTGATGGTTCGTCGTCTATCTTGATTGAGAAGAACACCATATACGCTTGGCAACCTTGCTTCATGCATTTTTCTGCTTCTGCACTAGAGAGGAAATTCAGACTCACATTGATCTTGCTCTGGTCGTGTGGTGGTGAGAATCGTATTTCTTTATTACCACAATCAATGACCGCGTTGTTTGCCGTTAGCCAATCAAGACCAAGAATGACATCAATGCCATGAAGCGGTAATCGGATAAGATCTATGTTAGATTCTCGTCCGTTCACACTCGCAATGCAATTAAGACATGCATCAGACGCTAAAGATTTCGCGCCAAGTGGGGTAGCTACTATCAAATCATATGGTAGTCTATAGGCTTGCATTCCTAGTCGTTTTGCACAATCGTAAGAAATAAACGAGTGACTAGCACCCGAATCATACAATGCCTGTAGTAGATTTCCATTAAGAGAAATAGTACCTTTGATCATCTCAGGAGATTTCTTGGCTTCCTCATTAGTCAGAGCAAAAACTCGTCCTGCGTTCTGCGGTCTCGCTTCCAAAGCTTTTTGAGGACAGTTTAAGCTAATATGCCCCGGTTTCTGACACCTGAAGCACACTGGCTTTCCCTCACAGTTAGCTCCCGGATGGAACCTTCTGCATTGCGGACAGGCTTGGGATGTCTGCATTCTTGGAAAGTTTTGCTGTCTCGGTTGAAATGGCCTCTTATTCCCTTGTTGGGAATTATTCCAAGGTGCCTTCCTCTTCTGTGCTGGGTTGTTGCGATTGAAACCACTACGGTTGGGGCCGCTACTGCTGAAGTCTCTGGTCTTGCGAAGCTCCTTTAAGTTTCGTTCGATGAGTCGGCAGGCTTCTACAGCTTGATTTAGTTCCAGAAATTTGTGCGATACCAACCTTTCCCTTATCTCATACTTTAGTCCATACACAAGTATATTTGCAATGCTGCTCTCGTCATTATCTCGCCTCAGAAGTGATGAGTACCGAGATAAGTTGGTGAAACGAGCGAAGTAATCATCGAAAGATTCTTCCCGACCCTGACGGATATGCAGGAACTCTGTCTCCTTCATCATCTGTACTGAGGGTGGAAAGTACTGCTCGTTAAACTTTTCTTGGAACGTTTCCCATGTGACGGGACAGTTTCGGCTTCGGAGGGTTGCCGCGGTGTTTCGCCACCAACGATCGGCGTCTCCTGCTAGCTTGTAAATTGCCAATTGAGCCTTCCTGTTATCCGGACATTCTAAGACCTCAAAGATCTTTTCAAGATGCAATAACCAATCCTCAGCTGAATCAAGTTTTCCTCGGAATACTGGTGGCTTGTGTTTGCAGAATTGTGTCACCCAGTATTGTGTATCCTTAGCTTCTCTGACAGGTTGATGTTGTTCCACCAGTACTCTCTCCTGTCGAGGAGATGACTGAGATCGTTCTGGTCTCTCAAATGCGTTGCTGCGCTCGTCTTCTTGTTCTTCGTAATTTTCTCCTCCCTCTCGTTGTTGTTGCTGTTGCTCTCCTTCAGCCTGTTGTTCTTCATCCCCTTGTCCTCCCTGCCTGTTGGCGAGAAGCGCATCGATGAGAGCTCTCTGTTCTTGTATTATTCTCCTCATTTCTTGAAGTTCATCTTGTACTGGTGGTGGAGGTTCATGTTGTTCGAGTTCAGGGTTTGGTACTACTCGCAGTTGCCTACCCCTACCTCTGCCTCGGCCTCTGCCTCGACCTCGGCCTCGGCCTCTAGGAGTTCCGGCGCCTCCCAAAGTTGCCATATTCTAAATTCCAAAGGTTAATAGATATAAACACTAGAAAACAAAAAGATTACACATAACATAAGATCACAAATTTCATATGAATCACACCAAAGCGTATATAGTACACCCCTTTTATTCATTAATGGTGATTACACAAACTACAATTATACTTAGTCCTACTGTTACAAAACTATTGCTACTACTACTTCCATGGTTCATTGAACTGTTGTAGGGTTGTCTTTGTCTTTCTACATGACCAGGTGAACTAAATGCTGGAGGCAGAAAATGCACGAGCACACATCCTCGATGTGGCCCTTATTCAGAATTTCATTGATTTTTGTTTTCCAGAAATGGGTGCGAGGAAAGTGATGAAGGGTGGATTTAACCCAGTCTCTAGAAGGATACGGAAAATGGTAGCGAGAGTTTGCCTGGTAAAATTCTCTGACTCGGGTCAGATACAGTAGGTATTTGTCTTTCTCGGTCTTAGTAGTGAGAGCGGCATGGAGAAATTCCAAGTGTAAGGCTAAAGTTAAGATGGAGTTTTCATCTAAGACGTACTCCAGGTTGCCAGAGTTGGCGTCAGAGTCATAGTCGAGATCTTGTATCTGAGGATAGTCAAAGTTATCACCTATTGAGGAGTGATGTGAAATGCTGGGATTTCCGGGTTCCGGTGAGTAGGGCTCTGCAAGAATGGGTATTGAGTCATATAGATGGTCGGGATACTCAGGTCCAGGATGGTATTCTGGTTCTGGATCATTATCAAGTGCAAGAGCGGGGTAGAGTGGTTCTGGTACCGGCACAGGTTCAGGCATTGGTACAGAGAGTGGATTTATCGGCTCAGGGTTCAATCTCCTACTTACTGGTTCGGGGACTATCGACCGACGTGCAATACGTCTTCTTTTCCCAAAGTAATTGATATACGGAAATTCCTCTTTGTCCATTTCTACAACAACACCAGGGTCATATCAGTACTTATATTATTTTTTTTTTTTTTAAAGAAAACCATGGCTTAGAGCCTAACTTAGTTAATCAACCGATTGGCCAGGTAGGCGTCTATCATGGGAGCCTCACCGTGCTAGGGTGACTGATTGGCTGATCCACATAGACTCGGCCCTACCTTCGGCACCAATGGTTTGTTATAACTAAGTCGGGTTCATGCCAGAAAAAATACTTTTGAAGGCTAGAACTTAACTCTGCTACTTAAACAACCTTACAAGACTGTTTAAAGTAACCTAGTTAACTTCGTGCCAGGATGCAAGCTCTGATACCAAAATGTAACATCCCGTCTTTTAATATGTGATTTTCAAAAGAGATTATCAGAGTTTTGAATAATTTAAACAGTGTGGCATCGGAAAAGAGTTTTCATTTTAAAACAAAACGAGTATCTGATATTTAACCAACATTGGTGTGTTGATACTAATACAGTCATCCAAATATTCAAGTACTCAAAGTACATAAGAAAACAGCAACAGATAAACAATCCTCCGTCCGAGTCCTTATACAGCCTGCTTACCCTTGTCAGCAACCCTGTCTCCGCCAGAACCTGAGGCTATGGCAAGAGCTGAGGTTCAATTCCCATTGAACCTCAGGTAACAGTTAACCTCATGCTTATGTAACAATTTTATATATAATAGATATTCATGATAGTTTCAGCATAATCACATTTTAACAGCACAACCACCTCATATTTTAATCCAGTCTGCACTACCCAGTGCCACGGTGTACATCCGTGTCCTCAGCGCTAGGAAAACTCAACGGCATTATCATGACTATAACCCGTATATAGCTTAATGTGTATGCACAATTTTATAAAAACAGAATCTCAGACTATCCATCACATAAAAATTTACAATAAGCATCAGAGTTAAGGTTACAGTACGCGTCCGTACCTTCGTTGATGATGTTTTGGTACGTTTGACTAAAACGGTACTTCTAACGGAAAACAGCGGTACAAGTTCACAGATACCCTATAGGAACAATATCACATTTATCAGTGGCCATCAACTTTGCAATACTTGTGGAATTCTACGTTGAAGATTTACTATTCATGTGAATAGTATTCACTATTCATGTGAATAGTACCAGTAAAAATATTTTTACCGTGACGGTAAATAATTTTTTACTGTTTGGTAAATAGTATTTACTGTATTGGTAAATAACATTACTGCCCAAGAATAATTCTTTTCTGATGTGACAGATCAGACTAAGCTGCAGCCACAGAGCATACTCAGAAAAACTCTATCAGGCTTTTCTACTATAATTACCGAAAGAAACTACCAAATCTTAAGACTAGGGACCAAAGAACTTACCCTTGAAGTTCTTACTCCTTCTCTCCAGCTCCGAGAACTTTACTCTAAATTCTCACTCTAAACTCTAAGAATTCTCTCTCTTCTATTAAACTCGACCGTTGTGATCTGAGTTTGGTGTGAAGAAAATGAAGAAGTGAGGCCTCTATTTATAGTGTTGGAAAATGGGTCCTTAAGTGTAATTTCTTGTTTTTGGGTCATTTTTCGTAATTTCAAAAAAACTAAAAAGGAAACCCGTGAACAATTTTTAAAATTTTTAATAATATTTTAATATTTATTATAATATAATATTATTATTTAAATAATAAATTATTATTGAGTGGGTCCCGCTGACAAAATTTTCAAACTCACGAGAGTTTCTGTCGGGAGAGGAGAAAATTTTGTCAGTGGGTCCCACACCTTTAAATATTATATTATTTTTTACTAATAAAGTTCCCTATTCGGTGTTCTGATCGCGTGATCTTTTGCAAATTCTCAAAAATCCAGAAGCACAGTCTTGAAGCTCTATTCTTCCTCTTTAGAAATATCTGGGTCAACTGAATTTTTGACCTCATTCAGGATATTTCGTAATCTGTCAAAGATTTTAAGTCGGACACTGCCGGAAACAGAAATTACTTCGGGTGACACCAACTTCGAGACAAAAATTCACTGATTCATAATATGCCCTTACCCAAGAAACCTAGTTCACGGTTTACAAGATATAATTTTATTTCTATTATTTCCCAAAATATAAGATATTACATTGAAACCCTTTTAAGATAAGAGAGAAGATTATGAGAGGGCAGTAACGTCATTTAATCTAAATTTTGAAATTCTAAATTGGGTTAATAACTTAATTAGGGATTCATTGAATTTACCAACCTAGTTTAGAATTTCTCTATTTCAAATAACTTTATATGGGATTTTCCAAATATATTTTCTCTCACACTTATATAAAAGTGGGTAGAGGGTGTGGTAAAAAAAAAAAAAAAAATCTACAGTAAAGAAAAACATTAAACTATATACACGCACATACTAGAGTTTTTTAAGTAAGAATATTAAAAGTTTTTTTAGTTAAGAATATAAAAAATGATATTCATACGATAATAATAGTACAGATTATCAATTGAGGAAAAAAAAAAAAGGAAAGTAGAAAGTAGAAAGATGGGCATGAGAACAAGTCACTAAAAATATTACATAATTTTACAATTTTACTGTTCAACTTTACAGCTAAAACTAAAAATAAGGTTAAAAAGCCGTCGGTACTTGGTAGAAGCATTTGCACAATAAAATATTATTTTTTATATATAAAAAATTTTTAAAAAGGGGTTGAGCTCACCCACGATCCAAGGGTAGGATGAAATCTCCCTTCTTCTTAAATGATGCCTTCCCCATCGCTTGAACCAACTCCAGGATCAAACTCCGTCCCTTTTGTTTTTGTAAGAGTATCCGACTCTTTTATCAATTAAACCCAAAGGTGAGGGGCCAATAAAATATTTTTTTTTTATATATATAGGCGATAGGGGAGGGGGGATCGAACCCAGTACAAGGGATGGGGAGACAACTCTCAATACCACTACACTACTATAGTACCGGTGCCAATAAAATATTATTTCGATATAAAAAAACAACCCTCGGTTTACAACATAGGCCCAACACGAAGTATGAAGAAAAGCCCAAAAACTGGGCTTGGTGGGGTGCGCCCGGCCTATGCAAGGCAAGTTTTGCAGCAGCCGTAGTTAAAGGTTTTTAAATCAAACTTTTCATAATAGTAAACATTTTTTTTAAAAAAAAACCTTGTTCAAGGTGACAGTCTACAAAACAAACTTATCTATTTTTTCTCCAACATGTATAAAGAAAACCCAATTTACTCTTTGGGCTTTATTATGGGCTTAAGCCCAATGGGCAATTGTCACTTGTGAAATTTATTATTTCAACGGATATCAGCGTAATTATAAGACCACAAGTAGGATATTTTAGACATTTCAAAAGCAGCAAACCCTAATTCAAAAACGCCCTTCTCCACTATATATTCTGACATAACACCTATGGGAAATAAAAACGCCTCTGTGCTCAAAATTTCTGAATCTTTCTTTGCAATCTTTCTCTTTTTCTTTTGCCTCTTCGAGGGATGCCTTTGATTCGACGGCGATGGATTGAAGGTTTTATCCCTCATCAATGAAAGAAGAAGAGGCATAAATCGTAGTTGCAGGAATGTTGAGTCACTTTGCCTTCGTTTTCATCTCCAGGTGCAGTGAATAATACCCTGCCATATCCATCTTTTTGCCTCAATCACTCTTTTTTATAATTCCTTCTTCTTTCTCTCGATCTGATTGTGTTTTGTTTGGTTTTGATCGAGTTCGTTTTATGATTTCAAAATTTTCTTAGAATTAGGGATTTTTTTGCGCTCCTAATTTTATCATCTTTTCTGGCGATCCTGTGATGGCATGGAATCTTTGAGACCTGATCATCTTGTTTGATGACAACTATAAGCAATTTTGCTGAGGATCCTCTTTCATCGTCATTATTTCTACAATTTGAATATGTTTTTTTAAGGTCCTTTTGTTGTTTGATTTTTCTGGAGAGTTTGAAATGGATCTGGATGATGAAATAAGCACTGGGCTCTGAGCATCTAAACTAGGTGCGAAATTGATGCATATTGCTAGCCTAGAAAGCTATGTCTGACTCTTCCTTCTTTCTTTCCCTGGAGTTCATCGGATTTCAATGTTATTTTTATAATGATTTGAAAATTTCTCAAGCCTTCTTGGGTTGTTATCGTAATTTGAATGACCACTTATTTCTGAAATCTTCATTTGGTCTTAACCCACCAACTAAGCTGCAAAGAAGTTTATATAGAAGGAAAGAAACAAATGGCGAAAATATATATATTTAAAATAATAATATTAAGGCTAAAAATAAAACGAAACATCAACAAATCCATCTGCATTCTGCAACACTGAAGAAACTCATCAGAAATTATTATTAGCAAACCAAGCAATTCATGTGAAGGAAGGAACCAAGCACGTCAGAATTAGGTTAAAAGTGTACTCTCTTTAGCTGATTTTTTCTTAGTGGTAAATAAATTATGTTAAATTATTTATTTTTTAACTTATTATTATTATTATTATTATTATTATGTTTTAGGAAAAATCCTAAAAAGATTGTTTAAAATAGGGAAAAGATGAAGCAGTCAACTTTAAAGGATGAATTAACAAAGGGAAAATTACGCGGATGAATTAACAAAGGGAAAATTACATACAGGTGAGATAATTATATTTAGGTCCCTTTAAATGACAAAGTTATACAGAAGTCCCTAGGGACTTCTGTGTAATTATTTTAGAAGGCAAAATGACCATTTTGGACAAAGAACAAACACGCCTAAATTACTGAATCAAGTTTATCATCTCCCTCTCTTCTGTCTCTCTCCTCTCTCTTGTCTCTCTCCGCCATTTCTTTCAAGAATCAATCTTCGATGATTTTTGCCAAGAACCAAGCAAGGAAGACGCACGAAAAGCCATCGGCCCCTGCGATCTCCGTCAACCACTCCGCCACGATCTCTGCTGACCGCCACCATCGTTCTGAAGATCACCTGATGTTTTGCTCAATTTCGGGTGCCCTGTGGATTTTGTGATTTCAGACTTGCTCCAATATTCGACCTTTGCTTCCGTTTTGCTTACTCACGGTGATCACTTGACATGTTTCTCTCATCCCTTGTTCCTTCATCCATCCTTCATCCTCTACTGTTTCTGGTTATTTTTCCAAAGGTTGTTGTAAATATGATTTTACTGTTGTTAATATAGGATTTGTTGTTGTAAATAGCCTCTGGAAGTGATATATGAAAAATCTAGATTTTCAGAAGTTGTTGTTAATATATGATTTTTCTATTGTTAATATAGGATTTGTTGTTGTAAATAGCCTCTGGAAGTGATATATGAAAAAATCTAGATTTTCAGAAGTTGTTGTTAATATATGATTTTTCTGTTGTTAATATAGGATTTGTTGTTGTAAATAGCCTCTGAAAGTGATATATGAAAAATCCAGGTTTTCAGAAGTTGTTATTAATATATGAATTTTCTGTTGTTAATATAGCATTTGTTGTTGTAAATAGCTTCTGGAAGTGAGGGATGAAAAAATCTAGGTTTTCAGAAATTGTTGTTAATATATGAATTTTTTGTTGTTAATATAGCATTTATTGTTGTAAGTTGTAACTAGCTTCTGGAAGTGAGAGATGAAAAAATCCAGGTTTTCGAAAGTTGTTGTTAATAGGGTTAAGGTGCAAAAATACACATGTGCTTTTTTCCGAGAAGCGCCCAGTAGCAAGTGCTTTTTTTAGGTACAAAAGTGACTATGTGGTTACAAATTAGGTGCAAAAATACCGTTTGACCGTTAAATTTGACTTTGACTGTTAAATTTGGCTTTTTTGGCTGACTGAAGATGACGTGGCATTTCAGAGGTGCAAAAATACATATGTGCTTTGTCAAAAAAAGCGTCGAACACCAAATTCTTTTTTTTAATTTAATAATTTTATTTTAATTACTACCGGGTGCTAAAAAGATATTCAGGAACCTGTATTGAAAAAATATTTCATGATCTTGAAAACTTATTTTAAGATCTAAAAAAATATTTCAAAGTACTAACTGGTACTAAAAAGATACTTTGAGATTACTGCATGGTATAGAAAAAAATATTTCATGATCATGAAAAATTATTTTAGAATTTTAAAAAATAAGTTGAAGTATATTTTTAGTACCAGTCAGTACCTTGAAATATTTTTCAATACTAGTCAGTATCTTTTTAGTACCAGTCAATAGCTTGAAATATTTTTTCGAGATCCTAAAATAATTTTTCAAGATTATAAAGTATTTTTTCTGTACTAGTCAATATTCTGAAAATACTTTTTAGTACCAGTCAATACCTTGAAATATTTTTTTAATATCAATCAGTATCCTTTTAGTACCGGTCAATACCTGAAATATTTTTTCAAGATCATAAAATAATTTTTCAAGATTATGAAGTATTTTTTCTGTACCAGTCAATATCTTGAAAGTAATTTTTAGTACCAGTTAGTACCCTAAAATATTTTTTTAGTAGCAATCAGTATCTTTTTAGTACCGTTCAATAGCTGAAATATTTTTTTAAGATCCTAAAAACAGTCATTAAAAGTACTTTTTTTAAAAAATAATCTTCTGATAGACTAATAAAAAACTGTTAGAAGAAAAATACTTTTAATGACTGTTTTTTCAAAAACTGTCAGAAGAAAAATACTTTTAATGACTGTTTTTTCAAAAACAGTCATAAAAAAAAAGGTACTTTTAACGACTGATTTCTTAAAAACAGTCGTCAAAACTATTTTACAACAATAGAAACTATTTACAACAACAAATGCTATATTAACAAAAGAAAATTCATATATTAACAACAACTTTTGAAAATATGGATTTTTTCATCTCCACTTCCAGAAGCTATTTACAACAACAAATACTATATTAACAACAGAAAATTCATATATTAACAACAACTTTTGAAAACCTGATTTTTTTCATCTCTCACTTCCAGAAGCTATTTACAACAACAAATGCTATATTAACAACAGAAAATTTATATATTTACAACAACTTTTGAAAATTTAGATTTTTTTCATTTCTCACTTCCAGAAGCTATTTACAACAATAAATTTTATATTAACAACAGAAAAATCATATATTAACAACAACTTCTTAAAAACTGGATTTTTTCATTTATTACTTCCAGAGGCTATTTACAACAACAAATCCTATATTAACAACAGAAAATTCATATATTAACAACAACTTCTGAAAATCTGGATTTTTTCATATATCACTTCTAGATGCTATTTTCAACAACAAATCCTATATTAACAACAGAAAAATCATATTTACAACAACATTTGGAAAAATAACCAGAAACAGTAGAGGATGAAGGATGGATGAAGGAACAAGGGATGAGAGAAAGGCAAGTTCGTCGGATCTGTGGTCTTGCCGTCAGCCATGTCAAGTGATCACCATGAGTAAGCAAAACAGAAGCAGAGGTTGAATATTGGAGCAAGTCCGAAATCACAAAATCCACAGTGCACCAGAAATTAAGCAAAACATCAGGTGATCTTCAGAATGATGGTGGCGGTCAGCGGAGATCATGGCGGAGTGGTTGACGGAGATCGTAGGGGTCGATGGCCTTTCGTGCGTCTTCCTTGCACGGTTCTTGGCAGAAATCATCAAAGATCGATTCTTGGCAAAAATGGCGGAGAGAGACAGGAGAGAGGAGAGAGACAGAAGAGAGGGAGATGACAGACTTGATTCAGCGATTTAGGCGTGTTTGTTCTTTGTCCAAAATGGTCATTTTGCCTTCTAAAATAATTACACAGAAGTCCCTAGGGACTTCTGTGTAATTTTGTCATTTAAATGGACATAAATGTAATTATCTCTGTTTCTTGGGACCTGTGTATAATTTTCCCATTAACAAATGTTTCTAAATGACTGATATACTCTAAAGTAACCCGGACCAAAGTGGCCTGGCCAGCCCGGGAACTTTAAGGATGAATTAGCAAATGTTTTTAATGTTTATTAAAGTTATTAAAAAGAAAAGCATATATCAGTGGAGTTTATATTAATCTATCCTCTAGTTTACTAACATTATGTTGGCAAAAAAAAAAAGGGAAAATTATAATAAAGGACCTAAGAAAAATAATATTTATTAAGAAGGACCATAAAAAGTGGTAATTATTTTGAAGGACCAAAAATTAAAATATTAAAATAGAAAGACTAAATTGCCCTTAATCAGATTTTCTATATTATCTCTAATTAAATTAGAATCTGATTCCTTAAAAAAAAAAAACAGAATCTGATTGATTTTTTTTTTATATGTAGAATCTAATTGATTGAAAATAATAAATGGAAAGTTTCAATATGGGTCTTCCTATGCCACCGATCAATATGACCCTGTTACTCCTGTTGAAAGGGATGCAAGTGCTGTAAATTCGCAGAGTTTCAGAACTGTGGAGTTGTTGGAGAAGGCGAGGGAAGACCCTGTTACTCATATTGATTGGCGGCATAGGAAGACTCATACTGAAACTTTTCATTTATTATTTTTAATCAATCAGATTCTACGTATAAAATAAAAAAGATCAATCAGATTCTGATTTTATTTTATTTTTTTTTATAGGAATCAGATTATGATTTAATTAGAGATAAAATAGAAAATGTGATTAAGGGCAATTTAGTCTTTCTATTTTAATATTTTAATTTTTGGTCATTCAAAATAATTATCACTTTTTATGGTCCTTCTTAATAAATATTATTTTTCTTAGGTCTTTTATTATAATTTTCCCAAAAAAAAAGGAGTTACTCAAATTGTAGAAAACTTCATGTACTAAAATCTGCTAAAATTGGTGGTGATAAAAATTCGGTTTAATCAATGTATCATCTTTATACCCTACCGACCGGGAAAAGAAATCATCATTATACTGCACCATGTGTTTTTAGTAGAGATTCTTGTTTGAGGGGAATTTAAGTCGCGTAACTATTTTGGTCTCTACTCTCTAGTTTTTATGGCCTCGGCGCATCAGTATTTTAGTTGATTATAAATTTTCTTGGGTCAAATTTGAACATTATAAATGAGCAAAGTATTATTTTATTCTTTCTCAACCTTCAAGATTAGAACAATTCAAAATGATAAATAAAAAGTAAAAAACATTATAATATTAATTAATATTTATTTAAAATAATTCAAAGGGAAAAACTCAAACAAAAACATCGGAAGGCTTCATATCAAGCCCACCACACTTCCGCTATATCACTTTGATTTGTTGATATATAATTATAGGATTAATATTTTTCCAGTCACCACCGAAGATAAGTTTCTCTTATGTGATCCCAAATTACACTGTTTCACATTTAGAAAACAAAAAAGCGTCTACTATTCCAGAATTGGATCTCAAACCCAGAGTTAGAAGCAACCAAAGCCAATGCCTTCCACGACCCAAAAGACACCACATCCATGGTGATGGCGGGGCCAATTTCCTCTGCATTTATATATTCTCTTTTGCACTATAACAGTCATTCAACAAACTTCACCATAGACCCCTCTCTTTCTCGTTCTGGTTATTGCTCAAGTTTACAGGAATTGTGGGATTAAATTAGCCTCTGCAGCTCCAGTGCCTGAATCTATCGGTACTGTGTGGTTTCAAATGAAGAAGCTTTTAGGAACAAGAATAGAAGGTCGTGGTTAAGGCTTGTTGTCAGTGCCACAAACTCTCGTTCTCACTGGCTCGCACGTTTACCCGCGTTACAAGTCCCTCTTTTTCACTTTCTCGATATTCTCAACGCCCAGAAGCTTTGTAGTTAAATAACGATTCCCAAAACATGAAGCAGGCATACAAGCAAGCCAGCTTAAATCATAGACGGGACGAACCCAAATAACTCCACCATATTCACCAAAAACCCTTAGACATCCCAGATCTCTTCCCAGATCCATCAATTATCTGTTGAAAGAGCAGAGGCTTCTCTTTTTATCGGCTCCACATTCTTCATCGTTCATCCCAGATCCATCAATTATTTTTTAAGAGTGAAACGGTGTAATTTTGGAGTTATTGGAGATAACTTTATCTGTGGTGACGGGAGAAACATTAATCCCAATATATATATAATGGTAGAGCCAGGATGTAATATTTGTAGGTGCACAATTAATAGTGGGATTCGGGGGAAAATTTTTTTTAAGGAAGATAAAAGGCAACCCACACCTTCGTAAAATTTAGGATCAGAAATTGGGTTCAATTGTAAAGTATTTTCGAGGAAATCAATTTAAATAGAACAATATAATCTAATCTCATGGCATACAGATACTCAGACTCAGATGTTACACAATCAAATAACATGCAAGCAAAATTATTATAATTTCTCATATGTGATAAGATATTAAAAATAGACAAGAAAGTTGTCCACGCAAGAGTTTGAATACAGGATCTGATGTGAGATTAGTGAGATTACCACCACACCACCTAGTCAACTTATTACAAAGTCCCTTTAAAAAAATATATATATATATATATATATATATATATATATATATATATATATATATATATATATATTCTTAAAATTTATGGGTGCACTTGCACCCACAAAAACATGTGTGGCTCCGCCACTGTATATATATCACTCTGGTCCTATTTATAAGTTTCTTTGGACCAAATCACACATACCAAGGAGAGGTAAATAACTTAATGATTATGGGGTAAATTTTCAACTTTACCCTCATTTATGATTGGGTACCTTTTAACTTTTTTTTTTTCTCTCTCTCTATTTTTATTGGTACAATATATAGGCAAAATTGTCATAATCTCATTTATTTGGTCAAAATGGACTTATAAATAGGACCAAATTTTTTTGGTCAAAAGAGACTTATAAATAATACTAGAATGATATATATATAGCACAACGTGCAGCTAAAGGAAAACAATGGTGGGAAAAGGGGAATGCCTTAAAAATATACTCACTTTTTTTCGAGTCCACATATGGTGTTTATAGCTTATGTGCTTATTACATGCTTATACCTCAATTTGAGGTATAAGCATGTAATTCGTTATTTTTTTATATATTGTATTTATTCATATTTAAATTATGTGTTGCTTTCTAGAATTTTTTTTGCACCCAGTATCTCAAATTAATTAGTTTCCATGATACTGGTATTACAAACAAATATTTTTTAATGTAGTACTGGAAAGTAATTAATTTGAGATACTGGGTACAAAAAAATTTTGAGAAAGTAGCACATAATTTAAATATGAATAAATAAAATATATAAAAAAATTAAAAAAATTAGATGCTTATACCTCAAATTGAGGTATAAGCACATAATAAGCACATAAGCTATAAGCACCATATATGAACTCCTTTTTTTTCGCACAATCAAATTTATTGTTTGATGCCTTGAATTTTACTTTTCAAGAGAGCATTTTCTCTTAACTATACCACTCTCTTTTTTTTTTGGGGCCTGATATGCCACTCATTAATTTCAATATTTGCTGCCGAAACATTTGACCAAAATTATATTATTAAATTATTATTTAATATAAATTAATCAGCCAAATATGAAAGTTCTGGCTGATCAATTTATCATTATCAGTATGTGCTTGTAATCTACAGGATGATATTCTACTCACAAATCATCATAAATATATCATAAATATATTATTTAAGATCAATTCTTAAAGGAAACAGCTCAAATATTAAAAAATACTTGTCAATTAAGCATAAAGAGTATATAGTTCTTGTGTGCAAAAACGAGTTTCATTTTACTCCAATCAAAACCATGCTTAATATTTCCTCTAACCCTTGATATAAAAATTAGAAAATTAATTTATGGATATTAAAAAATTAGATAGATTAATTATTTATAACAAATGTGTATTTATTTCCTTAAAATGTCTTTTTAATCATGTGCATTGATTATAACCAACTAAATCTCCTTACTAAGATTACTTTAGGGGGGGGGGGGGGGGGGGAATTACAAATTTGAAAGATAAAATAGTTTCTTTTTTTTTTGGGGTCAAAGATAAAGTGGATTAATGTCTAATACTTAAAGCTAAAATAAACCCTTCGTCCAGTTTTTTATATATAGAACTGGAGCCAGTATGATATCAACTTGGGTTAGCAAAATAATGAAGAAGAGGGAGAGACGGAGTGTTAAAATCTGAATGTTACCAACAAAGGCTTCCACATTGTAGGCATGCATTCCCGCAAACTAGACTAATCAGTTACTATTTGCGTTAGATACCTTTGGATTAATAATTAAAAAAAAGAAAATTTCTCTATGTTAGAGTTTTGTAGTGACTAGTTTTAACTTTTAATGGTTTAATTGGTTAATGCAGTGTCCCATCCATGTCGTTCAGTCAAATAAATCTATGCTCCAACTTTGTTGCTCAAGTTTCTTCACTTTTTTGGGTGAAAAGGAATTCATTAAGAATAATCAGTGAATATACAGAATTCCCATGTGTGGCAAGTTTCAGGCATTTAAATTCCCATGTAGTCATGTGATTGCTGCATGTTCGGCGGTATCCCATAATGCTGCACAGTACATCGATCCCGTATTCTCAATCTACAACATTCTAAATGTTTACTCTTCATCATTCCAACCGATCGGCAGTGAACAAGGAATACCGCCCTCTTCCGACCTAAAGCTTATCCCCGATGAGTCGAAATTGCGTGCTAAGGGGCGTCCTAAAGCTTCACGCATTCGCAATGAAATGGACGAGGTGGAGGTCCAACCTGGCCCCAGTCGGCTGAGATGTCATATATGTAAACAGCTTGGACATAATAGGCGTTCATGTCCTACGCGCTCTACAGTTAGATGACAATTGATAGCTTGTATACTTATGTGCTGCTTATGTATTTTTGAAGTTTACTCTTCTCATATTTATACTTATGTGCTTATAGGGCATAATAAACAACTTGTAATTTGGGGAAAAGCATTTTAAATTTCTGAAAAAGTTTCCTAACTAGATGTTCGATAGTCCGTGCTAAGCAAAATAAGCAGATACAGTAATCCATACGGTAGTCCGTGCAAAATAAGTCATAATACAGTAATCCATACGTCATAATACAGTAATCCATAACTCCCACAAGATAAAAACAAGTAATATCATTTGCTCATGATGGTGGAGTGTATGGAGGCCACGGCCGCGAACGCGCATCCCGCTCAGGGTTCCTACGAATGCCACTGGGTCCACGCTGTCCGTCAAGATTGTGATCAAAATGGAAATCCTCAGTGGCTGTCCGTATAAAATCGTCTGCGTCATCGGATGTGCCGTGTCCAGAAGGGTACGGACTATTGTTGGATCCAGCCTCAGTAGAAACATTTCCCGGCTGGGACGAACCTAATGCAGCAAACCCCTGTGGCTGCTGGAAAACACCGAAGCCAGGAAAGCCATATGCTGGCTGGTAGGCACTGAATCCCACTAAACCTCGTACAGGTTGATGAGAGGTGGAGCCTGGAAAGCCAGTATGAGAACTCTGTGATTGCCACTCATATGAGTAAGGAACATGTGTCTGCGGAGCACACATTGTATGTGGCTGTGGGTACGAAGGCATCGGAACATGTATCGCGGGAGGCACCTGTGGTGGCATCTCTGAAGACACCTCTGGGTACCAGGGAACCTCAGTATAGACCATAGTGGGCCACATGAGTGGTCGATATACACCTCCACCACGCGGACCTGCCTGGGGTATCTGATATGCCTCCATCTCATGCCGTGGTCGTCGATGCCCTAATCCCCGTCCTTCTTTCGCACGCGGCGGGACCTCTAGCTCTGGATCTGGTACACTGACTAAGAGTCCAGTGGGTGCGCTAGGACCAGGCTCCGCAAATCCACCAAACTCGTTAAGTGCTCGCAGTAGCTGGTCACAAACCTCCTGAACCTGCGTCTTATCGAACTGAGCACTAAATTGGGGAGAATTCATCCACCAGATCCACTCTACCCCATCTACCTGCATTTGTCCAGTGAAACAAATAACAACATTGAAATTACATTATGGATAATATAATGAAATATGCACGATGAAAATTGGAAGCAAGATCGGTCTGTACCACATGCCCAATTCTAGCGACCTGCCTCGTCATAAACCGTCTGGTGTGTGTGAAGTACCAAGTCATGTACTCAGAATTTGGGGAAACCAGCCCATCCGATTGCTCTGTAGTCTCGATACGCAAATGTCGTGTGTTCCACAACTGAATAAATGCATCTAGCTTGTCCTCCCAGTCATCACTCATCTTACCGCGTAACGTCAGATCATGTGCACCCTTAAGCTGTGCAGCGTGTCGGGGGATGTGTTGTTTCATGCCAAATTGCCGCATGCAGCGATCGGGTTGGTGCATCTCGACGATGTGGAAACAAAGAACGGACGTGACCGCCCTCCACCTTTCCTGCATCTCAGCATCTACACCCATAAAGTCATATCCGGCATCCCTATACGGCTCCCACTTCACCTGAACATGTTCACAAATGCAAATTAGTTTACTCTTTTTGGTTCTATAATCTCAAATTTCTTGTACATACATTGTCTCGACCCATCTGGTTAAGCTGTATCCGATATGTCTTCAGCTGACGTCGCAATAACCGCAACTCGACATTGTTGAACCTGCAATACGAACTCAATATTAGTTAGTGAAGTGACCTTCAAATAAGAACATAAGCAGTTCAAATAATTAATCATTTCATATTGCTTCTATACCTGCGTCCATAATGATCACCTGCGTCAATTGGCTCAGGGATGGGAGGTGCTATGGTAGGAAATCTGGACCACGCCCATATCTGCAATAACAACAAACAACCCCCAATGTCTTTAGCTGAAGCTGACGTGGCCTGGCATAGCTCGCGAAACAGAATGGCGAGTACAGCTGACCCCCAACTATATGTAGCAGTCTCCGTAAGGTCACCACCCAGTAATTGTATATATCGGCAAGGGACCTCATGGCTGGACTTATCACACAACAGCGTTCCACCGAATAGGCGCATGAGGTAAGCACGTGTGTACAAAAGCTGACTCTCAACAGTAGCTGAGTGGTCCTCCCAGTGTCCCCAATGGCGGTCAAACCATACCATCTTGATGTTTCCGCCAATCAATTCAGATGGGAGTGGAGTCACACCCATGTGTTGCCGCATAATTCTTGCCCAGTTGCCATGCGTTGGACCGGTAACCACTCGACCCTCAGTGGACAAACCTAAAATGGCCTCTACATCCTGTAGAGTAATAGTCATCTCACCAACCGGCATATGGAAGGTGTGGGTCTCCGGCCGCCACCTCTCAACCAAAGCAGAAATGAGGTATCTGTCAATCTGCATCAACATAAAGTTCAGAACAAATATGTAAGGGGCTTTTATTATCCGTCTCATGTATATAACTAATTACACAAAGAATATTAAAACATACTGGGGGTTTCTTCATACGAGCCACGTGCCAAAAATCTGCATGCATAAGGTGCTCCTGCAACTCTATTGGGATGAGATCTGGGTCTTGCATATCTGCCGCAGACCCCTGTGAGGCTCGCCTGACCCTCAACACATTGCAATCTTCTGTATTCTAGACAACTTGTGATCGGTGCGATAGTTGGACCTCCTCATTTAGTACTCCCCATTCTTTGGAGCCGGGGTTAATATTGCTCTCGTGTTGGTCATCCATTTGACTAATAAAAGTTTACAATTACACAACACACTATTAAGTCACTCATTATTATTCTCTAAGTAATAAATTAGCGAATTAATTATAGTAATTAATTATTTGAGAAATTATTTTTCTCCATTTAAAGCTTATTCTCACTAATTCCTTATATCAAATTTAGCTAAAATTAATATTTTACATTTTATCTATCAAATTATTATTTTACAAAATATGCAATAATTAGTTGTACATCTTGAGGTTTATATAATTAACAGACAAAATAAATAATTAATTGCCTAATTAATTAATTTATCAATGATTAGTCTTCTATCCTAAGATTAATAACAAAGTTCAAATATTGTAATAATTATACAATAATTTTAATAATTATTTGAGCAAAATAAATATTTTTAATAATTATAATTTTGATATTTTAAAAATAAAAATAGTAAATAATTTTAATAATTGTTTAATTTTTATTTAGTTTAATTATTTCATACTGATTTATATATTTATCATGCAATTAATGTATATAATTACAAGTTAAATCCTATTTTAAACAATTAAAAAAAAACAAAACAACAAAATTAAATGTTAAACATCTATCCTACTATTATATGTTTATTAAGCATCTATAATTATTTGCATGTATAATAATTTAAAATTACTTCAAATTATTAAACAATAAACATAACAATAAAATTAAATATACATTTATGAAGCATCTATAATAATTTGCATTTATAATAATTAAAAGTTACTTCGAATTATAAAATAATAAACATAACAACAAAATTAAATGTTAAACATCTATATTATTATTATACATTTATTAAGCATCTATAATCATTTTCATCTATAATAACTAAAAGTTACTTCAAATTTTTAAACAATAAACATAACAAAAGGAATTAAATTTTACTGATGCAAACGTGAAGTCACAGACAATTTCAGTCTCCTTCTTCTTCTTCTTCTTCTTCTTCTCCTCTAGTAGTTTCTCAGCCTTTCTCAGTGTTTTCTCAGTGTTTTTTATTCCAGTGGAAGAGTGAAGGAGTTGAGTGAGATGAGAGAGTTTGAAGAAAAAAAAAAGAATGAGAGATGAGGGCTGGAGGTGAGGGACGAGGTGTGTCTGTAGGGAAAAATAAGGAATGAGAGATGGGAGGGCTGGGGCGGTGTCTCTGTGTGTGTCCGGCCGGGGGGGGCTGAAGAAAGGAAAAAACTGTGTGTGTCCGGCCCCGGGGGGGCTGAAGAAAGGAAAAAAAGCTGAAGAAAGGAAAGAAAGAATGAGAGCTGAGGGCTGGAGGGGGGAGGGCTGGAGAAAGGAAAAAAAGCTGAAGAAAGGAAAAAAAGAATGAGAGCTGAGGGCTGGAGGTAAGGGACGAGGTGTGTGGGTGGGGGAAAAAAAAGGAATCAAAGATGGGCTGGGGGGGTGTGTGTGTGTGTCCGCCGGGGGGGGGGGGGGGGGGGGGCTGGGTTGCGTGGGGAGTAGGGGGCAGGCTCAGAGGAGGTCAGAGCAGCTTTTGACTGCCTGCTGTGTGTGTGGCGTGGGATAACGCCGTGCCACTTGTGGCGCGAACGTGGTTAGCGCCACTCGTGGCGCAACACGTGCCCACGCCATATGGCAGGCGTGACCACGTGTCACGCCCTTAAGGGCGTCAAACTGGGCCACGTAATTACAAACGCCCAATCCTCCCACGCCACCAATCAAACCCGCCACCCCCCCCCCCCCCCCCCCGCCCCCCTCCGCCATTGGTCTGTCACGCAAGAGCCCCTCACGCCATGGGTGACATTAGCATTATTCTGGTAAATATTTTGAATAGTGAATTATTTTGGTAATTTTTTTTGAAAATGTTTCTATTTTGGTCAATTTCCCCTCATTTGTGAGTAGTTTCCCTTTTAGAAGTAACCATATGAAGGTTCGAACTCTCGGCGCCATAGGTAACTTCCACATTTTGGACCATAAGGGATCATAGTCGTTCCAGTGCAAAGCTTCTAGCGAATTGTAGGCAGACTTAACAGAGAAGGTTCCTTGCTTAGTCAGGTGCCAAAAGCAGGATCGAGGAGAAGGAGCTCCCTGGACAGTCATGGAGGATATATCCTTGAGTACCTCGGAGGGTAGCAGCTGGCCAAATAGATTCCATTTCCAAGAGCCATCATCATTTACATAATCAGCTATGGTATTAGAAAGGTCTTGGTCAGGGATGGGGGCGAAAGATAAGAGTTTTAGTGGCCCATAATCGCCTACCCAAAAATCTGACCAGAACCTGGTTTGGCTGCCATCACTAGGATTCCACTTGATGTGGAGGGAGGCGTCATCCCATAGATTCACCAAATTCCTCCAAAGGGGTGACATGCGGCCTCGGGGATTCACCTGTCCATTGGATGGAACACTATATTTTTGACGCAGGACTCTGACCCAAAGGGAATCAGGCTGAGAATGGATTCTAAATATTAGTTTCATCAAGAAAGCCTTGTTTTGTGAACCAAGCTTCAGCAGGCCACAGCCACCATGGTTGATTGGCTGGCAAAGGTCATGCCATTTGACCAGACTAACTCCTCGACGGTCCAAAGTGTGACCCCAGATGAATTTTCGTATGATTTTTTCAATCTTTCCACTGCATGATGAGGGCAGGGCAGTGCTTTGCATCGTATAGAAGGGAATGGATGATAAAACTGACTTTGCAAGGGTGATGCGACCTGCCAATAATAAACGTCTGCTTTTCCAGCCAGCCAGCTTGGATTGAATTCTCTGTCCGTTATATAGCTGTAAGTGGATGTTTCTCACTTTGAGTTTGAAGGTAAGAAGTAAGAACACCTACCCAATAATAGAAGGGTCTGTAGGAGATAAACTGTCTTTATGTGAATTGTGCAATATTTCCGCAAAAAATTCAGAAAATACATTTACTAACAGCTATCTTAAGCCATTTAAAATATTTGAGTACATGATTAAAATAATTTATCCAAGTTAAATTTTTAAAGAACCAAATAAGATAAATTGAATAAATCACATGCAAGTATTTTTCCAATTAAAAAATTTAAGTTTGAATCATTAGCATTACATAGTCCTCACTTAATTTTACAAATTTAGTATTTTTTGTTACTAGTATTAATAGTGTTAAATTCAAAAGACTAAAAATATATTTTATAAACTTTAAAGACAAAAATCAAACATCATGTAAAATTTAAAAGATTAAATATATACTTTAACCTAAATATAATAAAATCTCTACAAGATATCACAATATTCATTCGTCACTCACAAACAACAATTCGCTAAAACCACTGCTTGTATTGGAAGAGCTCATGATCATAGAAAGAGGTAATAGTGCCTGTTTAAATTAAAGACAGAAATATTTTTTCAATATGATTTACAGAGGTAAACATATGGGCGGAGTTTTGTCTCTACTAACATCTACTTACATAAATGTAGTCTCTTCTTTCGCTTTTGCCAGATCTAGAGTGACAACTCATCTCACACCTCACACAGATAACACACCATCTTTCACAGTGAAAAGTATAAAAGCCAAACATCTTTTACAAAGCGTTGGCGAAAAAGACAAAAAATCCCTACAAAACGACAAGACATTTTAACCACATCATGCAGCAAACACAAAGACAGCTAAAAATCACACCTTAATTTTCTGCTTGGGATAATACCCCAACAAAAATTTATGCATACACTTGATAATTTTGAAATAAATTTTTAAATTTATCCTCATTTATGAATGGATATTTTTCAATTTTTTTCTTTTTCTATTTTTATTGGTACAATTAATATAGGCAATATTGTCACAATCTTATTTATTATATGAAAGATGACTTATAAATAGGATCAAGTTTTTTGGTCTAAAAGGAATTAAAAATAGGACTAAAGTAGTAATATCTCTAAAATTTTCACTTCAGCTACAAAAGAAAAATGAAAATAAATAAATCCATGCACAACATGAGCGTCGTATCACACAATATACTTATACAATGAGCTAAACTTCCATAGAATTATCGTCAAATAATTTAGTCTGCTCCGCCATAAAATTTGAACAAAGAAAAGGACTGTCAAGAAATTAAAATGAACTACAAAATGGGAATCCGAGGTGTGATGAGTATATATTTTATGATTAAATAGATGTATATTTTATGAGGATTAATTGGAGTATTGATGTTATATACCTATTTAATTATCTTTAATTGACTTTTCCATCATTGAATCAAACTTAGGATCAAAGAATAAATCGACATAAAATCTACTCATATCCTATTTTTATTGTGTAGGAAATATTAGCTGATTTGGAATAAAGTAGAAAAAGCAATTAAGAGGATATATAATCAGCCAAACTTGATGGTCCAACGCAAGAAAAATAGAAACAAAATCAATTTTGTGATCTGATTGAGTAAATTACAAGATATGAGATATCTTTTTAATAAGAAAAGGAGAATCAGTGACTTTCAACCTAAGTTATATTTAGGTTATATATATGAAGAAATGAAGAGAGACACAAAAGAAGATTGGGAGACACAGAACAAGAAGGAATGAAGAAGCAGAGGAGGCTGAGCGTTTCAATTCTCTTCATCATCTCCACAGAAAGACGGAAGGATTGTGGAGGCGACTGAGAAATTTTCTTTCCTCTCTCTCCTTTTTCTTTGAACTTGAAATCTTATCTTTTTGTTATGGATTTAAATAAAGCCATGTGTCACTAGTTGGTTTTACAACCTAGAGAACCTATGAACTTGTTTGGGTTTTAGAGATTATTCCCATTTTTTAGTTTTGTTTAATTTTATTTCAGTTTATTTAATCATGTGTTCATTGTTATTGCTTATTGATTGATTACCATTGAGCATGTTTTGGGGATTTAGGGTTGAACTTGGAAGAGAGAATCCTAAATTGACATTGGGATTAAATAATGTGGAATTATGTTTAAATTTAGTGTGAAGTTAGGTTTTAATCTAATTTGCGTCTAGGATAGAAATATACCTAGAAGCTCCATATAATCAAATTAGAGTGAGCCCGATTTAAAAAACATCTTATTTAGTTTAGTTGTGTGAGACATCACATAATTGATTAAGATAGGTAGATAAATAGACCGGAAGGCATTTATAGACATTAATACTCTAAATTAGCTGATTAGGTTAAGTCAAAATTAATTTAGTGAGAATAAAATCTAGGAATCAAATAAGGGATTAGTGACTCTAAGTTGCTTGTTTGATTAGTGGTTGGTTGTTTATTTTGATTTTAGATTTTAATTTCTTTTCTCTAAATTAAATTCAATCTGCTTTGCTCAACTTAAACGAAATTGTAAAATTAATACTCAACTGAAGTTTGTGATACTAAGTCCTCATGACTTTATTATTTGATACGGCCCGTACACTTGCGGAATTTTTAAGCCGTAAAGTTTTCCCCTATAAAAGTGTCAAAATTATTTTCATTTTTTTCCCTTTTTCCACGCATAAATTTCTAATATGTTGTGAATCCGAGCCTCATCAATAAGGGCTTTTTTCCCTATTTGCCACTTTTTAAATAAATAATTACCAATTTGCCACTCTTTTCAAAATATTTCTCCATCTGCCACTTTTAGTTGACTAAACCACCTTTTAGTCGACTAAAAGTCGTGGTTTTTTTTTTTTTGTTGACCGCTCATTTAGTCGACTAAATATTATTTAGTCGACTAACCCAACGGGTTAGTCGACTAAATATCGGCTGGAGGGTTAGACTAAATGTAATATACTGGATTTAATAAACAAATGTAATATACTAGATTTAATTTACCGTGGCATTGATATAAAAAAAGGTTAATAAAAAAACAGAATATAATATTTACTGGGGCATTGATATAATGAAAAAAAAATCATTTATACCTAAAAAAAATTTATTTGTTTCTTTAAACATATATAACTGAATTTAATTGTTTTTAATAAAAGATAAACTTCAGCTTTTTGATATATTTGCCGAAACTGGAACATATATTTGATCAACATATATATACTGGGCATTTGTTTCTTGAAAATAAAATATTTTTGTTGGAATCTCGAAATAATTAAGGGCAAATTTTCTCTCACTATAATCTTGATTGTTGGAGAGATCTTAGGATCTAGTTAGAAGATTATGTAAATTTGTAATTCATAGATATTAGGATCTATATCTAGATATAAGGGTTTATCTAGGCTAGCAGTTAATATTTTCTACAGTATATAATCCTACGAGCTGTGTTAAATAAAAGTAAGTTTTTGGGATCAATAGATTAAATTCGACAGGAAACTTCAATTTTAATAAAATATAAAATTCAGCTTTTTATAAAAATATATATTTGGCGAAACAAGAACATATATATGATCAACATATATAATATACTGGGGCATTTGTTTATCAAGTTTAGATATTAGCCCTATCCGATCTTACAGTTTACTTTAAATATTGGTTTTTGTTGGATGAATCGTTCAAATTTAATTTGAATAGCTGAAATTGAAGATTTTCAAGATTTTTTAAATGATAAATTCATTTTTCTAAACAGTAGTAGATAGAATATCTCTATTTTGAATTTATATACATTTAGTCGACTAACCTATCGGGTTAGTCGACTAAATATCGCGGGTTTTTTTAAAAACCCTCCAGACGAAATTTAGTTGACTAAACAGAGTAGGTTAGTCAACTAAATTTCGTGGTCATCCAAAAAAAAGGATCCGACGACTTTTAGTCGACTAAAAGTGACAGATGGGGAAATATTTTCAAAACCGTGGCAAAATAGTAATTATTTATTTAAAAAGTGGCAAATAGGGAAAAAAGCCCATCAATAAGTGGTCTCAGTAGCAGCTGTGCGTGGCGCGGGTACAGTTATCCGAGTGCTGCCCAAAAAACTCTTAAAGACAACCATGTTTACAATCATATATATTGTCAGTGATCAAGATCCAAGAGCACTTCGAATTGAAAGAGGAGGGTCTGTCACTGTGCCGCTGGATATAAGATCGTGGTTTAAGAATAAAACAATAACAGTCATATCGCCATGAAATTTGAGTCGACCCCCCTTCTTAATTTCGCGGAGTTCCGAATACTGCTTATCTTCGTTCTTTGCTGCTTTTTCGAGGGCAGCCTTGATAAGTCTCTTGGCACTACCCTTCTGCATTATCAGAAATTACAAGCACCATAAATTCAGTTATTTTGGCAAGAGACTCACTCAGAACTACAATGTCAATGTGCAGCCAAAGAACCAAATCATCCCCCCTATTTCCATCTATTGATTCACTTTTATTCTGGAACAACAACAAACTAGCAAAATATTGAACTGCAGTTACAGATTCTACGTATATTAGGCTTCTCGAGTCTTCTGCTCCCTACCCTTTAAAGAAACACGTGTTGCAGAATGCATAATGGCTTCATGATTCCTTTTTTTTCAGTATAAAGAAGAAAAAACAGAGGGGAGAAGCCAGTGATAGCAAGAAGTCAACATATGTGGTGTTCATAAACATCTTAACAACATTATGGTGTCCTTTGACCTATGAAACTAGTGACTAACAATCGTCTCCATTGATTGTCCCCTCTCCCACAAAAGAACAACTCATAGACACAGTAGGAAAGTTTAGAAACAAAATCATCGAGTTGAATTGATGAACACCTTTCACATTATTTCCTGCTGTGTTCACCCAAGTGAAATTCAAACTATGAATCTTGCAACTGCTTGATTAAGAATAGCATATCACTTAAAAACCAAAAAGTAATTTGCAGGGGCAATGAACATGCATAGCTTGTTAATTTGATAAATTGCATAGCTTGTGTTCATAAAAAAAACGGCGGGGGAATAAAGCTTGCCAAGCCATGCCTTCGAAAAATTACCAAAACAAGTCTTTTCGCAACTATTGCACTCTCCCTAATCAACCTAAAGCAATCATCATTAATTAAAACACATCAAATACAGAGCATGGTGGGAAATAAAGACGAACTTCAAGATTAAATGGTACTAGGAAGCTCAGTATCCTTCCTGCAACTAGTATCTAATGATCATAGGACACAAGTGTAATATCTTGAATTTCGGGCATGGAAACTTGAGAATAAGCCTAAGTTAAGCAGAATACTAAGCCCGGTTCAGGAAGTGTGACATTTCCTGGACAGATAAGGATTCTTTGCGTTTTAGAGGAAAATAGGAAGAGAAGGAGACACTGGAGGGTCATATGTCAAAAGCAAGAGTCGGTGTAATGATTACATTGGGACACGTGTCACTTCAGGGGTAAAAGAGGAAAAGCAAGGGCAAAATAGTCAATTCCTTGTCCTTTAAATGTTGAATTTCATCCCTTATGTTAAAAAGAGAAAACCAGGTGATTTAAGTCATATTCAGACCCAAACCCGAAATACGGGTCCCACAGGTGATTAACCGACAGAAACGGAACCGGCCGGGACCAATTAGGGGTTCCTTTGGACTGAGTAGGTCAAGTGTGGGGCCACTCCATGAAGTTTGAAGAGTGTCCCCTAGGAGTGTCTATTCAAGAAGGAAAAGTTTGAAAAAGATAAAGAAAGTGCAAAGGGAACCATCCTGTTGGTCGGCGGGACCCACACGGACCGGTAGATCGGGAACTAGACTGATAAGTGAAGAAAAAGGGAATTAAATACTAGGGATCAGATATGTGGGGCCCCTTAGGCGCCACATACCCCCTCTAATTATTAAAAGTATTTGCTTGGAGAAAAAGGAAGAAAAATCAGTGTAAAAGTCAAACCACAGGTCCCACATTTAGAGAAAAAAGGTAAAATGGGAACAAATGAGCAAAAATTAATTAGGGCAGGCATGTGGGCCCAAAATGGCGCCACATGTGTCCACATAGGCAGACAAAAGCATTTGGGAAAAGGTTGGTGATAATTAAGAAGTTCCGGGCCATAATTGTAATTTCCCAAAGTTTCGGGCCAAAACGGGTAATTTGCCCCAAAAAGAAGAAAATATCCAGATATTTTGAGGGGGGCTGCGCCACATGGTAGAAACCTAGATCTCCATAGAGTTTTCTAGATTTACTTGGGGGAAAAGCCAAAAGCCAGATGAATTTTAGACTGAAACTTACGCCTGTTGATCCTAAAATTGCCAGATCAATTTACCCCTTATTAAAAAAGGTAATTTCACTCTTCTTTCACCCTTGAGGACGAAATTTCCAGAAGCCAAGGGAGAGACCAGCTAGCCACCATACCCAAAGCTTCAAGACAAAGATCCCAAGTTCATCAATCGCTTCTCCGATTCTGGGTAACACCAAAAACCTCATCTTCTTGAGTTCTTAATTGAGTATTTTCGTGCATAAGATTGGTGCTTGGTGTTAGGGCTGAATTTTTTTCATTTTTAAAGTCAACAATGGCTCTGGAATGTGATTTTGTGTAGGGTATAGTCATGGGTTAAGTTGCTGAAGTCGAAAACACCGAAAACATTAAGTTAGAGCTTGCTGCCAGTTTCAAGGAATATGGGCAGTGAAACTTCTAAAGCATTTTTGAAGGGGTAAATAAACTTGTTTTGAGCTAAAATTTTACATGAAGAAACTAGACATCCGAGGCATGAATCTACATATATAATATAATAAATTTGGATAAGATTTACTGGGTGCAATGGTCTAAAATCAGGGGTGTGAATCTGGATTAGAGGAGATAAAAACTGCTACACGCCAACGTAAGTGTACTTACAAGGTCTGGATATATTTTTCTAGAAAAAATAGACCTTTCAATGGTTCAAATGGCGCTGATTTCATGTACAAATGATTTTTGTGGAATTTATTAAAAATCCTAGAAGTTGGGCCAGAAACACTGGATTTTCTGGAAAATAAGTAAAGGGCTTGGTTTTGAGAAATAATGCAAAGGTATTTTCGTCAATACTAAAAATAAGGTATTGTAGTGTTTTTAGGTCAAGGGTATTTTTGGAAAGGTTGCTGGACATAATAATAATAAGGACAGTGTAAAGTATACCAGGTAGTAACCACTTTACTCCAGCACTTTTATGTGTTTGATATATGTGTTGCTTGCCATATGTATTGTTTTGCCAAATATGCATACAGAACATGTTTGTGATTGTGTCCCTAGCGTTGAGGGTGCCTGCCGAGGTCTGCTTATGTGGCAATTCAACGGAAACAGGTGGTGCCTACCAGGGCCTGCCTTTGTGGGGCGACTCAACGGGACTGGCATATGATTCTAGTAATTCTGGGGCCTGCCTTGGTAAGACGGCTCGACGGTGCGAAAACGTGTTATTGTGTATATTTCTGTTTGCATATTGTGGTGTATTTGGCATACTTTTCTGTGTTTACATACATACATGGTCGCATGCATACACATTACAAATTTAGTGCATGAGTATTGAAGGTTACTCTAAGGGGCCATTATTGGACTCCAAACGTTTTTGAAGCTACATGGGTACGTGCCTGAAGATCAAGAACCTTTTTGGAGAGGTAGGGCATTGCAGTGCAATTGAAGAATAAGGAATGCCCTATTATATTTGTATTTAAATTTTGGGATGACTGTATATTATTTTGATAATTTATGTTGGAAGACTGTAGCCTTAACCCTTCGAGAGCTTTTACTTTCTGTTTATTTTACTTTTACCAATATAGTAGGTTGTCCAAACCGGTCAAATGCCCTGCTATGGTAACTCTGATATGTATTAAATGGACTTAATAATGAGGGTGATGTAACCAATAAAAGGAATCTCTCTAACCCACCACCCGAAAAGTCGAGACCGGTAGGGGTGTAACAACAAGCTTCACCCCGATAGTTCACTATCTTTCTGCTCTTGAAGCAATCAATGGGATCAATAAAGTGCGAAGCACATTAAAAAACAAAACAGTAAGGCCAGCAGAAAGAAAAACAAAAGAAAGTAGACAAGAATTTTACCGGCCGTGGATTGCTCTGGACAATATTTACTGCTTCTTCATTATTCAAGTGCTCCCATAAACCAGCCGATGCAAATATAAGGAAGGAGTCACTGGATTGGAGAGGATGAGAAATAATATCTGGACTAGCAGACAAGATAGGCATGTTCATTGGCTCTGGAAGTCTGAATTTTCGATTAATTGGTTTCCGGTTGAATTGCGCATGTTTCATATATACGTCACCTATAGACCTAGAAACCTGCACTTAACACAAACAAAAAAGAAGCAAAATTATAAGGTAATTAATACAAGTCTACAGCATTCCACACAAACATAGAAATATATCTTTAAATAAAAGTTGAAATGATATCCAGCAGCAACAGGGGACCAGAGGAAACATACTGCCAAAACCCTCGGGAAAATAAACAGGGGCACGATGGGGATAATTAAAAGAAAGAGAGAAAGAAACGAAACTATGAAATTGGCAAATAAGTTTTAAAAAATTATAATTAGACGACAAGTCAGAACAGAAATTGACAAATGTGTGTGTCGTAGTCCATAGAGACAATATACAAACTTACAGAACATGCCTCCAGTCTTTTGATGCATATTGACTTCAAAAGGCAATAAATACGTGGAGCCTATAATTTTTCACAATAGGAAGAACATTGCCTAAGTGTATATGTTGATTAGCTTCTAAACCTATTTACCCACCACCTAAGCTTGATATCCAATAATACAAGCAAGCAATATTCGTTTGCCACATACAGGAAATCACTATTATATGCCGGGAAGATCAATCCTCTGATGGATAGAAGGACATAGAATCACCTGAATAATGCCTTTGACTTTCCACACTCCATCTTTGAGGACAACAATTTGGGGATCATGAGGATGTGATTTTTTAAGTTCCTGTCTGATTGCATCAAGATTTGCATTATGTTCGGTAGATAGCTGAATTGCAGCAATACCTCCAGTGTCGCCGAATTTCTTACCCAACACAACACGGGAATCTCCAACATTAGCCACAAAGAGGGTCTGCTGAAATATCACTCCAACTAGACAAGAAGTCCCAGTAGTTGCAATCCGAGGTCGTTCATTCCATAATTCTGATACAAGAGAAGTGAATCCCTCTTCTGTTTGAAGAAATGCTCTATGAATGGTGTCAGCAGTCACAGCTCCCTGTGACTGTTCGGCTATTGCTGCAAAAAGATGAAGTCTAAGACGGCCAACATAAGAAGGGATCCTCTATAAACAAGAAAAAGAGAATCAAGTTGTCGAAATCCAACATCCTTTTGCCCATCCATACTCCTAAGAGGAACAAAAATTATACGCAGAAGGATACATTATTAATTAAAAAAAAAAAAAAAAACGAAATACTATTGGCCTTCAACCCAGAGGATGGGTCCAAAACAGATTAAACTGAGACTTTTTAGTGATCACCAATCCCGTTCCCACTTTTGAAGGAACTGAATTCCTTCTTTAGATAGGTAGAGGGAACTCATCCATCTGGACAGTCTAGATCTAATCTAGACGATCCAAATATTTTTTTTCTTTCTATATTTTTTTAAAAAATTATTTTAATTGATGCCCAAGGCGTCAATTAATTCACGCCACTAGTGCGTCAATTAATTGACGCCCAAGGTGTCAATTTTTTTTAAAATATAATTTTATAGTTATATTTAAAATTATAAATAATAATTTTAATTAATAATTATGAAAATTAAAATATTCAAAATTTATCACAAATTTTAGGATACAAGACTAATAATTAATAAATTAATTAATTAGTGAATTTATTCTAAATCATAAGATAGATGACTAATTATCTAATATTTTGTATATTAATAATTTGATATATAAATTGTAAAATATTATTAGCTAAATTTAATTAAAGAAATTTGTAGGAATAATAATTAGTGAATTTGTTACGGACCTGCATAAGGCCCATATTCGATGTACGTTTCAACCGGAAATATGACCATTATAGGATCTTGCCCATTATATTAGGAGATCCTACATTATAGGAAGATCCTGTTAAGTAGCGATATAGGAGTATCCGTCCGATATCTCCATGATACTCTCGCACTTATGATTTAGCCAGAACGAGATATCCTACCCACAGTGCTCTCCATAAATACAGAGGCCAAATACTAAGGTGCACACGTTCTAATTCTCAACCCCTTTTACTTTTTGCCACACAGAATACACACACTACACCTGTGGCTAACGCCAACCAGTATTGCGAACTACGTGGACTTTAATCCCTTCATTGGGTACGTAGGCTCTAGGCTTGACACCTAGTCAAGTCCAATCAGTCCTGTTCTCAGAACAGAACATTGGCACCGACCGTGGGGAGCGTTAAATTTCGATCCCCGTGACCACCGATGGCAAATACTAGAAGTAGCAGCAGGAAGCCCCATCCAAGCCAACATCATGCTCAGAGTCAACCACTGCGTGAAAATACTCCAGAGGGCCACGTTTCTGACACGGCGTCCTCCCCTCCTGTCATCGATCAACCATTGGAGGAAACAAAAAAGGATTCTCTGGTTCCAGACGCCCCGGCACCAGACACCGACGTCCGTACTTTGCGGAAAACACAGGAGTCGATGCTACAGGAATTCGAGAACAAGGAAAAGCGGGATTACCTCCGACGCCAAGAAGATTTCAGAGTTATCAAACAAATGATGGATGACCGGTACAAAAAGCTTGAGAACTTGTTTCAACGCGGAAATCGAAAGGGCTCCCATAAAAGAAAGGAAAAAGTAATCTCCGATAGCAGCAGTAGTCCGTCCCGAAGCCCTGAATCAAAATCAAATCGCCAGAACCCTGGCAAGACGAAGGGAGGAAGGAACTCTGGGTGAGAACGCAAGTCTGCCTCGGCTTTGAAAGAACTACGAATTTCCCGGATTACGGACGAGGAAGACCGAGATACAGAGGATGACCGGGATCCTGATAAGGACCGATATCGGGAGAAACTGCCACGGTCATGTGACTTACCTAGAGAATACAGGATGAAATAATTGACAGGATCGAGCAGGGCCTTGTTCTCGAGAGACACCACCGCGGCACCCTATCTGAAAAATTTTGATTTGGTTGATCTCCCGAAGTATGACGGGACTCAGGATTTGTGTACTCACCTCGAGGCGTTCGAGATGCTCATGTAGGTCCGGTCGATCGAGGGACCAGTCATAGTGCGGCTCTTCTCGGCAACGTTAACCAAACCGGTGCAGAAGTGGCTCAATTCTCTACCGAATAATTCGATACGCAATTTTGAGGACCTCAGCTACAAATTTGAATTACATTTTGCAACCAGCAAAAAACACCCGAAGTCGCAGTTCACGTTGAGTAGAATAAGGTAGAAAAAGGGAGAGACACTACAAAAGTACCTAGACCGGTTTAAAGATGAAGCTCTGGAAGTGCGCTCGCTCCCTGAAGACGTCCACGTGCATTGCCTTGTTAATGGCTTGGATCCACCGTCAAGATTGGCAAAAAATGTGTGTAAGAATTGAGTCTGCACCCTGATCGAGTTCTATACCCGGGCGAAGCAGTACCTGGACTTAGAGCAAATGGAACTTGCCAATGCTGTTGAGCCCGAGACAAAGAAAACACTTCTCTGGATGGTAAAGACCCCACTAACAGACGAAAAGAGGATTCCTGAAAGCGCAACCGAGATAACCGACCCCGAGGGGAAAGGTCGGAAGGAAGGACGAAGTACGATACTTACACCCCACTCAACGTATCTCGGGCATAGCTTTGGAATGAGGTGGCATAAACCGAGATAAGGAAGGTCGGGAAGCCGAGATCCCTCCGAAACCGACCCACAACAGACCAGTCAAAGTTCCGTGCTTTTCACGATGGGCCGAGGCACACTACCGACGAATGTTACGAACTTCGAGACGCCACAGAGAAATTCGCGAGAGAAGGAAAGTTATGCCAGTACGTGATTAAAACCCAAGGACGGAGAAATGACAATCTCTACTAGAACGATCGAGACCGTAGCCTAGCCACGGACCCAAGGAAGGAAGAGAAAAGGTGAAAGTCAAATTCTGAGGACGAGTTCCCTGAGGCCGACTTCCATTGCAATGTTGTCAGCGGAGGCTTCGGTGGTGGTGGAGATACGGCAAGCCAATGAAAGAAGTATTTGAGGGAAGTCTTATCGGTGAGAGACCTCCCAAGATTCAAGGAAGACCCAGCAAAACCGGCACCACCACCATTAGTATTCACCCAAGAGGAGCTGGACAACGTAGTCCCGGGACACCAAGACAAGTTGGTCATCACAGGAACCCTGGTAAATTGTTGGGTTAAAAGGATCTTCGTGCATTTAGGGAGTTCGGCCGACATCATTAGTTGGGATGCTTACAAGAGGATGCACATGGATGCGGAAGACCTAAAGCCATGCAAAACGACCCTCGTAGGGTTCAATGGTGAACGTTCCTTTCCCAAAGGCTCTCCGACTGACTTTGGGGACTAAGGAGGCATTTAAATCAAAGTGGGTCAGATTCATAATAGTCGATTTCCGGTCTCCGTATAATGTTATATTGGGCAGACCGACCATCCATAATTGGGACATAGCTGTATCGACGAAGCACCAGAAGCTCAAGATGGTCAACAGTAAGAATCAAATAGTAGTGGTGTTTGGCGACCAGAAAGAGTCTAGGCAATGTTACTTCAAGACCCTCCGAATCGGGGAGGGGGACCCTCATCTCCACCTTGACTCAGCAAAGGAGAAAACTTAGCCAACACAAAGAAGGACAACGAGCCTCGGGGACCAATAAACATGGTAGAACTCGACCTCAGGCAACCCGAGGTCCTACGTCCAGAGCCAGAAAGGGAATTAGAGGACTTGGTCTTCGAAGAAGATCCTTCAAAAACCACCAAAATCGGTGGAGCGATGCATATTGACCTAAAGGCTCGACTGATTGCGTTCCTGAAGAAAAACCAAGATGTTTTCGCATGGATGTCTTCCGAAATACCAGGAATTGACCCACATTTTTGTTGTCACCGACTGCCCATACGGCCGAGGTCGACCCCGGTGGCGCAGAAAAAGAGAAACATTGCAGCCGACAAACAAAAGGCCCTCAAAGACCATGTGGCCGAGCTCTTGGTAGCCGGGTTCATCAGGGAAGTTCAGTACACCACATGGCTCTCCAACATGGTAATGGTACTAAAGCCGAATGGCAAGTGGAGGGTATGCACAGATTACACCAGCTTGAATAAAGCATGCCCAAAAGACTTCTACCCGATGCCAAATATCGACCAGTTGGTGGACAATTCGGCCGAATTTCAATTGCTATCTTTTATGGACGCCTACTCTGGCTACAACCAGATAGCCATGCACCCAGACGATTAAGAGAAGACCGCTTTCATGACCGACAAGGCTAACTACTGCTATAATGTTATGCCATTCGGATTAAAGAACAGCGGAGCTACTTATTAGTGAATGATGAATAGAGTTTTCGAAGATCAGATCGGACGAAACATAGAGGTGTACATAGATGACATGATAGTGAAGTCAAAGCAACCAGAAGACCATCAGATCAGGTTAAACCTGTCCAAGTGCGTGTTTGGCGTTCCGGCCGAGAAGTTCCTGGGCTTCATGCTGACCAACCGAGGAATCGAGGCCAATCCTGATAAGTGCAAGACCGTACTGGATATGCAGGCCCCGAGGACTAAGAAAGAGGTTTAGCAGTTGACGGGCCGGCTGGCAGCCTTGACCAGATTCTTACCAAGATCGGCAGAAAAAGTGTTGCCCTTCTTCAGATTGCTGAAAAAGGAAACATAGGGAGGCTGGAACTCGGATTGCGACACAACATTTAAAGTCATAAAGCAGTGTTTATCAACACCACTGGTTCTAATGAAGCCAGAGCCTGGCGAAACTTTGTTCCGTTACCTATCAGTGGGAAAAGAAGCGGTAAGCACCGCCCTGGTGAGAGAAACCGAGGCCAGACAGACACCGATTTACTTCGTTAGTAAGGCGCTTCAAAGCTCTAAACTACGGTACCAGAAGCTCGAGAAAGTGGTGTTCGCTTTACTAACTACAGCAAGAAGACTACGGCCATACTTTCAAGCACATAAGATAGTCGTCCGAACGAATCAACCAATCCGCCAAATATTGTACAAACCAGATCTTGCCGGGAGAATGACCAGTTGGGCGATTGAGTTGTCCGAGTTCGACATCACCTTTGAAGCCTGACACGCCATCAAATCACAAGCACTGGCGGACTTTGTCAGGGAACTTACCCCGGCGGAGACGATCGTGGCAGACCTAGGCAAAATATGGAAGGTATATGTTGATGGCTCCTCTAACACAAAGGGAAGCGGAGATAGGATAACCGTTGAAAGCCCGGAGGGGGTGGCAGTAGAATACTCCCTTCAGTTAAAGTTTCCGACTTCTAACAACCAGGCCGAGTATGAAGCTCTCATTGTCGGACTTTTGCAAGCCAAGGAAAACGGAGCGCTACAGGTCAAGGTTTTCACCGATTCGCAACTCGTCGCGGCACAAATTGACGGCAGTTACCAGGCAAAGGGCCCACTGCTGGCCAAATATCTCAACAAGGCTAAAGAAGTTATGGACGAGTTTGAGGAAGTCATCGTTACCCGCATTCCAAGAGAAGAGAACACTAGAGCGGACATCCTATCGAAACTGACAAGTACAAAAGGTCCTGGTAGCCACAGAACCGTGATTCAGCAAAATCTCATCGAACCGAGCTGCATCATGACTATCTCGGCAGTGGCGGGTTGGAGGAAACCAATCGAAGATTACTTGGAAAGAGGCATCATCCTGACGGATCCTACTGAAGCAAAGAAGCTGATCCGAGAAGCTACAATCTATACCATGGTTTATGATCAACTCTACCGAAAAGGATTACACTCTCCAATGATGTGGTGCCTGGGCACATCTGAGGCCAAATACGTGCTGGCTAAGATACATGAAGGTAGGGATGTCCATGGACCAGACTGGACCGGCTTTAACCCCAACCCGAGGTCTGGTCCAGGTAGAACCTCGGGCTGGAAAATCCAGCCTGAGGTCTAGTCTGGTCCAGCACCAGCCCGAGCTCGAGCTGGACCAGACCAGTCCGGTAGACTGCCTGGACTGGTCCAGGCAGTCCAGGTCTTCCTTTTTTTTTTTCCCTTCTTTTTCCTGCCACATCACGTGCTCCCCTCCTCTCAAAAAGCAACCCCCATCCCTAACTAAATCTCATCTCTCTCATCCCTCGCTCTCTCTTTCCTTAGTCTCATCTCCCACTTTCTCTCTTCCCTTCAGAGCTCGACGCCTCCCGGATGTGGCTGTCGGAGTTGGAGTCACTGGGTTTTGTTGCTGATTATGTTCTGAACTTCTGAGCTAATTTGGGTTTTGGCTGGTTCTCAGCATTCTGATTCCAGACTCGACCAACATTAGTTTTTCGCCATTCTATCATATGATTCTGGTTCATTATTGCTGATCTTGAAAGCAGTTTGGTTCAGGTTAGATACTGGTTCTTCTTTTATGGTATCTTTCGGTTTCTTGGTTCAGGTACTATCATCTTTAAGTCTAGGTTTCTACATCTCTGTTTCACTTTTGGCTTTTGTAGCCCTTTATTTTGCTTTCTTGGGTATAAAATCTCTGGTTCTTTTTTCTGGATTGATTGCTGGTGTGTTTTCGGGCCAAAAAAAAAAAAAGGTGTGTGACTATTTGTGTTGTAAAAGAAAAAACATATATATATATATATATCTCGAGCCAGACTGGACCAGACCAAGGGGTTTGAGCCCTTGACCCGAGTTTGGTCCGACCCGAAGAGATTAGTCTGGTCTGGTCTGTCTAAAGTGTCTCGGGTTGATTTTTTTTGCTACCAGACCAGGTCGGGTCAGACCAGACCTCGGGTTTTTTGGACATCCCTACATGAAGGCATCAATGACCATCACATGGGGGGCAAAGCACTGGCTAGGAAAGCACTACAGGCGGGTTACTACTGGCCGACCATGGCAGAAGATGCAAAAGAGGCCGTCAGGCGATGCCATAGTTGTCAGAAGCACACCGGAATTATCTGGCCCCTGCCGACAGAATAGAAGGGCATCTCAGCCCCCTGGCCTTTCTTCAAATGGGGAATTGAAATCCTCGAACCATTCAAGGCTTCACCCGGGCAATTTAGGTGGCTCATCGTAGCGGTGGACTACTTCACTAAGTGGATCGAAACAGAGCCTTTAACGATAATTACTGCGGCCTGCATAATAAGGTTTTTTCGCCATAACATTGTGTCTTACTTTGGAATACCATCCGAGATCGTGACAGACAACGGGACACAGTTTATGGACCAGAGGTTCCAGACCATGATGTCGGACCTAGACGTTACGCAGCGCTTTGCGTCGATCGAGCATCCACAATCTAACAGCTAGGCCGAGGCCGCTAACAAAATCATCCTTGATGGCATTAAAAAAATGGATGCTAGATGCGAAGTCTAACTGGGTCGAACAACTATACAGTGTCTTGTGGGGTTACAAGATGAACGTGCAGACTTCAACCCAGGAAACTCCTTTCTGCCTAACCTATGGGTGCGAGGTGATGATCTCGGTCGAGATTGGACAACCATCGTGGAGGAACCTCAAAGCCCAACAAGGGGGACAGGCATCAAGCGATGACGCCTTGAGGACGGATTTGGACTTGATCGATGAGGTCCGAGTAGCGGCACACTGCTGAGAATTAGCCGACAAGCAACTTCTAGCAGCAAAGTATAATCGAAAGGTTAGACCCCGTTCTTTCAACCGCGGTAACCTCACACTTCGACGTGCCGACATCGGCAATAAAAACACCCGAGATGGCAAGCTGATTGCAAACTGGGAAGGTCCCTACCGAGTTAAAGAGAAATTGGACAACGGAGCCTATATACTCGAGACCCTGGCTAGGAAACCTGTGAAGAGAACTTTGAATGCCGACAAACTAAAGATCTACCACAGTTAGATCTCAGCCCCAGACACCCCTATCGAAAGCCCTGGTTATCGGGAGCATGGTTATTTTTTGAATTCCAGCAGTTTCATTTTTAGAATCCATATTTTTAAAGTTTCACTAAACTATTTGTTAGCTCTTTAGAGCATTTTTATTTTAATGAAGGAGTCTTCAATGGAGATTCACACATGTGCACTATGGATTGCTTAAGCATTACATCAAGGCCTCAAAGCCCAGTCATAAACACTAAACCGGCCTAAACCCGGTTATAAATACGACACATCTTGATGATTAGACACCAGGGCCAACCAGCCCAGGTTAAGAGCTCAGCAAAATTGAATGTTCTTATATTTTCAAGACTCTATTCTAAAAGGCAAGATTATCTCTTGGTCATTGGCAAAGTCCTTGTGCTCATATATTTCTGTTGTGCAAAGCATGTTTCGGTAATGCTTTACCTTTATGACTTTTACCCTTGGGAAAATTCTTCTACATGTTAACTTCAATGTTTGACATGATTCTCCAAAACTGAAGCATTCAGATACATTCTGATTTGTTGTTTAACATGTTGACTTCTACCATTTTTTTTAAAAAAGTGATCATTGTTTTCAAGCATGTTTCAAAAATGAATCTTTCATTTATGAAAATTTGAATTTCATAATGCATTATCACATTTTTTGAAAGAACATTCAAGATTTGAAATAATTTCCACATTTCATTATCATTCTTGAAAAATCTGAACTGTAAATTGATAAATTCTTATCTTTATGGATAAGATTTTCTATGCTCAAACTTACATGTATCAATGACATTTTTTCTACATAAAGTATATTTACAAACTGTCATTGAGAAATAATTTTCTTGGTATTATTTAGTTGTTACCCTTTTTGATTCATTGGCATGAATTTATTCAATTGGGTAAAACTATGTTTTGATCTTTGATTGTTATACTCTTTGCCCATACATCATATGATTCAATTCTATAAGAGTATAAGAGTTTTCATGTCTAATTAGTTGTGGACTCAAGAATTATTGAGTACCAAAGAACATATATTTGTTTTGCAGAAAATTTAGATGTTGCTAACGAAAAGAGAATACTCAAGTATTAGAGGAAATACTCGAGTGTGGCAAAGTCAGATAGCAACATTGAGTTTTGGAGAAGATGAATAATCAAGTATTGGTTGTGGATTTTCAAAAGTTCATCATACACTTTTGAAGTCCAGTTTGGTAATGGATCACAAGTGATTTTGTGCATAATTCTCCAAGTTTAAGATTTCTGAAATGCACAATTCAAAATATTTTAAATCACAATTCTTTTTTTTTTTTGAAAAATGCATCCCAATGTTTTGAAAATATGCTTGACTCGATTGCACTCACATGATATTTCAATTTGGAATTTAACTACCATCATATTTAATGGATACATTGATTTTCTGAGCATTTCTTCAAAGATGAATTGTCATGGAAGAATGAATTTCTTGGTGTCATCCATTTGCTTATGTGTTCGTTCGAACTTATGGATCATTTAGATAAGCCTATCTGTGATGCACAACTTTGGAAATGACATATTCATCTAAGAGCAATTCATTTTTATCATGAGAAAGTTTGGGAACGTTTAATCCCAATAGGTTGGGAATTGCCTCCACTCAATGTTAGTTATGGTTTTGATGATTATAAGTCACTAACTTAAGCATCGGAGTGTCTAGATGATTTTTATGCAGGATATGGTTTTGCTGTCAAAAAGAGGCAAAACCTCGAGGTTCATGAGACAACCTCGAGGTTTGGAGGTGTATCATCAATACTGGGAGTTTCAGAAAGAAGAAACCTCAAGTATCCAGAGCAAAACTCGAGGTTTGGAAGAGACAGAGAGCACCTCAAGAATAACAGACAGCAAAACCTCGAGGTTTTGGAGAAAACCTCGAGGTTTGGGGTAAGAATTTCAAAGGTTCATTGAACACCTTTGAACTCCAGGTTAGTGAACTTTATTCATCAAACCTCGAGGTTTGGATGATAACCTCGAGGTTTGTCGCACTTATATATATATGTGCTCTGTGCAATTTCATTTCAACCCAACCCTAACCTCGAGTTTGCACTCTTTCTCTCGTCTCTCTCTCTGTCAAATCCTGATTCTCGGTCAAATACTTCACTCTAATGCCTTTAATGTCTTCGAAATCACCCTCTCCTTCTAAATCAACCACGCATTCCAACGAAGAGACTGAATCGTGGTCTCCACCTCCTCGTCAACCGAGTACCTCTGTGCCTGAGTCTCCTTCAAACAGACCAGTGAGGAAGAAGTCTCGCTCTACTCGTCTTCACTACAGGATTGATAAGCAAATCCTAGGAGTTATGAATGATCCTCCTCCTCCAAAGGGCAAGCAAAAGGCTGTGTCTTTCAAAGAACCCAGTAAGGAGCAATCCAAGAAGAGAAGGAGCCTGAACCAAAAGGCAAAGGAAAGGCAAAGGTTGCAGAAAAGACCAAGAAAGCACCTACCAAGGCTAGAACCAAAAGGGCCTCTGCTCCATCTTCTCAGACTTCAAAGGGCCAATCATCTTCTCATGCCTCTGGACAAAAGGGAAAAGAAAAGAAATCCCTAGTTGTGGAAAATGCAATTCATGATATTTCCCGAGTCATTTCACCTCCGGAAGGTTTTGTTACCTCTGCTTCTTCTCTTCCTAATGCTGAAAATGATAAGTTTAGAGAGACCTATTTACAGAAAGTGTTTTGTCCTTCGGTGGTAATTAACTTGGAAGAATTCCATAGGGAATGCAATTTCGATTTATCACCTTGGATTAAACAATACGAATCTTTTGTTTCTATATCCTCTCCTTATACTCCTAGTCTTGTCAGAATGTTTTATTTCAAAATGGAGAGTGATAACTTATTGGATGAGGATGGTGACTTGATAGAGGAGAGAGTCACAACTGTTGTGAGGGGTGTGAAATTTTCTTTAACTGCTGATATCCTGAATAAAATTCTGAGAGTAGAGAATCCACCTCCTGTTCCTAAGTTTAACTATACTAATCAGGAAGTTTATGAGACTCTCATACCTGGCAAACCCTTCCCTCCTGACCAACAACTCAAACTTACTTTCAGACCTAGCGCTATGCCCGAGGTGAACCGTGTACTGTGGTATGTGTATTCTAGGAATTTCATTCCCAAGTCTGGTAATTACACCCATTTCACTCAGCTAGACTACATGCCATTTACTGCCTTTGTGAAGAAGGTACCCTTCAACATTGGCCATTGGTTGTTTCATGGGATGACAGCCTTTAGATTTGCTAAGAGACAGTTGTCTCACATACCCTACCCTTCTTTGGTTTCTGTGATACTCTTCTACCACAAAATTTGGTATGTGGGATCCACTAATACCCTTGAATATCCACTGTTCTTTGGAAAGAATCAAATGAACCTGATGCAGATTAAGTTTGGTGATGAGGGTTCAGTTCAGTCTCAAGCACCTACTCGTGTGCGTCCTCAGTCTCAGACTCATCAAGAAGCCCAGTCTGCTCCTCCACCTCCACAGGCACCCTTGCCAGATGATTTTGCCTCTCAGATCAAGAGTATCGTGGATGCTGCCATAGCCTCCTTATCTATCAGGATGGAGTTTGAATTAGGCAAAATCAAAGCCGAGATGGCTCGAGGTCATGAGGGACTTATTGAGATTCAGGATGCCATTAAGGAACATCTTCAAGCTATAGAGGGGCAATCCATTGAGATCAAGGATAAAGTAGAGGAGATTGAGCTCAAGATGGCAACATACCTTATCTCTCAGGTGGATCTCACTAGTAAAGTGGACCGGATCATAGAGCACTTGCACATTGGTTCCACATCTGCTCCTGGACCCTCTACTGGTCTAGCTCCTGATCCTCCTACTGGCCCTAGCTCATCTAACCCTGTCCCTGATTCACCTTCACATCCAGCCACTGAATCACCTACTCACTCATCTCCCTCACATACTTTCTCATTTCCTAGTCCACCACACACTTCTCCACCTCATACCACATCATCTCCACTTTCCACTTCCACTCCTACCACTGTGGTACTATCTTCACCTATCACCCCTACCACAGAGGTCCTACCTGACCCATTTCCATCTCCACCCTCTCCTACCACTGAGATCTTTCCTACACCTTCTCCATATGCAGAGCCCCATGATCCCCTCTTTGATCCCAACACGGCCATAGTGCTCTACTCTCCTCCTATCTTTGTCCTTGACCCAGAATTTGCTGATGACAAAAGGGGAGAGACAAGCGAGGAATAGAGTTCAGGTGTTAGGTGTTCTGATGTTTTTGCAGCAGCATATGTATCTGTTCTGATATTTGTCTTTTGGCATATGTATTTGCTGCTTGCATCCTTCTTGTGTGTATTTTTTGTTTCTATACTCCACTGTATCCTGACTTGTTCTGTTGAAATAGAATACAAATGCTAAATTACATGCTTATGCTTATCTCTGATAATGTTTTGATTTTTCTAAGAACTTTAAATGTTCAAAACTACAGTCTATCATTCTCTCTGATAACCTTTCAAAGCTTTTCTAAACTTTCTTAAATGTTGCAAAAAGAATTGCTTGTAAGTGTTGTAATCATCAAAAAGGGGGAGAATGTTAGTTCTCTTATGGTTTTGATGATTGTCAACAACTATAAACAATGAAAGAGGATTTGCTCTTAAGGTTTGAAAAATTCTGAGTAAGAGCAAACCTCGAGGTTGGCATTAAAACCTCGAGGTTTGGCCTTGCAAGAAAGCCTCAAGGTTCAAGTGTTTCATGTTTCAAAACCTTTGTTTCACAATTTTATGTGAAACCTCAAGGTTTATAAAGTAACCTCGAGGTTCTGCATCTCTCAGGAAAACTCAGTTTTGCACCAACACATGAAACCTCGAGGTTAGGTTGAAAACCTCCAGGTTTGTGGTTTGGCGCCTAACTGAATATTTTGAAAAACAATGTGAAACCTCGAGTATTATAAGAAACCTTGAGTTTTACTTCATCCAGAGAGGTTTTGGTTTTCATCAAGTATGAAAACCTCGAGGTTCAATTTTGAAACCTCGAGGTTTGACATTTAGTCTCTAACTTGAAATTCCATGAAAACACTTAAACCTCGAGTATCATTTCAAGCCTCGAGTATTCTGGCATACAGAGAGAAAACAGGTTTTCAAAGGAATGAAAACCTCGAGGTTCAGTTTGAAACCTCGAGGTTGTGTCTCTGGTTCAAAATGTTGATTTTGCAATACTTTAGCCAAACCTCGAGTATTGTTTAAAAACCTTGAGGTTATCAGGCTCCAGAGGAAAAATGAATTTTTAACCAAGTTTCAAACCTCCAGGTTTCTTTTGAAACCTCAAGGTTTGTGTTTTTCAAAGATTTCTCAAAAGGTTTCTTTACAAAGGAAACCTCGAGGTTCACCAAGAAACCTCGAGGTTATGTGTCTTTGAAACAGAGTTTGCTTGAGATATTCAAGCAAACCTCGAGGTTTGTGAGACAAACCTCAAGGTTTCTAGCCGTTACTGCAGATTCAAATTTGGCAAATCTGTTATACCTTCTTGTTTGATCTCAATGCTTTACATGTTTAATATATATTGATCCTAGACATGATTAACTATCTTTCTAGTGAGTTTCAGACAGATTAAAGAAGGATTATTAAGGGATTAGAGCAAAAGCAAAAAGTGTGTCAGAACAATAAATGCTCAGCCCAGAAACTTGCTTCCTTTGGTTAATCCACTCGTACACTACTGCAAAAGATTAAGAGGAAGATTACTACAACAAGCAAAGTCATCTCCAACGGGCAAATTCTCAGAGAGCCACCTTAGATCAAATTACCACCTGGATTAGCAGAAGTTTAGAGAGAGAAGCTGACCAAACTTAAGGCTAATCAACTACAACGGTCTGATTCATCTTGCAATGGTCATAAACGGTTACAGACCTCTCTCTACCTATAAAAGACATGGATTCAAGCAGAAAAACGTGGAGATACAAGATTACAATGCCAAAATGCTGATACTCTGCCTCTTTATCTTTCTCACTCTGTTTTCCATATCAAAATAGCTTAGAGTGTGAAAAGATTTGTATCTGTATTTCAGTGATTACCTATCCATTCCTTTGAGAGGAAATTTATTGTAAACACATTATCTTTCTGAGAGCAACTCAAGATTGGGTAATCTTGAGTGGGATATACATTGTGTTGATTACAACTTGTAAGGGGGAGTGAATCCTAGTGAGAGGATTACTTCGAGTACAGAGTGTGTAATCAAGCAGTGTATTGATTACAGATTGTAAGGGGGAGTGAATCCTAGAGAGAGGATTGCTTCAGTTACAGATTGTGTAATCAAGCTTATTGAAGATAGTGGATTGAAAATCCCAAGTGCGGCTTGGGGACTGGATGTAGGTCAGGGAAAAGACCGAACCAGTATAAATCTGTTTGCAAGCTCTTCTTCCTTATTTCTTACATTTCCAGCATCTACATTTGAGCAATTATCAATTGTTTGAAAAACTTACTTTTGTTACCCAAGATGAAAACACTGAATTGCGAAAATATTTTAAAGAGTGCAAATTTTTATACTTTACCCAATTCACCCCCTCTTGGGTGATAGCCGGAACTTACAGTTTGGAGGGCGCTCAACTCATCCTCAGCTTTCTTCTTAGCCACCACGGCCAAATCCCTGGCCCCCTCCACTTGACGTTTTTCGGTGGAGAAGCCAGCCACTTTCTTCTTGAGAAGAAGCAGAGATTGCGTCAGACCTACCCCTTTTACTAAGTGATCTTGAACCGAATGGGTCACATGTTCGTCGGTGTCGGTCAAATCGAGGGAGATATCCTGGAAGCGACGAGGAGGAAGATAGGCCACGCTGAGCTCCTCGGCCGAGCACCCGCTCTCCCAGGCAAAACCACGTGGCAGCTTGAACGAATGAGGGGGAGGAGGGGGAGGTGGCGTCAGATGACCTTCAGGTTGAGCTTGAGCCTCCTCTACTGCAGGGCCTTTATTTCTCTTCGGCTCAAAGGGAATGGTTGAAGGAGACCGAGCCTTTTTGGACCCTACAGCTTGAGGTTCAACTCTCCCTCGTCCCTGGTCGGGCTCGGCCGCAGCATGCTTCCGGGTTTCCCTCCTAGGCGGAGCACCCTCGCCGAGGTTCACATGCGAGAGATATGGGGGAAGGGGATCCATGGCTCGAGCTGCAAAACAAAGAAAAATATCAAAAAAGTCCAAACACAAAGGAGGAAATGACGCACAACAAAAGACGCAAACATAATACATGGGCCAGCTCCAGCGGTAGGAAGAGGTTGGGAGAGTATAGAAGCAATAAACTGTACTCTGTTGTCTTTGACAAAAGTAACCAACCGAGATACCCATACTACGTCCTCGACCAGAAGATCATCTCCGTCAACCTGGTAACTGGTAGGCTCTTTGTTATGGTGATCCTTGGTCCAGTATAAGGGGAATTTCCATTCCACATCTTTGGATTCAGGACCGTGAAGAAACTAGGGCTGTTGCCCAGATACGGCGACGACCTTAAAGAAGCTGATCTTAAAACGTTTGAAGGAATCAAAAAAGGGTTTGAAGAATTTTTGGCCTGCAACACCTCGTAGGGATGTAATGCCATACAAATCCTCGTTGTTCTTATCAGCTTGAGGAGTAAAAGGGCAAAAGAAATAGGAGAAGATGGAGAGTTTACAGGGGATGGGCTTCGGCATCTGTTTGCAAAATTTTTCAAAGGCAAGGATAAAACCCCACCCATTCGGATGGAGTTGAGTAGGGGCAAGATGGAGGTAATTTAAAACCTCCATTTGGAACTCAGTGAACAGGAAGCGAACACCGAGCCGAGTAACATAATCCTTGTTGAAGAAGAAAAAAGAGTTGTTGGTCCCTTCTCTGGCAATACATACGGGCTCCTCGTCGGATGGAGGATGTACGGTACAGCAGGCTGTATCTCCCAAGTCAAGCCGGGCAATGTCCGAAGGCAACATCAGTGACTTGGTCGTTAGTAGCCCGCACGCTACCCAAGGATATTTAGTAAGAAGGGTTTGTGGGGGGCTGGCAAAGTCTGACTCCGCAGTTTTCGAATGGGTTCTATCAGGCGACTGAGATGGCTCTATTGAACCTAAAAGACAGCAAAAGCAAAAGAAAAAGGAATACAGGGTCAGCAGGCGAAGGGTATACTTGATGCATGCATGCTAACAATAGATGAACTAGGGACGCTAACGGCTGAGGTAGAAACTGAGGGAGACCTATGTCGGCAGGAATCTAAAATTTGATTGGCACGAGAGTCCTGGCCGAGCGCAATATAATGAGAGCTGGAAGCAATGCAATCCTAGCAGGGGCCGAAGTACCCCTCAGGATGGATGTCTGACCTCACCCGAGGAGGAACTTGGTAAAAGTTAATAGGAGTGGTCGGGATGGCCCCAGAATCACCTCGGCCCCCAAGGCGTGTATAGCTGCCACGAGGCCTCGGCCGGGAAGGTGGAACAACAGCAGATGAAGAGCCCACGATTCTCCTGTCACCAGACCCACCGCGAACCAAGGTTGCAAGCCTTTGTTCCACGGTAAGAGGGGAGCCAAACAACCAGAAGCTGGTCAACGGATAACGAGCGCGTAGGGATTCTTCTTCTTCTGGATTTGTGTTATGACTAAAGGAGGGCAAACGACTAGGCCTATTCATCACCTAGAAAGGCGTAGAAGGTTGGATAAGGAAGGAAAAACCAAAATGGGGGAAAGGACAAACGACACTTCCTCAAAAACTCGACAGCACTAAGATAAATGAAGGACTCATGCTAGAATAGCGCTTGGATGCAATCTACCTAGAGGAATCACGAACCTACCCAGAAACACTCAGGGCTAAAAATGGGTAAGGAATGCTTAATTCAAAAAACTCCCAACAACGGAAATGAAAAAGCGGAAGTATAAAAGGAGGCGATAAGCATACCTGAGTTTGGCTAAAGGATGATGGATGGAGTTTGGTAGAAGGATGGTGAATAGAGAAGCAAAGTATGGAAGCAAGGCGGTAATGTGTAATAGCAAAGAAGCAGTGGTATCTTTGCGGAGAAACAGTGAAGCAGTAAAAGGAGCAGGATGAAGCGAATGGAGGGAAGTACGATCGTAGAATTCAAAACGTTGTAATGATAAAAGTCAGGGGTAAAAGAGACAATTCATTTGCAAAAGTGGGAGTAGCGCATGTCACGCCACAGGAGCATTAAATGCGCACGAAAACCACTGACGGCTGGATGCAGCGGTTATAACCCCTCGCCAGTCTGAAGGCGCCAGGTATTGCAGAGTAATCATGAAAGAATTGTGAAGCCCCAAGCCTAAAAAATTGTGAGAAACGGCTGGCATTATCCCAGACATAGAGCCTTTCACATTCCACCAGGACTGGGGGCAACAAGGGAATTCCTCGGCACTTAAGAGCTCCGAGAAGTTCACGTGTCACCCCTTGTCCGAGCATATACGCTATAATGACGTCATGACCTCGGAAAATCCAAGCAGGACGGCCGACAACATCTCCGACTCGCCATGCCCAGACACCGCACGGACAACAAGGTCGGCCGAGCTTGGGACACATCTCGGCTCCTCAATAACCTGACCAACAGAGCTGGGGGGCAACTGTTACGGATCTGCATAAGGCCCATATTCGATGTACGACCCAACCGGAAATATGACCATTATAGGATCTCGCCCATTATATCAGGACATCTTACATTATAGGAAGATCCTGTTAAGTAGCGATATAGGAGTATCCGTCCGATATCTCCATGATACTCGCACCTAGGATCTAGCCAGAACGAGATATCCTACCCATGGTGCTCTCTATAAATATAGAGGCTAAATACTAAGGTGCACACGTTCTAATTCTCAACCCTTTTTACTTTCTGCCACACAGAACACACACACCACCCTTCTGGCTAACGCCAACCAGTATTGCGAACTGCGTGGACTTTGATCCCTTCATTGGGCACGTAGGCTCTAAGCTTGACACCTAGTCAAGTCCAATCAGTCCTGTTCCCAGAATAGAACAGAATTAATAAAAATATTTTTTGAAATATGTTGTATATTATTTTACCCTAAGATAGATAAGATAAGCTTAGTTAGAGAATAATTAATTAATTAACTAGTGACGTCAGTCTGTCCAGTGGTGTTAGTAGACTGACGTCACTAGTGGCGTCAGTCAACTGATGTCTTTGACTGCATTAGTTTGTAAATTATTTTGCCAACTGCTCTAATCCAATACATTTTTTTAAAAAAAAAAAGTTCTTATTTTAGTAAATTTCCCGCAAAAGGGGGAAACGGGAAAAAAGCTAAAGACAAAATCGGTGATCGCTAATAAGAAACAGTAACTCCCATTTCCCGTGGATGTCTAAACTGTTATCGATTCTAAATCTCAAACTCAAAAGTCCAACGAAAAGCTTAACTTTTGAGAGAAAAAAATGTTTAGACAAAAGTGAATTGATGAAAATCACACAAAACAGTCCCTACTCGTGAAAGCAATTAAACCACCAGAATAAAAAATTAAACAACCAGAACAAAAACGAGGCCGATTGAATGCCACAGGAACCAAAACTAAATCAGAGGGACAAAAAAAAAAAAAAAAAAAAAAAGGGTCAGAATCGAGAAACCTTGAAAGTTACGAAACAGGTGATAACAAACAGATCGAGATGCCTCGGGTCCTCCGTGACCATCGTATACACCTACAAAGGTTCCGAGAGGACCAGACTCGATCTGGCTCTGGTCTTCAAGCTCCTGACGCGCCTGAACCACAGCCATCGAGAAATCGCCGGAACCATACTTTCCAACATCTGGGAACGAGAGCAAGCCGTCATTGCCTTCTTTGTAGCGTACCCCACCCCAGAAAATGCTCGCAACAGCTGCGATATTGTCGAATCTCACAGCACCACACCCGAATGAAGAGAGTTCATCTTGCTTAATACTTTCAATCTGACGAGAGAGTTCACTGAATCCAGCACGTAGTTCCAAACGTACATTCTTGACCTCCCGAAATGTGCCCAATTGAATATGTGTAATAAGGAACCTTATGATTTTGTTTTCAAGCTCCACCAGCTGCTTCTGGTAGCGTAACTTCTTGACATTTTTCAACGGTGATTCGCTAAGACAATCGGAAACTAACTTACTGCCTTCTTCCAGAATTGATTTTAGGAGTTCTACTTCTCTCTGATCCGATTCTTTCAGCTTTGTGCTAGTTTTCTCTATATCTGCGAGCATAGGTTTTACCATTTGCAGTGTCTCTTCCAGTTGCTTCAATTGGGGTTCAAAGTCTTTAATAAGTTCCTTCTCTTTCCTCGCTTTCTTAACTGCAACCACAATTAGCTTAAACGCAACCTTTATAGCAGCACCTACCAGCACCTCTACCGCCATTCCTAACTGGAGCACACAGTTTGAGAATCAAGAACACTCAGACTCTTATCTTAGCTCTCTTGCTCATTCACGTCCTCTTGATGGAGACCACGAAAGTTCCACCAAGTTTTCAAGTCAACCGGAGTCATGTAGTTTATTTATTTACTAAACATCTTTTTTAATTTCACGTGCCCTGGCCTAAACTATCCTAATATTATCTTCACTTTTTCTTTGGACGACTGAAAAAGGATCCTGGATTCCCGGCTTTTACCCGAAAAGTGACACCCACCCAAATCCGAGAGGATTTTCTCATTTTCCTCTCTCTCATTTTCTTCTCACAGGCTGATCTGGACCGTTGAAATCTTGATCCAACGGTCCAGATCTATAAAAAAAAAAAAATTAACTTTGTCTTTTTCGAAAAAGACAAAATGGCAAATTTTTTTTTTAAAATTTGGACCGTTGGATCAAGATTTCAACGGTTCAAATTGACTTGTGAGAAGAAAATGAGGGAGAGAGAAAATGAGAGGAACCGTACTCAATCCATGGGGCGTCATGCGCATGTGCTTATCTCTAATACGCGCATATTTATATTTTAATTATTTCTTTATCATTTTCACTTGAATCCATCGCTCTAGCTCCATTCTTTTAAAGCTTCATCCAGTTGGCTCTCTGTCTAAAGATTTATCACTCACGTCCTATTTATAGGTTTAATTTTGAGACAAAATTTTGGCTCTCATAACAAATCTACTATCATAATAATACTAGTATTACAATTGTATCCCTATTAAATATATAGAGAAAGAAGAAAGGGGTAAAAAATAATCATTCATAAGGACAAATTTTTTTAAAAAAAAAAATTATCAATTTAATCTATAACTAAGAATGGAGGGTGGACTGTGATTTTAAAAAATTGTTTATATTTTGATAGAAACTATTGATAGATATGGTGATGGTGGACTATGATTCAAAAAAAATTGTTTATATTTTGATTTTTTTTAAAAAAAAAACTATTGATAAATATGGTGGTAAGGGTGAAAATAGACTAAGTGACCTTTTAGGGGCGGCTTGGACTGTTTGAAAATAGGAGCAGGCCTAGGCCTGTTTCACAAAATTAAGATGTTAAGCCTATACTTATTAAGAAGTTTGTTATCATGTCACCCCTCGTCTTTGGTTCAACTAGCGTGGGATCAGTTTTTCTTATTTTAAGGAAGGAGGTTTGATCCTTGCGTCAGTTAAGATGCTGAGATTTAGAGAGATATCCTAGAGTTCTAGAAAGCAGTGGTAACGCTAATAGAGGTGGAGACATGTGTACTCTCTGGCCAGTATCCCCTATGGACAAAGCTCTAAACGCCCTGCCCAAAGACTGTGGATTAACCTAACCCATTTCCTAAAATTTATATATTAAAAAAAAAAGTTTGTTATCATATAAAAATAATAATAATAAGTTTGTGAGGCTAGCCTAGACATGTTACAGATCTATAATGTCACCGGAAAAGTGGTCATGGCTAGTACACGAAAAGCAAGACCCACGCAGGCACAAAAGTAGTCATGGAAATGGTGCATATGCTTGTCCCTAATATGAGCATATTAATTTTTAAATTTTTTTTTTCCTTATGATCATTTCCACTTTGCCCCATTATGGTTGGTCGATTATGTTACTGCTTAATCGATTTGGGGCTACCTACTACCTGGAGATTACCAACCATCGAGATCAAGACATGGACGGCCACATTCATTCGAACCCCAACATTAAGGATAAGACTTATGAACGAATTAATATCAACTTGTAATAAAGAAATATTTCAATTTTTATTAGTATATTTGATCTGATATCCTTGTGAGGGACGTCATTATATTTATATTGATCCTGAAATCACCCGTGTCATGGTAAAGGTGCGTGCATGTATATGCTTATCATTTCCCTCATATGGGCATATTAATATTTTAATTCTTTCTTTATTAGTTCCACTACGCATACTCTCTCTACCCCATCACTCCTCCACATATTTTCGGAAATATTTCCTTTAATCCCTACTAGCTATAGGGTAGAGGATTCTCTCAAGAGCAAATTTCTCATTATCTCTCACAATCTTATCCTGAACGTTGAAATCTTGATCCTAGGATCTAGAGTAAATTTTTAAAAAACTGCATGTGGTAAAAATCACCACATTAGTTTTTTAAAAATTTGTTCTGAACCTTTGGATTATGATTTTGACGGTCAAGATTTGCTGATGATGAGAAACAGGCAGATAGCTGATAATGAGAAGATCCAGACTCCTAGCTATAGGGTTCCTTCAAGAAAGTGTAATTGATTCTTATGATACATTTCGTAGCTAGTTTCAAGAAGTATTATATTTTTTTTTTCCTCATATATACCTATATTCAATAAAGGTAATCATACTCCTCTCACTTATTTATATTATATTGGAACAAGAAAAAACATTAATTCTTAATATGCCTTAAAATTTAACCTTCTAAGTTTACCTTTATTGAAAATAAACTATCCGGTAAGAATAAAGTGTATGTAATAATAAATGAAGGGTAAAACTATATATTTATATGAAAATTTTAATAATGATGTGATTTATAAATAGAACAAAAAAATATTCTCTTTTGGGCTTATAAATATAATCATGAGTCGAAATTAATATGACATTAAATTTGAAATTAATGTAATTAATAAGGATAATATAAAAAATTATTTGAAATTTATGGCAAATTTAATACTTTAAATAGTTTTTATTAATATGTGTAAATTAGTTAGGAGTAACCTATAATTTTAACCTTAAAACAAAGTCTTGAAGAACAATCAAATGTGTATGATTTTAAGCACTCATATTTTAAATGGTTAATTTATAGAACTAAATTACATTGAGTTAAAATTCAAGCACTGGAGTTTCAATTGAGTCCAGAGTCGATGAATTATACTTGTAGGGATGAACGAGTTTCTACTGACTCAAAATTAAAAGGATTGAGTCTGGTCAATTCATTATCACTCCATTGAAAGAAAGCAGCTGGTATTTCAAGTCACATGAATTCATGTAAAGTCTAAGATAACGTCATGTCTCACACACGAAGTAACAAAAATCATTGAACCACGTTAATAAATCAACTCACCCGGAATGAAAGACAATGACCCATTTCAAAGCCATATGAAATCATTATTTTCTTTCTTCTAGTTTAATTATATATTAACTATAATTATATCAACGAAATTAAAAATAAATCATACTGAAAAGAGTTTCTGATTGAACAAGCTAAGGTTTAATAGTGGGTTTCTTCTTCCAAGATCTATTGTTAAAAAAGATGTGCGCAGAATCAGATAGGGTACGGTCAGCAGGCCATAGTGGGCTGATAGTACAGCAGCCTCTGATCCCTCCATGGTTGAGAGCTAGAGGTTGTTGCTGTCTCTGAGAACTCAGGCTCCGGCTTTTTGTTTTTGTTTTTGTTTTTTTGTTTTTTTAATGCTAGGCATAAGTAGAGTTGGGAATAAATGCCGACCCTTGAAGGGCTAGGACCTAGCAGGGCTGGCCCTACATAGGGTGAGAGAAACATCTAGTTTTTAAAGCCTGGCCTAAGAGCTCTAGGGCCAGGGCCTGCCTTACACAGTCTTCAGAAGTTACTATTCTAAATTTTAATTATTTTTTCTATTTTTTAAACAAATATAATTACTAAATTACAATAATTAAATTTTTAATTTATTAAATAAATGTTGTCAACATTAATATCTCAACAACACGAATCATCCAATAAATAAACACATTCATTAATTCATAATCAAAAACAAATTATTGTCTACAAATAACTCACATAAAAGCATACATAGGTTTTAAATTTAAACTATTATGTGGAGCAAACTGATTTTCATTTTTAATGAATATTCGAATGTGGAGACATCTCTTTCAACTTCTTATTAAATTAAAAAATCATTAACAAGGCCTAATAAACCGGCTCGAGGCCCTGTAGCCTGTAGGGCTAGCCCTTTTAAGTCTGAGGTCCTGTAGGACCGGCCCTATAGGGCTTATTTCATTTAATTTCTCTAATTTTTAAGTCCAGCCCTTGAAGGGCTAAGATTTAAAAGGGCTAGCCCGATTTCTAGGCTCTAGGCATAAGTATCCTCCTATTAAAGAAAGTCATGTTTGAGGCATTGTCGGGTACTAAATGTAGGTACCTCTCTCAATGAGGATGTAAACCTTAATTTGTCATATTGTTAGGACCTAATTCTTTTCGCTAGACCTAACCCTCCTTAGTAAACCAACCTCCGTTATGAGTTGTCATTTAATGGCAATGCCCATGAGGCTCAAGCTTTAGCTTAGGTCCCATGGGCCAACTTTCTAGTTGGAGTTTGATCCTTTACTTTGGCATGCACTTGTCACAACATCTTTTATTTTCAAAGTTTATGGCTCATAACTATAACGTTGTGGATTCAAATCCCACCGATGAGGACTATATTAGTGGGTATCTATAAATATAACTATAAGTGCTCTTTGGGTTTAGAGGAATGCCTTGACTCTGGTAAGCCCTCGGACCCAATTCATCCAAACTTTTATGTTAAAAAAAAAAATTGTAGCACACGCAAAAAAAAAAAAAAAGCGTAAGTCCTAAGGAACGAAAAAAATTACAAAAAAGACCCTTGAAATCACCAAATTACACAAAAGTCCTACGGGACTTTTTTTATATTATTTGTATGGAAATAAAATCTAGGTTTTTAAATGTTGTTGTAAATACATGCATTTCCTGTTATAAATACATGCATTTTCTGTTGTAAATGATTAGATTTTAAATTTTGTTGTAAATACAATACTTCCTGTTGTAAATCTATGCTTTTTCTGTTGTAAATGACTTCTTTACGTTTAAAATCCAGGTGTTTAAATGTTGTTGTAAATACATACACTTCCTGTTGTAAATACATGCATTTTCTGTTGTAAATGGTCAAATTTTAAATTTTGTTGTAAATGCAGTACTTCATGTTGTAAATCTAGGTTTTTTTCTGTTGTAAATGATATCTCTACGTTCAAAATCCAGGTGTTTAAATGTTGTTATAAAAACATGCATTTCCTGTTGTAAATACATGCATTTTCTGTTGTAAATGGTCGTGTGTTTAAATGTTGTTGTAAATATAGGCATTTCCTGTTGTAAATATATGTATTTCCTGTTGTTAATACAAATAATATCCAAAAAAAAATCTCTTAGGATTTTTTTTGTAATTTTGTGATTTCAGGGGATTTTTTTGTAATTTGTTTTATTCCTTAGAACCTGCATGTAATTTTCCCAAAAAACAAAGCAATGAACATTAAAAAAAAGGTTGGAAGATCAGAATAGAATTAAGGCAGATTCAATTCCCAAGTTCTTCATCCTCTCCATCAATTCTTTCTTTACAAACCTGTTGATAATATGACTATATAATTGCAGAGCTATAATATATATATATATATATATATATATATATATATATATATATATATTAAACATGATGATGACAGGGCAAAAGACAAAAGTAATATGGAAAGCCCTGTTGAAAGCAGGGCGTCATCATCAAAATAATTTTTTTAAAAAAAGTCTTGAGCAAGAGGAAAATTGAATTAATGGTAAAAAAGAATAGAGAGAATTTGCATACACATGGTTAAATTCCCAAGTTAATTAACCACCGCGAACACATAAGGACAATATGTTACAATGTGCAGGACACTCTTAAACAAAAACTTGGATTCTTAACAATAAAAAAACAACTTCAAACAACACACAATCAAAACAAGACACTATCGCAGAAGAAGCTAGGACATACTATTTTTGGTCTTAATTATAGAATATATTTAACCGATTTTGGAGGTATTAAAAATATGAGTTAAATTAGTTAATTTTATTCATTTTCTTAAAATACATTTATATAAATTTTAAATTTCTATTACCTTACTGATTTCACAAAAATTTAAAAAGAATACATATTAAGGTGTGAATTATAAAAAAAAGTATGACAGATATGAGACGTCTATACCCTTCTGGAATTTATGGAAGGCTGGCATTGGCACTTCAATTACCTTGCCCTTAGATAAATTTTTCTAATGTATTTTCTTTTTAAATTTTCCAAATAAGTCATATATGGGAAAAATATGACAAAAATAGCATATAGTAATTTGCTCCCCTGTTTTAGCAAATCACTTTATGCTATGGATTATAGAAGAAAATGACTCTCTCTCTCTCTCTCTCTCTAACTCTCACCATTTTCTTTTTCCTTTCTATTTTCTTCCATCTTCTTCTTCTGCTTCACCACAACGGTGTCGTCGACGCTTCTAACAATAGACGCGAGAACAAGATAAGGGACCAAAGAGCTGCGGTGGTGACGCTTCCCAATGCCTTTCCTTTCTTCCATCTTCCCAACTCGACGGTGTCCTCATCGAAGAGATTCAAAAAATGGAGACCAAACATGATAGCTAGAGTGTAGAGAAATTAAGAAAGTAGAGGGTAAAGGACATAAATCAAAGGGGTTGAGAAGAGAAACAAGGAGGAAGAGGGAGAAGAACTATTGTTCTCTCATTCATTCATACACAATCTGAATATACATGCCTTCCATTAGTCTAGCCTCATGTATAAATACGTAAAGGCTTAGACTCTCAAGGCCCAATGGCAATTACTCACTAATAAGATGCTAACAGGTAGCTATAACATATAAACATGCTGAACTATGGCCTTGTAGAAATAGTATTGTGTTGATGCTACCCTTCACTACTTATTATAATTCCTAATCATTCCTAAGTCAGTCCTAAGGCCTTATAGGATTAATATTGTGCCAGTAATTCCTAATAACTATGCCCTAACTTATTATTCATGACTTATATATCAATGCCCCCTTAAGGTCTCTTGTCCTCAAGGGTCAACAAAAAGGAAACCTGGGAAATTTCCTTTGAAACTAATATAACAGCACCCAAGATGCTTCCTCCTCAGCTATCTAATTCCATTTGACCAATATTTCAATGACAATTCTCCCTTTCCAGTGTCCCATCCTACACTGCAAAATTTGGTCAGGTTCCTTGCAATTTGGCAATTTCGGCCAATTTTCAGGAAAATGCCTAACCTTAACCAGAGGATCAGGACACAACTTTAGCAGCGAAATGTGGAATGTATCATGAAATACGCTTCTCCACCGGCAAATCTAACTTGTAAGCAAAAGCTCCAACACGTTGCTTAATCCGATAAGGTCTAAAGAACCTTAGAGCTAACTTCTGACTTGATCGAGAAGCTGCTGAAATATGCCTATATGGCTGCAATTTTAGAAACACCCACTGACCTTCTTGAAACTAATGGCCAATCCGGTGAGAATAAGCCTTCGGCTTCATCATGTTTATGACACGTGATTGATGATGTTTAGCCACTAACAAGGCTTGTTCCCTAGCCACAAAGGACTTCTACACGGCTTCAACAACTACAAACTGAGGAAGATAAGGCACATATAATAGCGTTTGCTGTCCATAAAGTAATTCGTGTGGAGCGGTTCTAGTATAAGAGTGGTAAGTGGTGTTTTACCACCATTCAGCCACAAGTAACCACCTTGATCAATCTTTGGGAAGCTCCTAAGTCATACAATGTAAGTAAGTCTCCAAACAGTGATTTAGTACCTCTATTTGTCCATTGGTTTGGGGATATGATAAGAAGAGGACAGCTTTTGATCCACCTTAAGCACTTTGAGAAACTCTTGCCAAAAGTTGCTAACAAAGATAGGGTCACAATCTGAGATAATCTTCATAGGAGCTCCATGCAATCGGTAAATGTGATCCATGAAGTGTTGTGCTAAGGTAGATATTGAAAATGGAGGCGATAGGCTAATGAAATGCCCATACTTACTAAAATGATCAACAATCACCCAAATAGTGTCTTTGCCGTGAGACTTAGGAAGACCCTCAATAAAGTCCATAGAGATGCTTTCTCAAACCTTGCTAGGAACCGGCAAAGGATGTAAGAGTCCCAGATAGGCAACTGTCTCGTATTTGCATCTAGCACAAACATCACAGTGCTTAATAAAATTCCTTCACATCATCAAACAAGTGCCTCCACCAGAAAAGAGTGTGAACTCGTTAATATGTAGCATGTATTCCGGAATGTCCCCCTTGGGAAGAAGCATGAAGCCATTCTAAAATTTTAAGTTTCACTATGGTATCATTCCCCACCACCAAATGGCTTCCTCTTCTTAGTAACTCATAATGCCAAGAGAATTTCTGGAAACACCCTCATTAGCTTTAAGGGTATCAATTAATGACACCAATTCAGATTAGCTTACCAACTATTTTGAATTTCCAGCAACAAAGTTTTAGAACAAGTAGAGAGGGAAATTTGAAATACGTTTATTTTCCTCACTCTAGAAAGAGTATCAGCCACATTGTTATTGATCCCTTTCTCGTACTGAATTTCATAGTTGTATCCTATCAACTTAGAAACCCGATACATCTGAAATGAAGTCTTATGTTTCTGGTCTAGCAAGAACTTTAAGCTTTGCTGATCTATTTTGATTATAAAATGTCTACCTTCTAGATATTAGTGCCAATGCTCAATAGCATACACCACAGCTAATAGTTTCGTTTCATAGATAGACAAACAATGATGTCTAAGAGCTAAACCTTTGCTGAAAAAGGCCAAAGGTTGCCCATTTTGCATCAATATAGCCCCAATACCTGTGCTTCACGCATTAGTTTCAACCACAAAGGCCTTGAGAAGTCTGATAAGGCAAAGACAGTTGTTGTACTCAAAGTTTCCTTCAATTTCTGAAATTTGCAGCTGCTTCCAAGGTCCATTTGAACTGATCCTTCTTTAATAAGTTGGTTATAGGCTTTGCTAACATTCCATACCCTTTATTAAAGCACTTATAGTATCCATCCAGTCCTAGGAATAAGCGTTGCTATTCATGGGTTGCTGGTTCGGGCCATTCCACCACGAATTTTATCTTTTGAGGATTCATAAAGACACCACCATGCTGGAAAATATGGCCCATGTACTTTAACGTAGTGTTGCAAATGTACACTTACTCTCTTTCACGAAATAATGGTGCTACCTCAATATTTCTAAAACTGTCCAAAGGTAATGTATATGTTAAACCATGATAGAGCTATATATCTAAATATCAGTGAAGAAACTAAGCACAAACATTCTCAAATGTGGTCTGAAAATAGCATCCATTGCTCCTTGAAATGTGACCGGGGCATTAGTAAGCCCAAAAGGCATTACTGACCACTTATAATGTCCTGAATGTGTATGAAAGGCTGTTTTGTATGAGTCATTAGGGTTCATTCGAATCTTGTGGTACCCCGCCTTAAAATCTAGCTAGGTGAACCATTGTGCTTCTTTCAACTCATTTAACAACTCAACCAATGAGATTGGTGATATGTAAAGCATAAGAAATATATTAGAGTTAGTTAGTTAGTTAGGGAGTTAGAAAGTTAGAGAGGTAGTTAGTTAATATAGTTAGTTAGGGAGTTAGGAAGTTAGAGAGGTAGTTAGATAATGTAGTTAGTTAATATTGCTGATATGCTGTTATTACTGTTAGATATGGGTTGACTGAAATTTGAGACTATCTTCTACAAAAGGGGAGTCTAGACTAATGTGATAGTTGTGAATTGTTATGATGAATGAATAAAGGAATTCCATATTAGACTCTGTTCTTTCTCCCTCTTCTCTCTTCTGTTCTACATCTTTTTCCTCTCTTCTCTTCCCAAATCCTCCAATTCTTTTACACCTTTGTATCATTGGTATTAGAGCGAGTCATCTCAGCTCCCCCACTGTTAATCTCTACAATTCCTGAACAACCTGGAGCCATTCTTTGTTTCGGTTCAATACTATATTCAAGGAGTAACCCATAAAATATTCAAAAAGAGAACCCCAAGAACGTTCATCAGCAATCTAAGAAATATTCTTGGCAACCTCAAAAAAGAGAGAGAGAGAGAGAGAGAACCATGTCTTCCCCTTCTTTCCAATATTCTGATGAAAACTAGAGGTGACTGAAAGCAGGAGCTTTATACCCAAGAGGGGGGGTGAATTGGGTATCTTTAAAATTTTCGTAACTGGTTCTGTTTTCGATTACTCAAAACAGAGCACAACAGAGAGGATAAGGAGAAGAAGCTAAACACAATGCAATTTATACTGGTTCGGTCCTTTCCTGACCTACATCCAGTCCCCAAGCCTCACTTGGGATTTTCAATCCACTATGTTCAACTATTGATTACACACTCTGTACTAAGAGTTGTTCTCTCACTAGAACACACTCCCCCTTACAAGTTGTAATCAATACACCCAACTACCAAGTCCCCTGACTTGTAGTTATCTCAATCAATAAATGATTTACAAGTATTTAACTCTCTTACAGAGTAGATATGATGAACACTGAAGTACTTGTATCAAGTATGATACTCTATAAGTGAAAGCTGATACACAATAAATGAATTTTGTAGAAATTCACTCAGAGTAGTTGTATATCCTTCTGAAGATGATAATGAACTCTATGTATAGCTAGAGAACATTAAATGACCGTTGTAGCTTGAATCAGACCGTTGGAGAAGTTGCCCAAGTGTTCTGAAGTGGTTTTGGGGTCTTCTCTCTCTTGTTTTCCCTTAATCTAGTTGGTCAAGACATCAGGGCTGACTTTCTGCGAATTAATCCGTTGGAGAGGAGTTTTCTTGTTTCAGCTAACATCCTTAAATACTTTGTAAGCGTGTGCAGAAGGATTTGGGTAGAAGGAGTAACTTTTGTGCTTTGCAATAAATGCTCTGAGGTGCTTTTTGCTTTATACTCTAACCTCTCACCAAACATTCTTTAATGCTCTGAAATCCACTAATAAATACGTTAAACATAGCAGGGAATACCAGAGAATAATATTGGAAGAAGATAGAATCAAATAACATTGATTTCTGAAATGCCCAAATTCCAAAATTCTGAACCAGCGTCACGAACTCGAGTTCAGTTCTTACAGGCTCGAGTTCGAGGCTTTAGTGTTCAAAACTGTGCAAGTTCAAAAAGTGTAAACCTGAGGTTTGCTTTATAAACCTGAGGTTTGCAGATCATTGAAAAACTAAAATGCTCTCGGGTTGAAATGAACTCGAGTTTATTAAAGTTAGGCTCGAGTTCGAGGCTTCAGTGTTTAAAAGCATGTAAGTTCAAAATGAACAAACCTGAGGTTTGTCTTTTAAACTGGAGGTTCTCAAGTCATTGAAAAACTAAGAAGCTCTCGGGTTGAAATGAACTCGAGTTCATTAATGTCAGGCTCGAGTTCGAGACACTTTTGAACAGACTTCATTTTAGCTTGAAAGCACAAACCTGAGGTTTGCAAAACACACTCTCGAGTTTAAAAACATATCCAAAAGTTCTTTGCTCTCTGGAACTTTTAGGCTCGAGTTTGAAAGTCTCAGTCTCGAGTTTAAATAGCTTAAAAGCAGTTCTTTGCTCTTGGCCAAAACTAGGCTCGAGTTTGAATATGTTAGGCTCGAGTTTGAGCATTGGTGAACTTTTCAAACCGAAAAACTTTTCTTTTAATGGAACAGTGCAGAGCTTGAAAATATCTTTAAGTTTCAAACAACTTGTCCCGCCAGAGATGAACTCGAGTTTGCCATGACAGGCTCGAGTTCATGCTCTTAAAACTTTCTTGGGATTCTTTCAAACCTGGGGTTTGAAGAAAGCAAGTGTAAGGTTTAACATGTTTTTCAAAGTTCAAAAACTCTCTGGAAACAATGAACTCGAGTTTGACCTTAGTAGGCTCGAGTTCATGTGAGCTTTTTCAAAAGTTTAACTTTAAACTTCAGGTTCATTCTCGAGTTTGAAAATCAACTGAACAAGTTTGAGTTCTCTGTCAAATCCAGGCTCGAGTTCAACACTAACAGGCTCGAGTTTGGTTTTGACAGATTGAAAGATACAAGTTTAACTTTGTCTCACCTTATCAGTAGTATTTACAATTGTTAGTAATCATCAAAACACACAGGGAACTAACAGTGACTACAACAAAAAGGTTGAGTTAAGGAATACAACGTTTTCTTTGATGACGTCACGAATAAATTAGAGCTTCCCGAAGGGTATCATGTCATGACATATGTGGTTGGGCTTAAGAAGGAGATAGCAGATTCTATTCATTTCTTTCACCCAAGAACCCTGTAACAAGCAAGAGTCACGCCTTATTGCTAGAAATGACGATCAAAAGGAAAATGGAAAGGGTAAGAAAGGAATTGGAATATCAAGAGAAAGGTGGGTCTTGTTCGACCAACACCCAAGAATGCCCAGTCGACAACACAACAACTGATGGAGTTCAAGAAGAAGACGCTTGAGTTCAAAAATGTACATTAGAAAGAGGGTCGAGTAAGGCTCCAATGAGTGGGTTTTTATCAGAGTTCTAAAACTTAGAAGTGATGAAGAATTTGAATCTTTCATATGGACGTGATGGGTCAGCTTTGTCGACTCAAGAAGTTCAAGAAAATGCTTTGGAAGATCAAGAAGCTTATGGGTCTTCCCAAGAAGAGTCCTTCGACAAGCAGGTTGACTTGGACGTGTGACTCCTTGTTTTGAAAGCAGAGTATGCACCACCAACCACAACAAAGTCACAGCTGGCTCCTATTTTTACTACATGGAGTTATTTGGCAGATTCTCAAATTTCCCTGGATTTTCTAAGTTCATATAAGCATTTCGACTGTAGAGGTGATAGTAAATACATGAGCCTATTAACTTTGCATTTGGGTTTTAAAGGAGCTAACAGTTAAGTCACGGGCTACTACAAAAATGGCCCTCACTTGTTCAATTCCTTCCTACATAAAGTTTATTGTAGATTTGGTTTAAGGGCAAGTTAATGGAAATGCTTTATGTAAGAATTTGTCCTCTGAGTAGAAAAAAGAAGAAAAGATCAGTATTGAAAGCCATATGTGGGAGCAAAATCTTCAAGTTGCGGATTTTTGCTGTGATAAGAAAAATTCCAGATTGGATTCTGTTCTCTCTCCCTCTTCTCTCTTCTGTTCTACACCTTCTTCCTCTCTTTTCTTCCTAAAGCCTCCAATTTTTCTACACCATTGTATCAGTAGTATCAGAGCAAGTCATCCTCAACTCCCCCGTTGTTGAATCTCTGAATTTCTTGAGATTAATTCTGGTCCATTCTCTACTTTCGATCCAAACCAAAAAAAGACAGCCAAGACTTAAAGACAGCAAAGACACAACCTAGTCTTGGTTTCAAGATTAACCCGGAAAAGGGGGAAAAAAAGACAATGAAGACAATCAAGAAAAATTCAAGACCAATACCAGTAACATTGACCTGTAGGAATCAGACCCGGCGAAGACCTCCACATACCAGTTTGAATATTGACTCAACAAAAAAATTTCCACATTCGACTGCCAACAATGTTCATCGAATTCGGCTCATTAGCATCATCCACGTTCAGATCCATTTGGGTGGTTTATGGTTCATACTCGATCCCAAAGAGCATCTATGGCTGACACTTAAGAAACACAAAACTGGCTTCAATCGATAGAGGCGAACCTTCAAGCCTAGTCCGTGTAAATGGCAGCAATCGTAGCAGATAGAAATTCACATCACAGGGGCGACACCACCCAAGATACTGCCGATGATAGTCTCCGACCACAAGACTGCTGTGGCCCCCATAGACCTCAAATGAGACTCACCAAAATTGACTTCCCTAGATTTCAATGGTCTAATATGCGCGTCTAGCTTGATCATTGTGAATGCTTCTTCGAAGTCGATGAGAGCCCAGAAACATGGAAGGTTTGAATAGCTCATGAAAATCTTGATGAAAAGGGCTATATATGGAATCAAGCTTCCATGGAGGAAGAACATGGCTGAGCAATTTCTTGGCCCAAATACAAACGGGCAATTAGAGTTCGTTTCTGAAAAGACCTTTCCTTACTAACAATAATTAACCATAATGTAATCATTAAACCGAATTAACAAGAGATTAAGGAAAACTCTTTTCTTTACACAAAAGTAAGCACATCGGAGTCCAGCGAACAAATTTCACCCATAAACTCACCACAGCAAAAATCCAAAACTCTAGGCACAATTGTCAAGCAGAAGAGTACACAACCCACGAGTTTCACAATAACAAATCCACAACAAAGGGTTTATACCCAAAACATTTCCACACAAGTTTGATTGTGGATCCACTAAAATATTATAACATGTAAAATAAAACCTTTGGTTTAACAGTAAATAAACAGTCATCCTAATACAATTAAAATAGTATTTTCAAAACATGTGGGCCTAAAATGGCAATATATAAATCCATACAACATCAAAACCAAAAGAGGCTTACGAAGTTCACAACTATTGTGCCTCTAGCTGCTTCCCTTGGCTACTAATATTATAGGTCTCACCTGAAAAATATTGATAATGACGAGGTGAGACATAAAGTCCCAGTAACCAAAATTAATTTATCAAATATACAAGAAAGGATTACAAGTTAGAGAAGCAGGTTTGCTAACACATTTATAAAATCAACAACAAATAGATAATTAATCCATAATAATTAACAATAAGTAGAACCATCCCCACTCATCCGTCCTGTTCCTCCTTATATTGTCTGGACGTGGTACAGCCCATCAGTGCTAGTATACCTTGCCAAGGTTAGCTAGTCACTTCAAGAATTCTGTCCCCTCCCATGCTACCACCAATATACCGTAACAGGGAGGTGTCCACCCAAAACACTCAGCTCAAATTCTGAGCCAAGAATGAGAGAGCCAATGGGCACAATTTCACCCTAAATCTCTTCCACATAACCCAACACATCCATAACAGATAAACAATACGGCACCACAATTACCCGCAAACATCGTACAAAATATTATTTCATATACAACATTCCATAACAAACATCATAATAGCAATATCTAACAAAATTTGTTATTCCATATACATTTCATAACAAATATCATAACTATCATCACAAACACAATCCCAATAACAATATTACTTATATACATAAATATACTAGAAAATACATTGCTTCACTGAAATAATTTCATATACAGATGCGCATACAATTTTTCAAAACACATGCCAGTAATTCATGTGAGAGTAAAATTTACAAAACACCTTACAGTCCAAAACAAGCATATGAAATAAATTAACCCCGGTTATCTCAATTCCAAACTAAACCTCATCTCAGGGAGTAAAACGCGAACAATCACCGGTCACAAATAAACTCTACATCATCACAATTATAATTTCATATACCTTCAATTACACAAATTTAAATAAATATATATTATCGTAACAAAAACTAAAAATAATAGTTTAATCCTTCAAATTTCAAAACTAATCGATTAAAATCTCTGTAATTCCTCTATTAACTCAAAACAAAAATTTATACAACTTTTAATTAGTTAAAATATTCGGTAGGATATAAATTTTCAATTTCTTGAGTAGAAAAATCCATTTAACTTCCTACAATAATCAATCAAAAATTCTGAACCGATTAAAACTAGTTATTAATCATTCTATACATATATATAGTCTGTTAGTTCTCAAAGTGTTTTGATGATTAACAACAAGTATAAACATGTGTTGAAGTATTTCAAAATCAGTTAGAAATTGCTTAACAGTTGTTTACTCGAGTAAGGGTAAGCTTACTCCAGTAAAGGACTGTTGAAGGATTGCTCAAATAAGTTTTGGGAAGTCTTTACTTCAGTAAAGAAGTTTTACTCCAGTAAAGGACTTACAGAGAGCAATCAAAGTTTTTGAAGTAGTTGCTTACTCCAGTAAAGTTAAGCTTACTAGAGTAAAGGCCATCCAGAGAGTAACCAAGTTTTTCAAGGACCAGTCTTTACTCCAGTAAAGAGTTTCTTACTCGAGTAAAGAACCTCTAGAGAGTAAAATGAATTTTTTGAGTTTAAGTTACTTACTCGAATAGAGAGTTGTTTACTCCAGTAAAAGGTCTTACAGAGAGCAAACCTTTTTTAAAGAAGTAGCTTACTCGAGTAAAGCTTGGCTTACTCCAGTAAAGAACTCTTAAGTTGTTTTTCAAACATAGCACTTGTTCTTCTTTACTCAAGTAAAGGTTCGTTTACTCCAGTAAAGACTTAGAGTAACTTCTCTTTTTTTTTAGGAACAAAGTTACTTACTCAAGTAAAGGATAGTCTACTTGAGTAAAGCCCATACAGAGAGGTTACTAACTTGTCTAAGTCTGGCTTACTCCAGTAAACAAATCCCTACTCCAGTAAAAAGGCTTTTTGAACTTAAAATGTTTTCACATGAATGGTGCCTTACTCGAGTAAAGTACTTACTTACTCCAGTAAAGCTCTTGGTTTTCAAACTCAAGCCTCGATGGTTTGTCTCTGGTAAGAGCTTACTCCAGTAAACTTTGGTTACTCCAGTAAAGACACTTTTGCACAGTGCCTTACTCAAGTAAAGAGGAACTTACTCGAGTAACCAACGGTAACTTTTGGTTTTTGAATTTCACGAATTCATAAATCATTGTTGTTTGATCTAATTGCTTTCATATATCACTCACTCATGTTCCCAGATGAGTTTAACAAGTTTGTTGAGTGTTTTTCAGTTAACACAGATCAAGATATTTGAAGATTAGTGAGATAAAGCAAAAAGTGAACAGTACATTTAATGCACTTCTGAAATCTCACCTACTTTCAGCTAACCCACCTGAGCACGCCTAATGAACATTAAAGAAAGCTTACTACATCAAGTAAAGTCAATTTCAACGGGCAAAAACTCATAGGGCTACATCAGACATCATTAAGACTTGGATTAACAGAAGTTTAGAGAGAGAAGTGACCAGAACTTAAGCAAATCACTTCCAACGGTTGGAATCATCTCACAACGGTCATTTAATGTTCTCTACCTCTAAATAGAGATCATTAACTTCATCTCCAGCTGATACAACTACTCTGAGCGAAAATTTACTAAGTTCATTTATTGTGTATTAGCTTTCACTTGTAATAGTATCATTTAGATACTTAGTGCTTCAGTACTCATCTATCTACTCTCTGAGAGAGTTTCATCTGTAAAATCATTTATTGATTGAGATAACTACAAGTCAGGGGACTTGGTAGTTGGGGTGTATTGATTACAACTTGTAAGGGGGAGTGTGTTCTAGTGAGAGAACAACTCTTAGTACAGAGTGTGTAATCAATATTGTTGAGTTAGTGGATTGAAAATCCCAAGTGAGGCTTGGGGACTGGATGTAGGTCAGAGAAAGGACCGAACCAGTATAAATCGTTGTGTGCAAAGCTTTTCTCTCTATCTCCTCTGTTCTGCCCTGTTCTGAGAGTGTAAAAACAAAACAAGTTGTCGAAAATTTTTAATATACCCAATTCACCCCCCTCTTGGGTATAAAGCTCCTCTTTCATTTGGTATCAGAGCAAGGTCTTCTCAGAAGAGTTTAACCACTCAAGAAGGATCACCATGGAAGGAATTCTTCCAGATGGAGCTTCAATCAACAGACCTCCCGGTTTCGACAGCGAACACTACTCTTTCTGGAAAGCAAAATTTCGTGTGTTCGTGATGGCAACAGAATATGGTTTATGGAGGGTCTTTGAGACTGGAGACTATGTTCCAGTCAAGGTAGAAGGAGGCATCACTGTTCCCAAGACAGAAGCTGAGTTCAATGATGACGATAAGAAGAACATCACTCTCAATAGCAAGGCTATCCTGATGCTTCAGAGTGCTCTTAGTCAAAAGGAGTACTTTCGTATCTGTAATTTGTCAACGGCTAAGGAGATGTGGAAGGCTCTGGAAATAGCTTATGAAGGAACCTCTGGAATCAAGGAGAACCGAGTCAACATTCTAACCACTGAGTATGACCTTTTGCGGATGAAGCAAAGCGAGAGTATTGGAGAGTTTCAGTTGAGATATACTCATCTGACTAATCAGCTAGCTGCCTTAGGAATGCTTTTCGATCAAGGAGCTCAAGTGAGGAAAATCCTCAATATTCTAACAAAGGATTGGGAAGCTAAGGTCACCGCCATTGAAGAAGCTCGTGGAGAGTCAATGACTTCAGTTGCCGCATTGTTTGGCAGTCTATCTGAGTACGAGAGCAAACTGAAGTTCAAGAAGGAATTAGAAGATGTCAATGGTGGCAACAATCGCAACAAGGGAGTAGCTCTGAATGTGGAAAAGGATGAGGAAGATGAAGATGAGGATGAAGAAATTGGCATGATGGTCCGGAGATTCAAAAAGTTTTACAAAAGAGATCAAGGCTTCAAGAAATTCCAGAAGGGAAATTCAAGCTATGAATCAAAGAAGCCGGTTATCTGCTACGAATGCGAAAAACCCAGACACATCAAGGCGGAATGTCCTCAGCTGAAAAATCAAGAGAAAGAAAAGAAGAAGTTCAAGAAATATAAAAAGAAGGCATATGTGTCAGCAATATGGGGAGACAGCTCATCGGATGAGGATGAAGCTGAAGAGGATGAAAGTGAAAAAGCCAACATATGCCTGGTTGCTGAGGAAGAGGAACATAATGAAAGCAATGAGGTATATGATCCTCTGCCTTCCTACGATGATTTATTTGCTGAATACAATGTTGTTCAAAAAGAATTTGAAAAACTTGCAGAAAAATATTTAGCTTTGAAAAAGAAAAATGTCACTCTTGAGCTGCAAGTCCAGAAACTCTCTTCTTCTGAAATTCTGATTTGCCAAGAATGCCCAGATTTGAAACAAAAGAATTTACATTTAACAAAAGCACTTGAGAAATTCACTAAGGGAAGTGAAACACTCAATGTGATTCTTAAGCAACAACGATTCATAAATGATCGATCGGGCGTTGGGTACAAACCAGACTTTGACAAGAAGAAAGGCAAGAAAAAGAATGGACAAAAATCGTATATGAATTACTTTACAAAATCTGTTTATTCCTCAAATCCTTTTGCTCATTGTAACTATTGTAATAGGAAGGGTCATTCTACTTCATCTTGTTTTCATCGAAAAGAAAAGAAAGCTAAACCTGTTGGAAATTATGTTTGGGTACCAAAAGGAACATATGTTCCCAAAGTACATTCTAACCCCAAAGGACCCAAGAAAAGATGGGTACCTAAGACTTGATCTTCTATGAAATGCAGGTCTGTCTTAGAGCATCGAGACCTAACAAGTGGTATATCGATAGTGGATGCTCAAGGCACATGACTGGAGACAAATCAAAGTTTTTATCAATAAAGCCAAAGGATGGAGGTAGAGTCACATTTGGAGGTGACCAATCGGGCAAAATAGCTGTCATTGGTGAGATTGGCAACAATGAAGGCCCTCTCATCAAAGATGTCTACTTGGTAGAAGGACTATGTCACAACCTCCTAAGTGTGAGCCAAAGCACCGATAAGGGTAATTTGGTAATATTTGATTCTGATGAGTGCTTTATTGTTAAAAAGGATTTGATCTTCATAAATGATTTGAAAAATAAAGCCTTGTTTAGAGCACCTAGAGATGGAAATTGTTATACTTTGAACCTCTCTAGCAATGCTTCTGTTTCTGAAAATTGTTTTGTAAGTAACTTGAATGAGAGTTGGCTATGGCATAAGCAATTAGCTCATGTCAATATGTCTCAACTTAACAAGTTGCTGAAAAAGGATTTGGTTATCGGTATTCCTAAGTTAAATTTCAAAAATGATATGATTTGTGATGCTTGCCAAAAAGGAAAACAAACCAAGTCATCTTTTAAAGCTAAAAATGAGATTTCAACCGAAAGACCTCTTCAACTTCTTCACATGGATCTAGTTGGACCAGCTAGAGTGAAAAGTCTTGGTGGAAATTTGTATACTTTGGTCATTGTTGATGATTTCTCTAGATTTACTTGGACTATATTTTTATCTTCTAAAGATGAAACATATGATCAGTTTGTTTCCTTTGCCAAGAAGGTCCAGAACGAGAAAGGTTTCTCAATTTCAGGAATACGGACTGATCATGGAGGAGAGTTTGAGAATAACGCCTTTGCTGAGTTCTGTGATGGCATGGGGATCAACCATAATTTCTCAGCACCAAGAACACCACAACAAAATGGTGTTGTGGAGAGAAAGAATCGAGTGCTCACGGAGATGGTCCGGGCAATGCTAAACGAATACAACACTTCACAAGTGTTTTGGGCTGACGCGATGAGTACGGCTTGCTACATCTCCAACCGAGCCTACTTGAGGAAGAAGTTGAACAAAACCCCATACGAACTCTACAAAGGGAGAAAGCCTAACCTCAGCCACCTACATGTCTTCGGGTGCAAATGCTATGTGCACAATAACGGTAAAGATAATCTTGGTAAATTCGATCCTAAAGCTGATTTAGCTATCTTTATCGGTTATTCAAATAGAAGTAAGGCATATAGGGTATTTAATACTAGAACTAAAATTGTTGAAGAATCTATACATGTTGTATTTTGTGAGTCTGAACCTGATAAACCCTTGGATGATGAAGAAGAGACTATCTTCAAAAACAAATTCTTTTCGAAAAATGCTCCTACTCCTTTTGAAAATTCTGAAAATGTTTTTGAGGCTGATCCTGAAAACAATTTAGAAAATCCTGATCAGTCTCAACCTAGAGCTTGGAGATTTATAAGGAATCATCCTTTGGACCAAGTTATAGGTGATATAAACCAAGGAGTTAGGACCAGAAATAGTACTTTGAATGAGGTCACATTCTCTGCATTTATTTCACATATAGAGCCCTCTAAGATAGAAGAAGCCCTTTCAGACAATGATTGGGTGATTGCTATGCAAGAGGAGCTACATCAATTTGATAGAAATCAGGTTTGGGACTTGGTACCTAGGCCCAAAGACCATCCGGTAATTGGGACAAAATGGGTATTCAAGAATAAACGTGATGAGTCAGCAATTATTGTGCGTAACAAGGCTAGATTAGTGGCCAAAGGTTACAATCAAGAAGAAGGCATAGACTATGAGGAAACTTATGCTCCAGTAGCAAGATTGGAGGCCATAAGAGTCCTACTAGCCTTTGCATGCACTAAAGGTTTTAAACTTTATCAAATGGATGTTAAAAGTGCATTTTTAAATGGTTTTATCCAAGAGGAGGTATATGTTGAGCAACCTCCAGGTTTTGAAAGTGAACATTTTCCTGATTATGTTTTCAAGCTCAAAAAGGCTTTGTATGGTCTCAAGCAAGCTCCTAGAGCTTAGTATAAGAGATTGAGTCAATTCTTACTCAATCAGGGGTTTATTAGAGGAAAGGCAGATACAACTTTGTTCATTAAGAAAAATAAATTGAATGAAATCTTAGTTGTTCAAATCTATGTTGATGACATTATCTTCGGTGCTACTAACGATTCCTTGTGTAAGGAATTCTCCAAGTCTATGCAGGGTGAATTTGAAATGTCAATGATGGGAGAGCTCAACTATTTCCTTGGGCTGCAAATCAAGCAACGGAAAGATGGGATTTTTATATCCCAAACCAAGTATTTGAATGATTTGCTGAAGAAGTTTGGAATGGACAAGTGCAATGGAGCTGACACACCAATGAGCACTACCACCTCATTGGATGCTGATGAAGAGGGCAAGGATTTTAACATCACTAAGTATAAAGGAATGATTGGATCATTGCTCTATCTCACTGCAAGTCGCCCGGACATCCAATTCAGTGTTGGGATGTGTGCACGGTTCCAATCCGCACCCAAAGAGTCACATGCTGAACATGTCAAGAGGATATTCAGATATCTTTCTGATACGAAGACTCTTGGACTGTGGTTTCCCAAAGGTCAGCCGGAGCACTTGGTGGCATATTCGGATTCGGATCATGCTTGCTACAAAACGGATAGAAAGAGCACAAGTGGTCAATGTGAATTCTTTGGTAATTCATTTGTGTCTTGGTTCAGCAAAAAGCAAACAACTGTGGCCGTATCATCAACCAAAGCTGAATATGTAGCTGCATCAAGTTGCTGTGCTCAAGTGCTGTGGTTGAAGCAACAACTTGCTGATCTTGGAGTGCACTTGAAGGAGATCCCAATATTGTGTGACAATACTAGCACAATAAGCTTGGCCAAGAATCCGGTGCAACACACAAGAACCAAGCACATTGATGTAAGGCATCACTTCATTCGGGATCATGTCCAGAAGAGAGATGTGAAAGTCATGTTCATTCCAACCCATCTCCAATTAGCTGACATCTTCACCAAGCCTCTAGCCAAGGAGCAATTTACCTTCATAAGGAGAGAATTGGGAATGGTAAATCCTAATGAGTTGTAAGTTTGCTCTTACCCAATGTTAGTTTATGTTTTTGATGATTAACCTTTACTAACTTAAGCATCGGAGTGTTTAGCAAGTGTTTTTGCAGGATTTTCTGATGTATCAGAGGTGGTTTACTCGAGTAAAGCTGTTGCAGAAAGCCAATCTTGAAGTTCAGAATTGCTTTACTTGAGTAGGTAAGAGTTTACTCAAGTAAGTGAGAAGCAGAGAGCTCAATGCTGAAAAAGAGAATTCTTTACTCGAGTAAGGGATGCTCTACTCGAGTAAAGGCCAGACAGAGACTGAAGAGAGGTCAGAAGTTTACTTGAGTAAGTAAGTGGCTTTACTCAAGTAAAGCCATCAGAGACTCAAAAATTCACATTACATTTTTGAGGTCAGGTTAGTTTACTTGCTTCTTTACTCGAGTAAGTGGGTCAAGTATTGGTTACCCGAGTAAGCTAGAACTTTACTCGAGTAAAGGTGTCGGTCTATATATATACTGAAATGTTATTTTTCTTCAATACTCGACTCTTTACTCTAGTAAACCCTAGGAGACGCGTCATTCTCTCTTCCTCACTCTCTGAAACCGTTACTTCCCTTCCTAATTTCTCCATAAATTCCTTCGAAATCCCATTCAATCCTACTCTCTTCCTATTCTCAAAACCCTAACCTCTGTAATGGCGAAGGAAACTTCTCAGTCTTCTCAACCTGTGCCTCTCAATCCTCCTCGTGCTCCAAGGTCAAAATCCGTTCCCCGGAAGCTGCAGAGAGGCATTGACACTTCGATTCCCGGCGTTGGAGTGGTGACTCCACCGGTGGCACAGTCTCGTAACCCCAAAAAGAGGGGTTCTTCGTCAAAGGACCCGGCTCCGGAATCAGCCTCGAAGAAGAAGAAGACAGAGAAAGGGAAGAAGAGAGTAGTGGAGAAGAAGAAGAAGCAGTCCAAGAAGGCTTCTTCCACTGTCCCTTCATCTTCATCTGACGAGGATACGGTTTCTCTTTCGGTTTCGGAACCCGAACAAGAGCAAGAGCAACCATCTCCCTATATGGTCAATGCAATTGAGGAGTACAATCAGTATGAGCATGCCCCTGAAGGCTTCAAGGTGGCTCCAGTGGCACTTTCTCCAGGAGAAAATGTCAAATTCAGAGAACAATTCGCAACTCGAGGATTTTGTGCTGTTGTATCAGTCAATTTGGAGTAGATACACAGAGAATGTGATGTGGACTTGTCACCATGGTTTGGACCCTACAAGATGTTCGTGTCCCTTGAGGCACCCTATTATCCGGATTTGGTGAAAAAGTTCTACTTCCATATGAAGACAGCCCATATTGTGGACTCTGAAGGGAAAGCCATTGAAGAGAGGATCGCCACATCAGCAAGGGGAGTTGAATTCATCATATCCGCGGCAATTCTCAACCGAATCCTGAAGGTTGAAGATTCCCCAGAGGCTACTACACCTCATTACACCAATGAAGAGGTGCTTCGTACACTTGTGCCTGACAAGGATGTTCCTGAAGATCAGTTGGCACATTTGTCCTTCAAGCCCGCAGACATGCCCAAGTTGTATAGAGTGATCTGGCATATATTCGCAAGAAACTTCATGCAGAAAGGAGGGAGCTATACGCACTTCACTCAGAAGGACTATAGGTTCTTCACCGCCTATATGCCTACATGCCCTTTGCTCCATTGATCTCAGTCATCATGTTCTACCACAAAATTTGGTTGTGGGTCCTCCAGAGCAGATGAAGTATGTTCTACCATTTGGGAAGACCACATTGAAGATGATGAAGATCAAATTTGGCCCAGAAGCATCCGGTGAGTCTCAGGCTCCTCAGAGGACTCAGACTCAGGCCTCACAGCCTGTCACTCATGAGGCTCAGTCTGCTCCACCACCATTGCCATCTGACTTTGATGAGAGGATCCGAGCTATTGTGGATGCTGCCTTGGTTTCACACCGAGCAATGATGAAGGCAGAGTTTGATCTGATTCGGGCTGACATTAAGTTGGGAGTCATGGATGTGATCGTGGCTCAGACAGAGGTCCTGTCAAATCTGGCCAAGGTGAAAGAAGATCTTGATGACCAAGGGGTCAATTTGGCCTCTTCCATGTCTGTCACCTTAGCAGCCGCCTCTGATGCCAGGGATAAGGCACAGCAGCTTCTCTAGCACTTCGGGCTTGGTGGTTCTTCCTCTTCTTCTGCTACATTTGGATTCACCACGGATCCATCTTCATCCACACCGGCTCCGGAGTTCCAGCCATCCATACCTATTTCCCAGCCTTCCACATCCTCACCTGAACCTCACTTTTCTCCGCCATCTTCACCCACTTTCTCATTTCCTAGTCCACCTCATAGTCCTCCTCACACCACATCTTCCCCAGTCACCCCTACCACAGAAATTCTTCCTAAACCACTTCCATCTCCACCTACTCCATCTACTGAGGTTTTCCCTACACCCTCTCCATATGCTGTGCCCCATGATTCCGCTTTTGATCCAAACACAGCTATGGTACTCTACTCCCCTCCTATTGTTATCCTAGACCCCGAGTATGTTGATGATGACAAAGGGGGAGAAGGAGAGAAAGATGATGGCGCTTAGGGGACTAGGAATGAATGTGTCTAGTTAGTTTGACATTGTATGTTTAATGATTTGTAGGACAATGTAAAATGTAACTTTTTGACTTTGTTCTGCTAATATCAGTGATTATCAGAGTGTTTATCTTTTCTGATATCAGTTTCTCTTTGCACATGTATGACTTTTCCATTGAAAATGAATATATGTCTCATGTGTTTACGTTTCAATTATGTATTTGCTGCCACTTCTCTGATTTACATTGTTTGAATTGAAAGCTTGGTCATTTTCTGATAACTGAACATAAACTTTTGAAAACTTCAAATCCAAATGAATTTCATCTTTCTAAATCTTTAAAAAGAATGTTTATAAGTGTTGTCATCATCAAAAAGGGGGAGAATGTTAGTTCTCAAAGTGTTTTGATGATTAACAACAAGTATAAACATGTGTTGAAGTATTTCAAAATCAGTTAGAAATTGCTTAACAGTTGTTTACTCGAGTAAGGGTAAGCTTACTCCAGTAAAGGACTGTTGAAGGATTGCTCAAATGCGTTTTGGGAAGTCTTTACTTCAGTAAAGAAGTTTTACTCCAGTAAAGGACTTACAAAGAGCAATCAAAGTTTTTGAAGTAGTTGCTTACTCCAGTAAAGTTAAGCTTACTAGAGTAAAGGCCATCCAGAGAGTAACCAAGTTTTTCAAGGACCAGTCTTTACTCTAGTAAAGAGTTTCTTACTCGAGTAAAGAACCTCCAGAGAGTAAAATGAATTTTTTGAGTTTAAGTTACTTACTCGAATAGAGAGTTGTTTACTCCAGTAAAAGGTCTTACAGAGAGCAAACCTTTTTTAAAGAAGTAGCTTACTCGAGTAAAGATTGGCTTACTCCAGTAAAGAACTCTTAAGTTGTTTTTCAAACATAGCACCTGTTCTTCTTTACTCAAGTAAAGGTTCGTTTACTCTAGTAAAGACTTAGAGTAACTTCTCTTTTTTTTGAGGAACAAAGTTACTTACTCAAGTAAAGGATAGTCTACTTGAGTAAAGCCCATACAGAGAGGTTACTAACTTGTCTAAGTCTGGCTTACTCCAGTAAACAAATCCCTACTCCAGTAAAAAGGCTTTTTGAACTTAAAATGTTTTCACATGAATGGTGCCTTACTCGAGTAAAGTACTAACTTACTCCAGTAAAGCTCTTGGTTTTCAAACTCAAGCCTCGATGGTTTGTCTCTGGTAAGAGCTTACTCCAGTAAACTTTGGTTACTCCAATAAAGACACTTTTGCACAGTGCCTTACTCAAGTAAAGAGGAACTTACTCGAGTAACCAACGGTAACTTTTGGTTTTTGAATTTCACGAATTCATAAATCATTGTTGTTTGATCTAATTGCTTTCATATATCACTCACTCATGTTCCCAGATGAGTTTAACAAGTTTGTTGAGTGTTTGTCAGTTAACACAGATCAAGATATTTGAAGATTAGTGAGATAAAGCAAAAAGTGAACAGTACATTTAATGCACTTCTGAAATCTCACCTACTTTCAGCTAACCCACCTGAGCACGCCTAATGAACATTAAAGAAAGCTTACTACATCAAGTAAAGTCAATTTCAACGGGCCAAAACTCAGAGGGCCACATCAGACATCATTAAGACTTGGATTAGCAGAAGTTTAGAGAGAGAAGATGACCAGAACTTAAGCAAATCACTTCCAACGGTTGGAATCATCTCACAACGGTCATTTAATGTTCTCTACCTATAAATAAAGATCATTAACTTTATCTCCAGCTGATACAACTACTCTGAGCGAAAATTTACTAAGTTCATTTATTGTGTATTAGCTTTCACTTGTAATAGTATCATTTAGATACTTAGTGCTTCAGTATTCATCTATCTACTCTCTGAGAGAGTTTCATCTGTAAAATCATTTATTGATTGAGATAACTACAAGTCAGGGGACTTGGTAGTTGGGGTGTATTGATTACAACTTGTAAGGGGGAGTGTGTTCTAGTGAGAGAACAACTCTTAGTACAGAGTGTGTAATCAATATTGTTGAGTTAGTGGATTGAAAATCCCAAGTGAGGCTTGGGGACTGGATGTAGGTCAGAGAAAGGACCGAACCAGTATAAATCGTTGTGTGCAAAGCTTTTCTCTCTATCTCCTCTGTTCTGCCCTGTTCTGAGAGTGTAAAAACAAAACAAGTTGTCGAAAATTTTTAATATACCCAATTCACCCCCCTCTTGGGTATAAAGCTCCTCTTTCATAGTCATCTAATGTAAAAACTCAAAACTGTTCCAAAATCATAACCTCAAAATTTTCACTAACCAACATGGTATTGCCTTTATTTGAAAGAGAAAAATATATAGCACAATTTTCATGAAGGAAGTTTATTGAAAATAAGTTGATTTAACTACCAAAATAATCTTATAAGATAAATAACGTACTTCAGAAAACCCGAAATCTTCTTCCTTTTTCCTTCACTTCTCTCCTTTCTCTGCGCTCTCAATCACTCTCTCTGCTCTCTCCTACGCCTCTTCCTCTTTTTCTCATTCTCACGGCACAACACATATTTGTATATATGTGCCAATTAGTCACCGCCTCAATTAATGAGGCGGTGATCTAATCAAATTTTTTCTTCTTTTTCTTCTTCCATACGCTGACTCTCTACCCCCCCTATATGAAATATTGAAATGGGCCAAATTACCACAAGAGGCCCAACTTTATTTTAATATTAATTTAATTTATTTATTTTTCTTTAATTCACAATTACAATTTTATTACAATATCCCTTTATAATTATTTTATAATTACAATTACATCCTAAAAATAAAATTAGGATGTTACAGTTTCAACCTATCACGTATCTCTCCAATGGTCAACATCAAGCGATTATACCAAATAGGCTCATTGGACGATCATAAGGAACCTTCAGTTTTGGCACTGTCACCAACTGCTCTACTCCAGCAACGCTGGCTGTTTTGGTTAGAGTCATGCTGCTTAGTTCCCTTTCTTCATCTCTGGAAGTGATGGTTGAGGGGATTTCATCACATGTTGCCTCTATTCCGTCGTTACTATCCTCATTAAATACTGGGACGTCGTTGTCCTTGCAAGTTAGAGAGATATCTGTGATTTAGTGAAGAAAATGACTTCAGTTGCGACGCTGTCGAAGACTACTTCCTTATCAACGCCAATTCTCATTCTGCCATCGAGTCATCTCCTGTTGTCACCGACTATTTCTGCTATTTTGAAGACTATTGTTTTTTATTGCAGCGTGCCATTGAGCATCAATTATGTGTTTGGTTTAGGAAATATATACCAAAGTAAGTGGCAGGATCAGAGTTTTTGCATGGCTGAAAGAGGTTCCATTCGAAAAGTCAAATGCATAGTTGGTGGCCACTAGTAATTCAAGAGTTCAGTTCCAAAAATTCAGTGGCCAACTGGATCCCATTTTCTTATTTTTTAGAAGAGTGTATAGGCTTTGTTCTTCAAGAATTAGGCCAAAGTTGTTGCTGTCATGGTTTTTACCCAACAGGCCTACACAATCATTTTCTAATTGGGTTTTTCTAGTTGTTTCTGTTGTAAGATGCTTGGTTCTGAGTTGGTTCAGGGGAGAACTTATGAAAATGCTTTATGGATTAGCATTACATCAACTATTTCCATTTGGCTCAGAATTTAGCAAGGGATTTGTAGCTGTGTGCAGTAGTACTCAAGACATATATTTACCAGATTTCAAGCAACAGTTTTCAAAGATCAGTAAAAGTTCCAGAATTTAGCAACTTAGGCTTATGCTTCTGTTATTTTAGTTTTGTAATTTTGAGGTTTGTTTTTGTATTTTTGTTCTTAGTCATCCTTAAGGGTAAGGATGTCTTTGGGAAAGGGGTATGGGGTATTGATATGTAAAGCATAGGAAATATATTAGATAGAGTTAGTTAGTTAGAGAGTTAGGAAGTTAAGTTAGTTAATATTGCTTATATGCTATTATCACCGTTAGATAAGGGCTGACTAAAGTCTGACGCTATCTTCTATACAAGGGGAGTCTAGACTAATGTGAAAGTTGTGAATTGTTATGATGAATGAATGAAGGAATTCCATATTGGATTCTGTTCTCTCTCCCTCTTCTCTTTTCTGTTCTACACCTTCTTCCTCTCTGATCTCTTCCCAAATCCACCAATTCTTCTACACCTTTATATCCATTGGGTATTTGTTTTTTATTGTTACCTTGTTAAGTCCTCTATAGTCAATGCACATACGCCAAATCCTATGTTTCTTCTTTACTAACACAATGGGTGAAGCAAAAGGAGATGCGCTTTCTTGAATCAACCCAAATTCCAACAAATCTAAAACTTGACATTCTATCTCATCTTTCTGTATAGAGGGGTAACGGTAAGGGCGTAAATTGACCAGATCATCCCCTTCCTACAAAATTACAGCATGATTGTGGCATTCACTTAAAGGGGTAAGGTGTGTGGTTCACCAAACACATCCCTAAACTCTTTTATCAAGTTTTGGATGCCATTTGTAGTGTTTCCGACATTGTTTTTGAGTGAAAAGGTTGTAAATCTGTTTCTGTCCAACTATGCAACAAGAACAACTAACCTTCATTGGCCATTCATTGATCCACACGTTGCACTACTTGCAATTAGAAGGAATGATAGGTTTCAAGGTGTATGAGGACCCTCGGTACACAAAGGTCACGGCTAATTCCTCATAATTCCAAGATGCATGGTAGACTATTTCTTGTAACCAATGCAGTCCCAAAACTATATCATAAGTGTTGATTTCCATGACTCTTAAATCAAATACAAAGTCCCGACCATTCATTTTCCATCTGAAATTTTTCCAAATACCAAAGAGTTCCAGTTTAGCACCACCTGCAACTTCTACTTCCCTTTCATAATTGGAGTGCCCCTTCCATCCCAACTTATAAGCAAGATTATAATCCAAAGTCTCATATGATGTACCATTATCAATCAGAATCTGAACCCTCCTTTGACTAACATAGCGTTCAATTCTTATAGACACCACTTCAACACTACCTTGCATGGCATGTAAACTGTGAATAACTAATTAGGTTAGTTAGTTGGTTAGTTGTTATTAACTAATGTTAATTAGTTAGGATTAGTAGGTCTAAAGGTATTGCCTATATAAGACATGCTTTTCATTGTATGCTATGCTATGTTGAATGATGATTCATGATAATGAAGATACACAGTGATGCGATTTTGTGTTTTCTCCCTCTCCTCCTCTCTTCTCTTCCCAAATCCTCTACATTTGTATAACATCTATATTAGTGTTATCAGAGCAAGTCATCCTCAGCCCCACTATCATCTCTATATTCTTGAAACAATTCGGAGCTATTCTCCTTCTTCTCGGCTCATTTCTGTCTTCAAGAAGCGATCAAGTGTTAGCTCCTGTATTTTGATGATTACAATTTCTGAGGTATTGAATTAAGTAATCTAGTTTTGAAAAGAGGATTGCTCATTCTGTGTTTGATTCCAATTGATAGACTGTGGTTCAAAGAAGCTTGCTCGAGCAGAGCATATAGTCTTGCTCGAGCAACATCGGGCTCAGGAAAAATCTTTCAAATTGAAACACCATGATCAAGCACCATATATAGGATTGCCCAAGCATCATCGAGCAGAGTAAGTAAACTGCAAGACTGACGAGTCTTGCTCGAGCAAAGCAAAAATCTTGCTTGAGCACCATACTTGAGTAGAAGAGAAAGGTTGCTCGAGCATCATTGTTTCATCCCTTATCACCTATACACTAAATGATCTGTGCCCGAGCATGATTTATTAATGCTCGAGCACTGTGCTCGAGCAGAAGAAAAGGTATGCTTGAGCATGATAGGGCAAAATTTAAAGCCTAAAAAAACTCTGCAAGTGCACAGGCCGTATCAAGTAATAAAGTGATAAGAAAAGTATCGTTCCCACGAGGACTTAGTATCACAACCTTTAGTTAAGCATTAATTTCACAATTCCGTTTAAGTTGAGTAAAACAAATTGAATTTAATTAAGATAAAGAAAAACAAATCAAAACTAAAATAAAAATAAGAAAACTACCACAATAATCAAATGAGCAACCTAGAGTCACTAATCCCTTATTTGATTCTTAGATTTTATCCCCACTAAATTAACTTTGACTAAATTTAATCAGCTAATCTAGAGTATTAATGTTTATAAGTGCCTGTCGGTCCACTTATACACCTACCTCAAATAATTATGCAATGTCTCACACAATTAATTAAGGTGCAATTCAAATCGGGCTCACTCTAATTTGACTATGCGGAGCTTCTAGGTATATGTCTATCCTAGACGCAAATTAGATTAAAACCTAACTTCACGTTAATTAAATTTAAATCTAATTCCACATTATTTAATCCCAAGGTCAATTTAGGATTCCCTCTTTCAAGTCCAACCCTAAATCCCCAAAACATGCTCAATGGTGATCAGTCAATAAACAATAACAATAAACACAGGATTAAATAAACTGAAATAAAATTAAGCAAAAATAACAAGTGGGAATAATCTCTAAAACCCAAACAAGTTCATAGATTCTCTAGGTTGCAAAACAAACTAGCCACACATGGCTTTATTCAAATTCATAAACAAAAAGAAAAGAATTTAGGTTCAAAGAAGAAGAAGAGAGAGGAAAGAAAATTTCTCCGTCGCCTCCACAGTCCTTCCGTCCTTCCGTGGAAATGATGAAGAGAATCGAAACGCTCAGCCTCTACTCCTATGCTTCTTCGTCCCTTCCTTCTCGTTCTGTGTCTCCCGATCTTTCTGCTCCGTCCTCCTGTTGCTTGTCTCTGCTTCCTTATTTATAAAATTCCTCTTCTTGTTGGTATGGGACAACGGCTGAAGGAAACCAAGAAAATCAATGGTATGTTCTTTGAGAAACGGCTAACCGAGTAGAGCTGCCTATGAAGGGTTTTGACTAGAGGGATTGACCGGCAAGAGGTTGAGTGAAGTGCCGCATAAAGTATCGTGGAGTGAAGTTGTCAGGAAGTGGGCTCTTAAGGGGGATATTTTTTATTGATTCACATTTGAATTTTTGAGTTTTGTATTTTTTTGTTCTATAGATTTGTGTTTTGTTGTTTCACATCCTTAAGGGTAAGGATGTCTTTGGGAAGGGGTATTGATATGTAAATTGTGAATAACTAATTAGTTTAGTTGGTTAGTTGTTAGTAACTAATGGTAATTAATTGGGATTAGTAGGTCTAGAGGTATTGCCTATATAAGGCATGTGACTCTTCATTGTATGTTATGCTATGTTGAATGATGATTCATGATGAGTGAAGATACACAGTGATGTGATTATGTGTTTTCTCCCTCTCCTCCTCTCCTTTCTTTCCAAATTCTTTACATTTCTACAACATCTATATCAAAATACTATTTAAAAAAAGGGGTACGACGTCCAATTTTTTGCACTTTTAACGTCCTTTTTCTGCATGTCACCTATATGGGGGCATAGTAAGTAAAGTTTACGACATCCCAAAAAAATAGGACGCTGTAAGTGGAACTACGGCGTCCTAAATTTTATTTTAGGACGCCGTAAATCCATCTTTAAAAAAAAAAAAAACTAGAGATTACGGCATGCCAAAACCAAATTTAAGACGTCATAAGTCTATTTTTTTTTATAAAAAAGAATTTTTTAAAAAAATTTTTTTAAAAAAAAAACAGATCTGATCACCATCGCATATCAGGATTCAAAACCTTGAAGAAATATCAACGCTTAAAAGCTACAATAAGGGAAAATAAAAAATTAGGAGCGAAGACAAGGAAATGCTAGAATAAAACCTATTACTGATCTAAACATAGGTTTTATTCTAGCATTTCAACAATGAGTTTCCTAAGTTATCAAACACAAGCACAATAGAAATAGATTTTGCACACCTATGCCACTTATAATTCGAGCACACAAACTAGCTAGGCATTACAAGCAGGGAATAAATGAATCCACTACCGCAAATCACAAGTGAGGCAACTTTCAGTATTCAAAGGAAAATAGCAACATGATTATAGATAAACATGCACAACTTGGATGCATACATGAAGTTTAAATTAATGCTTGATCTAAGCATGAAATAAACAAGATTTGCATATGTACCAGCTGTTGTACAACAATACTCAATGGATTGAGAGCTAGCTCCTTGGTTCGCATGAGGTTCTGTTGAAACAAATGTTGCATCTGCAAAGAGATCAACTTCTGACATACTGCTTGTCGGAGGCTTTTCAGTGGGAACAGAAATTGGTGTATCCATAAGGTCACCAATCAAATCTTGTCCAAATAGATCGACATGTTTAGAGCTTCCAGCTGAAGCCTCTGTTAGGGAAAATGAAATAAAATAATACATCAATATGCAACCTCAAGAAAAGGTAAATCAATCCTGCAAACAGATATAACTACGATTATAACACATGCAGCATGTCTGCCTGGATAAAATGTTCAAAGAAATGTGATCAAGATGCACCAGAAATAATAACAAAAATGTGAACTTCAGTGAATTCCAACAACATTTTAATTGCAAGAAACATTTGTATATGAAGTAATTCAGAGAAATCATAAACGACAACATAGAAGACATCGTAGAGATCATGTGCTCTAAATATTTCTCATTTTAAACCAACATTTTTAGTCATGTCACTCATAAGCTATTAGCAAATGATAATCTGCAGTACTCCGGTTTAGAAAATTCTTTGAATTCTTGGAAAGAACAATTTAAACACCACTTGCTCAGAAACTAAAATTACCTAGGTGACAGGATACAGGGTCTGGCAAAGGATAAACGCTAGGATACGTTAATTATTTATAAAGAAAAATATTTGCAGGTTATGCCCCACCTGACAGAGTGTGTACCCTTCTTGAAGGAGCTTTCTTGTTTGTCACTTGAAAACCCATGGCTTGATTTTGCAGGGAAGTATTTCTCAATTTTTTCTTTCTTGATTGTAATCCTTGTCTCTATAACTATCCACTATACCTGTCATTGTCATTTGAACCAAAACCACCATCTTTGTTACTACCATGGCTTTGATAGCTACCAGAGCTAGAAGGCTAATCTAGACTTATATGTAATTCTAGTAGAAGAAAGTTCAAAGTACCTAATTAAGCAATATAAACAATTTACTTTACTGACTATCAAACTTAAAATAGCATACTAACATAGATAACCTCATTATCTATGGGATTAAACCAATGACAAATTTCATTTAGTTGTCACGTTTTGTAGCAGCCTTATTTCTAACTTCTTGTATCTTTTCTCTATTATTCAAAAAGGCCACTATGGTTTCTGCCTTCTTCCTGACATTGAGCCCATGTCCTTTCCATTGGGTTCAACATTTTCAAAGCTAGAAAGTTCCTTTACCAATACAAAGTAAATGGTGATTATGTGAGATAATGATAAGCAGTGTTGCTAAAAATTACTGGGAAAATTAGCTGAAGTCCAGAGGATGGTCCTTACATAGATCTGAAAAGTATGTTCCACAATGTCATCAACAACAAGTTCAGATCCATGCGATACCAAATACTCTATAATAGCTAGTGCCTAAAACAGAAGTAGCTTCAGGAATTGAAATATAGAAAAGTAGCATGTAATATGAACAGACTTGGGAAATAAAACACACCATTTTCTTAAGAAAGAAATAGGGAGTTACATCGGTCAATAATCCACAATACAGATATTCATTTTGTTTCTTCATTTCATAGCATAAGAAAGAAATAGGGGTTACATCGATGAATAATAAAATTTAGATTGTAAAGGCCAAAGTCGGAGAACAGTGAACCAAAATCAAAGAACAGTTGAAGAAGAGGCCAATGAGCTTACTAGAGGTGGAAGTTGAAGGTGGAATATCACCTAGAGGGGGTAAATAGGTGATTATAAAACTTTTCGTTGGAGCCTTAAGAACACAAAGACTTAGAGATAAAGCGAGGAGATCAAAACAACGAGATTATACTAGTTTGGTCTAATTCCACGACCTACCTGCGTCCAGTCCCTAAGAACCTTGGGATTTTTCACTAACTCAAAATGATGGTTATACACATTTCGTACTCGGATGATCCTCTCACACTAAGATTTACTCCCCCTTACAAGCTGTAATTGTACACCCATACTTAAAGTTCCACAATCTTAAGATTTGACTAATGAACAATAAGCTGATAGGTGTTTAACTCTCTCATAGAGTATATAAGATGATGAACATTGAAATACAAGAATAATATCCGAAGATATTAAGCTAAATTAATGAAACAGTAAATTATAGTTGAGTTGTATTGATTGCACAACGTTTGTTATGTGGCAAATTCAAAGCTTTGGATATTTATAGTTGATGGAATTTAAGACTGTTGAAAAGCTTGAATACTTATTCATTGAGACTCTTCAATATATCCGTTAGAGAGATGAAGTGTTGAACCATCAATGCTCTAGACTCGCCATCTTCAACATACTTTAATTCTTTTATTCCTTTGTTTTTTACTGTTGAGGCACAACAATAAGAATGAAGAATATCTTTCGAGAAACATCTTTCGTATGCTCAGAACAATGCTTACTGGATTAGTGTCTCGAATAGGCAAAGAGCATTTAATGCTCTAACACATTAGATTGCTTTATCCAATAACAAGGTCAATCCACATTCTAATCATCTATAACTCATTAATAAATTGATTAAATATAGTTAGGAACAATAATGATAGATGATATGGAGTATCTAAAACAATCTTATTGAATTTAAATATTCGAATATGGAGATTTTTCAAACAGAGGATAATTGGCTCGAGTATGTCTAATCCTGGCTCGAGTCAATTTAGCTTTGAAAATGCAGAGAAGAAAAGAATCAAGACAATTAACTCGAGTCAAATTACTCTGGCTTGAGTCTAGAATCTAACTCGAGGCTCACAAATGGTGGCTCGAGTCAATCTCCAATTGTTCTCTTAGCTTCTAAAGTTTCGTTAACTCGAGGCAAAAATACGTGGCTTGAGTCTAGGTGCAAACTCAAGGTAGCGAAATCTTGGCTCGAGTCATATCCAATAAAATTTTTTGAATGGTTTTCAAAAGGCATCTTTCTAACTCGAGGTTATAAGTGAAGGCTCAAGTCAAAACAATTTTTGAATATAGTGGTCAAGATTCTGGCTAGAGTCAACATACTCTGGCTCGAGTCAAATGAAATATAATTTTCAAATTATTTTAAATTCTAGGACCGTTGGCTCGAGTCACGGAAATGCTAACTCGAGGTTAGCCTTAAACTTGAGACTTAGAAATTGTGACTTGAGTCAAAAAAACTCATTTTACAAAGGATTAAGCACGACTTGGCTCGAGTTCAATGACTCAGGCTCGAGCCAATTTGACAGCAAAAATGACAGATAGACATGATCCAATTTTGAGTGAAATAAAACCATTTTAGCTTGGATCATATGAATTAATCTGTTTACAATGATTAGGTATCATCAAAACATACTCAGAGAACTAATATTCTCTCCCTTTTTGATGATGAAAATCCTTGTAAATTGAGAGTCAAGAGAAATTTTTGAAAAAACTTTTTGAACCATATCAAACAAAGAGTAATGCTATCAATTTGTGCAGAAATATAAATATATAACCATTACAAGATACACCAGAAGATTGCATTTAGTCAAAAAGTCAGGGACAGATCACTATATCAAATGTCAAAAAGCATACTATATCAGATGCCAGTACAAAATATGAGAGTTCAAGTACAATTGCAAGAACAATGAAAATAGCAAAATAGAATAGCAATAAATTCACTTCATTCACTTGACTCCATTTATCTCCCCCTTTGGCATCACTCAAAAAGGAGGGGATCAGAGAGGTTGAAGCTGGAAACTAGAAGAGAAAGGGTGAGTGAAATGAGGGAAAGGAAGAGGGGTATATGGAGAGAGAGTGAGGGGAATAGGTTGAGAGATAGAAATATCCACCTCAGGCTCATCTTCACCAAATAACTCAGCTATAGAAGAACCAGAGTAAGAGATCCTTACATTAGAAGTGATTGATGGTGGAATGATCTCAGTAGCTGGGGTGGTGGATATGATAGGAGTAGCAAAAGTAGTAGTGGTGAAGCCAAATGATGGTGAAGGAGGTGAGGTTTTGGGAGCAAGTGGAGGAATGCCAATACCAACATCACCAGACTTAGACTGCAGAAGCTTGTCAAGTTTGTTACTTAGAGTCCATAAAGAATTGGAGATAGTGGAGAGGCTAGCACTATGGTCTTCAATGTGTCCACTTAGATTGCCCACTTCCTCCTTCAATTCCTCTTGATCAATTTGAACTTTAGTAACCCCTTCAATTAATTTGCCAATAGCAGTCTCTAAATTCTCAGATAATTGATGTTGAGCAGCCATGGAAACTTGCAGAGGACCCAAACAGTCAGATACTGCTTTCTCAATAATAGCCTTGATATTTGCCCCAAGAGAAAAGGGTGTAGGCTGAGAAGAATGTTCCTTGTTGGGCTATCCCGTAAATGAGCCTGATATAGATCCATAACAATGTGTGTACACACACACACACACACATTTTTACTACCCTTTTCCGTGTCTATGTAAAAACTCGATTTTGACAACATTGGTGGATGAGTCCTTTCCTAAGATTTTTATATACATATTAAGAGAGAGAGAGAGAGAGAAAGTCATGCTTTGAATTGTGGGTTCACCTGGGCTTTATATTTGCTCTTTGGTAGCACAAACCCTCACCACCCGATGTGAACCAAATGCTGACATAATCTTAAGTGTTTATTTATATAAGTTGAGATAAAACTTATCTCATCAATTTACCTGTATACTATAAATCACGATTTAAAAGTTGCTTTTAAAGGCTTCAATCATTATTCTAAAAGCTTTCACTCATAGCTCCTAATGATTGCGTAGCGTAAGGGTGCATTTTATTCACTTTCATCAGCGCATAAGATGTTTTTTTCCCTTTTTTTTTCTTTTTTTAACAGATGGATTTACTCATTGCTTTATATTTTTGAAAGAATATGATGGGTCACCCAAATTCATGTAAAGTCTAAAATAACATCACGTCTCTCTAGTATTTAAACAAGTTATAGGTATATATGGAAGGAAAACTGGTAAATATGCAATTTTTATAATTTAAATTTTTTTGGTATAAAAAAGTTGAAGATTTTTGTAATTTAAATTGAAATTATGGTGTTATGGACTCATATATGAGGCTCATTTGTTGTACGGCTCAACAAAGGCAATTTATACCAGAATCTCTCAACAATCAGAGAAGATCCTAATTGACCTATAATCAAGGCTATAATCATGAAATATGTAGGTGAGGTGGCTGAAGCATGGGGAAGGAGGCACACAAAACCCAAGGACCCAAACCCTAAAGGTAATCTCTATAAATGAGTACACATTTTCTATTCATCCTATTTACTATTCAACCCACTGTGCATACACCCCACCCCTTTTTGGCTAAGCATTATACTCGTGCACAGTGATCCATCACTACAGTGATCCCCTTTTTGGCTAAACACTATACTCGTGCACAGTGATCCATTGCTACAGTAATCCATTGCTCTCTTTGGTATCTGCCTAATAGATATCTTGGAGGGTCATTTGATATTCTCTTCGGTATTTGCGTAATAGATATCTTGGGGAATCCTTTAATCCAATATAGACATACTAGTCCATTGAAACTAGATCTCTGTGTTCTACACCAGAACATAAGGTGATCTAAAACTGCCCTCGAAACTAGAACAATTACCCTCCTGTCCTATATGGTGACACCTTCAACGTTATCAAACTTGCGAATTAAAACAAATTCGTGATAACGATATAAACTTATGTCGTGAACTTGAATCGTAAACTTGTTAGACTTACTTTCACAATTGAATCGGTATTAATAGTATATAATTAAATAATTAAAATATAAAAAATATCACAGTTTGATTTAAATATATTTAAATCCAAATAATTGAAATTAAATCCCTCAATTATATGATATCTCACACAATTAAATAAGATGCGTTCTAAATCGGGCTTACTCTAATTTGATTATGCGGAGCTTCTAGGTATATTCCTATCCTAGACGCAAATTAGATTAAAACCTAATTTCACATTAAATTTAAACCTAATTCCACATTATTTTTTCCCAATGTCAATTTAGGATTCTCTCTTCCAAGTTCAACCCTAAATCCTCAAAACATGCTCAATGGTGATCAATCAATAAGCAATAACAATGAACACATGATTAAATAAACTGAAATAAAATTAAGCAAAACTAACAAGTGGGAATAATTTCTAAAACCCAAACAAGTTCATAGGTTCTCTAGGTTGCAAAACCAACTAGCCACACATGGCTTTAATCTAATTCATAAAAAAGATGAAAATTCAGATTCAAAGAATAAAGAGAGAGAGGAAAGAAAAATTCTCTGTCGCCTCCACAGTCCTTCCGTGGAAATGAGAGAACTGAAACGCTCAGCTCAGCCTCTACTCCTCTACTTCTTTGTTCCTTCTTGTTCTGCGTCTCCCCCTTCTCTTTTCTCCGTCCTCCCTATTTATAATTTAGGTCTTGGGTCACTGATTCTCCTTTTCTTATTACAAAGATATCTCATATCTTGTAATTTACTCCATCAAATCACACAATTGATTTTGTTTCTATTTTTCTTGCGTTGGACCACTGAGTTTGGCTAATTGCATATCCTCTTAATTGTTTTTTCTACTTCTTTCCAAATCAACTAATATTTCCTGCACAATAGAAATAGGATATGAGTAGATTTTATGTCGATTTATTCTTTAATCCTAAGTTTGATTCAATGATCGAAAAGTTCATAAAAGATAATTAAATGGGCATATAATATTAATAAATCCAGCTAATTCTCATAAAATATATACCTATTTAATCATAAAATATATACTTATCACAACTCATAAATTTGACAACAATGAATACCTTAGCAGATACAAGCTTTACACCCTTCATTTTTTACCCTTACTTTAATAGTCATTATAACGAGATATTTTCGACCAAAAAAAAAATTTATAACGAGATATATTTCCCTTGTATTGGTAGATTAATCTCTTATGATTAAAATCCATCAAAATATTAATCAAATGATTAATAGATTGTCTAATCTAAAGGTTTTCTTTTATACTTTTCACATGTATATGTTATCACATCATTTAGATTTTCTATGTTTTATTTTAATTGTAATTTTCAAAATTGAATTTAAATTTGAATAAGACGACTTTAATCTTTATAATTAATCATTTTAACTAATTCAAACAAAATAAATAACCGTAAGCCCAAAATGTAAACATGCATAAGCAAAAACCAATCATGATATGGTAGATCTTTGATCACATAATGCACTTCTGTGATAATTTTTCGTGAGCAATTAGAAATTTTAGAGTAGAAGGATTAAAGTATCAGCATCAAAATAAATTTTGTGAACCATGCTTATTGACAATAACAGCAGAGCGTATGAATGAATTGCTCATCCAATACAACATCTTCCCCTAAATCCCTCCAATATCCCACATGATCCATAATCATCCTGAAAATCCTTTAATCTGGTTCCTACTTTAATTGAACTTTTTATATTATTATTATAAAATAATTTTTCAAAACATATAACACTTCTAATTAATTATTTATTTTATACTCTTTAATTATATTCTAGGCCGTCTTCATCTGAATTGGTTAGTACAAAACCTCCTTAGCTTCGAATTTGATGGTGGAGTTTTTTTTTTTTGCTCGAATTTGATGGTGGAGTTCATTGACTTGAAAGATGACCTCCCGAAATATACTTGCCTCTCCCATAATTGATTTTAGGGAAAATTTCAGTCGGCCCCCATAAAGAAGATTTTATTTCAGCAACCGTAGTTAAAGTTTTTTAAATCAAACTTTTCATAATAGTAAACTTTTTTAAAAACAAAAACCAAAACAAAAACCAAAACCAAAACAAAACAAAAAAAAAGGGGAAAATTATAATAAAGGACCTAAGAAAAATAATATTTATTAAGAAGGACCATAAAAAGTGGTAATTATTTTGAAGAACAAAAAATTAAAACATTAAAATAGAAAGACTAAATTGCCCTTAATCAAATTTTCTATATTATCTCTAATTAAATCAGAATCTGATTGATTTTTTTTTATACGTAGAATCTGATTGATTGAAAATAATAAATGAAAAGTTTCAGTATGGGTCTTCCTATGCCATCGATCAATATGACCTTGTTACTCCTGTTGAAATATTAAATAAATTTATATCATTAAGTATTGTATAAATATATTGAATGAAACCTCCCACAATAGTTAATGATATAAATTTATTTAATATTTCATTTATTTTAAAATTAATTTTTTTAATATATCATATTTTTCAATTCAAAATTATTATATTTAAATTTAAATTTAAATTTTTAATATTAAAATGTAACTTTAATAGTATAAATTTGGAATATTCTAAGAGTCATGATAATATTCTTATCTGTAAGGTTTACTTTCTCGGTACCTTTCCACAAGTTCTTGACTTCTTGAGTGAAAATTAAAGGATTCATGACATGTATGTGGAAGATTTGTTGTGACACTGTTGTTTTTAAATTTATTTAAATGTATCATTTTTTTTCTCTGGTAAAAAAATAATAATTAGCATTTTTTTCCAAAAGAAAACCCATTTCAATGATAAAATTTTGAAGGAAAAAAAAAGGGATCCCATTCCAAAAGAGTAAACAGGATTTTATAAGGGCGAAAATAGGAGTAATAGGGTCATATTGATCGGCGGCATAGAAAGACCTATACTGAAACTTTCCATTTATTATTTTCAATCAATCAAATTCTATGTATAAAAAAAAATCAATCAGATTCTGATTTAATTAGAGATAATATAGAAAATATGATTAAGGGCAATTTACTCTTTCTATTTTAATGTTTTAATTTTTGGTCCTTCAAAATAATTACCACTTTTTATGGTCCTTTTTAATAAATATTATTTTTCTTAGGTCCTTTATTATAATTTTTCCAAAAAAAAAAACTTTTTCAAGGAAACAGTCTACAAAACAAAATTATGCTATTTTAAAAACACCCGCCACCGTGTATATTTTGAGATAACACCTAAGAGAAAGAAAAACGCCTCTGTTCTCAAAATTTCTGAATCTTTCTGTGCAATTTTTCTCTTTGTTTTGCCTCTTCGAAGGGATGCCTTTGATTCGACGGCGATGGATTGAAGGTTTTATCCCTCATCAATGAGAGAAGAAGAGGCATAAATCGTAGTTGCAGGAATGTTGAGTCACTTCGCCTTCGTATTCATCTTTTTTTTTTAACACTCTTCGTATTCATCTCCAGGTGCAGTGAATAATACACTGCCATATCCATCTTCGTACCTCAATCGCTCTTTTTTTTTAAAAAAAAAAAAGATTCCGTCTTCTTTCTCTTGATCTGATTGTGTTTCGTTTGGTTTTGATCGAGTACGTTTTACGATTTCAAAATTTTCTTAGAATTAGGGATTTTTTTGAGCTCCTAATTTTATCATCTTTTCTGGCGATCCTGTGATGGCATGGAATCTTTGAGACCTGATCATCTTGATTGATGACATCTATAAGCAATTTTGCTGAGGATCCTCTTTCATCGTCATTATTTCTACAAAGCTAGTAGCAACTGTTTAATGTAACTAAAAACAAAAAACTGAGTTTCGTAGTTGTAATGATATCCAGACAATTAAGAAACAAAAACATACATGGTGAAATACGAAATATCAAACGGACGTCACATATATTTGACAGTTAGAAAAACTGAGACCGTCTAATATCACAGAAATAATTTAACTGAACCCTGATTTGAGCGTCTTGATCAAAGATTTCATAAACAATCGAATCAAAACAAATAAAAACATTACAACTGTAAATGATCAGAACACACGTCTTAAGGCGATAACATAAATGTCTAGAAACTACACTAAAAACGTGCAAAAAGTTACAATCCGTAAATGATAAACATTGAAAAGAGATAATTTAAAAACGCCCTAAGGCGACACATTGAGGAGATGGCTTGCTGATCCTGGAAAAACATTGTCATCGGTAATATGGGTGGCAGATAGACGGTTCAGCTTGAAATGGAAATCAACGACAGAATGGTGTTTATAGTTGAAGACAGCTTCGGAAATATCACAGTGGCTTAAGAATATGATTTGCCCATCTACGAAAAAAATTAGAAACTCCAACTTGATATGGAGCACCAAGAGCTTGGTGCATCTGGACTGTCCAGATGCGATCTGGACGGTCCAGATTTTATTTTTTAAATTGTTACTTTTTAAATAAAAAAATCATTTCTTGAAAAAATGTTAGTTGAAAAATTATCTTTATTTTGAATTCTGTACTCATTAAAATAATTGTTTTAAAAAAAATAGAAAGTAAAAAAAATAAGATCTGGACCGTTCAGTTTAGATCTAGAAAGTCTAGAAAGACAAGCTCTCCATAGCTATCCAAAGGATAGGTAGGGAATTCAGTTCCAACGTGTATATATGAGGGGAAAAAACTCACAGTAAAGTGATAGTAAGTTGTTAAGGAAAAAACGTACCAACGGTCCTTATCATCTTCACAAAAAATAATGCAACTACAACGTCCTCCTTGTATAAGACATTTGCATAACTGGCTTACGCCCAAAACGCAGGATCACTCGAAAACAATAGTGGAAGGGATTTCCACTAAAAAACGAAAAGCAAGTTAACATGGAATTGAACAACGTAGAACAACCAACGTAAACAGACTTTACTATAAACCATTCATCCATTATTTCAAACATAGACGGACACAGAGGGGGGCTAGGGGTGGCCCCTTCCCCCCCCCCCCCCCCCCAATTTTTTTTTTTTTAAGTAGAGATTAATGGTATTACCAACTTGTTAAAAAAAAAAAAATTGCTACCAACGTATATGTCTCTTAATCTCTTCACACCCATACATAGACGGATACAAGGTCACCCTATTGCTTTGATATATCTCCATTAAGGAATTTATTATTTATGATTTTATTTTTCTAATGATATTATTTTTATATTGATTAGAAAATATTTTAGGGTTAGTATTTTGGACAAGTTTTGAGTTTTGTTAATAGATGTTTATGAGAATATTAATGATGACTAATATAAATGACCAATTTCTTGATGATACTTTGATTTCATATATTGAAAAAGAAATTGTTTTGAGGTTTAACGCGGATTCAATTATAGATGAGCTTAACAATATGAAAACACGTAGAGTAAGAATTAAGTGAAATAAACTTAATTTTTGTAATATATTTCTTTCAAGTTTTTGTATATTAGGTCTTTATCATATGTTAAGTACTTTTATTTATGATATAACATTTTTTTATTTTCGCCCCCCATAAACAAAATTCCTGGGTCCATCCCTGATTTCAAAAGTAAACTGATAAATAGTCTCTCCTTCGTCAATGATATCAGTCAGTTCAAAAACAGAAGTGACTAGTCCAACCACATCTGAAACATCACAGCGAAGTACTGAAAATTTAGAATATCGGGAAAGACAGATGTAACAGATATAAATAGATTGGAAGCAAATAAAGAATGGGTTACAAAATTGGTACTTATAAGAGTGGTCTCCACAAGTGAGGTTACAGCTATGGGCAGAAGGGGTTGAAATATTGTCACTGGGGTCCTTATGACATTGCTAACAAATTTTATCTGAGTAAATGGTTTAATTATAATTTTAAAGTATGGGTTTATAAGATTTGACCCATGCTCGATTGAGAAATTCTTTAGAACAAAACAAAATCCAGGAATTAGAACACCTGATAGCCTAAGAATGACGTCCCTTCTGCGCCACAAAGCCAAGCACAAGTAACCCTACATGGAAAGTAAAATAAAAAAAATTGATGAGGAGGGATTAAAAACATAACAGGAAGAATGAAAAAATAAATCTAACAAAGTAAGCACCTTCGAATCTGACAGGACAACATTGTATGTAATACGTTGATGCATGTAGGTGTAAGGAATGTCCGAAAAATGAGACATGACCTTCACATAGCCCACTTATTGCTTCGTCCATCAAGGAAAGAAAAGACAATACGTTAGACGTAGCCATTGTTGCAGAATATGGACTTTTATTAAGATTCCACTATGGCAATTTTGCAACTGACCGTGAAGAACAGAGAAACAACGGGTTAAATAAGCATCCATGATCCAACCTCATTGGGATGTTCAGAACAACAATTAAATGTGACCGATTAGTAAAACCAATTGTTGAACAGAGGCGATTAAATGACCATGACGGTCAGTATCCATATGCATGGGGAGAAATGAAGGACCAATGGTTTGGCCAATAGACTTCATGTGCTTCGGGAAAAAGCATCCACCGAATAAATGATTCTTGCAGAAGTATACACGTCTACACTAAAATGAGATGCCAGCATGAATGGTTCAGTAGTAAATGTAGTTTAAGAGTCAGTTGAACTTGCCAATAGAAATCAAAGTAAGTTTGAAAAAGACATTGAACATTAAATGGCTTCGAACCGGCGTCAAAGTGTATACTTGAGAGAGGGTTCCAGGTAAGATCCAATCACATGGGAGAAATTTGACATGTAGATAAAACAGGTAGACCAATAGTTGAATGGCTAGGAGATTTAGATGAATATATTTGATTGATTTATTAAAATAAAATAATAAGGCTAAATATAAAACTAAACATCAACAAATCCATCTGCAACCAAAGACCGGTGACTGAAGAAACTCATTAGAAATTAAATTATTAGCAAATCAAGCAATTCATGTGAAGGAAGGAACCAAGCACATCAGAATTAGGTTAAAAGTTTACTCTCCTTAGCTGATTTTTTCTTAGCGGTAAAAAATTATTTTAAATTATTTATTTTTAACATTTTTTATTATTATGTTTGTGGAAAAATCCTAAAAGGAGTGTGTAAAATAGGTAAAAGACTAAGTAGTTAATTTAAGGAAAATCCACCTTAGGCCTAAATAATCACAAAATTGTGAAAAGAAAGTTCAAGAAAAAGTCTCAGTCAAAAAAGTGTAGTCTTTTTTTTTTCTTTTGTATTATTTCATGAACGTATACTGATATAGATATTAACGGATATTGATTTAATTGTTAGGATATTGTCTTCAGTTTTTTTTTACATGATTTTTTTTTCGGGCATTTTTTCTTGATTTGAGCCCTAAGGGAGATTTTTCCTAACTTTAAGGATGAATTAGCAAATGTTTGTAAATGATTAATCTACCTTAAGGCCGGCCCTGCCTGAGAACTTTAAGGATGAATAACCAAATGTTTCTAATGTTTATTTAAGTTGTTTTAAATTTTTTTTTTTAAAAAAAAAAAGCATATATCAGGGAAGGTTATATGAATCTATCTCCAAGTTTACTAAAATTATGTTGGCAAAAAAATAAGTTACTCAAATTGTAGAAAACTTCGTTGACTAAAATCTGCTAAAATTGTTAGTGATAAAAATTCGGTTTAATCGATATATCTATACTGGCCGAAAAGAAATATCATCATTATACTACACCATGTGTTTATACTTTATAGTAAAGATTCTTGTTTGAAGGGAATTTAAGTCGCGTAATTATTTAGGTCTCTATTTTTTATGGCCTTGGCGCATCAATATTTTAGTTGAACATTATAAATTTTGTTTGGTCAAATTTGAACATTATAAATGAGTTAAATACTGTATTACTTTATTCTTTCCCAACCTCCAAGATGTAAAATAATAATAATAATAATAATAAATAAATAAAAAGTAAAAAAAGAATTATAATATTAATTAATATTTATTTAAAATAATTCAAAAGGAAAAACTCCTAAACAAAAACATCAGAAGCCTCCATACCAAAGCCAAGTTTCGATTCTAGAACCTGTGAGTTATAGATTCACCACGCTTCCACTATGTCACTTTAATTTGTTGATAAATTAAAGTATACTTTTAGTTCTTTAAGTTTATATGAAGTATATTTTTAGTCCCTTAACTTTATAAAATATACTTTTAGTTCTATAATTCTAACACCGTTAATTTTGCTAACAGAAAATACAAATTCAAATGATAACGGTGTAAATTTAAGTGATGATTTTGTGATTAAATGCTATTAAGCTTAAATTTAAAAACGAGTAAATTAAAGAATATATAAAATTAGTGTAATTAAATGGTATTAGTCATCATTTAAGTTCACTGCGTCAATGTTTTCCGTTAGTAACATTAACGATGTTAGAATTTTAGGACCAAAAGTATACTTTATAAAGTTAAGAGATCAAAAGTATACCTTATATAAAACTTAGGACTAAAAGTATACTTATACAATGGAATAATATGTGTATATATATATATATATATAGCACAGCGTGCAGCTAAAGGAAAACAAAGTTGGGAAAAGGGGAATGCCTTAAAAATATACTCACTTTTTTTCCGCACAATCAAATTTACAACACCTAAGCATATTGTTTGATGCTTTGTATTTTACTTTTCCAGAGAGCACTTTCTCTTAACTGTACCACTCTCATTAATTTCAATATTTATTGCCGAAACATTTGACCAAAAGTATATTATTAAATTATTATTTAATATAAATTAATCGGCCAAATATGAAAGTTCTGCCTGATCAATTTATCATTATCAGTATGTGTTTGTAATCTACAGGATGATATTCTACTCACAAATCATCATAAATATATCATTTACTAGAATTTATGTTCACTGTCATAGTTTATCTTTGGATGAAAAAAAAAAAGAAAAAAAGAAAGAGAAACAGATACATTTTATTTTATTTTTTTTCCCAGTATAAAAATATTATGAATAAAATTTTGGGAAAATTATAATGAATGACCAAAGAAAAATAATATTTATTAAGAAGGACCATAAAAAGTAGTAATTATTTTAAAGGACCAAAAATTAAAATATTAAAATAAAAAGACTAAATTACTCTTAATCAGATTTCCTATCTTCTCATTAATTAAATCTGGAATGATTTTTTCTTACATGAGAATCTAGAGTAATTGATGGATAATAATAAAAAGATATCAATTCAAATAATTCTTTTTCTATTGTAGGTCACTCAAGATTATTATGTTAGAGAAAAGAAAGGAAAGATAAAGCTTTTTATGGTTATAGCGAAAGGAAAGAGGGATTTGGTTTTTTTAACCACGTTCTTCTCTTTTGATGGGGGGTTTTTTGAGTTAAGAGCCTTTTACTTTATTTTCTGTTTATCTGGGAATGGAACAACTGGTAATACTGAATGAATATCAGGTACTTTTGGTTGCCTCAGCACAAAAAAATCTCAGGTCTAACACTGCAGACGGTTGCACAATGCACGAGGCTTCTTCTGCCACAATCATAAAAAGCTCCATCTTTCCTATCTTTTCTCTAGCATAATAATCTGGAGTGATTCTACGATGGGAAAAGAACTATTTGAATTAATATCTATTTATTATCATATATTAATTACTTTATATTCTCATGTAAGAAAAAATCATTCCATATTCAGTTAATAAGAAGATAGGAAGAAAAAATCATTCCAGATTTAGTTAATAAGAAGATAGGAAATCTGATTAAGGGTAATTTAGTCCTTTTATTTTAATATTTTAATTTTGGTCCATTAAAATAATTATCACTTTTTATGGTCCTTCTTAATAAATATTATTTTTCTTAGATCCTTCATTATAATTTTCCCTAAAATTTTTACCATTGTTTTCCCAAGTGCTTTGAATTAAATAAAACCTACACTTTCAGTAGCTCTATCTAATCAATTTCCAGGGGAGCTTTATTTATTTAGTAGGCAATTAATATATGCAATCTTCCTATCATAACTAGAAAATCATGCTTGATATATCTCATAAATACTCCCAAATTTTTATTTAAAATTTATTTTGATCAAGGATCTATTTTAATTTCTTTTCTATTGTAACTTAAAAAGTGTTATGTGAGTAAGCATTGGTCTGAAGGTTAAGAAAAAAAAAACCTAATAAAATTAACAGAACATTAAAAAAAACCTAATAAAATTAACAGAACATTAATTTATATTCTTTTAAGAGCAAAAACACTTTGAAACTAAAATGCCTAGTTTTTCTTATCTTTAATAAAAAAAAGGAAAAGAAAGGCACTTGACGGACGATGATGATGCAAAAAAGTAAATAAAAGTACATATATAGTCGTGACGTGGCTACACAGTACCGGGTGAGGAGGGACAAAAAAGCGGATGCCATGTGTCAGCATAAAAACCGTTAGATGAGCTGGAAAAAATAAAAATAACAGAAGCTACTCTATATCAGAGCCAGGTTTCGATCCTGGGACCTGTGGGTTATAGGCCCACCACGCTTCCGCTGCGCCACTCTGATTTATTGATAATTGGTGGAACAAAAATTTTATTTATCTGTTTTCTAATTTCTAGGCATTGTCAAACAAAATGGAGAAACAGAAAAATGACAGTTTTATTTTTCTCTTTCAATAAGTTTATTTTAGATCAATTCATAAAGGAAACAGCTCAAATATTCAAAAATACTAGAGCAATTAAGCATAAAGAGTATATAGTTTTTCCATGCGTAAAAACGAGCTCCATTTTACTCCCTTAGAGAAAAATTATAAATTTTAAGAGATAAAATGGATATTTTTTGTCAAATTAATGTCTATTACTTCAAACTAAAATAAGCAAGTGTCCGGTTTTTTTTTTTTAATATTTAGAATTGGAAGCAATATATATTTACTAAGATATCAACTTGGATTAGTAAAAGAATGAAGAGAGAGAGGTATAAAGTTTTGAACATTGCCACCAAAAACTTCGATCAATTGGTTGTGTTGTTCAAACTATAGGTATGCAGCCACAATAATTACTTAGAGATAGCAAAGTTCCTTATTGTGGGCCTACATTCCCACAAGCTAGACTAGTTGGTTATTAGCAGTGCCAAATATCTTTGGATTAATTCAAAAAAAAAAAAAAGATCTGCTTGTTAGTGACTAGTTTTAACTTTTAGTGGTTTTCATTGGTTAATGCAGTGTCCCATCCACGTCGTTCAGCCAAATAAATCTACATGGGAAAATGTATTTAAGGGCCCTTTTTGAAGAAAAAATCTCAAAAAGGCCCAAAGATTCTGAAAATCCCTCTGGAATTTCTAGAATCTACGTGAATTATTAATGGGGTTGATATAGTTGTTAACCGGGGTTGATATTGTTGTTAATGTAACTGATTTAATTGTTAAAATATTGTTGTTAATGTGCCTGATTTAATTGTTAATGAGTATTAATTTAGTTGTTAATTTGATTGATTTAGTTATTAAATTTTAATGAATTTATACCAGAAAAAACCTTTAGACCTTTTTTAGGATTTTCAGAATTTTGATACTCTTTTTGAAATTTTTTCTCCAAAACAGGCCCCATATAGATTTTCCCAATCTACGCCCCAACCCTGTCGCTCAAGTTTCTTCACTGAGTTTTGAAGGTAAGAAGTAAGAACACCAAACCAATAATAGAAGGGTCTGCGTAGGAGATAAACTGTCTGTGTAAATTGAGAAATATTTTCACAAAAAATTGAGAAATTACATTAGCTAATAATCTTCTAAGCCAACAGCCGTTTATAATATTTGAGTACGTGAAACATTGATTAAAATAATTTATTCAAGTTAATTTTTCAAACAACCAAATAAGATTATATTGAATAAATGACATGCAAGTATTTCTCCATTTAAAAAATTCAAGTTTGACTCGCCAGCATTGCATAGTCCCTACTTACCTATACTTGGTTGACATTTTCCATTAGTAACATTAACAACAGAACTAAAAATATACCTTATAAACTTAAATGACTAAAATCAAACATCATGTAAAATTTAAAAGACTAAAAATATACTTTAACCTAAATATAATGAATTCTATACAAGATCTCACAATATTCTTCGTTAATCACAAATAACCATTCAATAAAACTACTGCTCGTAGTCATAGGAAGAGCTCCTACTCTCTTCTTTCGCTTTTGCCAGATCTTGAGAGATACTATGACTCATCTAACACAGATAACACACCACCTTTCACAATGAAAAATATAACAGCTCAACAACTTTTTACAAAGCGTTGGCAAAAAGGGGGGAAAAACTAAAAAAAATCTCCACAAAAGGACAAGACATTTTATCCACATCATGCAGCAAACACAAACACAACTAAAAATTACACCTTAATTTTCTACTTGGGATAATACCCCAACAAAAATCTATACATTATGTCTTTAAATTTTTCACTTCAGCTACAAAAGAAAAACGAAAATAAATAAATCTGTGCACAACATAAGCTGTGTTTGTCAAATATACTTATCACACAATATACTTATACAATGAGCTAAACTTCCATAGATTTATTGTCAAATAATTAAGTCTGCTCCACCATGAAATTTGAACAAAGAAAAAGACTGTCAAGAACTTAAAATGGGCATCCGAAGTGTCAAAAATTATTTTCATTTCTTCCCTTTTCCACAGATAAATTTCTAATATGTTATGAATTTGAGCCTCAACAATAAGTTCTCAGTATCAGTGACCAAAGGGGTACCAAATGCACCATCAAACCATATATATCCCGGGTCGAGTAGCAGCTGTGCGTCTTCTGGTGTGGTACAGTTATCCGAGTGCTGCCCAAAAGACTCTTAAAGACAACCATGTTTACAATCATATATATTGTCAGTGATCAAGAGCACTTCGAATTCAAAGAGGATATATATTGTCAGTGATCAAGAGCACTTCGAATTGAAAGAGGAGGGTCTATCACTGTGCCTCTGGATATAAGATCGTGGTTTAAGAATAAAACAATAACAGTTATATCGTCGTGAAAATGGCGTCGAACCTTCTTGTCAATTTTGCGGAGGTCCGAGTACCGCATCTCTCTTTTCTTTGCTGCTTCTTGGAGGGCAGCCTTGATAAGTCTCTTGGCACTACCCTGCATTAACAGAAATTACAAGCACCATAAATTCAATTATTTTGGCAAGAGACACACTCAGAACTACAATGTCAATGTGCAGCCAAAGAACCAAATCATCCCCCCTATTTCCATCTGTTGATCCACTTTTATTCTAGAACAATAACAAACTAGTAAAATATTGAACTGCAATTACAGATTCTATGTATATTAGGCTTCTCGAGTCTTCTGCTCCCTGCCCTTTAAAGAAACACGTGTTGCAGAATGCACAATGGCTTCATGATTCCTTTTTTTTTTTTTTAAGTATACAGAAGAAAGACCAGAGGGGAGAAGCCAGTGGTAGAAAAAAGTCAACATATGTGGTGGTCATAAACATCTTAACAACATTATGGTGTCTTTTGACCTATGAAACTAGTGAATAACAATCGTCTCCATTGATTGCCCCCTCTCCCACAAAAGAATAACTCATACATGCAGTAGGAAAGTTTAGAAACAAAATCAACATTCGAGTTGAATTGATGAACACTTTTCACATTATTTCCTGCTGTGTTCACCCAAGTGAAATTCAATCTATGAATCTTGCAACTGTTCAATTAAGAATAGCATATCACTTAAAAACCTAGTAACTTGCAGAGGCAATGAACATGCATAGCTTGTGTTCATTAAAAAAAGTATGGGGGAATAAAGCGTGTCAAGCTATGCATTCAAAAAATTACCAAAACAAGTCTTTTCACAACTGTTGCACTCTACCTAATCAGCCTAAAGCAATCATCATTAATTACAACACATCAAATACAGAGCATGATGGGAAATAAAGATGAACTTCTAGATTAAAGTGGTACAAGGAAGCTCATTATCTTTCCTGCAACTAATATCTCATGATCATAGGACAAAAGCTTCACCCAGATAGTTCATTATCTTGCTGCTCTTGAAGCAATCAATGAGATCAATAAAGTGTAAAGCACATTAAAGAACAAAACAGCAAGGTCAGCAGAAAGAAAAACAAAATACAGTAGACAAGATTTTACCGGCCGTGGATTGCTGTGGACAATATCCACTGCTTTTTCATTACTTAAGTGCTCCCATAAACCATCTGATGCAAATATAAGGAAGGAGTCACTGGGCTGGAGAGAATGAGAAAGAATTGTTGGACTAGCAGACAAGATAGGCATGTTCATTGGCTCTGGAAGTCTGAATTTTGGATTAATTGGTTCCCGGTTGAACTGCGCATGTTTCATATATACGTCACCTATAGACTTAGAAACCTGCACTTAACATAGACATAAAAGAAGCAAAATGATAAGGTAATTAATTTGGAGAGTGGGAAGTGAAACTGAGAAATAAGATTACAAGGAACCTATAACTAACAATACATCCAACTTCATACCTCAAATAAAACAAGGAGTGTTATAAAAATAGAATGTTAATACAAGTCTACAGCATAGATTCCACACAAACACAGAAATATATCTTTAAATAAAAGTTGAAATGATATCCAGCAGCGACAGGGGGACCAGAGGAAACATACTGCCAAAACCTTCGGGAAAATAAACAAAGAGGCAGGATGGGGATAATTAAAAGAAAAGAAACTATGAAAATTGGCAAATAAGTTATTTAAAATTCTAATTAGACCACAAGTCAGAACTGAAATACAAAAATGTGTGTGTCATAGGCCATTGAGAAAGTATACAAACTGACAGGATATGTCTCCAGTCTTTTGATGGGTATTGACTTCAAAAGGCAATAAATACATGAAGCCTATAATTTTTGACAATAGGAATAACATTGCCTAAGGGTATATGTTGATTAGCTTCTAAACCTATTTACCATCACCTAAGCTTGATATCCAATAATACAAGCAACTAATATTCGTTTGGCCACATACAGGAAAACACTATTTTATGCCGGGAAGATCAATCCTATAATGGATAGAAGTACATAGAATCACCTGAATAATGCCTTTGACTCTCCACACTCCATGTTTGAGGACAACAATTTGGGGATCATGGGGATGTAATTCTTTAAGTTCCTGTCTGATTGCATCAAGATTTGCATTATGTTCGGTAGATAGCTGAATGGCAGCCATACCTCCAGTATTACCAACTTTCTTACCCAACACAACGCGGGAATCTCCAACATTAGCCACAAAGAGGGTCTGCTGAAATATCACTCCAACTAGACAACAAGTCCCAGTAGTTGCAATCTGAGGTCGTGTATTCCATAATTCTGATACAAGAGAAGTGAACCCCTCTTCTGTTTGAAGAAATGCTCTATGAATAGTGTCAGCAGTCACAGCTCCCTGTGACTGTTCGGTTATTGCTGCAAAAAGATGAAGTCTAAGACGGCCAACATAAGAAGGGGTCCTCTATAAACAAGAAAAAGAGAATCAAGTTGTCGAATTCCAACATCCTTTTGCCGTTCCATACTCCTAAGAGGAACAAAAAATATCGGCAGAAGGATACATGAAAAAGAAAGAGAAAAAGAAATACTATTGACCTTCAACCCAGAGGATGGGTCCAAACTGATTAAGCTTTGAGACTTTTTAGTGATCGCTAATCCCGTTCCCACTTCTCAATAGATCGAAGGTGAAAAAAGCAATCAATAAAAACAGAAAAGGGGGAAAACGGGAAAAAAAACTGAAAACAAAGTTGGTGATCGCTAATAAGAAACAGTAACTCCCATTTCCCGTGAATGTCTAAACTGTTCTCGATTCTACGAAATATCAAACTCACAAGACCAACGAAAAGCTTAGCTTTTGAGGGAAAAAAGGTTTAGACAAAAGTGAATAGATGAAAATCACACATAACAGTCCCTACTCGTGAATGCAATTGAACAACCAGAATAAAAACGTGGCCGATTGAATGCCACAGGAACCAAAACTAAATCAGAGAAATTAAAAAAAAAAAAAAGAAGATTAAGAATCGAGAACCTTGAAAGTTACGAAACAAGTGATCGCAAACATATCGAGATGCATCGGGTCCTCCGTGACCATCGTATACACCTACAAAGGTTCCGAGAGGACCAGACTCGATCTGGCTCTGGTCTTCAAGGACCTGATTCGCCTGAACCACAGCCATCGAGAAATCGCCGGAACCATACTTTCCAACATCTCGGAACCAAAGCAAGCCGTCTTTGCCTTCTTTGTAGCCTGCCCCACCCCCTAAAGTGCTCCCAACAGGTCCGTTATTGTCTAATCCCTCAGCACCACGCCCGAATGGCTTCCAACAGAGAGAGAGCAGATTCATGAATGCCTGAAGCATCCCACATCTCTCAGAAACCCTAACCCTAACCCCAGCTCCGGAAACGAGCCAGGTTATTGAAGCGACGAATCTGCGGAAGAGAGAGAATGGACAAGGGGAAGATTATGTAGAGGAAGTGACAAAGAAGAGAGGGGTGGATAAAGGTGGGCACGGCGCAGGCTAAGCAGGATGCGCAGGATAAGCAGGAGGTAATGGCGGAGAGGGTGTGTTCGGTGGTAGAGGAGCAGAAACGGGCTAGCCGTATTGAGGAGAGAGGAAGGTGTGGGGAAGCCTCTGTTTCAGTTGTGTTCTTTTCAATGTCTTCTCTCTGTTTTTTTTTTTAAAAAAAATAATTATTTCTCTTTTTTTAAATTCTATTCCCTTTTTTTTTAAATTATATTCCCCCACTCTTTGTTTATAAACGGAGAGTAATTTTTCCACTTTCATAATTTTGCGGAGATTTCTGGCTTGTTATGTTATTTTGAACTTCTTTTATTACTTGATTCTTGCTTTGTTGTGTTCTATTTTAATATTGGATGTTTTGTATGACAATTTTAGTTTTCAACCTTGGTTATTTGGGTTGAGATCAAAATTTTTAGATTCAAGTTTGATAGTGTGTATGGTTTTTTGAGCTGTTTCTGTTTTGAACAAACATTTTTTTTAAAATAATATGGCCACCGCTACAAAATTGCGAGTTCAACAAGTTAAGAATTTATTTTGACATTTAGAGGACGGCTGTATTAATTTATTTTAAGTGATTTTATTGATAAAAAAAATTATTTTAAGTGATTTTACACTTTATATGACTTATTTATGTATGTTTAGTAAACACTCAAACCACAGTTTTAGAAATCCTTTTTTGTAAATTAAGATAAAATTTTTTTCATACACATATTTCATAAGTCGTAAAATTTATTTCTAAAAGCTAATCAAAACACGTGCTTAATGTACATGTTGGAGGCTATATTTTTAAAGGATTTGACTGTATGTATTTTTTTTTTTATATGTAACTTTTCGGAAATGGGTTAGGCTCACCCATGATCTAAGGGTAGAACGAAGTCTTTCTTTCTCCTAAGTGATACTAATGTTGGGCAGGGCAAGCCGTCTATTACTTTCGGGCGTTAGGAGCTAGGATGCCTCCTCCAACACCTTAACCAACTCTAAGATCGAATCTCCTCTCTTTAATGAGGGTGTTCAACCCCTTTGCCCGAAGGAATTAGCTGCAAATGGTGTGTAAGTTTGTAGTCCAATCTTATTAAGGAGTTTTACTATTGACTTTGATTTGTTTTATTTTTTTTAAATGACGAAAAAATTGATATTTATTTTTTAAAAAAAAAAAAGTTGTACATGGTACACACAATAGGAAATCTTAATGAGGAAGTAACAGAAAAATAAAGCCACTTGTAGCAAATAGTTTGAACGGCAAGAAAATTAAAATCACTTAATAAAGAAAGACTTTCCTGTCAAGTGATGTTAACCAGATGAAAGGAATTAGCAAGAAATTGCAAGAAACATTCGTTAACACAATAGGCAGATAGTGGAGGGCTTTTTTTTAATTGACTTTGGTTTGTTGCCATGTGGTTTCATACAAGCTTTTTAAGAGGATGAGGAGGACGTCCTATTCAACATAATAAAATATCATTTGACATTAACAATATGTTTAGCTCAAGCAGGAGGCAAAATGGAGTGGGATTCTGGTCCTCTACCTTTGTTTGGCTAAATAAAACAAAAGAAATGAGAAAACGAATTTTGATGATTTTTCCCACTAACTAAAAAATGTTTTTGAAAATAAAAAATCATAATAGATATTTTTAAAAATATTTTGTTACCTTTTGTTCTATAAAATTAGAGAAGAAGGAGAGACGATCATAGTTTCGTAAACAATACTTATATTAAGTTTCTTATATCTATTATATCAAGTCTTATAATCACGGTCATGACTCATGCGTCTTAGTTTAAAAATATTGCAACATGAAAAAAGAGGATACGTGATAATGTGTAATTGAAAAATTTGACATAATAAATATAACAAACTTAACCTTTTTTTTTTTTTTCCATTTTTGACACTTGGGTATATAAAGCAGATTATTCTTTAACTAATTATTTTGCCATTTTAAACATATTATTCAAAATAATAATTCAAACAAATTCTTTAACGCTGTGTTTCCAAAACTTATCTAGAAAATTAATTTGTAAAATTATTTTAAGAACAAAAAAATAGACAACAAAACCAATCTCTCTCCTTTATTCTCATTTCTTTAGTTAAACCCCTTACTTTTCCTATTTGTGTTGATCTAACTACGGAATAGGAGATAAATCACAATTACAGTATAATTTATTTTAATAAAATTTATATTTTCCATATGTCTAAATTTATGGCAAGTAAATAAATATTATGCAGGAGGAGTGAATTATAATCTCATAGATATAAGCTCTTTTAGGTCAAATTTGAGTCAAAAGTATAGTTATACCACTCTGGTCCTATTTATAAGTCTTTTTTGACCAAAAAAATTTGGTCATATTTATAAGTCCTCTTTGACCAAATAAATGAGATTGTGACAATTTTGTCCATATTAATTGTACTAATGAAAATAGAGAGAGAAGAAAAAGTTGAAAGTACTCAATCATAAATGAGGGTAAAATTGAAAATTCACTTTATAATCATTGAGCTAACTACCTCTTCTTGATATATGTGATTTGGTAAAAAAAAAATTATAAATAGGACCAGAGTGGTATATGTATAAAAAATGATGACTGGAGTTGATTGAAGCTTGCAATTATGGCCATTTGGATTGAAAGATTCCCACTAAAAAGTAGTAGTTAAGTAATATAATAATAAAACAACCTTTATACATATAGTAATAATGTAATAATCCATCAATTTTTTATTATTAAAAGTATTTTTGTTTTAAAAGTTTTCACTAAAAATTTTTTTAAAGTGGCAATAACACTTCCAAAGTAATTCTTTTGTTCATTTTTTTTAAATATAAGGCGCCACTATCAAGTACCAAACAATCAAATAAATTGAAAAATCAACAAAAATAAAGAATCTATAGATCAAACCACTTATATATGAGTAGAGAAGATTATAAACGAAAACTCAAAATAAAATACAAAACAAAAAATCCTCAAATTCAAAAAAAAGCAAACGGAAGTTTTAGGTTTAGAAAACTAGAAGTTACAGCCGAAGAAAATAGAAAATATAGGAGAGGTATTGATTTTGAATTTATGGTTTAAGAGTTTATATGCTCATATATTTAGCTTTGATTTTTGTTGATTTTTCATTTTATTTAATCATTTGGTGCTAAAAGGTGGCATCCCATATATGAAATAAATTAGGGTTAAGGAGCAATTTAGCCAACGAACTGTTATTTCAGGAACGTCTAGCACAAATAACTTTTAAGGGTATCAAAAATACCAAAAACTTTTAAAAATGTGCAGTCAACATAAAAAACTTTTAAAAATGTGCAGTTAGCACAACACCGTTTGAAAAAGATAATGTCCGTTATTTAAGGTGCAGATTGGCCAACGAACTTTTACTCCAGAAGCGCCCAACACAAAAAAGTCCAAATGCAATCCATTTAAAATCCGATTGTTGTAAATCCTTACCAGACCCCCAACCGTGTGCATTGGGGTTAAAAAGAGTGAATACAACAACAACAACAACAACAAAAATCACAAATTATATTAATTATTATTATCAGTTATCTTATGCAATTATTGACTATAATATTGTATTATTTACTCTGTAAATTAAATTTTTGTTGTAATTCTTTTCAATCTTTTAAAAATATCACATAATTTATAGGCTACCTTTATTTATTTGGGTATGTCCTTCTCTCTTATCTCTGCTAATAAAGGGATCGAATTCATTTATATTTATATATATATAAATATAATATTTTTGCCTATGAAAATTGATATACGGTTGATGAGATTAACATACTATGGGTTGAAATCTTATTGTTGGTTAAGTAGGTATTCTAGGAGTATTACTTTTAAAAATGGGATGAAGGCTTCTGAATTTCTTTTGGGCAACCGAAAGATCCCATCACATTAACTATTCTAAATTGATGATAAATAAAACTAAAAAATTACTCATATTATACGCACTTATATCAATAACTGAAAAATCTCATCAGCCGTATATCAATTTTTATGCATATTATATGCACGTAAATATGTCATATTTTTAAAAGATTGAATAGAATTACAACAACAAAAATTTAATTTAAAGAGTAAATAATACAATATTATAGTCAATAATTGCATAAGATAACTGATAATAATAATTATATAAGATAGTTAATATATTTTGTAATTTTTGTTGTTGTTGTTGTATTTACTCTTTCTACCCCAATGCACATGGTTGGAGGTCCGGGCAAAGATTTACAATAGTCAAATTTTGGGTGGATTGCATTTGAACTTTTTTGTGCTAAGCGCTCATGGAGTAAAAGTTCGTTGACCAATCTGCATTTTAGATAACAGACGTTATCTTTTTTCTAACGGCGTTGTACTGATTGCACATTGTTAAAAGTTTTTTGTGCTGACTGCACATTTTTAATTTTTTTTTTTTTGTATTTTTGGTACCTTTAAAAGTTATTTGTGCTAGGCGCTCCTAAGGTAAAAGTTCGTTGGCCAAATTGCTCCTTAACCCAATAAATTAACAAAAAAAATATGTGACTCATAGGGCATTATTGCCCCCCTAAGAAAGCTTCTTGGTACCTACAACTTTTTCATAGAAACTTTCGAGGTAAAAATGCCTTTTAATCAAGGTGAAGTGGATGTTAAGTGGGTATATGACACCTCAATATAGTTGGTCAACTAATGGTTAACTATTTAGATCCATTAGGTTAAAGCAATTGTAAAGTTGCCCCATTAAAATCTTTCTAGTGCCTAGTACCCAATAGTAGAAACTTTTAGGGCATTTAGGCACTTTATTTTTATATTAAGATATGATTTGGGTTAATGTAATAGGCATTTTATTGTTTAATAACTCTCATCAAGAGCTCTAATAAAGATTATATGATCTTATTACATTTGTTAATTATTTTTCCCTTCATTAGTTTCTAAACAAATTCATTAATTTTTATTATTCTCTAGTGTCCTAAATTAAAGACCTAGTAGAAAGATTTAAAAAAAAAAAAATTGATTAAGGGTTTCTCCCTCAAAACCTAAAAGGAAAAATGATTCTCACTACTCCCCAACAAATATACTTTTCGGGATTTAAATTTGTGTTCTCCTCCTTACAGAGGTCAAGCCTCTTACCATGTCAACCAAAAGCTTGTTGGTAGTAGAGAGGGATAAGAGTCTTAAATACCATGGAAGTTTTCGCTCAGGAGCACTGGTAAGACAGAAGTTTTTTTTGAACCAAAAATGTCATGGAAGTTCACAAAACGTAGCAATTTTGCCCCTCCATTAATTTTAACCGTTAAGTTTAACTGGGTGCACATGTGGCATGCCACCTCATCAATCATAACTATCATTTTTGCCCCGAAAGTTTTCACTGAAGAGCAATTTTGCCCCGGAAGTTTACAAAACATAGCAATTTTGTCCTTCTTTCCCCCAATATTAAATTTGATTATTAAATCAATCAAAGACCATACATGTCATGCATTGAAAAGGTCGAACTTGGAGTCAGGGAAGGAGATCCTTGAGATATTGAGCTCAAGGCGGCCAGAATTTGTGAAGCCGAATTGATCAAAGAGATTGAAAGGTCTGTCGCGAAACCCAGAGGAAGCATCATTTATGATCTAAGCAAATGATTAGTCTATACAAATGTAAATATTATCACTATTGATTTGTTTTACTGAACAAATTTTTGGAACAATTCATTTCTCGTTTTGCGTTTCATTTGCTTAGATCATAAATGATGCTTCCTCTGGGTTTTGCGATAAACCTTTCAGTCCCTTTGACTAGTTCGGTTTCACAAATTCTGGTTGCCTTGAGCTAAACATTCCAAGGATTTTCTTCTCTGACTCCAAGTTTGACCTTTTCAAAGCATCACTTATGTGTGGTCTTTGACTAATTTAATAGTCAAATTTAATATTGGGAGAAAGAAGGGCAAAATTGCTATGTTTTGTAAACTTCTGGGGCAAAATTACTCCTCAGCGAAAACTTCTGGGGCAAAAATGATACTTAACTAATTTGATTGATGAGGTGTCATGCCACGTGTATGAGGTGGCATGCCACATGTGCATTCAGTTAAACTTAACGGTCAAAATTAACGGAGGGGCAAAATTGTTATGTTTTGTGAACTTCCGTGACATTTTTTGTTCAAAAAAAACTTTCATCTTACCAGTGTTCCTGAGCAAAAACTTCCATGGCATTTAAGACCCTTATCCCGTAATAGAGAGGTTTGTTATAGTATTAAATATAAAACCTTAATCCACTTTCTATTCCAAATTTATAATTTTTTCCCCTAAACTCTCTCTCTCGATGGCACATGTTAATGAGAATATTGTTCATAAGGGGGTGGTATCCGATTTTAAATATTAAAATGGGTTTTTTAGGAAACCATATTTTTTAACAAATAAATAACTTGACAAATTTTCTTAATTTTAGCAAATTACTAGTTATCAAGCTTGTACATTTATAATTGGAGAAAGTAATATAAAATAACATCCAATACACTGATGTTATTTTCAAGTTGTATCCAACAGTATAATCATATATAGCACACTGATGTTATTTTCATGTGCTTCTAGCACCCAAATTTTATTTATAATACATTAAGCACTTTAAATCATAAATAAGATTATGATGTTGAATATAAATGAACAATAACATTAAGAAGCGCCAAATACACTAGAAAAATAAAATCAGAATGGTGGATATAGTATAAATAAAATTAGGATACTAATTAATAAATTATAAATAAAACTATACATAAGCTACACTACATTCAGTAGTTGTATGAACATGTTTAATCAATTAATTTCTTTCAAAGTGCAGCTCTCCAAAAGCAATTGATCAATTTTTGGGCAATATATATATATAATATTAATGGAAAGAGACATCTATCATTAATTTTTGGACAATGAATACCAAGAAATTACACAACTAATCAAAAGAAAATCTTTCATCAACCATCACCTCCGAATCAAAGATGGGTTTTTTTTTTCAACAACAAAATTGAAAATGACAACAAAAATATGCATTGAAATGTGACATCTTCAGTTATTTGTTTCAATTGTGCTAATCAGAGAAAGCAACAAGCAGGATATCATATAATTATAAGTTAATCAGCTTATCATGTGATAATGAACAATAATTATTATATAACAATAAAAAAGTTGTAAAATTTTCTTTTGGGCACATACAAGTTTGTTTATGTGAGTTTTGTGTTGGAGCTCATTAGAGCCAAGCACCTCATATTAATAGCAGGATTTGAACTTTTAACTTTATGAGTATCAATTAACTACTTACTAATTGGATCCACTTTTGTTGGTGAGAAACTTATATACTCTCTCTCCCTCTCTCTCTTTTTTTTTTTTAAGAAACTTATATACTTAACCTTTTTATAAAGGACTTGTTTTAAATTAAATTAAGATATGCATATTTTTCAAATATTATTTATTCTACAACGAAGTTTTTGTTATTAATTTTATGAATACTTCAAAATTTTAGAAAAAATGACATTAAGGTTTTAACTAAGACAAATAATATCATAAAAATCTTAAAACTTGTTAATGGTAGTTCTTCCACTTGTTAATGGTTATTCTTTCACTTGTTATTGATAAGTTATGAGATTTTTCTGATATTATTTTCCTTAATTGAGACCTTGATGTCATTTTCTCTAAATTTTACTGATTTGATTGGACAAAAGTATGCTAAGCAAATAAGATAGAGTAACTAATTTTTGTCCATAAAATACGCATGCCTTTGTTCCCCAAACAGTGGAGCATAGATTAGACATAAAATTGACTTGTAGGGTTAGTTTTGTTCCTTTGCTTTTTTTACCATCACCATCATGCATTTAATCTTGGGTAAATCCTATATAAAGCTGTGTGAAACAAAGAAATTCTAAATGAGGTTGGAAAATTTAACAAATATCTAATTAAATTACTAATCCAATTTAAAATTTTAAAATATGGGTAAAATAATTTTATTGTCCTTTCCTAGTCCCGTCTCTTCTTATAAAAGTCTCAAAACTTTTTAATAGTAGCTTATTCACTTGTTAATAGTTGTTTTTTCAATTGTTACTGACAAACAATGGAACTTTCTTGATATTATTTCTTTTAATCGGGATTTTGGTATCATTTTCCCAATAAATATTATGCAGGAGGAGTGAATTATAATCGCATGGATATAAGCTCTTTTAGGTCAAATTTGAGTCAAAAGAATAGCTATATATGTATAAAAATCATGGCCGGAGTTGATTGAAGCTTGCAATTATATATGGTCATTTGGAGTGAAAGATTCCCACTAAAAAGTAGCTAAGTAATATAACAATAAAACGACCTCAATGCATATACTAATGTATTAAGGTGGCATCTTCATATAACATTCGTGTAAACTTTTTTTTGAGTTAAAGGGCATTTTTGTCTCAAAACTTTTCATCAAAGGGTTGTAGGCAAATGTTTTTTTGAAGGGGCAAAGGGCAATAACACCTCAAAAGTTACGAATTCTTTTATTCATTCTTTCAAATATAGGACGCCACCATTAATTACCAAACAATCAAATGAATTAAAAAATCAACAAAAATAAAGAACCTATAAATCAAACCACTTATATATAAGCAAGGAAGACTATAAAACATAAACCAGAAAACTCAAAATAAAATACAAAACGATAAATCCTCAAATCCAAAAAAAGCATATGGAAGTTTTAGGTTCAGAAAACAAAAAGTTACAAAGAAAATAGAGAATATAGGAGAGGTTTTGATTTTTATTTTGAATTTATGGTTTAAGAGTTTATCTGCTCATATATTTAGTTTTGATTTATAGGTTCTTGATTTTTGTTGATTTTTCATTTTATTTAATCATTTAGTCCTGAATGGTAGCATCCCAAATATGAAATAAATTAACAAAAGAAAAATGTATGACTCTTGGGGCGTTATTGCCCTCATGAAAAAATTAATGGTACCTACAATTTTTTCATAGAAACTTCTGAGACGAAAATATCCTTTAATCAAGGTGATGTAAATGTCAAGGGATATGACACCTCAGGATAGTTGGTCAGCTAATGGTTAACTGTTTAGATCAGTTAAGTTAAGGCAATATTACTATGTTTTTGAAACTTTCATGGTAAAGTTGCCCCCACGAAAATCTTTTTGATACCTAGTGCCCATTTGTGGAAACTTTTAGGGCATTTAGGCCCTTTATCTCGGTATGAAGATATGATTTTAGGTTAATGTAATAGACATTTTAGTGTTTGATAGCTCTCATCAAGAGCTCTAATAGACATTATGATCTTATTACATTTAATAATATTTTTTTACCTTCACTACTTTCTAAACAAATTTATTTATTTATATTATTCTCTAGTTCCTAAATTAAGGACCTACGAGAGAGTTTTTTTTTTTAAAAAAAGATTGTTCAAGGTTTTCCATTTCAAAGCTTAGAAGGTAAAGGGTTCTCATATTTCTCAACAAGTGTCCTCGGATTTCAATTTGTATTCTCTTTCTTACGGAGATGAGCCCTCTTACAACCTCAACTAACAGCTTGTTGGTAGTAGAGAGGTTTGTTTTAATATTAAATATAAGATTTTAATCTACTTTTTATTCCAAATTTATAATTTCTTTTTCCCTAAACTCTATAACGATGGCACATATTAATGAGAATGTTGTTCAAAGGGCGTGATACCCAATATAAAATATTAAAAGAGGTTTTTTAGGAAAACCAACACATTTTTTTTAACAAATATATAACTTGATATATTAATTAATTTTATGGTGTTTTAGGAATAACATACCATATTAATCAATTTAACTAACTTATTTAATTTAATCAAATCAGGTGAACAAACCTTATATGAGCTAGTAATATTGGATTTAAAGTTTCAGTATGACAATTTCATTTTCACTTAGGTTATACTTGATATATTCTTTTAAGAAGATTTTGAGAAACCCAACAACCCAAGGGAAGGGGGAGCAAGAAAAGAAAAAGAAAAAAGACTGTATATATGTGTAATATAAAATTTTAACATGTAATTAATGCCACCAATAAATTAATAAATTAAATAAAACTATATATTCATAAGATACACCACATTCACTAGTTGTATGCCAACATGTTTATTCAATTAATTTCTTTCAAAGTGCAGCTCTCCAAAAGCAATTGATCAATTTTTGGCCAAAAATAATTTTTTCAATGGAAAGAGACATCTATCATTAATTTTTGAACAACAAATACCAAGACATTACACAAATAATCAAAAGAAAATCTTCATCAACCACCAACTGCGAATCGAAGATGGTTTTTGTTCAACATAACAAAATTGAAAATGACAATCAAAACATGTATTGAAATGTGACATCTTCAGTTATTTGTTTCAATTGTGCCAATCAGAAAAAGCAACAAGCAGGATATCATATAATTATAAGTTATCAGCTTATCATGTGATAATGAACAATAATTATTATATAATAATAAAAAACTTGTATAATTTTCTTTTGGAAACATATAAGTTTGTTTATGTACGTGAGTTTTGTCTAGGGAGCTTATTAGAGCCAAAGACCTTACATTAATAGCAGGACTTGAACTTTCAACTTTATGATTATAAATCAACTCCTCACTAGTTGCATCAACTTTTGTTGGCGAGAAACTTATATATTAGAAACTTATATACTTAAACTTTTTATAAAGGGACTTGTTTTAAATCAAGTTAAGATATTAATTTTATTAATACTTTAAATTTTTTAAAAAATTAACATTAAGGTCCTAACTAAGACAAATAATATCGAAAAAGTCTCAAAACTTGTTAATGGTAGCTCTTTCACTTGTTAATCGTTGCTTTTTCATTTATTATTGACAAGTTATGAGATTTTTCTGATATTATTTTCCCTAATTGAACCCTTGATGTCATTTTCTCCAAATTTTACTGATTTGATTGAACAAAGGTATGTTAAGCAAATAAGATATAATAACTAATTTTTGTCTATAAAATACACATGCCTTTGTTCCTCTAACATGGGAGCATAGATTAGACATAAAATTGACTTGTGGGGTTAGTTTTGTTCCTTTGCCTTCTTGTCATCACCATCATGCATTTAGTCTTGGAAAAATCCTATATAAAGTTACTTTAAATGAATAAATTTTTATTTAGGTTGGTAAATTCAACAAATATCTAATCAAGTAACTAATCTAATTTAGAATTTTAAAATATGGGTAAAATAACTTTATTGTCATCTCCTATCTCCTCTTACCTCTTAAAAGAGTTTTCTTGCTCTTTAACTTGTTTTTTTTTTTCAATATATATGTATTATAGGGTTAAATACCATTCTTGTCATAATAGTTTAGCCTAAGGAGCATTGGTCACCCAAAAGTTTTTTTTTTTTTTTTGGTTTCATTTTTGACTTGGACATTAACAAAATGGAGTAAATATACCCCAAATTTTTTTTAGGACCAAATTTGCCCTGAAAGTTTTTTTATGAGTAATTTTGCCCCTAGAAGTTTATAAAGAAGAGTAACAATTCAACGGTTAAGATCAATAGATAGACAAGATTACTATGCTTTTAAACTTTTGGGGTAAAAATGAGACTAAAAAACTTGCAGGCGACTAATGCTCCTTAGGCTAAACTTCCATAGCAAAAATGGTATTTAACTCTATATTATACAAACACATTAATGTGTTTAAAATAAATATTAAATTCATAATTTATAAAAATAATATTGAGACTAAAAAAATAAACTTAAATATTAAATTTTAGACGAATCATGTTTTAATTTATTATATATCAATGTTTATATATATATATATCAACATTTTAAATATTCAAAATTATTTATTGCAATGCAACAGCAAATATCTCCCACATGGGAAACTGCAAAGCCAAAAAAAAAAAAAAATCTTCTACTCCTCGTGCATGTAACTACTATTGAGACTACTGTATAGCAAAGGAAGCTTAGCCCTGAAGCACATAAAGCATAAAGCCAGGTATGACCACTCTTCTCCCACTTTATTAACTTGTCAAATTGATTATGGCCGATAAAATCAAAGTCGCTTTGTTTTATTAATTCATATTTTTTCGGTGGGCTCTTCATAAAATCCCTATGTTGATAACCACTCTTCTCCCACAAATTCTAGAAGCAATAACAAACATCGTCTTCTCTGTCTCAAGGGCTTTCTGTTAGCCCTCTCATTCCAACAAATCTGCGATTCCTTCCCTAGTCTATGTTAGCCTCTTTCATTTCCAGAGTCAAGGATAGGAGAGAGGACAATAAAGTTATTTTACCTACAGTTCAAAATTCTAAATTAGGCTGATGACTTATTTAAAGATTTGTTGAATTTATTAACTTGATTTAGAATTTTCATATTTCAAATAACTTTATATGGGATTTTTCCTTTAATGTTTTGGACCATTATATTTTAATTTTCCAAACCCTAATGATTCAACATCCCCAAGTGGTTTGGCTCAACCTATGCATTATTATTAGGGCAAAGGAGCGATTTTACACACGAAGTTTGGCCCCAGGAGCGCCCAGCACCACGAAGTATTTTTTGGAGCAAAAGTACACACGAAGTTACGCTTGGGAGCAAAAATATCACCGGCCGTCAGTTGACCGTTAAGTTGGATGGAATGCTGACGTAGCGTTGACTGGGACTGACATGCTGGCGTGGACGATGACGTGGAATTAAAAAATTTAAAAAAAGGAAAATTTTCAAAAAATTAGAAAAATAAATAAATAATTAAAAAAAATTTCCAAAAATTAAATTAATTCGAAAAATATTTAAAAAAATTATTAAAAAAATGAGGAAAAATTTAAATAATTAGGAAAAAAATTATTAAAAAATAAGGAAAAATTGAAATAATTAGAAAAAAATTAAAAAAATTAGAAAAAATTAAAATAATTCGAAAAAAATTAAAGTAATTCGAAAAAATTAAAAAAATTCAAAAAAAATGAGGAAAAATTTAAATAATTAGGAAAAAATTAAAATAACCATAAAAAATAAAATAATTATTAAAAAAAATTAGGAAAAAATTAAAATAATTAGAAAAAAATTCAAAAAATTAGAAAAAAAAATCATAAAATTAGGAAAAAATTCAAAAAATTAAAATAATTAGAAAAAAATTAAAATACCCCCGCCAGTGGGCCCCACCACCGACCACCCTACCGCCGGTCGGTGACGGCGATCGGTTTCCCTTTATTATATACTCCCTCCGGTCTTAATTATAAGACAAAATTTGAGAGTTTGTTTTAGTCCTAATTATAATACAACATTCTAAATTTTGTCAATTTCTTCCTAAAAGATGCCTATTGATATAAGTGAGAGATTATGTGAAATCAATAAGGTAGTTGAGGTACAGAATTTATATTAAGGCATTTTAGAAAAATAAGTAAAATCAACTAATTCGACCGCCGTTGAGTATATAATAAAGGGCAACCAATCACCGCCGGCGGCTGGCGGTAGGGTGATCAGTGGTGGGGCCCACTAGCAGGGGTATTTTAATTTTTTTCTAATTATTTTAATTTTTTGATTTTTTTCCTAATTTTTTGAATTTTTTTCTAATTTTTTTTCTATTTATTTTAATTTTTTCCTAATTTTTGTGAATTTTTTTTATAATTATTTTAATTTTTTCCTAATTATTTAATTTTTTCGAATTTTTTAAATTTTTTTCGAACTACTTTAATTTTTTTTTCAAATTTTTCCTATCTTTTTTCGAATTTTTTCCTAATTATTTAAATTTTTCCTCATTTTTTTTTCTATTTTTTTCGAATTAATTTAATTTTTGGATTTTTTTTCTAATTTTTTGAAATTTTTCCTATTTTTTTGAATTTTTTAATTCCACGTCAGCATCCACGTCCTCGTCTACGTCAGCATGTCAGTCCCAGTCAACGCCACGTCAGCATTCCATCCAACTTAATGGTCAACTAACGGTCAACTGACGGCCAGTGGTATTTTTGCTCCCAAAACGTAACTTCGTGTGTACTTTTGCTTCAAAAAATACTTTGTGGTGCTGGGCGCTCTTGGGGCCAAACTTCGTGTGTAAAATCGCTCCGTTGCCCTTATTATTATTTTCCAACAGTAAATATGGATGCAATCACACACACGAGAATTAGGATTTTTTAAACTATAAAAATTTTTAAAAGTAAAATACTAGCCATGTCAATAAATAAAAAATAGTCTAATATATTAGTACTAACTCATTTTATTTTTCTATATTATATCGATTTCTTTTCCATTAAATAAGCCTAAAAGGCTAAATTTGATTTGGTTTCTTTAATGGTATCAAATTAAATTTGGGAAAATCTCTTTAAGGTCCAAGGGACAAAAAAAAAAAAAGTCAAAAAAGTCTCAAAGAAAATTCTGATATAAAAAAAGTCTCATTGACAACTTTTTCAGTAAAGAATTAACAATTTCATCTAGGTTTAACAACTCATTGAACCTTTTTTTATATCAAAATTTTCTCTGGAATTTTTTTGATATTTTCTTGATCCCTTAGATCCTTAGGATCTTAAAGGGATTTTCCCATTAAATTTTGTAGTTGTTTTTTTTATTATTCATTTAGAAATAGACGGTGTTGTATTACTATATTTTTCTTAAAGGATCGAACAATTTGTTTATATATATATATATATATATATATATATATATATATATATATATATATATATATATATATAATGAGAAGTGTGTAGTGTTTGGGCGAGAGGTTGAATGGGGTACCAAAAGCCATGGTTGAGACTAAACAATAAGGAACATTTGAACAATATGGCAACTTTGTCTCATAAAAGAGCCAAAAAACTATGGGAACATGATTTCTCCTGTCACTGGAGATAAAGTTATCTCCAGTGAACCCAAAACTACGTCGTTTTGGATTAATGAAGGGTGTGTTTGTAATTTTAGGTGAATTAATGAAGGTTGTTTCTGTAATTTTATTTATCTTTTTATCATATGAATTTTACCAAAACACCCTTTATTAATTCACTTAAAATTACAAACACACCCTTCATTAATCCAAAACGATGTAGTTTTAGGCTCACTGGAGATAACTCTATCTCCAGTGACAGGAGAAATCATTTACCCAAAAACTATTCTTGTAATTTCTGAATCCCCCATCTCTATCTCTTTATTCTGCTTCCCACTACTTGCCTGGTCTTTGGTGTCTCCACATTTCCCTATACTCTTCTTTCTAATACAAGTATTCTTTCATATTTTATTTTTATTATATTTTTTTTATTACATGTACAATTGTCATGTATAAGGTGGAGATATCATACGAGAGCATTTCGAATTCTCTCACTTTTTTATTAAAAAAGTTGGGTTTTTTAGGTCGAATGTCATGATTTAAATTAATTAAATATTACTACTTCTGGTCCTAATTATAGGAATATTTTCATAGTACAATTTGCACCATGAAAGTATCCCTATAATTAAGACTGGAGGGAGTACATTATATTCAAAATCATGATCATTTTTCATGCAGATTAGCAAGCAGAAAGTTGATTTAGTCATTTATTTAAAATCCGTAGTTATAATGATGATGAGTTAAAAGCCCAAATAATATGAGTGCAGTGGTATTGGGATTAATTTCTCCCTCCCCGGTCCTGGATTCGATCCCCCCTCCCCTATCGCCTTGTATAAAAAAAAAAAGATTTAAGTAAATGTTAGTTGACAAGTAATGAGCAGGTTATGGAAGTTACATAAGTAGAGGTCCCCTACTATCACTTCATATTAAGTAAATAACATGATAAATGCGAAGACTGATCAAGTCAATTGCTCAAAATCATAATTCATTGTCAAACAGCAGACTAGTTATAACTAACTTCATAATCTCACATTCCAAGAAAAAAAAAACTTCATAATGCTTAATCTTATTTATAAATTACTTCCAATATATCTCACTAATTCTGTTTTAAAATTCAACAACTTTTTAACTTCCCCCATATTTAATATACATTATATCCTATGGTTGCTCAAAGTGTCACGGTCGTCCCAACCCAATGTTAAACATTTTGATTTCAAAATCTCGTGTCTAGTTCGGGACTAAGACGTATTGGGACAAGGACCAGGACTGGAATCGGGATCATCCTAAAGATCCCAGTCCCCCCCCCCCCCTCCTTTTTTTTTTTACCTTATAAATTTATGTTTTTTTTTTACCCTATAAATTAAGTTATCCTTTGATAAGATGTGGATCACATCTTTAGTTGGAGTTAAATTGCGTATATTATGATATTACTCCTAACCATATACTCTATAAATATAATAACGAAGAAGATGATGATGAAAAAAATAAAAATAAAATGCTATTATTCAACTTTAAATCAATTTATGTAATTATTATGGCTTTATTACTTTTTAAATGATTACTTTAAACAATAGAATATAGATAATTTAACTAATACAATAATATTTTTAAGTTTTTTTTTTTAAAAAAAACCGAGATTTCCCCGTCTTTTCTCGGTACTATCAGGACCAGGATAGGGATGTAATTTGGATCCTTGCCAAAAACTAGGACTAGGACCAAGAACTGAGATTAGAGTATCAAAGTATTCTTCTGGGTTTTGAACAACCCTATTACCCCTAGAGGACTAAAGTTATCCAATAATAAATGAAGGGTAAGATTGTATTTAATGATGTAATTTATAAATTAAACAACAAAAATCCTTCCATCTAACACTATCTGATTGGTTATATTCGAACATTGTCAACCCAAGTAGGGATAAATCTCCCAAAATGATATTAATAAAAGGGAAAAATTAAAATAAAGGACTAAGAAAAAGTAATATTTATTTAAAAGGACTATAAAAATTATAATTATTTAGAATGATTAAATATAAAAATATAAGTTTAAAAATATTAAATTATCTCTCAAATTTATTGTTGCCTCTGCACAATATAGCACAGAAAAAAAAGGCTTCTTCCCCGGTGATCAAATTAATTGGTGTCCCTACCTCGTTGCCATTTCCACATACAACAAGGAAGGCTTTTCATGAGGAACATTTTTTTTTCTTTTATTAAAAAAATCAATTTCATCAAAAATTACTACCTTGAAAAAGCACTTTATCATTTGTTCATCAGATCAATCGGGAAGCAAATTTTGTATTCTAGCGCTTACAAAATTACTAGGCCGTTGAATATTGATAAAATTGTTTTTTGATATTACTTTTGGTTCTAATCGTAGGAGCATTTATATAGTATAATTTATAATACAAAAGTATTCTTATAATTAGGACTGGAGGGAGTAATATATTTTTCCTTTAGTTTAGACTTGTTAAACCAGTCAGTAGGGGCTATGGGATTGGCAAGCAACAATCCAAAAAATGGTCGTGGTGATATCATGGAGGTAGAGTTTTTAAGGGGCAATTTATTAATTTCAAATTTTTATTTTAATATTTAGTCCTTCTCAATAATTAGAGTTCTTATAGTCTTTTAAAATAAATATTATTTTTTATAGGTTCTTTATTCTTTTTTTTCTAATAAACAAAAAATTTTTGGAGGGGTTCGGCATCAGTCCCCCACCAAGGCCAGGGTACGGCCCCGAGCTCTTTGAGCACTTACTGGGGACTTACGAGATCGCCTACCAATGTTCCCTTAATAAAAGTAAGTGTTTTACAAAGAAAAAAAAGGAAACACGACGAGACTGTAAACTAAGAAATCGAACTATAAAAGAAAGTGGCGTTATATGGAATCAATAACTTCTAAAAAGGATGATAGAAGAAGAGGGTGGATGTCATGCCTAATCGTTGACCCCAATATATTTGAAGAGCGATCCAAGGGAATGAATTTAAAGGGAAATGTATATGGAAGTTATACAATAAGATTGGGCCTACAACCAAAATAAAAAACTGAAATGGCTTTTCTTATTTTATGGGCCATTTTTTGGGCCTAACTTTAACATTGGTCTATGTTCAACAACAAGACCGAGCCCACTTTTCAGAACAATACATTGAATAGCTAAAGCTAAGAAAATAGCCCATGAAAATTGGCACAAATGGTAAGGAACGGGTCCAAGTCCAAATAGCTAAAGCTAAGAAGATAGTTGATGAGACTTGGCACAAATGGTAAGAAACGGGCTTAAGTCCCAAAAGGACGAGGGTTCGATTCCCGCTGCTGTTGTGAGGGCTCCTTCAGTAGGCAATCATATAAGAACCCCTGTAGGTGCTCAAAGAGCCTCGGGGCCATGCCCTTGCCTTGGTGGGGGACCGGTGCCGAACCCACCTTAACTTTTTTCTAACAAAAAAAGAAAAGCTAAGAAAATATAAGCTATACGTGATAGTTTACTTATTAAATTTGCTGTTATTTCATCATAGAATGAAACCAATCTAGAATAAGGTCTGTTTGGAATAGCATCAAAAGAAGGGGGAAAAAAATTCAATGGCAATGGAAACCTGATTTTTGTATGTTTGACATGATTTTAACATATGTTGGGTTTTTTATTGTAAAATTGCTTCTGGCTGAAGCTAATGAGTGGATCCCAAAAAAAAAAAAAACAGTTACTTTTCTTTTAAAAGGACCGTTGGGCCCCCCCAGAAGCCATCACTTCCACTCCTCTTCAATTAGTTGAAGGGGGTGATGAATCACATTATCTCCCCTTACCAAGTTAGCTTCATCAAGGGCAGGCATATCCAGGACAATATCTTAATTGGTCAAGAACTACTTCATATCATGAGTAAAAATAGAAGCAGGAAGGGTCTTATGTCCATGAAGATTGATCTAGAGAAAGCTTTTGACAGGATCAGCTGGGGTTTCCTCAAGCAGGTACTTTTAGATGCGGGTTTTGAAAGTAAATTTGTGGATCTCATAATTAACTGTGTATCCTCAGTAACTTTCAATGTGCTTTGGAATGGTGAGCAGACTGAATTTTTTCATCCTCGCAGAGGGCTTCGTCAAGGTGACCCTATATCTCCCTTGTTGTTTATTTTATGCATGGATTGCTTATCTCATATTATTTGTGATGCGGTTGATAGTGGAATTTGGAAACCTATTCGTACTTCTAGAACAGGTCCAGAAATTTCTCACCTTATGTTCGCTGACGATTTGTTGCTTTTCGGTGTTGCTTCCGAAGCTCAAGCTGCTTGTATGCTTAATTGCCTTGATCGGTTTATGTCTGCTTCGGGTGGAAAGATTAATTATTCCAAATCAACTATTTTTTTCTCCCCCAGAGTTCCTCTTCACACTCGGCTTAGATTAAAAGATATTTCCATGATGCAGATATCAAGTGAGATTGGTACTTACCTTGGTTTCCCCCTCACTCGTTGTAGGAAATCAAAGGAGACTTTCCATTATGTTATTGATAGGGTAAGATCCAAACTGGCTTCTTGGAAAATTAATTGCTTATCTATGGCAGGTAGAGTCACACTTGCGAAATCTGTTTTAAGCTCTATTCCGGTTTATCCAATGCTGGTTGCAAGACTTCCTTCAAGCATTTGCAATGAAGTGGAAAGACTTCAACGGAATTTTATATGGGGACATAATGAGTCTTCGAGAGGCTATCATTACATTGGTTGGGACTTAATCTCTAGACCCAAGGACTATGGTGGACTTGGTTTCAAGAGGCTTACTTCCTTTAATCGTGCATGCGGTGCAAAGCTGACTTGTAAAATAACATTAGGTGACAATAGTCTGTGGGCACAGATTCTTCATCACAGGTACATGCTTAGAGAGGGAGACTCCCTCCTGACTTATTGGCGGGGTGATTCAAAGCTCTGGAAATTTATCTGTTCACAGCAGGATGTAATTGAAAGCGGGTTGAAATGGCAAATCCGTAATGGGAAGCTTGTTAAATTCTTCCATGATCTATGGCTTGGGGAGGGCATAAGACTTGAGGATTGCTGCATTAGACTCTTGACCGACGTTGAAAAGGAATCTGTGGTTGCTGATTGGGTTCTTGAGAATCGGTGGAATCTTGCAAGCCTTAATAGTACTCTCAACTCATCAGCAATTAGTAGAATTCAGGCTTGTCTCCCTCCCAGGTCCGATGCTGGTGATGATTTTCTGGTATGTGGCAATTCTGGAGATGGTCTTTTCTCAGTTAGAAGTGCTTATTCAACCTTGGTAGATAATTCCTCTTGGTCTAGAAGCAATCTTTTCAAGATCATTTGGAAATGGAAGGGAGCTGAAAGAATTAAAATCTTCATGTGGAAAGTGGCCTTAAATAGGTTGCCAACCAATGCATGGAGAAGCTCATGGTCCCAAAGCTCGGCCGTTTGCAGTTTTTGCAATTCAGAAGTTGAAGACGTGATCCACATACTACGTGACTGCACATATGCCAAAAGGATATGGCTCAGCCTACTGGACTTAAGGTACTCTCCTTCCTTTTTCTTGGCCTCCCTTCAAGATTGGTTGCTTATGAACTTACAAAAAAATTTAGGCAGCACTATGGGAAACAATTGGCCTTTGATTTTTGGGGTAATAGTCTGGAAATTATGGGAATGGAGGAATTCCTACTTGTTTGAGGAGCATTTTACTAAACCTGTGAACCCAATTTCGGTTATCTTGCAAACCTGGAGACATTTTGTTTTGTACACAGATTCAATTTTTATGTCTTCTAGTTCAGATTTCTCCTGGCAAAAACCCCCTACTGGCTGGCTCAAAATTAATGTAGATGGAGCTATGTCTCTACAATCTTCCATGGCAGGTTGTGGTGGTATCATTAGAGATAACAATGGAGAATGGGTTGCTGGATTTACAAAAGTAATAGGTACTTGTCAGGCTCATTGCTCTGAAGAATGGGCTGTACTTACAGGTTTAGAATTGGCATGGGATCTTGAATGTAAAAAGCTAATCTTGGAATCAGATGCGCATTCTCTCATTAGTGCCATTACAGGTTGTGAGTTCAACACAGGAAGCTTACTAGTTCTCCAGATTAGAGAATTTTTATTGAGAAATTGGCAAGTGAAATTACAGTGTATTCCTCGTGAGGCTAATAAGATAGCAGACGCTTTAGCTAAGCTTGGTTTATCTCATACCGATGTCTTAGTTGATTATCCCAGTTCTCTAAGAATTTGGGTTGATCAAGAGTCTTTGGGATTTAATTCCCACACCATGTAATTGTTCCTTTATTAATTTTAGCCTCTCAGGCATCTCTTTTATAGCAAAAAAACAAATTAATTTCCTTTGCCATCTTTCGTTTGCTTTCTTTCCTTCATGACTGTTGAGGCTTTTTCTTGCTTCAGTGTAATTTATTTATTTCTGTTTTTGTGGATTTTTTTCATAAGAAGAAAGACACCAAAATAACCCAAATGTGTAGATCCCACTTTAGGACATCAAAACGACCTAATCACCATAAATATATAGGGAGTAGTTTGAAATTAAATCTTGTAGTGAAATTAACTAAATACTTTGTAAATCACCATAAATACTCTGTTTGGATTATGAAAAGTGACTAAAAAAAAATAGTTAAGATTTTTTTTAATAGTAATTTTACTATTTTTTTTAGCAAATTTATATTTAATTTTAATTTTTTATCCCAAATTATCACACACACACATATAATATTCAATAAGATTTATGCCCTTTTCAGTTATTTTTCATATCAACTAACTTTTCAAATACTATGCCAAACAAGTGCCTATAAGGAAATAAGTCATTTCTGTCATCGCTATCCCAAACACAAATCACATTAACAATCTAACTTTTAGAAAAAGCTTATCACTTACTGCCATTAATACCATATAGCTCAGTGACATTATTATTCTTGTGTGTCTCAACATTATCATCTTGAAAACTCAAATTTGTTTCTACATTATTCACAGTCCTTTTAATGGAGACTTGATAAAGTTTTGCTAAATGCTCTGGTGTACGACAAGTACGTACCCAGTCCCCTTCATACCACACTAATAACATTGATTCTCAATTACTTTTGTAGGACCACCCTTGTCATTTTTCTGCCCTTCATTATATTTCTTTTTTCTGGTGGGTATAAGGATTATAATTATTGCTTCTACCACCATGATAACGGTAATTACCACGACTTCTACAACGTCCACTTCCACGACCACGACCACGATCATTAGCATGAAAATTATTATGAACACTCACATTCGCTCCAGGGAATGGAGCAGATCCAATAGGATGATTTTCATGATTTTTCATTAATAGCTTGTTATTTTGTTCGGCTACCAATAAGCATGAGAAAAATTCAAAATACTTTTTAAAACCTTTCTCTTAATATTGCTGTTGAAGGAGCATATTTGAAGACCGTTGAATTATATTCACTTACAATCATAAAATCTTGTAGTCTAAAGTGTATCCATTCATAATGAGCTCAAGGCAAAATCATCATTTTTTGGTGATCATACTGCTCTTTTAGATTAATTCACAATTCTAGTGGATCTTTTACCGTTAGGTATTCAACTTTCAATCCTTCATGAAAATGATGGCGAAAAAAAAATCATGGTCTTGGCCTTATCTTGATGATTTGTTTCATTTTTTTTTTTGGGTGAAATAGTTGTTTCTGGACCCTTAGCATCTAGATGGATCTCAACATCTAGGACCCATCATAGATAATTCTTCCCGTGATATCAAGAGTAGTAAATTCAAGTTTGGTAAGGTTGGTCATGAATCAAACTAAAAATAATGATAACAATTAGAATCATGATAAGATTAATAAAACATAAAGCATCGTTATGAATTAAAACATTTTATCATTAAAATCATAAATATACATATATGATGATAAATAACATATAACAATATATATAAGAAGAAATATAGAAAGAGGGAGGTAGATTATACATGATGTGTGTCTATATATATATATTTGTTACATTTAATCTTATTTACATTTTATAACATGTTATTTGTAATACCCTAATTTTCATGATTTCATAAACATTGTATTTTGGTAAATAATTAACAAAATACAAAGGTGAATATGTATCTAAAAGGATTATAATCTATTGATTATATTCTTATCATTTTAGAATTAACCAATGGTTAATTATGAAACTACATTTAAAGGTTATTTAATGTGATATAAATAGCATACAGATAGCTAATTTATAACCAAAAGAGATAAGGAAGGTTATGAAGACACTTAATTAAATTAGAACAAATGAGCAAATGCTAATTGGCAATTAAGCTTGCACTAAATAAAGATTAGTAGCATATGTCTTCAACTCGATAAAAGACAATGGAAATAAGTAGAGATTAAAATGCATAAAGCTTAATTAATAAAGGGTGAAGGTGCAGATTTGCCAACCAACTATTACCCGAGGAGCGTCTGGGCCAAATAACTATTGGAGGAACCAAAATTGCCAATCAACAATTAAAAAGTGAAAAAAACACCAAATAACTATTAAAAGTGAAAAAAAAACACCAAATAACTAATAAAAAAACAACTATCACAATTAAGTTAAAATGTGAGGCACTGGCGTAGGACGGTGGCGGAAACGCTGGAGAAAAGAGCGATTAAGCCTTCTTGTTCGAAAAGGAAAACACCAACAGAGCTGGGACCCATGGGAGCAGGCATTGCGGCAGCAGCGGTTACTGCTTGTGGCATCGGAGGGATGGAACCAGGGTGCAAGATGCGTACCAGTCGAACGCTGTAGACTACTGGATGAGTTCAAGAGGGTGAGTGGAACACCCAACAACAATAGAAGCTTTGAAAATGCCGACGTCACGGACACTATGACAGTCAATGGAAGACGGAGACACCAAGACAGTGACGGGGTAATAGTTCGTTAGCGAATCTGCTCCAAATTGTGTTTTTTTTTTTCACTTTTTAATTGTTGATTGACAATTTTGGTCCCCTCAATAGTTATTTGGCCCAGACGCTCCTCAAGTAATAGTTGGTTGGCAAATTTGCACCTTGACCCATTAATAAATTAAGCACTAATGACCATGATTAACTAACAAACCAATAGGGCATGGACATGTGGCATTAAGGGACACTTAAGCTTTGATGATGTCATCAAGATGACATCACAAGAGCCCCAAAAGTCCTCTAGCATAGGTGGATGGGAGGATTAAAACTTTTTGATTAAGTTTAGATCCAAGGGTTGAGAGGAAAAAAGAGACATATGGTGGGGCCCACATTTGGCTTGAGATTTCCCTAGAAATAGAGAGCTCCCCTCTTCATTTTCTTCACACCAAAAGTCAATTCAAATTGATTGAGATAGACAGAAAGGCAAAAATAGGAGCAAGGAGAAGAAGGAGTAAGAACTTTAAGTTCTTGAGCTCTAACTTTTTAGTTCTTAGTAAATTATAGTTTAATTTAGGAAATGATTAGGAAAATTTCATTTTGATGTTTGGAAGTCTCCATTGCTTTTCAAATTCAAAATGGAGTGGAAAGCATGTTAGGGAATAAGTATTGAAATCAATGGATCGAGATTGTGAAAATTGTAGAATTTTTAGTTTTTGAATTTCTTGGAGGCAACGAAATTGATGCTAATATTTTATGTAGCAAATGAAATCATTAAATTATGAATTTTTACAGAAATAAAGTATACATGTAGGGCTTTCTAAATATATAAAATATGTAACTTCTTGATCTCTAGACAAGGAGATATGAATTTTGGAAGATAAGCGTTGTTTACTGGATTTAAATCTGAACAATGTTTGAAAACCCAAAACCTGGGAATGATTCTTGATGTTCTAGCTTCTAGAAATATTTTTCCTTGAAAATAAACATGTCAAGGGTCATGAATATTTTTGAAGCACTTAGAAAGGATTTTTTTAGAATTAGTTATGATTTTTTAAAGTTGCTAAAAAAATCTGCCCCGAAAATCCAGCAATACGTTTTAAAGAATATGTAAGGATAAAAATGGAATAATTAATCCACCAAGGATAGAAAGGTAAATTAAACCTTTAGGATAATATTCTAAGCAATATGATATAATAATCCTACGATAATGTATAGGAAGTCCGGAGTCGGATTCAAAAGGTCGGGCGTTGTGGCAATTACACAGTGAAAGGTATGGATGCGTACCGTAACTTTAACTCTAATATGTCTTGTATGATTATATATGATTGAATGATTCATAAAGTCATGGACAAGATTAGGTCTTGGATCATGCACCGTGACTAAGTTATGGAGCTTAGGTCACCTATTTATATATATTCAGCTTTATGCGTGTTATAGTCTTGATAATGCCGTATGGTTGTTTTTCTAGCGCTGAGGACACGTGGAAGTGTGGCACTGGTGAGTGAAAATGTTGCAAACATTACATGTGTTGTGTACTATGTATTGTTGTGTTGTAAACATCACATGTACTGTGTGCTATGTATTGTTGTAACCTTACATTGATGTGTGCTATGTATGGTTGATGCTGAAATGTAATGAATATCTGTCATATATATTGTTATTACTTGAGCATGAGGTTAACTGTTACCTGAGATTCAATGGGTATTGAATCTCAGACTTGACTCAAGGTTCAGGAAAGGAACCTGGATCTAAGAAGGTGATGTAGACAAAGTCAGGAAAAGGCATCAGTGGATGGAGCTGTGAAAAGGCACCAATAATGGACGGAGCTGAGAAGAGATGCCGGTCAGAGCGAATGCCAGAAGAGGTTTGTAACACCTCAAATTCAACACCCGAGAACTTGGCCAAAATATTTAGAATACCTCCAATGTAGGATGTTTAACATCCAAATAAATATTTACAATATGGCCAAAGGTAAAAATCCATTTATACATGGCCAATTTAAATCCAAAATAATATATCAGAGTTTCTAAAATGCGGAAGTCTTATGGTCATGACAAATAAAAATAACATAGCTTGAGCTTTCCATATGTGCCTTCCCTGGTTTCCCTACTAAATTAGTCACCTGGAAAAAAAAAACATAATAACCGTCCAAAGATCTACGGAACCATTGGTTATTCAGAAATATACATGCAAACCAAGATCGAGAACATATTGTTCAAACTCACAATAATTTAAATATATTCATTTACATAAAACCGTTTACAAAATAGTTCTTGACTCGGTTATCAAAACTCCCTCCCAAAAAGGGTTCCAAAACATCATAATTTATTTTCCAACATTTCACAAGAGATCTCACATATACAATCTGCCAAACAAATATAGATACATAGATCATCCTTATTACCCTGACCACCTCTTATAACCGTTGACTAGAGCCATTTAACACATAACACATCCTTCAACAAAACATATCCATTACTCATAACTTCAACATGGCTCCCCTCCTTGTAAAATCACAACCAAGAAGGTGTCAAACTCAACCCGGTAAAGGGATCCAAGAATATCCAATCTCATCAAAACAACATATTAGATTTCAAATCAAGCCTTCCATTGGCACAACAAATCCCAAAACAGTTAATAAATATAAATACATATATACATTTGGCAAGTATATAAAAGAATAACCAAGGTTACCTTAATTCCATGCTTATTTTTACCAATACTTCAATACTCCCAATTTACTAACACCAAATAATTTAACCTCAAATTATACCATCATTCTCCACACCTTCTCTCTCTTTCTCTCTCTTGCCTTCTCTCCCCTCACTCTTCTCTAATGCTGAAACAAGTGTACGTGGGTGTGTATATATAATTGTGGAAAATGGGTCGTTAAGTGTAATTTTCACCTCTGGGTACTTTCTTATAATTTTCCCCTGACCAAATATTCAAAACCTCCCGTGAACTTCGTTGCGGTGCCTACTTTTGAAAATGGAGTTGAAAATATAAAAGGTATGGGTCCCACATGATATATTATATATTATATAATATGTAATATATAATAATATGATAATAATAGTAAGAAAAATCATATGGACGGTGCGGCGGGAGAAAAATAAAATTGTGGACCCCGCGTTAATATTATACAAATATTTTTTAAAAAAATAAAAATTCATTTATCTTATAATATAGACAAAAACTATTAAATTTATACCTCTAGATCTCCTCTAAACCTCAGAATACTTAATAAATCACATCCTAAAAATACTTAATTACTATTAAAAGAATTGGGATGTTACAAGGTTCCTCATAGCATAGTTTCTAGCATGAATCTGATAAAGTTATTTCAAATCATTCTGTGCTTAAACTAAGAAAGGGTTGGTTTACTTGATTCAATCATAAGTTGCCGTGAAAGACGAGAAGACTTTCACTAGACTTTACCCGCCTGGCCAAAGAGTTTGATTAACTATATTGGGTTCCAAGCCACAAGTCTAGATAAGGCTTAGTTTAAGATTGTATTGTTATTATGTTGGAGTTTTAATTATATAAGTTTCAGATAATTGTATCACATGAATATTTCCTTCGAGATTTTTAATATACCAACTTATACCCGGATATTTTATATCAATTATTCATTGTCCAAACGTAAGTGTATGCTCTCCGTTCCGCATTAGTCTAACCTGTAGCACCGGATTCTTAGATACTACGTGTCAACAGGCAAAGTAAGTAGTATGAAATTTGGGGTGTTACATTATTATTATTATTATTATTATATATATATATATATATATATATATATATATATAATGACAATAACATGTTATAAAATGTAAAGAAGATTAAACGTAACAAATATAAAATAGCAAAATTTAACATAAAGATAGAAATAAAAGTAAAAAGGCAAAAAAATTAAATAATGAACAAATAATATATATTTAAGAGTATCAAGGGTATAAATAAATTACAAAAAATAAACATGCTAAAGGATAACATAAGAAATGAACTAAGAATAGAGGTAGTCCTCACCAGCACTTAATTATTTCATCTTTAGGAGAAGAGTATGATATTGCAAGACATAAATAAAGCATTGCAACTAGCAAATAATAAATTAAAAATAAAAATAACAACGATCTCCAATCTCAACCATAGAACCCGATGTTAAAATAATCAGTAAAATCATCTCTTTAATTCCATATAGTGGCTCAGATTATCCTAGATAAATTAAATAGAGATACAGTAAAAGAAGACAGAGAAAATAGTAGAGCATTAGTAAGGGGGGTGTGTGTGTGTGTACACCTTCGTTTGAGAATTGTCCTGAATAGTTTGCATGCAACAATGTTAATTTGCATTAGGCCAATAAATTACCTACAAATTTTCCCCTTACAAATAGTTTTTGGTTAAAAACCTAATATTTCTCATATGAGGATTTTTGGGTGTGTGGTATATTTGCTAATAGCACCACCACAATGCACCAAAATAAGTACTCAAAGAAGGATGAGAATATATGTTGGGTATGAATTTCTTTCAATCATAAAATATTTAGAATCATCTACAGGAGATTTATTTACGACACGATTTACCGATTGTCATTTTGATGAATTAGTTTTTCTAACATTAGGGGGGAGAAAATATGCGGTTAGGTAAAGAGATTAGCTTGAATGAATTATCATTGGCTCATCGTACAAAACAATGTAAGTGTTACATTATAAGAAAATGAGTGATAGAACTATATGGTGTTCCTTTCGTGCTAATAACGTGTTATAGAACTAAAAAAGAAATACGAGATAAAAAAAAACAAGAGATGATAAAGAGAAATCAAAGTAAAAATGGGGAGTAATTCCAATTTAGAATATGCTTACAAAGCTTTATTCCTTTTTTTTTTTGGGGTCAAAACGTACTTATATCAATATTTAAATCAAAAGATACATCAAAACATAACAATTACAACTGAAATAAAATAAACCAGAGCAAGAACAACAGGAACACCAACAAATAAAACAGTACAAACCAAATGAAAGAGAAACTAATAACCAAAACCACTGAAGAGGTAGGAATAAAAGTAACGCCAGAGACTGCACCAGCTTTTTGGATATCTGAGGTTAGAAGAGACAAGAAATAAAGTGTTGGTTGCAAAACCCACCCTATAGGGCACACCTTTTTATAAGGATAAACTGAAAATTGATCAGCTACACAATTGCCCGATTTGGGGCAAGAATAAGAGAAAACCCAACCTCAAAAAGAAGACAAATGAAGTCCTAAAGAATACTTCTTCTCCTCCAATCAAGCAAATCTGGCAAACACTTACCGAAAAAACTAAGGCTAATACTAGCGATTTGAATTCGCCACCATCAAACAATCCTAACAATCACTAGTACAAAAAAGGCTTTTAAGACCGCCTCATTTAGAGCGGACTATCGACGGCCTGGTCTTAAAGGTATAACCGGTGGCAGTTTTGTAAATATAAAGAACTTTAAAGTTATGACCAGTGGCAGTTTTGTAAATATAAAGAACTTCTTGGACCGAATCGTTTAGCAATGGGTCTTAAATATATTATTCAGACCGCTTAGAAAAACGACCGGTCTTAAAAATGTTATTAAAAAAATTAAAATATAAAAATTCTTTATAGAGAAATCTCGAACAGGCCGACTTATTTTTTCTACTGTCCAAAATAATAAGGAAAAAATTAAATTAAATTTTTAAGACCGGATATATATAACATGAGGTCTTAAAGATTATACTTTTTAGCTGGACAAAAATCGCGCCCAGTAGTAATACTTTTAAGACCGGAGTTTAAAAGAGGACAGTCTTAAAATGTAACCTTTAAGACCGTCGTTTTTGTTCATCCGGTCTTAAAAATAAACCGCCAAATATATCTTCGCGTGAAATGTTGCCTTAAGACTTACGTTGTATCTCTGAACTCTGAAACCCCTATATCTTCGCGCGAAACCCATAAGACTTACGTTGTACCTCTGAAACCCCTCTTGTTGTTGTGAAGCCACTCTTCCTGTTGCATTACCACTCTTCCTCACCCACGTACCAGTAGCCTCTCTTACTCTCTCAGTTGCTTAGGCATTCCTCTCTTACTGTCTCAAAAATGAACGGTGAAGACGATTCCATTCGTGTTTCGGGATCGCCAGTTAATGGTGTGGGTCAGAACGAACCCTCCTCCACTGACAATGTGCCTCCTAACCGCCCTGCACACCGTGGTAGAAGAGACACACGAATGATGGATGTATCTCTAAGTCGGACTTTTGGGTCAAGGCTTGAGATTCAGTTCGATGAAAAGTTACGGCCTTACGGTCCTAATAAAAACAAATATAATAGTTTTGTCGGCCATCTTGCACGCAGTAAGGTTAGCATCTTGGAAGATGAGTGGAAAAGTGTTAACTTTGAAAAAGTAAAGCAACCTATTTGGGACACTATCCGGCTTACATACACTGTCCCTGACTCTGAGGAGTTGAAAGTCAAGACATTGTCCTATTGTGCTGATCGGTGGAGGAAGTTTAAGACCTCTCTCGCTAACACATATATTTTTTACGAGGTTGCGTCTGCCAAACAACCTTGGGAACAATACACATTTATTGATGAACGAATTTGGCAACAATTTGTTCGGCTGCGGACCACTCCTAAAGCTCTGGTGAGTTTATATTTAGTTTTGTTTGCTTATGTAACCTGTGAGCTTATATTTGTTCATCTAATCCTGTTAGTTAAATTATATTGTTTGGTGTATGAATAGAAGTATACATTTCCTGCCTTTGTCTATGCAAGTCTGATATGTAAACCCTGAAAAGGTAAAATACTAAGGAGGTAATTGTGTAATGGTTTGTCTTGCAAAGGAGGAAATGAATAGTTTTAAAAGGGGGAAACTTTATATACCCAATTGTTACTATCTAATGTGGATGTACTGATGATCCCACTGGATGCCTTAAAAAGGATCAAGTTTGTATTATTCTGTAAGCATAATCCTCTGTTTTTTCTTGTTCTATCTACCTAGCAGTACAAAACATAGCTCTTTTGTAAGCATAATTCTCTTTTGTTTATTAACCTATCTACATCTTCCTTAAATAATAAAATGTTGAAACTTGATCAAGTGAATTTGACTAGTGTTTGAGGTTCATATCAAGCAGAAGTTCTCTAATTTCTCTTAGTGAGATGGCTGGAATTCATAATTAATAGTTGTTTTCAATTCTGATTCACAGCAAAGAAGGGCAAAAGAACATGAGATAGGGAGAAAGAATGATTGCCCGCATAGGGCTTCTCGCGGCGGATATGAAAGGGCTGAAAAGGAATTGATGGCGGCCAAGCGGAAGAGATTGGAAGATGAAGCAGAATCCAATCCTGAGGCGGTGCATGGTCCGCCATCTCCAATACGTCGCGAGGATTTGTGGTTGCACATTCGGCAAAAGCCAAACGGCTCCTACACGAGTGAACAAACTCGTGTAGTTGCTGAAAAAATTGTAAGTATTGTTATTGTTGTTATTTTTTAGTTAACATGATTCATTACTAAGCTTCTCGTTATCTGTACCTTACAGGAAGATCTTAAGAAGAAAGAGGCAGAAGGATCTTTCGTGTCGTCCGGTAGGAGTGATGTTCTCACGGCTGCTACTGGAAAATCGGACCACTGTGGGCGTGTAAGGGGGGTTGGAGGACGAGTAGGCCTGAAGGTATTCTTTAGTTCATCCACCAAATGCCATAGGAAAGAGGTGGTTACCCGGGAGGAGATGGATTAGACAGTGGCCAAATTAAATGAGGAGGCAGCGGCTAAAGAAGCAAGGCATCAATCTGATATGAGCAAGTTGAGGGAGGAACTGAATCAAGTGAAGCTGCTTTTGAGCTCTCGTCCAGAGACCAGTGTTCCCTTCACACACTCACCTGCAACTGTGCAGCAGAGCACTCGAGGGAGCTGCATTGTTGGACAGTCAGAGCAACCTTGTGACCTTTATGTGGAGGATCATGATAGACTACTATTGGTTGCAAAAGGGACTGTCCACAACTTTTTGGGATCAACTGTACACCACCAACAAATGTCTGATGATGAAGTCAGAGTGTCAGTTGAAAAGGTGATCATTGATGCACCTCTCCCTCTCCCAACTGATGAGATGAAGATTGTGAGTGATGTCAAGGCAACCTTCATCTCTTGGCCAGTGAAGCTTGTACATGTCTGTACTCCTCCCCAAGCTTCAACCCCTCGTCCTCAAGTTCCATCCCCTCGTAGAGCTCCATCCCCTCTTCCTCAGGCTCAATCCCCTTCTCCTTAGGCTCAATCCCCTACTGCTAAGTTGACTGGCCCCGAAAAAATAACTGATATGGTGAAAAGTGGATGTTTTAAAACTAAATCGTGGTCTGTCAATGAAGTAGTAGGCGACGCAATTCCCCTACCAGTCCAAGTTGACTCCGTTGATATTGACTCCCTGCTGCTTCCTCGACAGGAGCTTACTGATGCAATTATTCAAATTTGGATGAAGTAAGTATGTTCTTCTATGGTACATATAATTTAAATGCATCGTTTAGACACACATACATATATATACTAATTCCCTGATCGATGTAATTATTGTAGGTTCTTGCATCAAGAATTGGAGAATGAGGGCAGGTTGGACGATTTTGGATTCTTGTGCCCACAGTATATGAGTCAAACAACCATGGTGCAAAGACAAGAGTACATATCAAGGAGGTTGTGTGATGTGAGAAGAAAGGTGTACTTGTTGCCATTCTTCCACAGGTACATATCACAAATCTTAGCTACAAGTCACTTAATTCTGTTACATGCCTACATATATCACTGAGTATACTTTACTGCTGTGAATTTTCAGCCGCCACTGGCAGTTGGTCATCATGTGCATGGAAGAAATTAAAGTTATCTTCTTATGCTCCACTCACAGCCTGCCAGTGCACACGTTGGTCCAGACCATCAACGAGTAAGCATGTCATTTTGATTCTCTTATCAGAAATCTCTGCTGTGAATTTTCAGTGAATTGATAAATATGCATTTTTGATGATAGTGCCATAAGGACCTTCCAAATCGATGCACACCAAAAGCGTCCTTCAAAGGCCAAAGAGCCTAAATGGCTCAGACCAGAGGTTGGTACAATATAATATTGGTACTTGTCAACTGCCTTGTAACTTAGTCATAATATATATATTACTTATATATTTCTTTTTCTTTTTAGACTCGTCAGCAACCACATGAGTCCAACCTATGTGGCCAATACATCATGAAACACATGTATGATATTGTCACTAAAGGAGAAACTAAATTATTTGTAAAGGTAAATATTTGATGTTACATATTATGCACGCAAGTTAATTCAGTTTCTGGGGCTTAATGAATTACATCTGAAATATGGGCGCAAGTTATTAATTCAGTTTGTGTCTTTGATGTTACAGATGTTTCAATGCCCTGCCCCCTTCTCGGATGCTGAACTCGAGCACATACGCGAATTGTTTTGTCAATATCTGTATGACCTGATCTTAAGTAGTGATCAGGACAATAATTAATGATGTTATTCATTTGTAAATATTCTGTAAAATTTGATTATTTTTTCGATCAATTTGTAAATAATACACAGGCAATGTAAAATTCAATAGATAAATTTGTTTAATTTTTCGAACAATTTTCTTGTTTCCATTTTGGGGTATCTGAAATTGGATGGTGGATATAGCTATTTAGTGCGCTTGAAATTTGAGGTTCAGGATGATGTAGCGAGTTCGCGACTTTAGGACCGAATATGGGTAAACTTCCGGTCCTGAAAGTTTTTAGTTAAATAATATGAGACTTTTAGGACCGCATGTTGTATACTTTCGGTCCTAAAAGTATTGACAAAATATTGGTGAGACATTTAGGACCGTATGTTTTAAAATGACGGTCCTAAAAGTATTCGACACTTTTAGGACCGTATCTCCTTTTTCCGTCCGCTCCTAATAGTCTTCCTTTAAATAGAGTTGATTCACTTTTCGGACAAATTAATGAGAAAGTTCTAGCGTTCATTTTAGGACCGTATGTTTTAAAATGACGGTCCTAAAAGTATTCGACACTTTTAGGACCGTATCTCATTTTTCCGTCCGCTCCTAATAGTCTTCCTTTATAGAGTTGATTCGCTTTTTAGACAAATTAATTAGGGTAATTAAAGGCAACCGAGGTTCTGGCGTTCTGCTCAAGCTAGGACCCTCAATGTCGTCATTTTTACCTCTCAAGATTTAGATTATCGGTTTCCCTTTTCTTTGTCCCTTTTCTTTTTGTCGGAAAAAGATGAGAGATATTGAAAAGGACACTTTGTTTCTAATCAGGCGAGGTAAAACCGACGACACTGATGGTCCAACCTTGAGAAGAATTGTCACTGTTTGTTTTTATTCGAATAAGGTAAACGTTCTTTTTGTTTTGTTGGTCTGATCTTAACTGTATATTGTTGGATATTTTAATGTGTGATTTTTTAATGTTGATCATACACACGAGGACAATGTTTTGTTTTTTTCCTCCTTGTCGGAAAAAGAAAGAATGTACTAATCAGAAGGATAAAGGCGATCGAAATAGGAAAGTAACAAATTTATTATATATTTTTTAATGCTGCCCCATGGGGGGCAGCGGAATACATGATTTTTAAAAAAAAAAACAGAAAAATATTTACTCCTCCCCATCGTTGTCGGAGGGGAGGGAGTCGTCAGAGGGGTCGGTGACGTCGTCATCTAACGGATTGTACTCAACGTCGTGGGCGTCGAGTATCGCGTTGATCTTGTTGTTGACGGCGTGGTAGACCTGAAAAAGCTGGCCCTGTCGTCGATCTATATGATCGACGCGGGCCAGGAGGTGGCGCAGCAGCTGTTTGGTGGTCGGGTTCGGAGGCAGAGGAGGAGGGTAAGGATTGTTATGCCCAGCGGGAGGAGGAAAAGGAGGACCTGGTGGTAGTGGAGGACCTTGGGGCGGTGGAGCAGCCATTGTGGAAGTGATGATGAAGAATGTGAAGAAAGTAAAGTAACAACGGCTTTAAATAGAGAACCCATCCGGAGTGAAACATCGGAACCTTTAATGAGCAGACGCATAGTTCATCAGAATACGAGGAGACGCCTAGTTACGTTGGGAAGTTTATCTGGAAGCCGAAGAGATCTGATAGAGTGTAAGGATACGACTCTGCTATCGGAATTTGAAACGATGAACTTTTTTTAGGAAATTTAAATCTTGAATAAATGAATTTTAGGACCGGAAAACTGATAAAAGATTGGTCTTAAAAGTAATTTAATTGACTAAAAAAATAAATAATATACTTATAGGACCGGAGAAGTGATAAAAGGTCGGTTTTAAAATTAATTCAGTTAAAAAGATAAATAATATACTTTTAGAACCGGAGAAATTATAAAAGGTCGGTCTTAATATTAATTCATTTTAAAAATTAAATAATATTTATAAAACTCGCTCGTAAAGTGTAGACCATTCGTCTGCTCTTTACCTCTCTGTCCTTAACACTTCTTATTAACTCCGCACTACCTCGTAACTCCAAACTACCTCTAGCTCTGCCTTTATTAATAAACGCCTCATACCTCTTTGCGCCAACGTACTGCTCAAACCATGGTTAGATACAAGATAACCGCTCGTAGGGGTGCTCTTACTCGTGATGCTCGTGCCTTCCGTCGATCGTTATACGGTGCGCCTCCTCCATCGAGAGTGCGTTCGATTGAAACAGAAGAGTCTCGGGTCGTTGGACCCATTGTTATTTCCGATGATGAAGACATTGCCGCACCCCCCTCCAGCCTTCCAACCATGAAGAGGTTCTTGCTCCACCTCTCCAACCAGTTGGCCCCAGCGCGCCGACCGCTGACCCTCGTCCTCTTTCCTCTAACGACCTGATACGAATAAGGCGGGAACTTGCTGATATCGGCGGGAGATTAATGCTGCTCAAGCCGATATTGCCTGGGCTTTGAATGATAACAAGCTTTGATAATTTTCTATATTTTTTTTTGGGCAATGTGTACGACAATATTCAAGTAATTAATAATAGCATTAATTAAGAACCATAAGCTTGTCTCTTTTAATTTTTTGTTCAAGTAATTAATAATAGCATTATTTAAGAATATCATTAATTAAGAACCATAAGCTTGTCTCTTTTTAATTTTTTTGTTAATGTAATTAATAGTAGCATTAATTAAGAACTATAACCTTGTCTCTTTTTAATTTTTTCTTCAAGTAATTAATAGTAGCATTAATTAATAGCATTGATAATTTTCTGCGCTCGCCAAAGGCCCAAAGTCAATACTCTTTTCTCTGGAAAATTAACTTAGGTCCGGAGTATTATAAAACTGCGGTCTTAAATATATAGGACCAGACAGGATAAGAATTCGGTCTTAAAAGTAACACTTAAAAATTTAATATAAAATATTTAGGACCGGATGCTTTATAATTAATCGGTATTAAAAAATACAAACATAAAACCAAGTCTCTGTCGCGCGGAAAATTAAATTTCCCTATCTGAATTTCTCTTGTCTACTTCATGGTTTGCCTACTTATCGTTCTGGGTTTTTCTTGAGTTGAACAAAATCGATGAAATGCTCTTGTGTGCTTCTCTGTTGTTAATGAATATTCTATTCTGAAGATTATATTTGCACTTGAGACCTACCCAACTGACCAACAAATGTTTTTAGGGTACTCTTGCTCTCTCCAACATCAACGTTCGTGGCGGGAGAAGAAAGACTCTTATTTGGCATTTGAATTTATATGCTACAGGTGAGTCCACAAGACCTTCATGCGAAGCATTTAAATTTTCTCGTCATGTATTTATTTTGCTTCAGGAGTATTTTAGTTTGGCTTCACTGTGATATTCATGACCAAAAGTGATTCTTCGTTATGCATTTATTTTGCCTTATTATACGTATATTAAATCTTTCCGTCCATAGGAATTCTACTATGGATCACAGTTGGATAAATGCTTTACGGACGAGCGTTGAATATCAGAATGCATGGAGTGAGGGACTTTATTGAATTTGCTAAACAAAATGCCAATGATGATAGTGGGAAGTTTTATTGCCCTTGTGTAAAATGTTTGAATGAGAGGCGACTAAGTCCTGAAGTTATACGGACACATTTAATCTGTCAGGGATTTTGTAAGACCTATACAGTATGGGTATGACATGGTGAAAAAATACCAAGTGGGTTTCAACATGGGGAAGTGGCCTTTGATGATAATGACACGGATATGGACGATCGCATAGAGGACATTATTCGTGATGTAGGAGAAGAGGCCTTTCAACAATCACATGCATATGGTAATATGTGCAGTGATGCGGAGACCCCGCTATACCCAGGGTGTCAAAAATACCAATTGTTGAACGCTGTATTGAAATTGGTAAGCTTGAAGGCACGTCATGGATGGAGCGACAAGAGTTTTTCTGAAATGCTTGAGGCTTTTAAGGACATGCTTCCGGATGATAATGTGTTGCCGCATCGATACTATGATGCTAAGAAAATACTTTGTCCACTGGGGATGGAGTACAAAAAGATCCATGCATGCCCGAATGACTGCGTATTGTATAGAAAAGAGTTTGAAGAGAAGCAGAATTGTCCGATATGTGAAACCCCAAGGTACAAGTCAAATAAGGGGCCTGCAAAAGTGTTGTGGTATCTTCCAATCATACCAAGGTTCAAGAGGTTGTTTGCGAATGAAAATGATGCAAAACATTTGCGGTGGCATGCAGATGAGAGGATTTCTGATGGAAAGCTTCGTCATCCAGCCGATTCTTCTCAATGGAAGAAAATCGATCAATTATTTCCCAACTTGGGCGAAGAACCTAGGAACCTTAGGCTTGCCCTTAGCACGGATGGCATGAATCCATATGGAAGCCTTAGCAGCGTACATAGTTCATGGCCTGTACTCCTCATTATTTACAACTTATCTCCTATGTTATACATGAAGAGAAAGTACATCATGCTATCTATGTTGATTTCGGGACCAAAACAACCCGGAAATGACATTGATGTTTACCTTTAGCCCTTGATTGAAGACTTGAAGGAGTTATGGGAAGAGGATGTGGATGTTTTTGACTCTTTCAAGAAGGAGGTATTCAAATTGCGAGCTATGATATTCTGTACTATAAACGACTTCCCAGCATATGGTAACTTGTCAGGGTATAGTATAAAGGGCCATAAAGCATGTCCGGTTTGTGAAGAAGGCACATGCTACCATCAACTCCAACATGGAAGAAAGACAGTTTACCTTGGACATAGGAGATTTCTTAGACGGGGCCACCCATATCGTCTATTAAAGAAAGCCTTCTTTGGTGGCCAAGAATATGAAAATGCTCCGGTGCCATTGATTGGGGAGCAAGTTTATGAGAAGGTGAAAAATATCAATGTCATCTTCGGCAAGATAGCCAAGAGTAGAAAAGATACAAATATATGGAAAAAGAGATCTGTATTCTTCGATTTTCCCTATTGGCGCAATCTTGATGTGAGACACTGTATCGATGTCATGCATGTGGATAAAAACGTATGTGATAGCATTGTTGGCACGCTTCTCAACATACAAGGCAGTTCCAAGGATGGTGTGAAGGCAAGATTGGATTTGCAAGCAATGAGAATACATGAAGAGCTACATCCAAGGCCGTATGGGACGAGAACTTATTGTCCCCCGGCTTCTCATACTTTGTCTAAGGATGAGAAACGTAGTTTTTGTGAGTGCTTACATGGCACAAAAGTTCCCTCGGCGTATTCTTCAAATTTTAAGAGGTTTGTATCGATGAAGGACTTGAAATTAGTAGGCCAAAAATCGCATGATTGTCATGTCTTGATGCAACAGCTACTCCCAATAGCTATTCGAGGCATCGCTGAATATGACCTTCGGGTTGTTTTGATTAGACTTTGTGTCTTTTTCAATGCGGTTTGTTCTAAAGTTTTCGACATTGAAAAGTTGGATGAATTGGAGAATGAAGGACATCTTATCTTGTGCCACCTTGAGAAGCTTTTTGTTCCTACATTTTTTGACATCATGGTTCATCTAATTATTCATCTAGTGAGGGAGATAAAGTTGTGCGGCCCTATCCATTTACGGTGGATGTACCCAATTGAAAGATCTATGAAATTCCTTAAAGGGTACGAGAAGAATGCATACTGTCCAGAAGCATCGATTGTTCAGAAATATGTTTCTGAAGAAGCCATGGAATTTTGTCAAAATTATTTGGCCAAAGTAAGACATATTGGGCTTCCAAAACGTCATCATGCTGGAGGGGGTAGGCGAGGGGCTTCAGTAAAGACTGTGGATCCTGATGAATTGTCACAAGTTCATTTATACATCTTGAATAATGTTGATGAAGTTCAAGCCAGCATAGCTGCACATAAAGAAGCTATGAGGAAAGAAAATCCTCGAATGACTGAACAAAGGTTGATTAGGGAGCATAACAGAACTTTTGCACACTGGTTCAAATGAAAGGTCGAGGGGGAGGAATGTGTTTCTGATATCCTCAAATGGTTAGCACGTGGTCCTGAGGTTGATGTCATAAGTTGGAATTCGTATGTGATCAATGGTTATACATTTTACACGAAGTCCCTAGATGATAGGAGCACAGTCCAGAACAGTGGTGTTATGTTAGAGGCTGAATCTATGCACTTCTCCAGTTCTAAAGACAAAAGCCCTTTATTGGCAGTCATGCCATATTATGGGGTTATTGAAGAGATATGGGAGGTGGACTATGTGAAAATTAGATTTCCCATTTTCAAATGCAAGTGGGTTGATGTCAATAATGGTGTTCAGATCGATCGGCTAGGATTTACATTAGTCGATGTCAATGGTAGAAGTTTTGGAGATGAACCTTTTATTATGGCAGACCAGGCACAACAAGTGTTCTATATCATCGATCAAGAAAATAAAATGTGGTCTGTAGCTTTCCAAGGAAAGAGGGTCATTGATATTGATGAGGAAAATTCAAATTATGGTATTCATGAGAGTACACCTTTTTCAAGGGGTCTACCGGACATGAACGAAGAAGATGAAGCGAATAATGAACCCGGCATAAGAAGTGATCATCAAGAAGGGATATGGGAAGATATCACTTTATAAAAGAGTCAATTCATAAGGTAATATTCATATATATTTGACTACTTTAAGGCTTTAACTATATATATTATTCCTTCTATGTTCATAAAATGTCTTTGACTATGAAGTTTGTTCCTTGTTTTATTTTTGTGGCAGGATCCGATCATGTTATAAAAGAGGATGTTATGTTGTTGGGTCGCATGGGAATCAGATGATGAAGGCATGGTGAATATTATTTTGGGCGCATCTATGTTGTATTTGTAACTTATTGTATTTGTAAGTAAGTTATCTTATTGGATGTATGAATTAACTTTGGTGTTGTAGATTAATTAAGAGGCCAAATAACTCATGGTGAATAATATTTGTATCATTTTTCCAATTCAATTTATTCAAATAATTGTTTATAGCTTGTAGCTTAAAGTATCGACTTTTATGTGCTAGATTGGGTAGTGGATTTGTGTATATATATAGTAGCAGGAACAACAGCAAGGAAAAATTCGGGAAAATTTAGATTGGAAATAAATAAGCCGGTCTTATGCGTTTGACTTTTAAGACCGGATGTAATTATATGACAGGTCTTAAAGGTCATATTAAGCCGGTCTTAAAAGTTGGCCTTTTTAAGACCGGATGTAATTATATGACAGGTCTTAAAGGTCATAATATTTAGAAGTCCGGTCTTAAAGGAAAATTTTTAAGACCAGACGTAATTATCATCCGGTCTTAAAAGTCAGTCTTTTAAGACCGCGTATGATTAGTCGGTCTTAGAAGTCGCTAACTTTAAAACCATATTTATTTTTGTCCAGTCTTAAAAGTCCGATATTTTTAAGATCGGACTAATTTTAGGCCAGTCTTAAAGTTGAGTTTTTGGACCAACCAAATCAAACTATTTCATGTTCATTTAGTACAAATTTTAAGACCGAATGTTTTAAATGTCCGGTCTAAAATATGTAGACTTTTAAGACCGGATCATTGTCCGGTTTATATGTAGACTTTTAATACCGACTGGAACAAGACCGGCCGTCCGTCCACTCTTACGAGGCTGTTTTGTCCGGTCTTAAAAGCCTTTTTTGCACTAGTGAATGACCCTCTGAGAGGTAAAACATATTGCAATAAAGACCATTAACACAACCCTTTCCCCAAAAAGGTAAATTTAAACCACAATAGAAAACATCACCACTAATTAAAAACCAAAAACACTAATAACTTAGAAAAAGATCATCCCCTCTACTATCGGAGATCGCAGGAGAGGAAGAGGCCGTTACCACAACTCTCACGGTGAGGAAAAAGACTCTCATCGTCTCAAGAAAGATCTAGAGAGGGAGAGGAAAAACTCACCCCAGAGGCGAGAAAGGGCCACTGTCGCATAGCAAGATCAGGCAGAGAACATAGGAGGGTCAGTGTCGAAGAAGATGGAGGCTCGTTGCTGAGCATCTCACGGCCGATCTGAGAATCGTAGCTCCAAAATACTCCGGTGCTACCTTCTTTTGGTTTTCCGAGCACCGATCTACAAATTTAACGTAGTTGTGGCTTAGGTTGGGGCTCACCGGCGGCGTGAGAAACCCTAACATTGGAGATGAGAGAGTGCAGTGAGAGAGAGTGAACGAGACGAGCGAGCCCACAAAGCTTTATTCTTACACACTCTCCTCTTCATTTGCTTTTGAACCGTGTGTGTTGTGTGTGTATTAATAATGGTGTAAAATGGGTCTTTTAGTGTAATTTATCTGGGTCATTATATGTAATTTTCCCTGACCAATTTTTCAACACTTCACGTGAAGGCCGCTTAAGAACGTGAGAAATGAGGAATAATGTGTGGGTCCCACATCATTATGTCAACAATATATTAGTTGTGGAAGGTTTCATAACACTCATATTAAATTGTAAAGGCTGCTTTTTCTATTTTTCATTTTTCCGCAAGGTCTACTTTTGAGGGTTCATAGGTGTAGTTGCCCGCAAGATCTATCGATATTGAACTAATATATTTTCCCCGAAGAATTTTGATGAAATGGAAGTGAAATCGAATCACGCATCACACAGGGGATGCTTTGCTTAGAAAAGTGAAATTTATTCGTCAAAATATTAAATAACTATATTTTGACATTTTTATGTGTGCAAGGAATTTTGATATATTGACGATTAGGTGAGAACGTTAGTTAATGTTGTTAGCAATAATTCATGTTGGGTTTGTAGAGTAATGTAAATAAGATAATGTTAGCAGGTTGTGTTTAAGTTCAATTGTGATAAAAGCATGTTTTAAATTTTCTTATTATGAATCTAATACCTTGATTAACATGTATTCATGAATTAGGTGACAAGATTAACCAGTGCTGTGTTGTTATAAGTCATCAGGTTGGAGGCAAATTGCGGGGTTGGCCTGGGATAGATGTTGTTTAAATGAAATGTGAATATTTTGATAATATTCGAATGACTTCAAAATCATTCAATTAGAAGCAAACTCAATATGCTTAGGATTATTTAATGTTCATGCTTTTTTATGGCAAATACATATGTATGAACTGTAGTGATTCAACGTGGTTGTTTGTTATTAATGTTGATTAAAATCGAATTCTGAGGAACAATGTTGGTCTCTTGTTTTAATGATGAATGAAGAAATGCAGTTGTATGAGGTGAAGAGTGTTAGTGCATGAAGGTAAGTATGTGTAGTTGAGAATGGAGTGGGTGCTCCCGTGATTACGCGAGGTTTGTGCTTGACTGTCATATGTTAGTTAATTTAGCTTACTTTATTATTAAAATTAAAAGTAAGATAATCTGAAGAGTATGAGTTCAAGTAAACATAATGTTATGATTAAGAAAACACAAATCAAATGTGGGAAACTTATTTTTTGTTTGATAATGGATATAAATAATAGTTGATGTTTGACAAAATAAAAGGATATAGGAGAAATTGTAAAACTAAAAATGTTGTATGTTGTTGAAGTTGTGCACGTTGATAAATTGAAGAGAAGTATTTGTTTTTTTGTGTTGTATATGTTGCACTGCCGCAAAATGTGGGAGGAGTTGTTGCTTGAATTGGGCTTGGATTTGACTTACGGGCCACACACATAATATTTTAATTAATTACCAAAATAATAACTATTGATAATTATAATATATTAATAAAATATCTTGCAATATAGACACCCACACACACCATATTACTATTAGATTACAAAAGATTATAATTAAAAGGGAAATTTGCATTGATATCTCAAACAAGAACAAATATGACAGTTCATTGAAATCTCCAATTTACAGATAAGTTTTATAAGATATTTGGGTAATATAATATAATTGTGAAAAAAACTATGGTTATGAAACTTGGCCATCAGACTAGCTAGTTCGAACAAGAAACCGGCGAACTGCCACGTGAAACTGGTCCAGTTTGTCATAGAAACCAAGGTCACCCCTTTGACTCGAATTTTGACCTGGCTGACTCGAGGTGATCGAAAGAGAACTGGCGTGACCCACTTAGCTGACTTGGAAAGAAGGAAAGCTTGAAGATGATGGAGATAGTAGAGAGAAGCAAGAGAACACTAAATCATGATGATAGAAGAAAAAAATAGAAGAGGCCGAGTAGATTTGCAGTAAACAAAGTGGATGAAGAAACTAGAAAGGGGGCAAAAAAAAAAAGGCGTGAAGGAGGTCATTGGAGTGGAGAGGAGACGGATCGAAGACTAAAAAATATTGTTTAAGAAGAACGAAAGTGAATAATTAGAAACAGAGGGGCAGATTTAAATGAAAATGAAGGAGGAAAAATAACAAATAAGGCCTACCAACCACACTTTCTTTTACTTCTTTTCTCGATAGTTTCATGTTGCTCCAATTTTCATTCATGGTGTTTTTTTTACTTGAGAGGATGCAAAATTTGCCGGTTAAAAATGAAGTTTCATGGTTCCACTCCATGTGAAGAAAAAGTAGTTGAGAATAGAGGTTTACTATGGATCCGGCTACGGTCCACTACTCACTTCCTTACTCTATCTATAATTAAATTTTTCTTAATGCAGGAATGTATATCGCATGTGACAAATTATTTAATTATGAGATAGAGTATAAAAGTAAACGATCTATTGCAATGTATAGTAGCCACTCCGATCTACTACAAGCCAAAAACCAAGACCAAGACAAAGTCTAAAGTTTCTAACGACATTAGAAAGGAGGAAGCAACTTTTAATTCATCTCCAACTACTACGTGAAGCCTAGGAGAGCCTAGGAGCCTAAGAGTGGGTGACATTACATTTTTTTGACTTTTGATTTTTATTTTAAAATATTTTATTAACATTGAACATCAATTTTAAAATTGTTAAAGGACAAAAGTTTCTTTAGTACCGTACCTGCCAGCTGCCACATCATAATAATCACATAGGTCTTTTCCCCCCCCCCCCCCTTTTTTTTTTGTTCTTTCGCTCGGGAACTTTTTATTTTTGGTTGAAGAAGGCCATCTTTTAATGTTTTTATTTCTTATTTATTGTACCATACATACATATAAAAGATATATTGGTAATATATATATATATATATATATATATATAAAGGAGTATATAATATTTTTATATAAAACTTTATCTTAAATTTTTTATTTGAGAAACCATTTTTCTAACTTTCCTTAAAATTTCTTTATGTTATATAAAATATTTTTTCTAAAATGTAAATGATTAGTATGAAAATTTAAATTTCTTATTTTTAATAACTTTATATTTTATTTCTTACGTATATATTAAAATATAAATATATAATTTAAAAATATATGGCAAAATATTTGAGTATATAATTATTTTACTAGTAATCCAAAGTATTGAAATGATATATAGTATTTTAAATTTTGATTGGGGTGATGATAAATTAAATTATTTTTCTATTTTTTATACCTTACTCGTCTAGGTTCAGGTTAACTTTAATCTGACCCACTAACATTTAATCTAGTACTATCATTGGTTCAATGACCAATCCAAACTTCAAAAAATTAGAAAAAACTCAATTATCTTTTAGTGAAACTAAGAAAAGGACAATTCAAAATCCTTTACTTTCTCTCTTTCTCATCACCTCCCCCACTTTCGTATTGTTCCACGCCATATTCAACCATGATCCTTCACCGCATTAAACAAAACAAGGCTTTGCAGGGATGAGGAGAGGTCTTGGACCCCTCCCCCGACAAATACAATTCGCATCGATGTGGACGGGACTGTGCGTCAGCTTCATCAGGCAGCATGCGGTGGAGTTATAGAGATTCACAAGGCCAATAGATGATGGGGTTCTATAAATCCCTCGACCTTCACTCTGTTATTGAGGTGGAGATCCATGCCATCATGCTTGGTCTAAAAATGGGCCAACGGATGGGTATACAGTGTGTTCTTCTATACTCCAACTCTCTTGACGCAATTAACCTCATTATGAGAGATTATTGTCATGCTGACCACCCGCTTAGAGGAATTATCATGGAGATTAGAGACCTCCTCTTCCAAGATTGGGACGTGGAGCTTCACTATACTCCAAGGGACAATAACTCATGTGCTGATTACATGCCCAAACAAGGCTGCTCCTATCGACGCTGATGTGGTCTTAATTCCAACGACTCCTGCAGGATGCATTCAGAGAATTTTGAACGACCGTCTGTCATGTCGCTCTTAGTTCTTACTAGACTGTTGTATTAAGGATTAGACTATCTAGCCTAGTCCTTATTTTCAATTTCTCAAGCTTCGGCTTGCCTGTATCGATTAAAAAAAAACAAAACAAGGCTCATGAAACACTTGCAAAACACAGACATTAGAGAGTAAAAAGAGAAGAATTTGGGAAAAGCAAATTACAATTAGTTCCCTAGTGTACACATCCAAAATTCACAGCCTTCTTAAGTGGCACTTTCCTGTTCTGTCTGTTGTTCCTATTTTCCAATCTCTCAGAAACTCACCTTCCTCCACAACAGATGCTGTCTCCTTTAGATGCCGAAATCAAAGTAGTTTTCCTTCCTCATCCTTGTTACTGGGGTTATAAGTTGCAGCCAAGTACATACTCAAGTCCATGACGAATATTCTGTTCAAATACATTGCCTCACCCAAGCGACACAAGAAGCTCCACATGTAATAATTCATTTCATTCCCTGCAGTAATCCCCTCCACGTGAATAATACAAATATTTCCGCTTCCAAAATTCATCTCAGATCCGCAACTGGGGATCGTACCATTAATCTCATCAACACATGAGAATCTGAACAATTCATGAAACCGAATTTCTCGCAGTCTGGTTGCGGCATTGGTTTCTTCTCGATCGCAGTCTCTGCCTCTCTGGTTGCCGCAGGATTCGAGTCTTCCACGGGTTTCTGTGGAAACCCAGAATTCGAGGCAAGGCAGGACTTAACAGTGACGAAGAAAACGGGAAATTATTGGACAAAGGGAAGACGGAAGAAAATGGAAGAGAAGGCCTAAGGGCTTACAGTCCAGTGAGGCGGTGGCTGTGGCTTACACCAAGGCTAGTCGCGCATTTTCACAATAATTTGATTATATTATTCAAACTTGTCTGTAAAAGAGAGATTTTAAGAGATGTTTGTGTCGTATTTTATCTATAGTTTTGGTGCAAATTTTCCTTATTATAAGTTAACTTAGGATGTTAGGTAAAAGATTTAATGTCTTCAGACATGAAATATTATACGGTCTTCTTCATTATAAGAGATAGTTGACTTTCTTTAGAGAGATTAAGAAAACTAAATAAGTTACTTAATCATTTCACATATTAAATATTTTTAGATTATATATTAGTTTATTAGTCAAACTAATAAGGTTGAAAAAAAATAAAAATACTTTAAAGTAATTTAATTAGCTTGCTTAATTTCTTCAAAAAAAATCAACTAACTCTTATAATTAAGAACCAGTACCACAGATGATCTAATGATCTTTTGCGTAGGCAAGATGCAACTCTTTATATAACTCGTGATAAGTGGAATATAATTAAATTATTTGATGCTCTTTCAAAGAGAATTTGACTATTACTAGAGCTTGAAACAAACCTCTCCAAGCTTAGGTTCAAACTTCAAATTACAAACGCGAATATGAGAAATACATTATTGAAGGAATTGAGGTACAAAAATGAGTAAAATAGCAACACTGAAAGGAGCGCGAAGGTTGGGGATTACGATTTGTGGAGGGAGTGTCACTGGATCGAACAAGAATCTGCAGGTTTTTGATCACAAACGAATGTGTAACAAGGGGCATAGGGTGGCGTAGTGTAGCAAGAGGGACATAAGCGCCAAGGAGGGCACTGACCGTAGCAGATCACTGCAGGAGCACAGTGACCATGGCAACTGTAGCTGCCGCATCTGGAACACGCCTTGCAGCCACCCTCACACTTGTGGCTCCCACACTTGCCACATTGCTCACACTTACCGTCGCACTTGTGACTGTGGCACTTGCAGCAAGGCTTGCAACCACCGGAGCACTTGGGGCTGCAGCACCTCACGCAGGGATGAGCCGGCGGCACCACACACACTGTAACGACTTTGGGCTCCTCCTTCGGCTTCGGCTTCTCCGGTTCCTTTTTGGGCTTCTCCGGTTCCTTTTTGGGCTTCACCTCTTCCACCGTGAGCACCGTCACAATCCGGAACTTCTTCCTCAGATTCTTTCCCAAGCAAACCGCGTCCACGTCGTCCCCCGTCACCACCACCAGATCTTTGCTGTCCCCTTCTATTGCCACCGCAGTCACACCTGCACCTCCCGATTAATATGCAACTCATATTCATCTTTAATTTGTATATTACTTATATTCATTCACACATAACGATACACACATATATATACCTTTTATCATGGAAGCTATTTTCATTGCCTTGTTCCTGCAACAATCGCACTCCATTCCCACCTTTATTGTAACTTTTTGCTGCACCCATTCGCCCAGAATACTGAAGTGACCTTCTTGAACGTAAAAGAAAATTTCAAGAAATTGACTAGCAAGTTTTATAATTATCAATTGACCTCACCTTCATTTTCGGATTCGTCACTGGATTGGCAATATACACCAAGCTTGTTTTTGTGTCTTGGCGCTCTTTCGGTCGCGTATGAAGCCCAAGATATAGTGGAAGGAGTGCTTAGGTTCTTTCCTGATGCATTGTCAGAGGCAGATGACACACAGACACACACATATATATATATATATATTAGTTCAGCCAGTAACACCACTTTAGTTCAGCTGACGTTTAAACAAGTGACATCACTCAACCAGCAAATTTAATGATCGGTGAAAATAAAAAAATAGGATTTCTCTGGTTACTGGAGATAGAGTTATCTCTAGTGACCCCAAAATTACGTTATTTTGGATTGATGAAGGGTATTTCTGTAATTTTATTAATTTTTTTAATCATATACATTTTACCAAAATGCCTTTCATTAATTTACTTGAAATTACTAACAAACCCTTCATTAATTCAAAACGACGTAGTTTTGAGATTACTGGAGATAATTCTACCTCCAGTGACTGGAGTAATATTTTTCCCATAAAGTATTTAAAATATAATGCAGACTTGAAATATAAAAAATTGAAAGAAATCTATTACATAAATTAAGATTATTTCATTAGATTCTTACTCTATGTGTTTTCATACGATTAGCTTATATGTAACTCAATTCGTGCAAAATCCGAAATAATTTGTTTTTCAATGAATATAATTAAAAAATTATTAAAAAATTAGTCTTTCATTATATTTTGAAGCTTGTTCATGATAATCTTGATGCCAGGAAAAAATCTTTCAACAGTTATAAAAATTAGAAGAATGAGGACAAGCTTCCTCCTTCATGGAAAAGACAGTTTACCCACAAAGTATGAACTAAACAAGAAAGAGTAATTGTGAAAACAAGATAAGGAGTCTTGATATGGAAGCATCAATCAATCTCGCCTAACATATAGTTAGAGCCTAACACATAGTTAGAAAGTCAAGTCCCCTGCTAACTCTCTCTCTATATATATTAAATTGTTTTTTTGGGGCTAGCCCCTGCCACCCTAAATCCGCCATTACTGCTTTGATCATTTTCTCGCTGCCATCCTTATCGTGCAAAATCTTTTATATTTTTTTGTAGTATTAGTCAATAATATCATGAACTATTTTTTTTTAGTATTAATTAATATTTTAAAATATTTTTTTAAAAAATTCTAAAATAATTTTTCAAGATTATGAAATATTTTTTTAGTACCAGTTAGTATCCTGAAGTATTTTTTTTTTACTATCAATTAGTATCCTAAAATAATTTTCAAAAGTTTAAAATAATTTTTAAAGATCATGAAGTAAGGATCCGGCTTTGGTCATTTTCTCTTACCATTTGCTGTCATCCCTTTCTTTCAAAGGACATTTTAGTGCAAAATGCACTTTGTTTCTTTTAGTACCAGTCAATATCTTGAAATATTTTTTTATTATTAGTCAGTACCCTGAAATATTTTTTTCAAGATTAGAAAATGATTTTTCAAGATCATGAAGTATTTTTCAGTACTAATTAGTATCCTAAGTATTTTTTTTAGTAACAGTCAGTTTTCTGAAATATTTTTTCTTATCCTGAATAACACTTCATGATTTTGAAAAATATTTCAGTGTATTGACTGGTCTTAAAAAAAATATTTCAAGGTACGAAGGGTACTAAAAAGATAATTTAGAATATTTAATTGTATTAAAAAAAATACTTCATGATCCTAAAAAATTTATTTAAGATTTTTTTAAAAATATTTTAAGATACTTATTAATACTAAAAAAAATACTTCAAAATGGTAAATGCTATTTAAAAACCAAAAAGAACAGATTTTTTTGCACGAGCTGCAGTTTTGAAAGAAAAAGATGACAGCAAATAGTAAGGGAAAATGAGGGAAAAAGACCAAAGCCGGATCCAGATATTTGAGGGATGTGTATTTAGTTTAAGTCGGATGCAGCTGAAGTTGTTCGACTAATTCAAAGAGAGCTGGTTACTTTGGACAGTCTCTTGGTGTCAAAAATTAAGACTATGTTGGGCTGGAATTGGGAAGTAACCATTACTCAAATATCAAGAGAGGTTAACCGGATAGCTAATGCTTTAGCTAAATCGGGTATCTCTGAGTCTGCTATTTTTAGCACTTGTCCTGTGCATTTAAGAGCATGGGTTGATCAAGAGTGTTTGGGATTAAATTCCCCCCTTTGTAATGTTTGTGTTAAGTATATAGGTTTATTAGCCTTCATTTATATCCAAAAAAAAAAAAAAAAAAAAAAGTTTACTGTTCTCAATCGTACACTGTCAAGTCATCCAGCAGGGCCGTTGACTGGGCCACATTAGAGTTATAGGCATCGTCACCAATTCATTACAACCCCCGCCACGTATGTGCTTTTGTAATTTTGGAAGATTGGTGCAGACGTGTCACTTTACTATTCGGGGATTGTAATATGTGCAAATATGCACATGAACCTTTTAATCTATAAGTTGTAGTTGTATAAACTTGTTAAAATAGACATATATATCTTTTAAAATAGGCCTAAATATTTATTAAAATAGACACATATCACCATATATAATTTGTAATTATAGGTACATAAATTTATTAAAATAAACGTATAAATTTATCAAAATAGAGACATACACTTATTAACGTATAGTTTGTGAAAGTACAGTAACCTATTTGTCCTTATATGGACCATAGTTGGAGAAGAGGGTTTTGACAACAGGTCAATGTGTGTATTTTGACAAACTATTTAGTGACAAATTGATGTGTTTATTTTGACAAATTTATGTGTTTATTTTAACAAGTTTATGTGCTTATAATGTCAAGTTATATATTAGTAAGTGTATGTGTCTATTTTAACAAAATATATATGGGCAAATCTATATGTTTATTTTAATAAGTTTATGTGCCTGTAATGACAAATTATACATTGGCGAATGTATGTATTTTGTCAAATTCTATATTAGTGGTATGTGCCTATTTTGATAAGTCTATGTACTTATTTTAGCAAGTTTATATGCCTATAATAACAAATTATACATTGTAACGTGTATATATCTATCTTGACAAGTTTTTATGTCTACAATGACTAGTCAAAGAGCAGGTATTGACAAGCTTATTTATGTTAACTATTGTCATTTTTACAGTACAATTTAAATTAGCTCTTATTGACAAATAGACGTAACTATATTGACAAGTCATAGAGTGATTATTGACAAACTCACTTATGTTAACTAAAATAGCTCCCGTTGACAAGTGAATGTGTTTATATTAACAAGTGATAGAGTAACGATTGACAAGTTCCTAAACCTAATCATATAACTTAATATCATATAATATCAAAATATCAATTATTAAGGGTAAGAAGGTAACTTTATATTTGAAATTTATATCACTGAGATCCTTAGAGACTTCTTTAATAGAGAAATGTATAATGAGACTTTTTTGTTATGTTTTCGGGTCTTTAAGGCCTATTTTCCCAAAATGTTTTATGATTAATTAAAGAGTAAAGGTGTAAAAATGTACATGTGTTTTACATAGAGGAGCGCCCAACACCAAGTGCTTTTATTTAGGTGTAAAAGTGCACACTGGTTACAAATTAGGTGCAAAAATACCGTTTAATTGTTAAGTTTGACTTTTAAAGGTGCAAAAATACATATGTGGTTTGGCCAAAAAAGCGCTAAACACCAAGTATTTTTTTTTAATTTAATAATTTTATTTCAATTAAAGGAAAATTATTGTTTCTCTAGGTATAATTCATAGGAGGCCAAATTTTTTCTTCTAGTTTATCATTTTGGGAAGAAGGATTTTTTTTTTTGATACGTAAATGAAGGATTTATTCAATAAGTAAAAATAGTAAAAATTTTATTTCCATAAGTTATTTTATTTTTAAAAAATCTGTAATAAATTTTCTAATTAATAATTGATAAATGAATATTTATGCATCTGAAATTTGATATTATAAATAATATATTTACTTAATACTAATTTGTTAATTATTTGTTAGAAAATTTAATAAGGATTTTAAAAAAATTATGGAAATAAAAAATTTAGCCTTCCAGGAATTATACCTAGAAAAATAATAATTTTCCTTTAATTGAAATAAAATTATTAAATTAAAAAAAAACTTGGTACTAGACACTCTTTTTGCCAAATAATATGTGTATTTTTTGCTCTTCTAAAAGTTAAACTTAATAGTCCAGCGGTATTTTTGTACCTAATTGGTAACTACGTATATATTTTTACACCTAAAAAATATATTTTTTAGCATTGAGTACTCTGAGATAAAGCATATGTACAATTTTACACATTAACTCTTAATTAAATCCCAGTTGGCAGCCCCAATGAATCCTTTTGTTGGACCATGGATTTCTGTTTTTTTGTTTTTTCCTTAGAAAAAACATAGTTGGCAACCCCAATGAATGTGCCGCTCCTTTTGGTGGACCAAAGATTTATGTTTTCTTTCTTTAAAAGAAAGGATATGATATTGTCATTACTAAGTTACTACCACTTTTTCATCGTTAGATCAGAATTTCAGATAGAAATGATAAAGGTAGATGAGATTGTGATCTAATGATGAAAAAATGATAGTGACTTGGTAGTGACATAAAATTGATAGTGACAATATCCTATCTCTTAAAAGAATAAAAAATTATTATGAATATATAAATTATATAGATATTAATTGAACTTGAATTTTCATAATCTGTCATCATTATATTGTATTATATAATATAATATACAAAGACGTGGGAACCGCGTACATTTATTTCAAACCTTTAGCGGCCTTCACGTGGGAATGTTGAAAATTTCATGGGGGAAAATTACTTCGAACGACCCACATAGAAATCCCACCAAACAACCCATTTTACTTGTATAAATAGAAACTTTGAGTAAACATTGAAAATACAATTGAATGAGTATTACTCTTCACTTTTCTCTTGAATTTCTTGTTTTTTTTTTTTGGTTCTTGTTCTCTATCTCTTCCTTTAAGTATATCTTTATTTTTATAATATGTTATCGGCAAGAAATTGTTACTAAGGTATACATATAGCTTATTTCTTCTTTATTTATTTTTTCAATTCTTTTTATTTATCTGCAATAATCTGAGCTACTATATGAAATTAAAGTGATACTTTTGCAATTATTTTAACATAGGGTTCCATGGTTGAGATTAGGAATCATTTGTTATTTTTCATTTCTTTATTTTATATTATATTATGTTATCTTATTTTATTTATTATTTTAGTATTCTATTGACATATACATGATACATATGTTTGTGTCTGTGTGTGTCTTACATCACCACTCTCTCCTTCTGATAAATTGAATTCTAGTGAGGATTACCTCCGCTTTCAATTCATTTCTTTTGTTATCTTTTTGCACATTTAATTTAATTGTAGTAATTTACAGTCACACACACACATATATATAGACATACATACACATATATATTGCTTATTTGTTCATTATTTAATTTATTTGTCATTTTATATTTATTATTGTTATATATAGTATTATATACGATGTGATATATATAATTGTTGATTTCCTCATATTTATATTCTACCTTCCTCTTTCTATATTTCTTCTTTATATATATATATATATTTATGTTTATGATTTATGAATTATAATGTTGTTTTAATTCATGATGATACTTTATGTTTTATTAATCTTATTATGATACTAATTGTTATTATTATTTTTAGTTTAAATCATGGCCAACCTTACCAAACTCAAGTTTACTGCTCTTGATATCATGAGAAAAAATAGATTTTAGATATTGAAATCCATCTTGATGCTAAGGGCCTAGGAACGACGATTTTACCAGAAAATGATGCATCTCGTCAAGATAAGGCTAAAGCCAAAAAAGGAAGGTATGATCACCAAAAAATGGTGATTCTGCCTCGAGCTCATTACGAATGGATACACCTTAGGCTAAAAGATTTTAAGAATGTAAGTGAATATAATTTAACAGTCTTCAAAATAAGTTCTCAGTTGAAATTATATAGTGAGAAAATAACTGATGAAGACTTATTAGAGAAAACTTTTTCTACCGTTTATGCTTCGAATATGCTCCCGTAGCAGCAATATCGAGAGAAAGGTTTTAAAAAGTATTCTGAGTTAATCTCATGTCTATTGGTAGTTGAACAAAATAACGAGCTATTGATGAAAAATCATGAAAATTCTCCCACTGTATCCGCTCCATTCCTTGAAGCAAATGTGAGTGTACATAATAATTAGCATACTAATGATTATGGTCGTGGCCATGACCGTGCATGAGGACGTAGATGTGGTATAGGACATATTAATTACCATTATTATGGTGGTAGAAGTAATAATTATAATCCTTATACCCACTAGAAAAAGGAATATAATAAAAGCTCACTGTAGGTCACAACAAACGTCTTGGATTCTGTCGTGTGATGGATCCTCTACTATGCCTGGCTTCTGGTGTTCCTCTGGGATAGAGCCTGCAAGGAGGAGCAAACAAAATGTTAAGTTAAATTAATTTAAACTATATTTAAACGAAAGTTTAATTTAAACTATTAATTAATTTAAACCAAATGTAAACTATAAATTAATTTAAACTATATTATATTTTTAAACTATCTTTAAACAAAATTAATTTAAAGAAAATTTAAAAAATAGATTATCTAATATTTAAACTATATTTAAGCTTAATTTAAACTATAAATTAATTTTAAACTATATTTAGATGAAAAATTAATTTAAACTATTTTTAAACTATTAATTAAGTTAAACCAAATGTAAACTATAAATTAATTTTAACTATATTTATATTTTTAAACTACATTTAAACAAAATTAATTTTAAAAAAATTTAAACTATAATTTAACTAATATTTAAACTATAAATTAAGTTAAACTATATCTAAACTATAAATTAATTTAAAATTTTTGTAAAATAAATTTATAATTTAAACAACATTTTAACTATAATTATTTAAAAATCCTACCTGTCCCGCTGGAATCCTCCTATATTAGACAAAACCCGCCCAGTCCTATTGGTGTAGAGACAACCCCTTTAGCTCTTCCAGCCGTTCCCTATCTTCAGCAGTGTGTACCTTTTTACGTTGCCTCACACTTTAAACTTAACATGTATCATAATTTAATTATTAATCAATTAATTAATAATTAATTAAGTAATAAATAAATATACCACAAATTATACCTATATATATATATATATATATATAATTTAATTAAACAACATAACTTACCTGCACAATGTTCGCAAACGCTTTGTTCTTGCTCCCCTTCAGAACATGCTTCCAATCCTTGAAGTCGAGGGGGAACCACGCTCAATTCCCACCTCATTCCGACAGGAATCAGTTGAATAGGTGACCACTGTTGCTAATCGGCTGGTTTGTTTCCTCGTTCCAGGGGATTACGATACAAGGCCCCTCCAACAGATTAACCCTGGGAACATCCAGCGTCCTCCTACTGATGTTCCCCTGCATATCTGCACAATTCTAAAATCATATTTGTATTACGTTTAAATATAATTTAATTAAGCGTAAGTTATTTAAATTTAAATTTTGTCACAAAAATTATTACATTTACCTTCGACATCCACTTCAAATCTGGTGGAATGCAAAGACAACATTCGAGGGTTCTCTTGGTCCCCCTCGTTCTCTCGGTTGATAAACCACTTTGCCTCGCCAATGGGAAAGTTAATCTCTAGCTCAACATTTTCATTTAGGTCGCTGACGGACAGACTTGTGCCCTGTTTTCCCCTACAGTCTTTAGGGTCTCCGGCACTGGGATTAGCTCATCGGCGAAGAGTTGATTAAACTCAGTTCCCACCTGAGGGGGCAGAGGGATATTTCAAGGCTCGTGCCCTCTCGTACGGCCCCTTCTATTACTACTGCCCTTTATAGGGACTCTACCCCTTGCAACATCTTTCCCTTTCCCTCCATCTCCCTTAACCATAATATTTAAGTTTTACCGCTCCAAGTAAGTTTTAGGGTCTCCGACACTGGGATTGGCTCATCGGTGAAGAGCTGATTAAACTCAGTTCCTACCTAAGGGGGCAGAGGGATATTTCAAGGCCCGTGCCCTCTCGTACGGCCCCTTCTATTACTACTGCCCTTTATAGGGATTCTACCCCTTACAACATCTGTCCCTTTCCCTCCATCTCCCTTAACCATAATGTTTAAGTTTTACCACTCCAAGTAAGAAAATCAAAAGTTAAAAAGGAGAGAAATCAAACCTTGCATGATTCAAAATGAGGAGAGGCGCTGTTTAAGAATCGCATCATTTTGTAGCAGTTCTCAAGTGTAACCGCTATAAAGGTCAAGATACTATTGTGGTTATTAATGAACCGCCGCATCAACGGCTACAAATATGCCTCGTTCATCGTGACATTATAATTGCTACAAAATGATTGACCTTTGACATTCTGTAGCGGTTATTAGGAAATAACCCCTATAAATTGAAAGAGAGCTTCATTTTGTAGCGGTTTCTCTTGTGACTCTACCAATATCATTTTTTACTAAAAGAAATTCCAACATGCCAGATGAAGATTCGAATTCAGTATAGATGTTGATCTCCCACGAAAAACTCTCTAACTCATTTTGATCAGAGATATTTTCATGAGAGAAAGGCAGCTATATTGGAATCGAATCTTCGGTTTCATGTTGGACTATCTTTAGAAGAGTAGAAGTCTATACATAAAAGAAATAATTAAATCCAAATTGTCACCGAAGGAACTACCTCGGCTTCAAGGATGAGAGATGCTAATATCTGAAGGTCTCATCTCAGCTTTAAGGATGAGAATTGTAGATATCTGCATGTCTTCAACTACCAAGATGAGATAGTTCATTTAGTGACAATGCAGATCTAATTATTGAAATATTTATAACTGATGTACCCGGATTGAGTCACACCTATATATAGCATGAATATTTATAGTGGTTATTGTAATAACTACTACAAAATTGTAGAAGTTGTCACAGTCAACACGTCGCTATTCCTGGACCACAACAAATATGGTGTCATTTTACATTTTGTAGCAGTTATTTTCATATAACCACGACAAAATTCACCATGACAACCTTCGCGTCGTTACGTGCCAAAGATGGCACCAACTTTATAGCAATTATTTCGTTGAAACCACTATAAAGTGACTGCCACAAACCTTTGCGCCATTAGGCACCAAACTAGTGCCATTTTTGTAGCGTTTTTTTGTTCTCACCACTACAAATTCGTCGGAAAGAAGCTTGTCCTTTGGAACGATTGCTGCCGCTATGAATTTGTTGCGGCTTTGTATTAAACCGCTACAAATACAGGTATTTGTAGCGGTTATATGTGAACACTACAAATGATAGTTTTGTTTTGGAGTGGTTGTCTTTCACCAGAATGTACAAAAAGGTTCTTCCAAGACTAACGACCTTCAAATGTTTGATTTCAATAAGAAAAATATAAAAGAAATCAAACATTTATTGGCACAATATTGCTTGAATCAAAATGCATTAGGGTATGTTTTGACGTTAGATTCCTTATTAGCCTATTATGAGGCACTTTGCATTTGGCTTGGAATGCACTAAAACTCAAAATGAACCCCTCGGTAGTCCATTTTCAAATAATGCAGAAAATATAACTTATAAACCTAACGTTGGAAATAATTTAAAAAGTGACTCCTCAATCCTCAAACTAAGACAAGAGCTAAACAACACGATAACACGATATAGCAGCATAAATGTAACTGAAGGATTTTAGTAACCTCTTCCATCCACCCCTTAACGAAGCGACTAAACATATTAATTTGTGCAAATCTGCCATAAAAGGGATATGTCGCAAGGAAGAGTTAAAAGAATGGCCTCACAGAAAGCTTCAACATCTTATGAGGCGAGTCTTTGCACTGAGAGAGACATTGCCTTTTAAAGATTCCATCTCAATAACAATCACTCAGGATAAAATTAGAAGACTTCAACATGAGATGGTCCAGCTTTTGTGGTGGGGTTGTACTACTTGCTACTCTTATTGTTTGAAATAGCATTTTCTTTTATTGTACTATATTATTATAAGAAGTAGGACCATTTTGAAGAGGAGCGGGGGTTGATTTGATCTTTTGAGTACTCATCATTCTCTCTTCCTATGATTATCACTACAATGCAACTAAATAATAAACAAGTACTAGTAACCAAACATTCTAAATATAAATAGAGGGAAGTACATATGTTATGATATTTATTTTTGCCACGAACACTAAAAAGTTTAAAGAAAAAAGGTTGGAAAACAAAAGTCATGAAACGTTTAGCTCTGATACTAAAAATGTAATATCCCTGATCCAACACCCAAATGCTTGTCTACAGTATTTGGAAGATCGCCAACAAGGATGCTCCACATCCAAATTGTCAAATTAAATAACCATTTCAAATAAAAATCCATTTGTATAGGGTCAAATTAATTTCTAAAAGATTTCACTAAATACAAAGCGAGAGTCTTATGGTCGTGGCAAATATAAATAAATAACATAAGTTATAGGAGTACAAAAGAGCCTTTCAAATTCAACTCCATATATGCCTTCCCTTGCTCCCTACTTACATAATCACTTAAAAAAATAAATATAGTAACCATAAGATCTAAAGATCTCTGTAACCATTGGTTATTCAGGAATATATATGCAAACTAAGATCGAGAACATGCAGTTCAAAGTCATAACAACTGATTATATTACTTTGTATAAAACTGAAGATTTAAGATGAGAATAATTGTTGTATCTTATTCAGATGAGTGAACGCTTACATTTATAGACAAATTAGAGAATCAGATTTGTTAATTAGATCTAGATTTGAAATCTGAAAACTAATATTCTAACAATAATCTCCTATAATCTCTAGGTTTAGTTAATCCCTATAATTATGGGATTAATAACAGATTCTGCACTTCCCCTCAAGTTGGACTATAGATATCAATCAAGTTCAACTTGCCAATTAGATACTCAAATTTGTCCTTGGACAATCCTTTGGTGAGGATGTCTGCATTCTGATCTTTTGAAGGTATAAACCTTAGATCAATGATACCCTCATTAACCTTTTCCCTTATAAAATGTCTATCTATCTCAATATGCTTTGTTCTGTCATGTTGAACCAGGTTATGAGCAATGTTAATCGCAGCCATATTATCACAATAGACCTTGATTGGTAGATTTATGCATTTCCTCAAGTCTTCTAGGACACGCTTTATCCATATGCCTTCACAGATCCCCAGTGCTACAACCCTATATTCAACTTTAGCACTGCTTCTTGCAACTACACTTTGCTTTTTTACTTTTCCATGTGACCAAGTTAACCCACACATACGTACAATACCCAGATATTGATTTCTTGTCATCTCAATCGCCTGCCCAATTAGCATTTGTACACGACTCTACATTCTATTTGTCAGTTTTCTTAAATAGAAAACCACGTCCCGGAGATCCCTTCAAATAACAAAGAATCTTGTAGACTTCATTTAAATGTTTATGTTTAGGGTCATGCGGCTAGCTGACAACACTTACTGCAAATGCAATGTCTGGTCTAGTATGAGATAGATATATTAGTTTGCCTACCATCCGTTGATAGTTCCCTATGTCTACCACTTTACTGAGATCTATTTTTTAATCTACTTTATTAACCTGTATAGGCGTGTCACTTGGTTTGCAACCTGTCATCCTTATTTCCTTTAGGAGGTTTAGTAATACTTCCTTTGGGAGATATAGATTCTTCTCTTCGATCGAGCTAGTTACATCCCAAGAAAATATTTCATTTCTCCAAGATCCTTGATTTGGAATTCTTGTGCTAGGGATGCCTTGATTTGACTAATTTCTACCTTGTCATCTCCAGTAAGAATTATATCATCAACATACACGGCTAACACAGCCATCTTACCTTTGTGATGTTTAACGAACAAAGTGTGGTCGCTCTGCCCCTGAGTATACCCGTGTCTCTTCAGAACTCGAGTGAATCTGTCAAACCAGGCACGTGGAGATTGTTTTAACCCATATAATGATCTCTTTAGCTTATAGACTTGATTAGCCTTTTTCCTTGGGAACCTTAAAGGTAACCGATGAGCACAATTTATGTCATGTTTTTCCTATATTTTATGATTGAATTGTATGGTAAATACAAGCTTAACTGCAATCAATTTGAGCAAAAAGACATTAATTCATGAATACAGGGAACTGAAGGATAAAAACCATTCACATCCTAAACATGTGCTAAAAGAGGAACGAGTTACAAGGTTTTATCAGAAGAACGTATAGCAAAGCAGATACTATGCTATAGCATTCTGATAGTATAACGAAGTGCAATACAAGGCATCACTGAAGCTATAGCAAAGTAAACGATCCGATGCTATGCGGCATCTGTTCTAATCTTTTGTCAAGATTGTTTTAGGAAATAATTGTGAAAGTCGAGAAAAGACAGGTAGATGCTAACATAATAGGATAGAAGATGCGAAGGATTGAAACTAAAAGATTTGAAGAATCCCGTAGGATCAGCAGAATCAATCTACTGTGATCAGAAGATACGATGGATCTCGACAGATTTGAAAAGCCCACCTTGCTAGAACTTGCACCGTCGGAACTTCGTCAAGCTTTCTGTTTTCTTTTACTTTAATCTTTTGATCATGGGTCATCTTGTTGTTATCTATTTTGTGTGTCCCTCGTGAACGAGGATGAATCTTTAAGTTTTTAATGAACCCAGTTGCAAGTTCTTAATTCAATAAATTCAATTTATTAGTAAGGGATAAGCGTCTTAAATGCCATGAAAGTTTTCGCTCAGGAGCACTAGTAAGACGGAAGTTTTTTTTGGACAAAAAATGCCACGGAAGTTCACAGGAAGTATCAATTTTGCCATGGAAGTTTTCGTTGAGAAGCAATTTTGCCCCGGAAGTTTACAAAACGTAGCAATTTTCCTAGTAATTTTTCCCTTCTGTCCCCAAATATTAAATTTGACTACTAAATCAGTCAAAGACCACACATGTCATGCCTTGAAAAGGTCGAACTTGGAGTCAGAGAAAGAGATCATTCCGATGTTGATTTCAAGGCGGCCAGAATTTGTGAAGTCGAACTGGTCAAAGGGACTGAAAGGTCTGTCACAAAACGCAAATGAAACGCAAAACAAGAAATGAATTGTTCCAAAAATTGGTTCAGTAAAACAAATCAATAGTGATAATATTTACGTTTGTATAAACTAATCATTTGCTTAGATCATAAGTGATGTTTCCTTTGGGTTTTGTGACAGTCGACCTTTCAGTCTCTTTGACTAGTTTGGCTTCACAAGTTATGGCCGCTTTGAGTTCGACATCTCAAGGATCTCCTTTTTTGGCTCGAAGTTTGACCTTTTCAAGGCATAACATGTGTGGTCTTTGATTGATTTAATAATCAAATTTAATATTTGGGGACAGAAGGGCAATATTGCTCCTTAGTAAAACCTTCCAGGGCAAAATTGCTCCTTAGTGAAAATTTCCAGGGCAAAATTGCTCCTTAACAAAAACTTCCGTGGCATTTTTGGTCCAAAAAAAACTTCCGTCTTACCAGTGGTCCTAAACGAAAACTTCCATGGCATTTAAGACTCTTATCCCTATTAGTGATTTAATTACCTTGTCGATTCGCGGAAGCTAAGGGCGAGATTTGTGGCCTCGGCTTACTGGCAAGGAGTCGAGGTTAGATCTCTGAGAAACAGTGATTGCTAGGCAAGCTGGTGCAAGATTTGACCTATTATTGTAGGCTTCAGGAATGGGTCTACCGCTCATAACCAATATACTCTGTTTTGTAGCATTAATCTAACTAGAAAATTGCCATAGGCATATGGAAGGAGTAAAGTTAGCATTAGAAGTATTGGACGCGGAAGCTTCGATAGACTATAGTTGTGGGTTAACTGAATAGCGTTGTAGTTAGTAGCTATGCTATAGCATTGTGGAAGCTATGCAGTATAGATTCTATAGCAATGGGTAAAGCAACTGAGGGATTGAGATACTTAAGGGTGATTCCAAGTTCAGCCTAACTTCTTATTGATATCTTCTCAAGACTACGATACTATGTTTACTTCTATTTATTATGATAATCACAAAAACCTCTCAAACCAATCATATTTACTTTTTGTTTGCACAATTGTCATAGCAATTGAGCGTCACTTCCTGGTATCTCAGTCTCTGTGGGACGATACTCTACTTACATTTTATTACTTATTCGACTGGTTCACTTGCCATTAAGGAAATTGACCAATAGTAACTTCATATACACTTCTTCCTTGAGGTCTCCATTGAGGAAGGCATTCTTTACATCAACTTGGTGTAAATCCTAGTCTAGATCTATTGCAATTGATAAGAGAATCCTGATGGTATTCAACTTGGCTACCGGAGCAAACGTTTCAATGTAATCTTCCCCATATTTTTTAGTGAAAGCTTTTGCAACTAGTCTAGCTTTGTATTTCTCAAGTGTCCTATTTGCTCTATACTTTGGGGTGAATACCCATTTGGATCCAACAGGCTTCTTTCCTTAAGGTAGATCTATTACTTACACTTTATTACTTTTTCGACTGGTTCACTTGCTATTAAGGAAATCGACCAACAGTAACTTCATATACACTTCTTCCTTGAGGTCTCCATTGAAGAAGGCATTCTTTACATCAACTTGGTGTAGATCCCAGTCTAGATTTACTGCAATTGATAAGAGAATCCTGATGGTATTCAACTTGGCTACCGGAGCAAACGTTTCAATGTAATATTCCCCATACTTTTTAGTGAAAGCTTTTGCAACCAGTCTAGCTTTGTATTTCTCAAGTGTCCTATCTGCTCTATACTTTGGGGTGAATACCCATTTGTTGGCATGATGGTGGTGAACATAGGATGTGCAGCCAAACACTTTGAGTGGCCAAGTGTCTGAGGTATGGGAGGATATAGTATTGATGCAAGAGCTGAAGTGGTGTTTTGTAAGATAGTGGTTGGCTGGGCTTCTGTTGATGAGGAATGTAGCAGTAAGTATAACATCATCTCAATGATATTTAGGAACATTACTACTAAACATGATGGCTCTTACAGTTTCAAGAATATCTCGATTCTTTCGTTCTGTAATGCCATTTTGTTGGGGTGTATTGGGACAAGTACTTTTGTGAATAATGCCATTTTCAGATAGGAAGGTAGATAGGGATTGATTGAAGTATTTGGTTCCATTATCAATGCGTAGGATCTGGATGTGGTTTTAAAATTGGATTCGGATCATACTGTGGAAGTTGAGGGAGGTTTGGTATACCTCGGTTTTATCTTTCAACAGGTAAACCCAACTAACACACGATGGTTGTCAATGAAAGTGATGAACCATTTGGGTTTTGACTGGATTGGTGTGTGGGATGGTCCCTATAAATCACTATGAATTATGGAAAAAGGTTTTGATGCATGGTATGGAATTTTTGGAAATGAATTATGATGACGTTTAGCCTTTTCACATGAATCGCATTGAAAATCAAAAGCAATTTTATTGGAAATAAGAGATGGAAACATCTTAGACATGTAATTGAAATTCGGATGACCTAAACGTTTGTCCTATAACTCCAAGTCACTATTCCTAGGGAGAGACACTTTATTGCAGATTTAATCCTACGACTATCACTTTCATCAAGGTAATAGAGACCATTAAGCTCTTTAGCACTCCCAATTATCATCCCCGTCAGCAGATCCTGAAAAATACAGTAAGTAGCAAAGAAGTTAGCCTAACATCGTTCATCATTAGCTAATTGACTCATTGATAATAAATTACACTTCAATTTTGGAACATGCAATACGGAGTGAAGAGTAAGTGTAGTAGAGATTTTGAAAGAACTAATTCCAGTCATTGTAGACTAAGAGTCATTAGCAATCCACACAGTCACTCTATTGGTGATAGGTGTATAGGATGAAAAAAGAGCTTTATTGTCAGTCATATGATCTGAGGCACATGAGTCAATAATCCAGCAATTCCATATACATTGACCTTTAATTACAGCTAAGGCTTGGAAAAGTTACCTCTCCTGACTATTGTGGCAGTCGGTTGTTTCGTAGTCTTTAATGTGATTAGCATTTCTATGACTTTGCTTAGTTGGTCACTTTGGGATGATTCTTTGGAGGCTTTAGCTACATAACCTTTTCCTCTTCCTTTCTTTGGCTTCTAGTCAGCAGGCTTACCATGAAGATCCTAGTAGGTGTCTTTGATATGCCTTGGTTTCTTACAATGATCACAGAATGGTTGTCCTTTAGAACCTTTGGATTCCATGGATCGAATAGCAAGTGCTGAAGCTTCAGAAGGTACATGAGTAGCAGTGGAATTATTCTGATTCTGAGGTTTATGATTTTTGAGGCATTTCAGCTTCCCCATTAATATATTCAAATCTGTCCCTTCCATCTAGAGCAAGAATCATGGATTGAGACTATTCTCGATAATTGTCACTGGTAATTTTCTCAGAAACAATAAGAACGATAGATATGTCACTAGACCTAGATTATGGCATAGAGGACGAGGCATCAAACTTTGAACACATATTGACCGTGTAATAAGAAAGTGCTTCAAATTACAATGGTTAAAAAAAAGGTAGTGCGATCTTGCTTAGGAAAGAGACAAAAAATGCACAGTGATGGGCCAAATAATATTCGATATCTCGTAACAAACAGATGACCGAGCACAATAACACAGAGCACCCAATAAGACCGATAAGACTCAGCAGCTGAAGACGGAGACAGAGACACATAGATAGGTAGTTACTATGATTGTGAGTGCCAGAGCAGTGGAAGGTGAAGGCAACTGGGCTTAGTGTTGATGCGAGAACTCAAACGAGCTTGACTTGGCTTCAACAGACGAGTGAAAGGGTGATGCCGACGACAAGCTTGACTAGGACTAAGATGGCGTTGGACGTTGGAGATTCTAGCGGAAGGAAGACAGAAGCTATGGTGCTCAGCGTTGGACAAATGCTGAGAATCAGATGACACCAAGAAGGACCAGTCGAAGATAAACAAGAGGTTGGGTGAATCGCCTCTCAGTAGGAAACTGGCAATGGCAGAGGACGATCTTGACTAGTTGGATGGAATGAACTGTGATCGTCGGACGATCTTGTGAACCTAAATGGCAAGAGACTGACGCCGTGACAGGACATCGAGACGAGCCTGGGACGGAGATGCTCGAGATTGATTACGTTGCAGTGGGCAACGTTCACGAGTGAGACTTTGACATTACAGTGGGCAATGTCTTGAGAGATAACCAATTAGTCTCTTCATCTATGGACTACCTTGATACCATGAAGATTTAAGATGAGAATAATTGTTGGATCTTATTCAGATGAATGAACGCTTACATTTATAGATGAATTAGAGAATCAGATCTATTAATTAGATCTAGATTTGAAATTTGAAAACTAATATCACAATAATCTTCTATAATCTCTAGGTTTTGTTAATCCTTATAATTATGGGATTAATAATAGATTCTACAAAAACCTTTCACAAACTAATTTTCGACTCGGTTACTAAAACCTCTCCCCAAAAGGGTTCCAAAACATAATTTATTTTTCAAACATACCAATTTAATTATGAATACAAATATATTTTCATCACACAATATATTATTCAATTATATAATATGCAATACCTCCCTTATATCACTTCCATCCTTATACCGCTGACTAAAATCATATGCTAACACATAGTCTAACAGAAACCCATCCATTTAACTGGATTGTTCCAAGCTCGCTAGATCTTAAGATATATCTGGCCAAAGATATAGAGCTTAAGTATGAACTTTGGCTCTCTTCCTTAAACAAAACTAAGGAGGTGCCACATGTCCTCAATTCCAGTCCCGGCCAAAAGAAAACATGCAAGGAGGGGCCCTGACAAGTACTATCCACTGTGCATAACTGATGGCATAAAGAGGTCTCATCATAAAAATTCCTCCTTACTTCAACCCATTACAAATACAACCGCTATGACAATTTATATTAAAATATAGTAACTAAATCAAGTCCTTCAAAAGCACAACAAAATGTCAAAATAATTTAATATATACATACATAAATATATTTGACAAATATATAAAAAAATATACCAAAGTTACATCAACTCCAAGCTTGTTTTTATAAATATACTTCAATACCTCCAATTTGCCAACACCACATAATTTCCACCAGTTCTTTTCTCCCATGTTCTCTCTCTGTGTGAACGGGTTGTGTTTGTGCGTGTGGTTTGTTTATATAATGATAGAAAATGGGTCATTTAGTGTACTTTTCACCTCTATGTATTTAGATGTAATTCTTCCCTTTTCCTTTTCTTTTTCTTCTTTTATTTCCTTTCTTCTCCAGACTCCCATGTGCTTCCTTCAGCCGCCCATGTGCCTAATATATATATATATATATAACAAAACGAAGAAGGCGGTGGTAACTGGAAGAAGAAAATAAAAGGTGTGGGTCCCATATTATTATTACATAAATATAATTTTAAATTCATTTATCTTATAATATATAGATTTTTTTATTTTATTTTATACATCTCCTTTAAACCTCATAATACTTAATAAATCACATATTTTAAAAATACTTACTGTTAATAAAAATTGGAATGTTATATCTTGCATGTAAATACTTACTCAGTTGAAACTCAATTACATTCAAAATTTCTGGTGCATTTGGCTTCTTTTTTCAGGATAAAATAATTATTCCGAACCCAATAAAATCGGTTAAAATGGCGAAAACCACAATATGGAAAAATAGACACGGTCCACTTGTCAACTTCTTGCCATTGGGTGAATATTTTACAGTTCTAGGGTTACCTACTAATATATTCAGAACAAGTTGGAGTTCCTGGTCCATGTTAACTTGTGAATTTTGATTACCATATGGAAGTTCTCATGTCTTTAATTAGATAAAATCTTTGGCTTCGTATTTATTAATTGGGGTTTACTTTTCTCATGTTGCATGAGAAAAAGAAGATTCCTACACACACATAAAACGGTGGGACCCACATATATATATAATGCTCATTATATATATATGTGGGTCCCATCATTTTATGTGTATGTGACATGAGAAAACATTTCTCCTACAACATGAGAAATGTTTTTCCCTTATTAATTATATCACAACTTTATTTTTGTTAATTTTTTCTTCTGATGTCACCATATATTTCCCAAAATATATATCTGATGACTATTTTTCGTTGTACAAAATGATGGTAACTGCAGGCTAGTCACTTGGTTGTTTAGTGCATTCTTGTAACTATTAGTTGTCTCCAGTTTGAGGATCACTGTTCATCTGCTTATGTAAAAGTTCATTGCTGATTGCAGACCCTTCTTCACATTATTATGGCCTCCTTGAGATTTCATTCCCCTCTAAAGCCCCAATAATGGCGGCCATCCATTTCATTCCCTCTTTAATTTGCGGTGTCTTCATGAGCTTTTCGTAAAGTTGCTGTGTCTTCAATTCCTTGGTTATGAATCATTATTTGATTCGTCACGTTGTATTAGACTGGGCCGGGCCAGGGAGCCACTTTTCTGTGTTGTCAAAAATCCTTATCCAGCGTTTGAAATTTCAAACAACAAAATCACTGTCACTACTGGTTGAAAATCTCGTGCAAATAGGATCTGATAAAATAGCTGTCTCCAATACATGTTGGACTACGTCGTATTTATATGCAAATCAGCTAATGACAACCCAACAAAGTATGAAACACAACTTCGTTGCTCGATATATACTCCTAGTTTATAATCTGTTTCGTGCCCTGATATGATTTTATTAATGATTTTAATCCCAACAACGAATTGTCGGTATGTTGTTGCCCGCGTATGTGGTACATACTAATGATACTATACGGCTCCCCACGCATAATTTTGCGTAGCTCCGAAGCAGAAGCCAAGGATGATATTTTGTCTCAACACGTATTTTTGGTCTTGGTTTTATATTTCAATCCAATAAAGTACTATTTGCCAACTCTTCCACATAAACCCATGTTTCACTCCTCTTCGCGTACGTGAGTGTTAATACATACATACATACATACATATACACTGTTAATAAGTATAATTGAAGAAGCAATATGAAGAAGTTGAAGAATCTTGTATAGATCTCAATAAAAGCAATATGCTCATACAAACACTATAATTTACATGGATTATCTCTAATCTACCTTCATTTAAGGGAGACAAACCCTAACTTTAAGGATTTAGGAGGGACTTCTCTCTCTAAAGAGAGAGACTCAAATTAATCTTTCTCTAACATGGTGAGGATCTAATTATCTAACACTCTAATCTCAATTGTTAAGATTATCTATATATAAACTAGATCCTAACTTTCTAACTAACTAATCAACTAATCTCTTATACTTCTAATACGCCCCTCATCAAGTTGAACATTACTTAACAAGGTGCTTAACTTAAACAACACAAAAATAAGGGGGATAAGGTGAATTAAATTGACTAGTTTTTAAGTCACAAAACAATACAAATATTTCTTCACCACAATCTTCTCCGATATCCATACTTGTTTTCTTCATTGACCATCTCAAGTATGAATCTAGATTATGGCACACATTCCAAGGCTTCCACACAAACAAATGCTGCATCTTCTTTACTGAGTCTCTCTCTCTAGAGAGGGAAGTCCCTCCATATCCTTAGAGTTAGAGTTTGGTTATCTTCCTCAAGTGAGGATAGATTAGATATAATCCAAGTGGATTATAATTATATGAGCATTTGCTCTTAGTTACAAATACAATAAGATTCTTCATCTTCTTTCTCCATATTATTTCTCTAATCACTTTTGTTAACACACACACACACATATGAGGAAAATCACGTGCAAGTCCCAAGCATGAGAATTAAACACAATTAGGTCTCTTAAAATCACCAAATTACACTGAAGTTCCAAGAGACATATTGGTGATATTAAATCTAATTGTGAAATGAACATTTTGCCCTCATTCATTTTACAACAGAAAAAGCCACATTTATAACAGAAAAAGCCACATTCACAATAAAAATAAAAAAACGGAATTTTGGTTGAAACTAAAGTCCTATGCTTACGGAGGGTATTGACAACAGAATAAGTCGCAATTACAACAGAAAAAGCCACATTTACAATTAAAAAAAAACTAGATTTTGGTTGAAAATCAAGTCCTAAGCTTACAGAGGGTATTAACAACAGAACAAACCACATTTATAACAACAAAAGCCACATCCACAACAAAATTAAAAGCCTAGATTTTGGTTGAAACTCAAGTTCTAAGCTTATAGAGGGCATTGACAACACAAAAGCTACATTCACAACAAAATTTAAAAAAACTAGATTTTGGTTGAAACTCAAGTCCTAAGCTTACAGAGGGTATTGACAACAGAACAAGCCACATTTACAACAGAAAAAACTACATTCACAACACACTTTAAAAACCTGGAAATTGGTTCAAATTAAACTCAAGTCCTCAGCTTATAGAGGGCAATGACAACAGAGCAAGCCACATTTACAACAGAAAAAGTCACATTCACAACAAAAATAGGAAAACTAGATTTTGGTTGAAACTCAAGTCCTAAGCTTACAAATGGCATTGACAAAAGAAAAAGTCACATTTACAATAGAAAACGTCACATTCACAACAAAATTTTAAAACCTGAAATTTGGTTCAAACTCAAGTTTTAAGCTTATAGAGGGCATTTACAACAGAAAAAAGCCATATTTACAACAGAAAAAGCCGTACTCACAACAAAATTTAAAAACCTGGATTTTGGTTCAAACTCAAATCCTAAACTTAACAAGAGAATTTACAACAAAAAAAAGCCACATTCACAATAAAATATAAAAACTTGGATTTTGGTTTAAACTCAAGTTCTAAGCTTACAGAGGGAATTTACAATAGAAAAAGCCACATTCACAACAAAATTTAAAAACTTGGATTTTGGTTCAAACTCAAGTCCTAAGCTTACAGATAGAGGTCATTTACAACAGAAAAAGTCATATTTACAATAGAAAAAACTGTAACACCCCAAAATCCATACTTCAAAGTGTCTGTTGACACTTAGTTTTAAAAAAAATTGACAGAGTTTGAGGTGCTACCACTCAGAGTAATGCGGAAACGGAGAGCATGCGCTGATAATTGGACAATGAGTAACTGATACAAAATGCCCGGACATATGCCGATGCCCTGACATAAACTGATATATTAAAAATTTTCCCGGAGGAATAATTCATGTGATACAATTACAGAGCTTTGCATAATTACAAGTCTTTATGGTAACTATACAACCTTAGACCAAGCCTCAGCTAGACTTGGGGCAATGAACCTAACTCAGTTAATCAACCAATTCGGCCAGGTAGGTGTCTATCTTGTGGGAGTCTCACTGACTTTACGGCGACTGATTGACTGACCCACATAGACCAGCCCTGCCTTAGGCACCGAATGGTTTGAAATAACTTCGTTAAATCCATGCCAGAAAGAATACTCTGTTGATGATCTTCCGGCATTTGTTTTGACCGGTGCCTCCTATCGGCTCCTCCCTCCGTTGCCTTTTCACGGCTTCATCTATCGGTGCTTTCTTGATCCTGGTTCCTTTCCTGAACCTTAGACAGATCTGAGATTCAATCGGATTGAATCTCAGGTAACAGTTAACCTCATATGAAAAGTATAAATAATATATGACAGATATTCACAGTTTGGAAAACAATCAGTCATGATAGATATTTACAGTTCAGAAAAACAATCATGAATCAATCAATCATATCAAAGCCATACAAGACATATGAGAGTTAAAGTTACTGTACGCGAACGTACCTTTCCTCGTGTAACGGCCAACATGCCTGATCATTGAATCCGACCCTGAACTTCCCGGATATCCTAACATATCACCATATCACTTAGAATAATATCCTAAGGGTTTAATTTACCTTTCTACCCTTGGTGGATTTATTATTACAATTTTTCCCTTACATTTTATTTAAAAATGCAATACTGAATTTTCTGGGCAGATTTTGCATCAACTTTAGAAAATCATAATTAATTTTAGAAAAATCGAAACGAAGATCCGTAAAATTTCCCGAACTCCTTAAGATGTCTATTTTTGAGGAAAAATATCAGTTTTTACCCAGATTTCAAGATCAGTTCCCAGATTTCAAATGTTCATACGCTGCCCAGATTTTCATCCAGAAAACATGGCTTATCTTCAAAAATTCATATCTCCTTGTCCAGAGATCAAAACTTTACATATTTTATATATTTAGAAATCCCTACATATCTACTTTATTCATGAAAAATTTCATGATTTTAAGACTTCATTTGATGTAAAATAATAGCCTTAATGTTTGCTGCCAGCACAGGATTTATACCGACAGTTTTCCAAACTTTTATCATAATGATCTATTGATTCTAAAAATCATTCCCTAACATGTTTTCCACTCCATTTTGCGTTTTAAAGGCAATGGAGACTTCCAAACATGATAGAGAATTTTCCTAACAATTTCCTAGATCAAACTACTATTTTACTAAGAACTTATAAAGAACTAAAGACTATAAACTAAAAGCAACCTTACCTCTTGAAGACTCTTGCTTCTTCCTTCTAGCTCCAAGAGAACTCTCACTCTCTTAATCAAAAGATCAGAGGTGTTTGTGGTGATGGTGTGAAGAAATGAGGAGGGGAAGCCTCCTATTTATAGGAAAATTTCCAACTTCTTCAACAAGCCTCCTCCTTCACCTTTTTCATCCTTCTTCAAGAAGTTTGGAAACTTGCTCATGAAGGCTTGAAACTTGCTCACCAAGGTTTGAAGCTTGTTCATGAAGGTTTGACTACTTGCTCACCAAGTTTCAAAACTTGGTCTCCAAGTTTCACAACTTGCTATCCAAGTTGTCCCAACTTACTTTCCAAGTTTTCCAACTTGCTCTTCAAGTTTTCCAACTTGTTCGCCAAGTAACTTGTCCCCCAAGTAGCCCTGTCCGCCAAGTAACCTGTCCGCCAAGTAACCTTGTCCGCCAAATAACTTGTCCGCCAAGTAACCTGCTCACCAAGTAACCTGCTCACCAAGTAACCTGCTCACTAAAAAAAAGCCCCCTTCCTTCTTCATTTCTTTTTTTTTTTTCATTTTATGCTCTAATTTTAATTGTTGAATAATGCTTCGGTGCTATATCACTGGTCCTTTGATTATTAATTAAGGTAAAACACTCTTAATTAGGTCCTTTTACTTGCTACTAGATTAATTATGAATATTAATTTAATCAACATCAATTCAGTTGCCCAATAATTATTCTTGGTATTCTCTCCTTGCCTTAAGCCTTTTCATACTCCTTTATGGTTTATTTAATTTCCAAGAAAATTGCCTAAAATATAGTTAACAAATTTACAAAGTTTAGAGACAACATACTCTCCTATTTTAAATAGGTATTATTTTGTCAAACTATAATATTCAAAAGACATATGAATTATTAGGGTATTTTATGATCCCTAATTGAATCTAGATAATTTGGATCTTTGGTCTTTTTAATTCTAGGGGAAAATTCCCTAAATTAACATAAATATGTTACTCAATTTTGAGATCACATATTCACATATTTTTAATAGGTATTATTTGCCAAAATATAATATTTATAATGATTATGAATTTTAGGGTATTACAAAAACCACATTCACAACATAAAAATTGGAAAAATGGAGCAACACATTATCAATATAGTAAAGTTTCAATATAGCATTTCATGTTGCTAATGTCAGATTTTGCTCTAAGGCTAGTTAAAAAAGGAACATTTAGTTGCCATTGTATACATTGTTAGAATAAGGTCATATAAATGCCAATACGTTCAACTATTGTACAATAAAACTACAAGTCTATTTCTTCTTCTTCGATTGTTGGTCGCCTGGCAGTCGGGATAGCACCTTCTATGCATGTATGTTTTCCTCATGTGATAAAAGCCACCGTAAGCATTCAAGCTTAATCTGCTGCAGTTGCCTAAACTAGATAAAGTTTCTTGTTTTGAAATTGAGATTCACTCGCACCCCATACTCTCTATATAAGTCTGAGCGAATTTCGTTAACAGTCTTGTCGATATCTCCCCTTAAACCATCCATTACAATTGAGGATGTCAAGGTGGATGAGAAACAATTAGAAGAAACTAGACATGTAATTGAAGTATTTATACGTGGTATATTTGCCCTTAGCCGCCTTCTTTTCCTTGCTCTTCGTACTCCAATAACACACTACACTTGACCCTGTTTCATCCTTAGTCACCCAAGATACAATCACTGCTTTTCCCACAAGATCACTTTGTGTAATATGTGTTGGATATGATTAGTTTTGATGATGTCTTATGTTTTATGTAGATGCCATTATTAAGAGCAAAAAATTTACATACTACATTTATCTTCTACTTTGAGTAAGTCTTATATTTAATGTAGATGTGAAGTTCAATGTTGAAGAATGATCAAGAAAGTAGATTGAAGAAATAAGTTCTTGCACACAATATAATGGGAATATCAGAATATAAAGGAAGCAAGAAGTTCTCAAAGGATTTTGGGAATAGTCAAGAAGAAGAGGAAATATTGAAGAAAGTAGAACTTGCAAGAGAATGATAAGTCTAAGTTGAATGACGAAGAACAATCAACAAGAAGATCAATAAAGAAGTATTGAATTAGAGAAAGAAATTGAATCAAAGAAGATGTGAAGTCAAATGATATGGAATGATCAAGAGAAGAGAAGGAAGAAAGAGTTGAGTTATGGAAAATGATCAAGAGAAGAAGAAAGAAAGGAAGAACTTGCTAAATGGAATGAAGATATAATTATTCAAGTTCTTATATATATTGAAGCTAGAAGACTCCAAGATCATATGGAAGTTGGAATAGCTCAATTTGGAGTTAAAGTTAGAAAAAATCAGCTTCAGGATGAGAAAACTTGAGTTTCCAAGTCAAAACTCGAGTTTCCTGCTTTGCTACAATGAGTTGCTCTTCCAGTATGAGAAAACTTGAGTTTAAGACTCAAAACTCGAGTTTAGGAGTCAAAACTCGAGTCAGCCATCTCAAAACTCGAGTTTCCAATGTCTTCAGCATCTCTGGCGTCTCTGGACAAGCAAAACTCGAGTTTCCAAGCACAAACTCGAGTTTAGGACTCAAAACTTGAGTTTCCAAGTGAAAACTTGAGTTTACAGCATGATTAGCTCTTCAGCAACTCTATTTCACGTTCAGCTCGGGCGAGGTCTGGTAATTCGATGATATCTCCAAACCAGAGATCGGATTGAGGTGAAATCAGTGGCATATGAAACTAGACTCCCAATGCGTCATTTTGATATAAAATTCAAGCCCAAAGGAGTTCAGATCAAGGAGCTATGATTTTTACAAGTTGCCACAAGAATCAACGTCACAATCCAGACCCACCTTTGGTATTTTGGGTGTATCTCACAAACGAAAAATCCGATTAAGCTGAAATCAGTGGCATATGAAAGTAGACTCACAGAGCTTTCCATCAAGAGTGGAGCGGACAAAAATGGAGCTTGGACCAGGGAGATATGGCCCTCGAAAATTGACAGTCAGTTCAAGAAGTTGCGAAAACGCTCAACAAAGGCAAAACTCTTTGTAAATACAAAACTCAAGTTTTCGGGTTACAGAGAGCAACAAACTTCAGAGTATCTTCCGAACTCGAGTTTGTAAGTACAAAACTCGAGTTTTGCTCAGGAAGAGAGAAATCCAACACTTGACAACAAAAGGAAAACTCGAGTTTTCAAGTGCAAACTTGAGTTTTCATCTCAGCTTCAGAAAATCAACGTTTCGAAAATCCTGATTCTTCTGATAAACATCCAGATGATTACCCAAATGATTTATAACACTTCTTAACATCATTTATATCATTTGTGTACATGTTTCATATGATCAAAGGGTGTTAAATTGAAGATCAAGAGTAAAGTAAATGCTGATGTCATAGCTGGTTCAGAAAACGAAGTTCTAACGGCTAGTTCCATCTGAGTCTAATGGCTATATTTCTTTATCCAACAGTCATTGAATCTTCTCAACGGTTATACATTGATCTCTACCTATAAATAGAAGACAGATTCAAGCAGAAAAACGCAGAGACAAGAGCTCACATCTTCAATATGCTAATACTCTGTTTTTCACATCATTTACTCTTTGTTTTTCATGTTTAGATAGCTTAGAGAGTGAAGTGATTTGTATTGTTCTTCAGTGTTCATTTATTCACTTCTGAGAGAGAAGATTTATTGTAATCATTCTATCTATCTGAGAGTTACTCAAGATTGGGTAATCTTGAGTGGGAAACTCATTGTATTGGTTACAACTTGTAAGGAGGAGTGAATCCTAGTGGGAGGATTACTTCGAGTACAGAGTGTGTAATCAAGCGGTGTGTTGATTACAGTTTGTAAGGGGGAGTGAATCCTAGTTAGAGGGTTACTTTAGTTACAGAACGTGTAATCAAGTTGGAAGAAGATAGTGAATTGAAAATCCCAAGTGAGGCTTGGGGACTGGACGTAGGTCAAGGATTGGGCTGAACCAGTATAAATCAGTTTGCACATTCTCTTCCCTTATCTCTTACATTTCCAGCATATATGGTTGAATGTGTATACATATTTAAATGTCTAATTATTGCTTTGTAAACCGATTTCAGTGAGTTACGAAAAGATTTTCAAAGTTCCTAAATTTTTATACTTCACCCAATTCACCCCCCTCTTGAGTTCAGCCGGTTCTTACAATATGAACCTAAAATTCAGATCCACCACACATTAAAACTCCAAAACCCACATGCTTCACTGCAATTAAGATTAAGGGTTGTACTATGTTAGCAAGACATTAACACATCGTTTTCAACCAAAAGATCAATCCTAAGGAGAAAAACCATACTTTTATCTATGTAACAACCAAAAGCAGCAAAAGTATAACTTGTTGATGCTAGTCAGCATGCAAGTTTTTTACAGCTTAACATCATCATCCAGACAGTAGATGGAACATACAGGAAAAACTCTCATCTTCAAAACTAGAGCCATAAATGCTGATTCCTCCAGCCCTTGTGGCCATTAGTAGTATCTATTTTAGTCAAAACCGATGAAGCACTCAATGTCTTTGGATGTGTTAAAGCAAACATTGCACAGGCCACTAGAGGAGGTATCCTTCAAGTGCTCAAAGACGTCCCAAACCAGCAACATAGCACAAAGCCTTTAATTTACATCAAAATATTAATGGTCCAAGTGACTAGGATTTCACGCAATATAATAAAATGATTTTAATTTTATAAAAAAGAAAAAGATACTTATGGCTGAATGAGAGTGAGAGATTTAGAGTTGAGCACTTGAGGGATCCCTGTAGTGGCCCGTGAGTGAGAGATTGAGATAGAGAATCTAAGACTAGAGGTAGAGACAAAATATAACACTTAATACTAGATAAGAACAAAATGGGTTTCAAACGCGGATCACTGGGACTAGTTTTGTTCATGCCGCAAAGAATTCCAAAACTGAAAGCAAGAAATAAAGGTATCAAATAAATCTCATGATATAAACACACATTTGAAGAAAAATGAAAGAGAATACTTGAAAAGTGAGAGCGAACATGATTCCCATACAAAATACGCTGTGTTGTGAGGAGAATATGAAAGGAACACTACTACAAAAAATATCAAAAACGTCCTGAATTAGAGGCAATTAACGTCCTTTTTGAGAAAGATGTCTGAGTAGGGGTAGTTATAAAAATTGCAATTAAGGCGTCCTATGACGCCTTAAAAAAGGCGCCCTATATTAAGCATAGGACGCCTTAAAAAAGGTGCCCTATATTAACCAAAGGACACCTCTTTTAAGACGACTTGGTTTAAAAACAAGACGCCTTATAGGCTACTTTAGGCACCCTGTTTTTAAAGCAGGATGTTAATAATATATATAAGGCGTCCTAGAAGTAAATATAGGACACCTTATTTTATAATTTTTTTTTTAAAAACTAGTTTGTTAGCTCATTACAACTGAAACCTGTAAACAGCAAATAACAGCAAGTAAAAACCAACAAAAACTAGCAACAAGGCAAGTTAACAATGCAAATAACAATGCAAGTAACAACGCCTCTTTTAAAACTAGTTCGATAGAACAATGCAAATAACAGCAAGTAAAAACCAACAAAAACCAGGCAAATTGCCAACAACAGCAACAAGGCAAAAACCAACAACAGCAACAAGGCAAATTGCCAGCCAGCCAGCAAGACCAACAACGAACAACAACAAGGCAATTGGCAACCAGCAAGACCAACAACAGCAACAAGCAATTTGGCAACCAGCAAGACCAACAACAGCAAAAACAAACTATTATACTTAAACTGACCAAAAATACAACTTTCAGCTTCGAGTTTCAATTCCAATACACAACAAAGATCACATGTACAGCAACGGCAAAATTCTAAATATGCTTTAAGTTTCAGGGCTATTAACAAATCTGAGTAACCAATTCCACAGAAACCAAGAGTATTAAAGGCGAACAATTCAATACATATCTATATACGTTGAAGAAAATTTGCAGCCAAAGCGTCTCGAACTGTATAGATCTCTTCATTCAAGCACGGAGCCAAACTATCAAAAATCTATAAATTGAAAAAAAAGGTATAAGTTAAACCAATGAAGTGAATGAAATTATTATCATTTGAGAAACACAGAGCGATCACGTACGTTTTGAAAACTTGTATGTCCGCTCCCAACGATTTCGTGCATAAAAAACATAACGTAGTAACCGCACTCAGATTTTCCTGGTTGTTTTTGACACTAATAAATCAAAAGCAAATTGTTAAAACAAATAAAGGCATATCGAAAGCTACCATTGTGTCAATGACATGACTTGAATTGAAACTACTTACTTTCGGATAATACCACTTTGTTCCACCCTTCTTTGCTACTCTAGCAATCGATCTAGCCGCCCTTAATGCTCTATCATTAAAATGGAAATTAATAGACATGAAAACAAATCATATAAATGAAGAAACAATGATTTAGACGAAAATTTACTTACTTGGAAAACATGGAAATCAACTAATTGGATGCAATGATATTAAATTCTAAGCTATTATTTTTTGTGTTTTCTTTATAAAATGAAATGGTTAATGAAATATGAAAGAAGTTGGGAGACTTCTTGGAGAGCTTACCTTAGTTAAGAATTAAACTTGCTTGTGGATTTCTTTAGCTCTTCCTTCCTCTTCTTCTTCTTGACCCTTACGCCTTCAATTTCTCCTTTGGTGTCCTCTGGATGTCCATCCGAAAGTGAATGAATATGATGGAGAATTATTGAATATAGAGAGGTTTAAAGTCGGTGAAAAAAGGGGAAACATATTATAGACTTGAAGTTTCACTTATTTACCATGACACCATTTAGTTCAAATCCAATCCTTCCTTGGCTTTATCTTTGACCAAATGTGTGGTATGGAAAGAGAATTATTGGACCTTAATCAAATGACTTCGGCTGAAGCAAATGGATGCAAGATTTGATATGACCTTATTACTTCTTCATAATCACGATCGCATTCATAGCTATTGCTTAGAATTATTATTAAAGAACTACTTGATGTGTGAAATGTATTGATGAACTAATGCAAATGTATCTTTTAATATGAATGCACAATGGTAATACTCAAATCTCCCACACAAACCAGTAATTACATAGCAAGCATAGTCTCAATGAATTAATAGGAAATGCACAAATGAAAATCATCCAATCACAAAAATCCAAACTCAATCACAATACAATCAGTCTTTTTTTTCTTAATGAATAATCAAAATGATACTAGCAAAATAACCAAGTCATACATTAGTTACAAAACAGAGAAGAAACAAGGACAATTGCTAAGAGAGGAAAAAAGGTTCGCACAGAGGGAGGGACAACATGAACAGAAAAGAAGGCAAAGGAATTCAAAAAAGAGTTGATTTCATGATAAATGATATTAGCATTCAAATCTTAGCTTAACAATATGGAGTTCAAATAACTTATAACAAAATCCTACTAAAACTACCTTAGGTCTTGGTTAGAAATTACAATAACAACAAGAAATTCATAGAGGAACTAAGAAAAATTCTCCTAATTTAAGCTCTAGAACTCAAACCAAATCCCCAATCCCTAAAGCAGTGAGAGACTAACCAATCAAAACCAAATGAAATAGAATCAGATCGAGAGAAAGAATAAAGCATGGGCAAAAAGATTAAAAACAATACCTGAAGTGAACACTGAAGTTAGGGCACAAAGAACGGGCTCGTCAGACAAAGGAGAAGGGGGAGGCACCGGAAACAAAGATTGCAACCCGACGGACACCGCGAAGATGGAAGACAGAGGAGACGGCGCCGTCGTATGTGCACAATGTGAGGGCAAAATGAAAGCAGGGGAAGAGTAAGGGTGAGCGCGCGATCGATTGGGGAATTGGCTAGGGTTTTGTTCGCCCTGAATGAGAGAGTTGGGGGGAGGGGATTGAGTGTGCGAGGAGAGGAGTGAATAACCTGATTAGTGTGAGAGCGGAGAGCCTATCGAGGAGACGAGTGAATATCGATATGAGTAAAACAAATTTAATTATATTTTTCGGCGACCTGAAAATTGCCTAAGGGCGCCAAAAATTTCACTCAGGCGTCTTATATATTGTATCAGGGCGCCAAAAATTTCATTAAAACGTCCTGTACATTGACTCAGGGCACCGAAAAATTAATTAAGACGTCCTGATACATAGTTAGGGCGCCAAAAAATTAATTAAGACGTCCTGTACTCGTCTTAGGGCGCCAAAAAATTCATTAAGACGTCCTGATACATATTCAGGACGCCCAAAATTAAAAAATTACTAGTAGCTGGCGCTAAAAAAATTCCCCAAATGGCACCATGGCGCCAAACAATTAAATTTTGGCGCTAAGGAATGCATTTTAGGCGCCTTGAAATTATTATAGGACGCCTTAATAAAATTTAGGCGCCCTAATTTATTGTTTAGGACGACAAATACAAAGAATTCAATAAATTAATTACCAGAATGCCACTGCTTTCACTTTTAACTTCCTTTTAAAAAATCAGAACGCCTTTTAAGGTAGTAGTACTCCTTTTTTGTAGTAGTGGAAAAAGAAATTTGACAGACTGAACACAACCAATTTTCGGATTGTGTGGTGTGATGGGAGAAAATGGGTAGAGTTACCTAAGAAGTTGAGAGAAAACTGGCGAGATGCGAACGAAATTGGAGTCTGGGATGGCCGGCGGGAGAGAAGAAGAGTGGAGACAATCACAAGAGAGCGAGCAAGGTGAGTGTCGTCGGCGTTGGAAGAGTAAAATTAAAACTGAAGAAGAAAGAGGGCAAAATAGTCATTTTACAATTCGAATTAATATCATAAATGTCCCTTGGGATTTTTTTGGGATTGTTTTGGTCCTTTAGGATGACAATGATTTTCCCATATATATATATATATATATATATTCATTTTTTCCCCTCGTGTGGGGTGTGTGTATAATTCTTTATGACGTTGATGTTGACTCTTTTTGGTTATTGTTTCCTTTTATTTTATAACGTTAAGGTGTAGATTAACCAATAAAGTGTTACGCTAGGAGAATCTGGCACAAAAATGTTTTGAAGGTGTCAAAAATACCAATGAACAATTGAAAGAAAGTAAAGATACCAATGAAGAAATAAATTCTGATGAAAGTAGTACAATTCCCATTTTGGTCTTTTCGCTCCCTTTCAATTGTTCATTGATATTTTTGATACCTTCAAAACATTTTTGTGTCAGATGCTCCTAGGTAACACTTTGTTGGCTAACATGCAGTTTAAACCCTATTTTATATTATTTTTTTGGGGTTTGTTGTCTTTGCCAAGTCTAACTTATGACCTCTTGGATGAGGGTCAAAATACTCTCAACCTCAGGCACAACCTCATTTTATCTAGCTTGGACCTTAAAGGTGGAATATCACCTAGAGGGAGGTGAATAGGTGATCTCAAAAATTCTTTTGATGTACGATGGATAAACGATGAAAGCAGTAAGAAAAGTAAAGAGAAATGACACAGAGGAATTATACTGGTTCGATCCAACTCTTGACCTACGTCCAGTACCCAGATACTCTGGGATTTTCTACTATCACTCAAGAAAAATTACACACTCTGTAACTCAGGATGATTCTTTCTCCCTAGGACTCACTCCCCTTTACAAGTTATAATTGTACACAATCAGATACACACTCTATACTCGAAAGTTATCCTCTCTCTAGGATACACTCCCCCTTACAAGTTGTACTCTGATTACCCAATCTCCAAGTCCCACGACTTGAGATTCTTACAATGAATGATATACACGAAAATGAACTCTCTCACAGAGTAGATGTCAATAAATACTGAGGCTCAATAATATCCAGAGATATAAACAGAATAAAGATTGATCGCTTTGAGTGCTTTGTATATGTATGCGTTTTTTGTACCACCTGATGAATTCAAACCTGACCATTTATAGTTGTTGAAGATTGAAGAAATATCCATTGAGTCTCTTTAAAATGACTGTTAGAGATGAAGTAGAAGAGTCGGAATAATCGCCATCATTATTCCTCTAATGGTGATTATGACCGTTGAATAATCGCCGTCATTATTCTTGTAATTGTGATTATGACCGTTGAGTAATCTGCGTCATTATTCCTGTAATTGTGATTATGACCATTGAAACCCAGCAAAGGAAATGAAATATTCTTGCCTAGAATGTTGCAGAGGTATGTCTGTTGTTGAGTTTCTTGAATAGGCAAGTTTAATGAATTTCGGATTGCTTTGATCGATATCCTGTGTTGATCGTTATTCTATTAATCTGTAACTCATTAACAAATGGATTAAAAGCAATTAAGAATAGTAATGAGTAATGATGTGAGGAAATAAAATCATAATCAATTGAATTTGATTTTCCGGAGACGGTGATTTTTGAAAACATAGAAGATTAACTCTTAGTTAAAGAGTTGATGCCTAGAGGTATTGACTTGAGGCAAGAAAATAAATGACTTGGGACAAGTTAACTTTATAAGAGAATTAAAGTTTGGAAGAATTTAACCTAAAGCTTTGACTAGAGGCAAATTTGTTTTCCACAAGTTAAAAATGAAAGTCAAAGGAAATTACAATTTGACTTGAGATAAAAAATAATTGACTCTAGTAAGTGACTAGAGGTAGTCACTTGATATTCAAGAGTCAAAGACTCTCTTCGTAAAAGACGAGTTGCAGGTTTAACTTGATTCAAATAAATAATTGCCTTGAGTCAATGACTTGAGTTGATAAATAATTGACTAGAGTTGATGACTTGAGGCACTAACTTGATAAACAAAAGTCAAGTGAAATTCCTTTCGAAATTCCCAAGTTTAATTTTCTAACTTGAAGCTTGAAAGTCATGCCTTGAGTTAATGACTAGAGTCATTAACTTGATGTGCAAAAGTTAAAGTCGATGGCTTTGAAAAATTTGCAAGTTGATCTCTTAACTTGAAGTTTAAAAGTAATTGCCTTGAGTCATCAACTTGATATGCAAGAGTCAAAGTCGATGCATTCAAAAAACTAGTGAATTAAAAGCTTAACTTGATATGAAGAGTGAATGACTTGAGTTAATGACTTGAGTCATTAACTTGAAATGCAAAAGTTAAACCCGATAATTTCTAAAGAAATGACCAAATGAAAGATTGACTCGAGTTAATAAGTGAATGACTTGAGTCATCAACTTGATTTTCAAAAGTTACACCCGATGCTTTCAAAAGAGATGGCCAAATGTAGACTTAACTTGAGTTAATAAGTGAATAACTTGAGTCACTGACTTGAGTCCTCAACTTGATCTTCAAGAGTTAAAGTCGACATTTTACAAAGGAATAGAAGGTTTAACTTGAGTCAATAAGTCATGATTTGAGTTAATGACTTGAGTCATCAACTTCATATTCACAAGTCAAAATCGATAGTTTCAAAATCTCAAGATGACTCGAGGCAATTAAATAATTGATTGGAGTTAACAATATTTATTTAAATCTTTTCCATCATTTAACTAGAGGCATACATGGATTTAACTAGAGGCTTGCATAGATTTAATTTATTAACTCTAAGGCAAAACCATTTTAGCTCAAGCCAACCAATGTAAAACTTCCAAACACATTATAGATTCAAGTTAACTATATAAAACATGATTTAACCACCATGAATTTATTAATTTATTTATATTATATTTGTTTTCATGCATCAAAACATAAAAAACATAGAGAACTAACAGACCTCAGTGCTAAGTTCCCTTATTAAAACTTAACTTAGGATGTTAGGTAAACGATTTAATGTCTTCAGACATGAAATGTATATACCTTTGAATGATCTAATGATCTTTTGCGTAGGCAAGATGCAACTCTTGATATAACCCGTGATGAGTGGAATATAATTAACTTCTTTGATGCTCTTTCAAAGAGAATTTGACTATTACTAGAGTTTCAAACAAACCTCTCCAAGCTTAGGTCCAAACTTCAAATTACAAACGCGAATATGAGAAATACATCATTGAAGGAACTGAGGTGCAAAAATGAGTAAAATGGAAACAGTGAAAGGAACGGGAAAATCCAAGGATACATATGCGTGAGATTGTGTGTGAGGAGTGATGAGAATTGGAATGAAATGAAGGCGAAGGCTGGGGATTAGGATTTATGGTGGAGGGAGTGTCACTGGATGGAGCAAGGATCGGCAGGTTTTTGATAATAAACGACTGTGTAACAAAGGGCAGAGGGAGGCGTAGTGTAGCAAGAGGGACATAAAAGCCAAGGAGGGCACTGACCGTAGCAGCTCACAGCAGCAGCACAGTGACTATGGCACGTGTAGCTGCGGCATCTGGAACACGCCTTGCAGCCACCCTCACACTTGTGGCTCCCACACTTGCCACAGTGCTCATATAATATCCCGAATTTTGGACCTAAAGTCTAGGAAATTAGCATATTTTTGAATGACTACTAGGCCTTATTTTTAGAGGAGACAATTTTGGAATCAGTATTTTATGAAAACAAATGAGATTAATAATAATTAGTACCTAAACTCTCCTCATTTTTCCGTAATTACCTCTCTTTCTTATGAAATGTATCATTATAATATTATAATATTATATATAATATTTTATTATTATAATATAAATATATATATAATAATATAGGTAGTGGGCGGTCACGCCGCCCACATTATAAGAAAGAGGGGAGGGGGTATGTAATATATAATATATATATATATTATAATAGGTAAGTGGAGGTAGTGGAGGATAAGTGGACATTATTATATATTTAGAAAGAATTACATAGAATCACCCATAGTTGAAATTACGCTCAATGACCCATTTTCCAACACTATAAATAGGCCTCTCTCCATTTCATTCTTCACCAATTCCTAGAACTTCTAGAGAGAGATTTTAGAGAGAAGGAGGAGTCTAGAGAATTTATCAAGCTTTGGGTAAGTTCTTTGGTCTCTAGTCTTAAGATTTGGTAGTTTCTTTCGGTAATTATAATAGGAATTCCTGATAGAGTTTCTTCTGAGTATGCTCTGTGGCTGCAGCTTAGTCTGATCTGTCACATCAGAAAAGAATTATTCTTGTTCAGTAAATACTATTTACCGAACAGTAAAAAAAAAATTATTATTATTAATCGGCATAGTAAATATTATTTATCGTCGTAAAATATATTTACAGGTGTGGTGAAAATTATTTACTATTCACGTTAAATATTATTTACTGGCACAATAAAAATTATTTACCGGTACGGTAAAAATTATTTTTACTGGTACTATTCACATGAATAGTGAATATCCAACATAGTTTCCGCAAATGCTGAAAATTAATGGTCACTGATAAAAATGATATTATAGGATATCTGTGAACCTTTACCGCTGCTGCTGTTATACCGCTGTTTTCCGTTAGAAGTACCGTTTTCGTCAAACGTACCAAAACATCATCAACGAAGGTACGGACGCGTATTGTAACACTAACTCTGATGCTTATGGTATGCTTATATGTGATAGATAGTCTGAAATTCTGTTTTTGAAAATTGATCATACACATACATCTTAAAACGGGTTATAGTCGTGATAATGCCGTTATGTTTTCCTAGCGCTGAGGACACGGATGTACACCGTGGCACTGGAAGATAGTGCAGACTGTAATAACATACATGTTGCAGTGGCCGTGTAATGTTATTATGTGAATATATGAATATTGTATGTGATTAAATGCTGTTTTGCCATGGATATCTGTCATACATATTTGATACATAAGCATGAGGTTAACCGTTACCTGAGGTTCAATGGTAATTGAACCTCAGCTCTGACTTTAGGCCCAGGAGCCTCAGGAGGTCAGACCGAAGATAAGGGTAAGCAGATAGCATGACGGAGCGAACGAGGAGATTCTGTTGAAATTTTTATCTTACCGACTTTTTGAATATTTGGATATTTTGGATGACTGTAACAGTACACAGATATATCATTATTGAATGTTATTCAGTTACTCATTTTCTCGACTCTTCCGATGCTCTACTCTGATAAACCTTTTTGAAACTCTGATAATTTTATTTCAAAAACGCTTTATAAAACGGGGTGTTACATTTTGGTATCAGAGCCAGGTTCTGGCCCAAAGTTAACTATGTTACTCCAGACAATTTGGTGTCTAGAATGGGTTTTGTGGTTGGCAATCAGTCCCCGTGAATTCGGTGAGCCTTCCATAAATACACCGGCCTGGCCAGACTGTTTGAGTAATGGAGTTAGGTTTGGAGTTTTTCAAAAAGTATTTTCCGGCTAGAACTTGGCTCAGTTATAAGAAACCATTGGTGCCGAAGGCAAGGCTAGTCTATGTGGATCGGTCAAGCAGTCGCCATAGAGTTGGTGAGACCCCCATGATAGACACTTACCTGGCCAATCGGTTGAATAACTGAGTTGAGCTCTAAGCCGTAGTTTTGAAACACATTTCGAAAAGAGTACTGATATAACTTCGGTGTACATGTTGCAGGAAAATAGTAGTTGATTCTAGTTCACCCTTAGGGAGTAGATTAGAGTATTTGGTAAGATTGTAATGAAGTAACTAAGATGATGAACTACACCTTGACGTTGTAAAATATTTGACATGATGTTTTGTCTTTATCTTGTCTTTCTCTAATGATCTATCTATTACTCGTCGAAATTAGACTAATGGCAACCTTAAGAGGAGCTGGAGCTCCCCGAGGCCGAGGCCGAGGTAGAGGCCGAGGCAGAGGTCGGGGTAGACAAGCACGAACCGTACCTATACATGAACTAAATCAGCAGGAACCACCACCACCACCTGTTCGTGATGAGATCCAGGAAATGAGGCGTATAGTCCAAGAACAAAGGGTCCTCATTGAGACACTCCTTGCTAACCAGCAGGGAGGACAAAATAAAGAACAAAGCAGGGAACGACAAGCTGATGATGAGGAGCAACAAAATACCGAAGAAGGAGAAAATCGTGACAATCAGAATGACGAACGGAGCCATGCATCTGAGGGATTCAACCGATCCCAATCACAACCCCGGCAGCAGAGAGCAATGGCAGAACTACAGCGACCAAACAGAGTGGTCGAAAACACCCAATATTGGGTAACACAATTCTGCAAGCTGAAACCCCCAGCCTTCCGAGGTAAACTTGACTCAGCAGAAGACTGGTTGATGCGCTTGGACAAGATCTTTGAGGTCTTGGAATGTCCTGAAGACAGAAAGGCACAACTGGCAATTTACAAGCTGGAAGGAGATGCGGACCGCTGGTGGAAGAGCACTGCAGCAACACTGCGAGCACGTTACTGTCCCGTCACATGGGAAAAATTCAAAGAGAAATTCAATGAACAATATTTCCCACCCTCTGTTCAGATGATGAAGGAGTCCGAGTTTTTGCACATTCGGCAAGGGCAAGAAGAGTCTTTTGACGATTACTATGCCCGCTTCACTAACTTGTCTCGATATTCAACCCACTTCAGGCGAAATGAAGATGAGGGTAGCATGGCGAATCTACTGATTTATGGGTTGAAGTATGAGATAAGGGAGAGGCTAGTGTCACAACAATTCTCCGAGCTGATTCAAGCGGTGGAAGCCTGTCGATTGATTGAGCAGAATCTAAAGGAGCTTAGGAAGACCAGAGCCTTCCATAGCAGTGGTCCCAGTCGTGGCGGTTTTAACCATGGAAACTCCTCGCAGAAGCGGAAGACGACGTGGGGAGATTCCCGTAATGGGAATAAAAGGCCGTACCAACCTGGGCAGCAGAACTTTTCAAGGATAACCAGAGCGTGCCTAAAGTGCGGAAGGTATCACCAGGGGACCAATTGTGAAGGGAAGCTGGTGTGCTACAAGTGCCAAAAGCCGGGACACATCAGCACAAACTGCCCTCAAAAGGCGCTAGAGGCGAGGCCGCAAAACCCAGGTCGGGTTTTCGCTCTTACGAATGAAGAAGCTAGAAGATCTCCCGATATGATCAAAGGTACCATTTCTCTTAATGGAAATCTACTCCAAGCATTGTATGATTCGGGTGCTAGTCACTCGTTTATTTCATATGATTGCGCTGAGCGATTAGGAATGCATGCTCATAGACTACCTTATGATCTGTTAGTAGCTACACCACTAGGTGCGAAATCCTTAGCATCTGATGCATGCCTTAACTGTGTTGCGAGTGTAAATGGACGAGATTCAAACATAGATCTTATCCGGCTACCACTCAGTGGCATCGACATCATTCTCGGTCTCGACTGGTTGACGGCTAACAACGCGATAATCGACTGTGGAAGTAAACAGATATCATTTGCACTCCCGCGCAACCGGAGCAAGGTTGATGGGAGTCTGAGTTATATCTCTATTACAGAAGCAGAAAAATGCATACAGTATGGGTGCCAAGCATACATGGTGTTTTTCTCTGTCAAAGCGGAAGCTGAACCATCACTCCAAGACATTCCGGTCGTCAACGAATTCCCTGATGTATTCCCAGAGGATCTCACTGAGTTACCTCCTGAAAGGGAAGTTGAGTTCGCCATTGAGTTAATGCCTGGAACGGGATCAATATCAAAAGCACCATACCGAATGGCGCCGAACGAAATGCAGGAACTGAAGAAGCAACTTGAAGAACTATTAGAGAAAGGGTTTATCCGACCCAGCGTGTCACCATGGGGAGCCCCCGTATTATTCGTGAAGAAGAAAGACGGAAGCCTACGACTTTGTATCGACTACCGTGAGTTGAACAAGGTAACTGTCAAGAACAAATACCCACTTCCCCGAATTGATGATCTACTTGATCAACTATCTGGTTCCTGTGTATTCTCCAAGATCGATTTGCGATCAGGGTACCATCAGCTTCGAGTAAAGGCCAGTGATGTTCCAAAAACAGCTTTCAGAACCAGATATGGGCATTACGAATTCCTTGTGATGCCTTTCGGATTGACTAATGCACCTGCCGTATTCATGGATTACATGAATCGGATCTTTCGCCAACATCTAGATAAGTTCGTGGTAGTATTCATCGACGATATCTTAGTCTACTCAAAAAGCAGAGAGGAGCACGAAGAACATCTGCGACTCGTGTTAGGAATACTACGTGACAAGCAACTTTTTGCCAAGTTAAGTAAATGTGAATTCTGGCTGCCAGAAGTGAAATTTCTGGGCCACGTCATATCTCGCGATGGAGTTGCCGTTGATCCTAGCAAGGTGGAAGCAGTTCTGGATTGGAAGAGACCCGAGACAGTGACTGAAATACGCAGCTTTTTGGGTCTAGCAGGATACTACCGCAGATTCATACAGAATTTCTCACGTCTCGCCTTACCATTAACAAAGCTTACGAGGAAGAATCAACCTTTTGTGTGGGACGCGGACTGTGAGTCGAGTTTTCAGATACTGAGGGAGAGGTTAACTACAGCACCAGTGTTGACCATCCCAAATCCGGATGAGACTTATATGGTCTATAGTGATGCCAGTGGGCAGGGATTGGGATGTGTCCTGATGCAACAGGGCAGAGTTGTAGCTTATGCCTCTCGTCAGTTGAAGCCTCACGAGTCGAACTATCCTACGCATGACTTAGAACTTGCGGCTATTGTATTCGCCTTAAAGATATGGAGGCACTACCTCTATGGTGCAGTCGTAGAGTTATACTGTGACCACAAGAGCCTGAAATACCTGTTTGATCAAAAAGAGCTCAACATGAGACAACGTCGCTGGATGGACTTACTGAAAGATTACGATCTGGAGATCAAGTATCATCCCGGAAAAGCAAACGTCGTAGCAGATGCGCTTAGTAGAAAGACGGTGCACGCAGCATACATGATGATTCAAGAGCGGAGACTACTTGAAGATTTCAGAGACATGAACCTGTCCAATCAGATTTGCATGAGACACTACGCGCCCGATGACGTGTATCTTGCAAGTCTCCTTGTTAGTCAAGGAAAGTACGATCTAAGAGATGCGGTCGAGGAAGCTCAAAAGCACGACGAATGGGCTATAGCAGCTCGGGAGATGATCTCACGGGGAGAGACTCAAGACCATGACCTATCACCTAGCGGTTTAGTCAGGTACAAGAAGCGGATCTACATTCCAAAGGATGGTGAATTACGACAGAAGATTCTAGACGAGGCTCATAAGAGTAAATATACTCTACATCCAGGAATGGTGAAGATGTACCAGAACCTGAAATCCGAATTTTGGTGGCCCAGGCTGAAGAAAGACGTAACCGAGTACGTGGGTAGATGCTTAACCTGTCAGAAAGTAAAGATTGAACATCAACGACCCCCTGGTCTTCTTCAAGGACTAGAGATTCCAGAGTGGAAATGGGAAAACATTACCATGGACCTAGTGGTAGGTTTACCCAAGATTAGACATCACGACGCGATTTGGGTGATTGTGGACCGATTGACTAAGTCGGCACACTTTCTCCCCATTAGTATTAATTACTCACCAGAACAATTGGCGAGGATTTATATCAAAGAGATCGTAAGACTTCATGGTGTACCTAAGAGCATCGTCTCTGATCGAGACCCGCGATTTACATCCCGATTCTGGGAGGCTTTGCATGCAGAGATGGGAACTAAACTAAGGCCTAGTACGGCTTATCACCCGCAGACCGATGGTCAATCTGAAAGGACAATACAAACGCTAGAAGATATGCTTAGAGCGTGTGTGTTGGACTTCAAAGGCCATTGGGACGAACATCTACCGCTAGCCGAGTTCGCTTACAACAACAGTTACCATTCGAGCATACAGATGGCTCCATTTGAGGCATTGTACGGACGGAAGTGTCGGTCGCCTATATGCTGGACAGAACTGTCGGAACGAGAATTCATCGGGACAGATTTAGTTGACAAAACTTCCAAACAAATCGCACTAATTAAGCAGAGGCTCCTAACAGCACAAAGCAGACAGAAGAGCTATGCTGATAAGAGGAGAAGACCGTTAGAATTTGAAGTCGGAGACCATGTGTTTCTGAAACTATCACCAGTCACTGGTATCGGTAGAACGCTGAAAAGGAAAAAGTTGAGTCCGCGATATGTAGGACCGTTTGAAATCCTGGCCAAACGAGGGCCAGTTGCGTACCAATTAGCCTTACCCCCGAATTTGAGTAAACTCCATGATGTTTTCCATGTTTCCCAGTTGAAGAAATACCAACCTGACCATGACCATGTTATTCAGTATGAGGATGTCGAGGTGCGACATGATAACACTTTTGAGGTTGAGCCAGAGCGAATTCTCGATTATCAGGAGAAACGGCTTCGACACAGAAATATTCCTGTTGTGAAAGTGGTCTGGAAGGGTTTATCTCCTAATGAGGCGACTTGGGAAACAGAGGAAGATATGAGGGAAAGATATCCGGAGTTCATGGCTCAATGTTTAGTTAGTATGGAGTAAATTTCGAGGGCGAAATTTTATTTAACGGGGGGAGAAATATAATATCCCGAATTTTGGACCTAAAGTCTAGGAAATTAGCATATTTTTGAATGACTACTAGGCCTTATTTTTAGAGGAGACAATTTTGGAATCAGTATTTTATGAAAACAAATGAGATTAATAATAATTAGTACCTAAACTCTCCTCATTTTTCCGTAATTACCTCTCTTTCTTATGAAATGTATCATTATAATATTATAATATTATATATAATATTTTATTATTATAATATAAATATATATATAATAATATAGGTAGTGGGCGGTCACGCCGCCCACATTATAAGAAAGAGGGGAGGGGGTATGTAATATATAATATATATATATATTATAATAGGTAAGTGGAGGTAGTGGAGGATAAGTGGACATTATTATATATTTAGAAAGAATTACATAGAATCACCCATAGTTGAAATTACGCTCAATGACCCATTTTCCAACACTATAAATAGGCCTCTCTCCATTTCATTCTTCACCAATTCCTAGAACTTCTAGAGAGAGATTTTAGAGAGAAGGAGGAGTCTAGAGAATTTATCAAGCTTTGGGTAAGTTCTTTGGTCTCTAGTCTTAAGATTTGGTAGTTTCTTTCGGTAATTATAATAGGAATTCCTGATAGAGTTTCTTCTGAGTATGCTCTGTGGCTGCAGCTTAGTCTGATCTGTCACATCAGAAAAGAATTATTCTTGTTCAGTAAATACTATTTACCGAACAGTAAAAAAAAAATTATTATTATTAATCGGCATAGTAAATATTATTTATCGTCGTAAAATATATTTACAGGTGTGGTGAAAATTATTTACTATTCACGTTAAATATTATTTACTGGCACAATAAAAATTATTTACCGGTACGGTAAAAATTATTTTTACTGGTACTATTCACATGAATAGTGAATATCCAACATAGTTTCCGCAAATGCTGAAAATTAATGGTCACTGATAAAAATGATATTATAGGATATCTGTGAACCTTTACCGCTGCTGCTGTTATACCGCTGTTTTCCGTTAGAAGTACCGTTTTCGTCAAACGTACCAAAACATCATCAACGAAGGTACGGACGCGTATTGTAACACTAACTCTGATGCTTATGGTATGCTTATATGTGATAGATAGTCTGAAATTCTGTTTTTGAAAATTGATCATACACATACATCTTAAAACGGGTTATAGTCGTGATAATGCCGTTATGTTTTCCTAGCGCTGAGGACACGGATGTACACCGTGGCACTGGAAGATAGTGCAGACTGTAATAACATACATGTTGCAGTGGCCGTGTAATGTTATTATGTGAATATATGAATATTGTATGTGATTAAATGCTGTTTTGCCATGGATATCTGTCATACATATTTGATACATAAGCATGAGGTTAACCGTTACCTGAGGTTCAATGGTAATTGAACCTCAGCTCTGACTTTAGGCCCAGGAGCCTCAGGAGGTCAGACCGAAGATAAGGGTAAGCAGATAGCATGACGGAGCGAACGAGGAGATTCTGTTGAAATTTTTATCTTACCGACTTTTTGAATATTTGGATATTTTGGATGACTGTAACAGTACACAGATATATCATTATTGAATGTTATTCAGTTACTCATTTTCTCGACTCTTCCGATGCTCTACTCTGATAAACCTTTTTGAAACTCTGATAATTTTATTTCAAAAACGCTTTATAAAACGGGGTGTTACAGCTCACACTTACCGTCGCACTTATAACTGTGGCACTTGCAGAAAGGCTTGCACCCACCGTAGCACGTGGGGCTGCAGCACCACACGCAGGGATGAGCGGGCGGCACCGCACACACTGTAACGACTCTGGGCTTCTCCTTCTCCTCCTTCGGCGGCTTCGGGTCGGGTTCCTTTTTGGGCTTCACCTCTTCCACCGTGAGCACTGTCACAATCCGGAACTTCTTCCTCAGATTCATTCCCAAGCAAACCGTGTCCACGTCGTCCCCGGTCACCACCACTCGATCTTTGCTGTCCCCTTCTATTGCCACCGCACTCACACCTGCACCTCCCCATTTAAATGAAACTCATATTCATTGTTAATTTGTTTATTACTTATATTCATTCACACATAACGATACACATATATATACCTTTTATCATGGAGGCTATTTTCAATGCCTTGTTCTCCCATTCGCCCAGAATATTGAAGTGGCCTTCTTAAACGTAAAAGAAAATTTCAAGAAATTGACCAGCAAGTAATATAATTATAAATAGATCTCACCTTCATGTTCGGATTCGTCGCTGAATTGGCAATAGACTTAAGCTTGTTTTTGTTTTGGCGCGCTTTCGGGCGCGTATGAAGTCCTAGATACAGCGGAAGGAGTGCTTAGCTTTTTTAATTATTATTACTACTACCAGTAGTTATCATTATTCTTATAAGTAGCATTAGGGATTCATTTTGACGAAAGACTCGATTAGAATATAGATACAAGTTCGCTTGGATTCAAACTTAATTTTTTTTTTCTTAGAGGATGATACCGCATGCCACCCTAAAACCAACAACTTGTCAGTTCTCCCTCTTGTTTAAATCACCCCATTTCCAGGGGGGAAAAACAAAGACCACCCCATTAAGATTGAGGAAGTGTGATTTAAGTCATTGAGTCCGTTGAAAAATAAAAAATAAATTCATTGATAGTTGAAATAATAAATAATGTTTTAAAAAATTTAAAGGTGCACAAATTTTAATTAAGAAAAATATCAAAAAATATAATTAACATTACACACTGAACAACTTATTTGATTCAATTTTAAATTCGTGCTAGCATTTTCAACTTGATCATATTTAATTGCCTTATAAAAATATGTGCAAATCAAATAATTGTCATCATTTATATTTTTGTTATTTAATTATATACCTTTAACACCCGTTTTTATTAAGAAAATCAATCTGTTATAAGTCTAAGATTTGAGTTCTTGATCTGAAGTTACATTTTTATCAAGAGTTTAAATAAACACTTTCTTACCATGAGATTGTCGTAATGAGAATGTGTTAGAAGTTAGATCTCGTGAGTTTTACATTTTGTATATTGACCTCGTACATCAAGATAAGAAATGAGGACAATCCGAACAATTAAGTGTGCCATTGAATTCTTCACCACCCGTTGGTGGAAATAAATGTGATAATCGTAATGGGTTCAATGAGGTAAATGAGCCTATGAGCAATATCCAGCTGTGATCAGCGGGTAGCTATAAAAACGCATTGATGAATTTGTTTTTGGGGCAACGCTTGAATTTTGTTTCTTCTTTGTATGACAGACAATGATGAGAACGGAGGACCAAAAATCGAAATGCATGGCATTATGGCACCTGCAATCTGCATCTGTGTGTTTTGCAGGCGGGACATTAGTTTCCTTTGAGCCAAATTATGATTCCATGAATTTTTATAATAAACATTTCCTTTATAGTCATACAGTCCACCATATATTCTTAATTTAATGCATTTGCCTTCTTTATTATTATTTGAAGTTTTTGATACTTTTCACTCCTAGGGCAGTCACACAAGCACATTTTAAAACATGATAATGGCAAATGATAGTTCACAATGTGTTTTTTTAACCCCACCACAGCACCACTCATAATAAGTGCACGTTCATGATGTTTGAATTTGTGTTGTTCTTCTTATGCGAAACAACTTATCCCCGCAAGCAATAGCTTCTAGATGTTATGTAATAAATACATTAACTTCTTTTTTTGTTTGATACATCATGCTAGTGGAGGGGCAGGGTTCGAACTCTAAACATGGGGGAGGGAGGCCAGTTAATATTTGCTCCTATACCACCGCGCTACTAAGACGCTGGCCATTAACTTCTTTTAATTGTAGAGCAAGTAAGCACGAGGCACACGAGGGAAAAAAGTTATTAATGCGGAGACTCCTTACAAAATTGTTAACGTTTAGGACTGAAAAGTCTTATAAGATTTGATATATATCAGAGATCGTATCATATTATATATCATAAAATTCCTTTTAGTAAAATATCGGCTGGAATGTGGGATAAGGGATAATGAGTCATACTTAACCATTATATTTTTATTATTTTATGATGTCATACTTGAGTAATTAACCATTATATTTTTATTATTTTATGATTATTTTAACTTACTTTTTCATTTTTTAAGTCTCTGATTAGGAATAGCTTTTTTAATTACTACTACTACTACCAGTAGTTATGATTATTCTTATAAGTAGCATTAGGGTTTCCATTTGACAATAGACTCAATTAGAATATAGATACAAGTACGCTTGAATTCAAACTTAAGTTTTTCTTCTTATTTTTTCCTTAGAGGATGATACCGCAAGCAACACTAAAACCAACAACTTCTGAGTTCTCCCTCTTGTTTCAATCACCCCATTTTCCGGGGGAAAAAAAATCACCCCATTAAGATTGAGGGAAGTGCGATTTAAGTCATTGAGTCTGTTGAAAAATAAAAAATAAATTCATTGATAGTTGAAATAATAAATAAGGTTTTAAAAAATAGAAAGGTACACCAAATTTTAAATAAGAAAAATATCATAAAATATAATTAACATTGCACACTTAACGACTTATTCCATTCATATTATAAGCGTTTTGTATAAAAAAATTTGCCAAAAATATAAATTCACTTTGAGGGTTATTCAATTTTTTATTTAATATTTTATTCCAATTTAATCACTGTTGAAAAGAAAGAAAGATGAGAGAATGAGGTAAAAATGAATTGTAAAGGTGAACCAAGAGAAAATTTTAATGAAGGTGAACTTACAAATTTTATTAATTTTAAAATATATTTAATTACTTAATTTTCATTTCTTTATAGTTGCCAAATTCGTAAATTAACTCTATGAATTTATTAATTAATTTTACATTTTTAAATTTACAAAGTCTACATCTCGTTAAATTGATATTTTTCATTTATAGCGTAGAAAGTCATGCCAACTCGCTATTAAACTCATGTTAATAGTAAACTCATTAAACCTGCAAGTTCATAGGCAAGTTTACTCTCTTTACGTTTATACTTTATACCTTGCAAAAATCATGCCAGTGAAATTTTAAATTCGTTCTAGTGTTTTCAACATGATCATGTTTAATTGCTTTATAAAAATATGAGTAAATCAAATAATTGTCATTATTTATATATATTTTTTATTTAATTATATACCTTTAACACCCATTTTTATTAAGAAAAGCAATCTGTTATAAGTTTAAGATTTGAGTTCTTGATCTGAAGTTACACTTTTAACAAGAGTTTAAAAAAACACTTTCTTACCACGAGATTGTCGTAATGTCTAATGAGAATGTGTTGGAAGTTAGAACTCGTGAGTTTTGCATTTTGTATATTGAACTCGTACATAATTGAACCAAAAAAAAAAAAAAAACTCGTACATCAAGATAAGAAATGAGGATCCGAACAATTAATTGTGCCATTGAATTCCTCACCACCCGTTGGTGGAAATAAATGTAATTATCGTAATGGGTTCAATGAGGCAAATGAGCCTAGGAGCAATATCCAGCTGCGACCAGCGGGTAGCTATAAAAATGCATTGATGAATTTGTTTTTGGGGCAACGCTTGAATTTTGTTTCTTCTTTGTATGACTGCCAATGATGAGAACGGAGGACCAAAAATCGAGATGCATCGCTCCTACAATCTGCATCTGTGTATTTTACAGGCGGGACATTAGTTTCTTTTGAGCCAAATTATGATTCCATGAATTTTTATAATAAACATTTCCTTAATAGTCATACGATCCAACATATATTCTTAATTTAATGTGTTTGTCTTCTTTATTATTATATGAAGTTTTCGATACTTTTCACTCCAAGCACATTTCAAAACATTATACGGCAAATGATAGTTCATAATGTGTGTGTGTGTGTTTTTTTTCCACCAATCATAATAAGTGCACGTTCGTGATGTTTGAATTTGTGTTGTTCATCTTATGCGAAACAACTTATCTCCTCAAGAAATAGTTTCTAGGTATATCTATGTTTTGGATCATTCCGAGTTGTCCACTAAGGGACTATATCTATGTGTTATGTAATTTTTTTTTTGGTAATAAAAAGTTTTAGAGGGGTTCGGTATCAGTCCCTCACTAAAGTCAGGGCATGGCCCCGGGCTCTATGAGCACTTATTGGGGACTTACGAGATCGCCTACCAAAGGAGTCCCAACGACGGCAGAGAGGATCGAATCCACGACTTAAGGGCCTAGTCCTGAATCCCTTACCATCTTTTAGTTTTAGTTGTAATAAATACATTAACTTCTTTTAGTTGTAGAGCAAGTAAGCTAGAGGCCCAATTGTCCAAAAAAAAGCTAGAGGCCCACGCGGAATTTTTATTTATTTATTTATTTTTAATGCGGAGAGTCCTTACAAATTTTTTAATGTTTAGGACTGAAAAATCTTTTAAGATTTGATAAATATCGAAGATCGTATCATATTATATATTATAAAATTCCTTTTAGTAAAATATCGGCTGGAATGTGGGATAAGGGATGATGAGCGATAGTTGAGTAACCATTATATTTTCATTATTTTAAGATTATTTTAACTTACTTTTTTTAAAAAAATTATTTTAAGTCTCTGAATAGGAGTAGCTATTTTTAATTATTATTATTTTTTGACATAAAAAATTTATGAAAAGGGTTGGGTTGGCAGGGCGAAATCTCCTTTCCTCTTAGGTGATACCGATATTAGACAGGGCCAGTTGTCTATTATCCTCAGACGTTAACCTAAGCACCTAGGAGTTAGAATGTCTCTCCCAACGCTTTGACCAATTCTAAGCTCGAACCCCCTCTTTTTGGTGAGAGTGTCAGAGCCCTTTGCCAATTGAGCTTAAGGACAAGAGTTTTTTTTTTTTTTTAAAAAAATTATTATTAATACAACCAGTCGTTATCATTTTTCTGATAAGTAGCATTAGGGTTTCATTTTGACGATAGACTCAATTAGAATATAGATACAAACGCGCTAAGATTCAAACATAAATTCCTTTCTTCTTCTTCTTTTTTTTTCTTAGAGGATGATACTGCATCCCCCCAATGTCTCTCCCAACGTTTTGACCAACTCTAAGCTCGAACCCCCTCTTTTTGGTGAGAGTGTCAGAGCCCTTTGCCAATTGAGCTTAAGGACAAGAGTTTTTTTTTTTTAAAAAAAATTATTATTAATACAACCAGTCGTTATCATTTTTCTGATAAGTAGCATTAGGGTTTCATTTTGACGGTAGACTCAATTAGAATATAGATACAAACGCGCTAAGATTCAAACATAAATTCCTTTCTTCTTCTTTTTTTTTTTCTTAGAGGATGATACTGCATCCCCCCCAATGTCTCTCCCAACGCTTTGACCAATTCTAAGCTCGAACCCCCTCTTTTTGGTGAGAGTGTCAGAGCCCTTTGCCAATTGAGCTTAAGGACAAGAGTTTTTTTTTTTAAAAAAAAATTATTATTAATACAACCAGTCGTTATCATTTTTCTGATAAGTAGCATTAGGGTTTCATTTTGACGATAGACTCAATTAGAATATAGATACAAACGCGCTAAGATTCAAACATAAATTCCTTTCTTCTTCTTTTTTTTTTCTTAGAGGATGATACTGCATCCCCCCAATGTCTCTCCCAACGCTTTGACCAACTCTAAGCTCGAACCCCCTCTTTTTGGTGAGAGTGTCAGAGCCCTTTGCCAATTGAGCTTAAGGACAAGAGTTTTTTTTTTAAAAAAATTATTATTAATACAACCAGTCGTTATCATTTTTCTGATAAGTAGCATTAAGGTTCCATTTTGACGATAGACTCAATTAGAATATAGATACAAACGCGCTAAGATTCAAACATAAATTCCTTTCTTCTTCTTCTTTTTTTTTCTTAGAGGATGATACTGCATCCCCCCCACCCCAAAAAAAAAAAAAAAAACCAACAACTTGTTAGTTTTCCCTCTTTTTCCAATCACCCCATTTTCAGGAAAAAAAGAAAAAGAAAAACAAAGACCACCCCATTAAGATTGTGGAAGTGTGATTTAAGTCATTGAGTCTGTTGAAAAATAAATAATAAATTCATTGATAGTTGAAATAATAAATAATATTTAAAAAATAGAAAGGTACACCAAATTTTAAATGAGAAAAAAATAAAAAACTAAAATAAAATAATAATTAACATTACAGGCCCAACGACTTATTTGATTCATATTATAAGCGTTTTAAATAAGAATTTTTTGTTAAAAATATAAATTCACTTTGAGGGTTATTCAATTTTTTTTTTAAAATATTGGGTTAAGGTGCAAAAATACACATGTGTTTTTCTCTGAGGAGCGCCCAGTAGCAAATGCTTTTCTTGGGTGCAAAAGTGCACACGTGCTTACAAATTAGGTGCAAAAATATCGTTTGACTATTAAGTTTGACTTTGACCGATGACATGACATTTCAAAGGTGCAAAAATACACATGTGATTTGTCAAGAAGAGCGCCCAACAACAATTTTTTTTAATTTAATAATTTTATTTTAATTACTACCGGGTGCTAAAAAGATATTTAGAATACTGACCTGTACTGAAAAAATACTTCATAATCTTGAAAAATTATTTTTAGATCTGAAAAAAATATTTCAAGGTACTAACTGGTACTAAAAAGATACTTTGAAGTATTTTTTCTATACCACTCAGTATCCTGAAAGTACTTTTTAGTACCAGTCAGTACCCTGAAATATTGTTTTTAGTATCCTTTTAGTACTGGTAAACACTTGAAATATTTTTTCAAGATCCTAAAATAATTTTTCAAGATTATGAAGTATTTTTTCAATATCAGTCAGTATCCTTTTAGTACCGGTCAATACTTGAAATTATTCTTCAAGATCCTAAAATAATTTTTCAAGATTATAAAGTATTTTTTTCTGTACTAGTAAGTATCTGAAAAAAATATTTCAGGGTATTGACTAGTACTAAAAAGTACTTTCAGAATACTGACTGGTACAGAAAAAATATTTCAAGTATTGACTGGTACTAAAAGGATACTGACTGATACTGAAAAAAATATTTTAGGGTACTGACTGGTACTAAAAAGTACTTTCAGGATACTGACTGGTATTGAAAAAATACTTCATAATCTTGAAAAAATATTTCAAGTATTGACCGGTACTAAAAGGATACTGACTGATACTGAAAAAATATTTGATAATCTTGAAAAATTATTTTAGGATCTTGAAGTAAAATTATTAAATTAAAAAAAATTGTTGTTGGGCGCTCTTCTTGACAAATCACATGTGTATTTTTGCACCTTTGAAATGTCACGTCATCGGTCAAAATCAAATTTAGCAGTCAAAGTCAAACTTAACGGTCAAACGGTATTTTTGCACCTAATTTATAACCACGTGTGCACTCTTGCACCCAAAAAAAGCATTTGTTACTGGGCGCTTCTCGGAGGAAAGCACATGTGTATTTTTGCACTTTAACCCTTTAATATTTTATTTTTTATTCCTGTTTAATTATTGTTGAAAAGAAAGAAAGATGAGAGAAGGAGGTAATAGTGATTTGTAAAGGTAAACCAAGAGAAAATTTTGATCAAGGTAAACTTACAAATTTTTATTAATTTTAAAATATCTTTAATTACTTAATTGTCATTCCTTTATAGTTGTCAAATTTGTGAATTAACTCTATGAGTTTATTAATTAATTTCACTTTTCTAAACTTACAAAGTCTTAGTCGTGTTAATTCGATATTAAATTTTTTCTTTTATAGATGACAAAATCGTGTCTACTTACTATTAAATTCATGTTAACTGTAAACTCAATAAATATGTGAGTTCATATGTAGGGGCGGAGGTAGGGGGTGCTAGAGGTGGCCCCTGCCCCCTAAAGTTATACGATATGACCTAGATTTTTTGGAAATTATATTTTAGCCTTATACAAATTTCAACATTTTCATTTTAGTTCTTACTATTTTTTTTGTGAGGGCCTAAAATAAAGATATTGAAACGTTTTTGGCTGAAATATAATTTAACAAAAATTTGGGTTCTATTTTGTAATTTTCACCCCCTTAATTGTAATTTTAGGCTCGGCTACTATTTATATGCAAGTTTGACATTTTATTGTCCTAACAATTATACTTTTATACCTTACAAAATCATGTCAATTCAATTTTAAATTCATACTAGTGTTTTGAACTTGATCATATTTAATGGCTTTATATATAAAGTTCATAAAAATTTCTCTGGTCAGTATAATAAATTGTTGATGTTAAAGGATATACTTTTAATTTTTATCTAATTTCTCTTTGTGGACGACTGTTCAATTATTACTGGCCAAAAGTCGAGTGACGAGTGTGGCGAAATCACCTGAATGTGAGCATCCACAGAAGGCTTTTGGCTGGGCTGCCAGGGATACTTCTGACCATCTTTCTCCTTTTTATACCATGTGCTCTTTTCGAGATAGCAATCGGGAAATTCAGCCCTACCTTTTAAGGTTTTTGTTGTTGTTGTTGTTGTTTAGATGAAAACGGTGTTTCCCATTTGCGCGTAGCAATTTTACAAAACTGCTTTGCCTGATGAGCAATATATGTTTTAGCTTTACAACATCTTATCTTAGTGTCGTGATATATTTTGGTGATTATTCTATAGCCAGATACCATTGCAGCCCGACTTGATGCTCACAGACTATTTTCTGTGTTCTAATGGCTGCCCGCTATGGCATTATTGAATGGGCGGGACACCATGATGTCGTCTCCGACTTTTCACGCAGACAGTGGCGGAACCAGGATTTAATGTTTGTGGGTGCACAATTAGTGGTGAAATTCGGGGATGCTACCCCCGAATTTTTTTTTAAGGAAGATAAAAAGCAACTCACTCCTTCAAAAAGTTTAGGATAAGAAATAGGGTTCAATTGAATGTATACATTGACAAATCAACTCTAACAAGCAAAGAAAAATAAGATGTTTCTATCTGTTTCAGGACCAAGAAAAGTGGCAAAAATCCCAACATAATATTAAATGAATGCATACCTATAGATGATTGTATGCTAGCAGTAATATGAAAATGAAAAGGGAAGTGAACTCACAAAATGATCATTTCCACAACTCAAGAGAAGATCAGGATGTACTACATTGACTTCTTTACATTTTTCATGAAAACTAATGACCACCCTATATCTACAAAAATCAATTGCACATCTAATAAGAATCAGAAGATCCGTGAGTTATGAAAAACTTCCATACCATTGTAATGGCAGATATAGGCGCACACCAGTACAGGAGCCGCAGTGAACAAACAACTAACATGAAATCTGTAATGACAGGAAAGAGTCGAGGCATCCCTATACCTCCTTTTATAATCTTGACAATTGAAATTCCCATGACAATGAATGAACATTTACCGGTGAAATGAATGAAAGTAACAGCAAAGATAGAAACTTTTTCAGTTACCAGGCATTTTACACAGATAGCAAGGCTTCATTGGGCAATCGATATAAGTTGCTCCCTTAAATCCCGACTCATGTCCTGGCTTCTTGCATACTTAAAACATCATTAACAATAAAAACCCCAAAATCGAGAACAACCACCTCAAAAGAATGATATGATTCACAAATAATGACAGGATTGTGTTAATTTTTATTCACTCTGTCTCAAGGTCTTGACCAGATATATAATTATAGCACACACATGAATGAAAACACTACTACAGAAATTAGCTTTTACTTCCCTGATTAGAGTCCTATTAATAAAAAAGGAAGTAAAAAAAAACGCGGTGGCATTTTTGTAATTAGTAGGTGACTTTTGGAGTCTAATTTTATTTCTTGAACGCCAAAAGTGTAGTTTTGGCACCAAAAACAAGAAAAAAGTACGCCCAAGCGAAAAAAAAAGAAACAATTTGGAGTCTAAGTCTCAGAATTAGACTCCCTAGGTCGGTATTTGGAGTCTAAATGCAAGAATTAGACTCCTTAGGTCATTTTTCCCCACCCCAAAACCCATTCCCGTGTTGTCTCCCACGCACATATCCATCGATTCTCATTCTCTCGAATTTCTTCTCAACCCTAGTCAACCTTGTTTCTTTCCTCACTCCGTTGTTGCTCCGTCGTCCCCTCTCCACCGCAGCTCCTCCGATCTCCGTCCTCTCTCTCACCGTTCTCCTTGCCTCCTCTCTCACACCATTGGACCCTCGTGGTCCTTTTCGTGCTCGTTGCCGTGGACATCACCGCCTTTTCCTTGGTCGCCGCTGTTGCCATCGCACCTTCAGGTACAAGTTTTTGGTGTGAGAAATAAAATAGTAAATGCTCGTGCTTTTGATGAAAAGACCGGAAAGATTGTTAATGCTCGTTCCAAGACCTTCGACTGTGGTTTGGGTGCCTCTTCGTCTACAAAATTGGGATGAATCTGTGCTTTGGATGTTTGGCTACAAAATTTTCATGTTTTTCTCCGTTCGTGTATAGGGGCATTGGAGTTCGAACAAATTGCTTTTCTAAAGGTTTTTTTTTTCCCCTTTGTGGAGTTTTTCAATTTCTATTTTATCTTGATGGAAGGCATTTTTTTACACGTTATTTTTTATTTCCCAGTATACAGAACGAACGCGCATGAGTTGGATTATCAGAATATGATTGGGTTGATGGACTAAGGCTCTTTTCTGTGATGAATGCTTTCAATTGACTGACATAGGGAGCACTACAAATAGATGTATTAAACTGGACATCTGCATCCGTATCAACTTTGATGAGTTTTGTTCAGGACAGTCCCTTTTTCTGTCTTTCATTCTTGGCCCTTTTGTTTGACGTGGCTGTGTAAGGTTGTAGGTGATTCTGTTTATCTAGTTGCTTTAGATCTTTATCAACATGGGCAGTTCACGAATTGACATTGATTTAAGTAATAGGATTTTAGCATATGGAGGAGTAATGTGCAGGGATGATGACCTAAATTGGGCCAAGTGAAAATTCAATAGCTGTTAAATTTGTATTATGAATTTTTTGGTGTGATGGTTTGCTCAAGGGTACCTTATCCTCATCGCACCTTGTACGGTTATTAATATCTTTTATTTAATGGAAAAAATTGACTGAGGCCTAGCATGTGGCATTCCGGCCAATGTGGTTTTTAGGTGTCCTAGTATAAGTCCTTTCTGTTGTGATGGACTGAATGCCTTGAGTACTTTACATATGTAGTATTTACTTTTTGCTCTATATAATCGCTTTCACTCTAAGATTACTTCTCATCAGAGCCATAGCTTTTGATAGATGAGTGAATATTACATGATTTAATATGTTCATTTAAAGAGTATCTAGTAATATAATAATAATATGTGAAGACAAATTTTGCTTCTTGTCATTTTGTCAACCCTTTTACTTATAACGTGGGCCATGGACAGTGATGCAAAAATTCTCATTTCTTCTGCAAGTAATGAGGACCGAGCTTCTAGAGTTGATATTGATGCATCACTTCAGGTTAGTTATTATGTTTTATAAGTTATGCAACGTAAAATGTAAACATCTCTTCCTTTTGCTTGATTCTAGTAAATTGCCTTTATATGGGATCTCACTTTTATGATTTGCATCTTTTTATATCCCATTAACTTTGGTTTTAGCTTTTTATGCCTTATTAATTGACTCTTACGGCATGTCAAGCAGCGGGTTGCAGCATTACATCTTGAGGAAAGATGTGAACGAGCGATACAATGGGCATTGAAGATAGAGCCTTCTATAAAATACTTGGTAGTTAGAAGTGAAAACTAATTGCTTATTCTGTCAAACAATGTCAATGCATTTTTTAGGATTAGTTAACTTAGAAAGTGGAATACTGTTCATTATTATACTTTTAATTGCAGGTAGTCTCAGGAGGCGTTGCATCAAATCAGTATGTTAGGTCTCGGCTTGATATGGTTGTAAAGAAGAATGGCCTACAACTAGTATGCCCCTCCTCCCAGCCTTTGTACTGACAATGGTAATAATTTATTTCTAGCTTTTGTTTTAAACAGATATGTAAATTTTCAATTTTGTCTATGCCAATATTCTTTTACATTTTAGTCTCAATCATTTAAATGCTCACATCTTCTCCCAAACTGTTTGTTGACTTGGACTATTTTTGTTTACTTGACACTGACAACTCATGAAAATGGGGTGGAGGGGCAATCTTGCAACATTTTGATGATTGAAGGATTAGATTGAACATTCATCTATTTATCAAGAACTAAAATCATAATTGCCCTCTAGAATCCAGGACTCGTTTGGAACATAGAATGAATTGAAATAAAATGGAAAATAAAATTTAAAATTGATTTTGAAGATAGAAAATGACCTTTAAATCCATGCTTTAAAAAACAATAAAGAAAGAATAAACATTGTTGATCATTGATTATAAAGATGTAAAGGAGATTGCCAAAAAAGGGAGAATAGAAAAGAGAAGATATGAAAGTAGCCTTTTTTCCTGAGTCAAAACCTACGGAATGGAAATTTCTTCAATAAACTAGTTGGTTGAGAAGATTTCAATGTTGTTCATTACCTTTCTTGATCCAGTTGCTCAAAGAGGCCTTGCTCTTGAACTGACTATGGGTAATGGTTGCTTGGACTGGCATTGAGCACTTTCGCATGGGAAGATATGACCCTCCTCCTCCTCCAAAAGAACCGGAAGACTTTGTGGTAAGTTTTAATTTGCAAACAGTGAAATTACTTGAACTGATCTATTGGGACTCATAATTTTCTGAGTAAGATGTCATGATGTTAAACAATATATCAATCTAATTTGACTTAAAAAGGTGTTGCATCAGCCAACTTCCTCCCATCTTCCCTTGTAGTTTGATTTCCCAATATGACTTTCCTTTTCTACTCAAACCTAGGATGATCATTTATATAGTTTGGAAATTACATAGTACCTGTGAGGCTTTGATGCCTCGTTTTGTTTCTTGGAGAGTGAAATGCTCACTCTCACATTGTTGCAGTGTCTATTACATTATTGTAATCATTATCCAACAGTTTTTATCTTCCTTGTTTTTGTTTGTCTTTTTGGCCAAGACAATGACAATTTTCTTCTTTCATCGTCAAAATCACTTTTTTATTCTACTTTTCATTCTTTTTTTTTTTTTGGGGATAAAGTCTACATTTGGATTCTCGTTGAATTGCTAGGATTCCTCTGAACTTGAATATGCATTATTATACTTATGTTTTGTCAGTCCAGATATTATTCATAAAAATAAGTGCAGATAATGCATTAAAGAGAAACAAAGAAGTGGTGGCTGATGCAAAAATGAGACGAGAGTTTGACATATAGTCATATTCAATGTAAAAAGATTTGATTTATAGTATCTGACATTGGATTAGCAGCTAAAATTTTGCATTTACTTTCCATTACAGTATGATGTACGCCCACGGTGGCCGTTAGGGGAAGACTATGCTGAAGGAAGAAGTGAAGCTCCCTCCGTAAAGCGGGCCTGTGTTCATCCATCTTTGGCATCTTTCTGTATGTGTTGTTTAAGTTATCATTATACTTCGTGTGTTAATACTACTTTGCCACTTCTATGTCCAACTCATCATGAACTATATATCTTGAGATATTTATTATATAAAGGTGCATGTATTCTGTTTCTGTATAAGGTTAGCTGAGCTAACCTTTTAGCACATAAGTAGGTGTTGTATGCAATTATCATATTCTGGTGATTGTTTATGTAAGGATGTTTTTTGTAAGAAATTTGTGGGATAGTAAATATACGAAGCAATTATTATTATTTTTTTAAAAAAAGAACACTTAAGGAGTCTAATTCTTATAATTAGACTCCTAAAGTGAGATTTAAGGAGTCTAAGTAATGGAATTAGACTTTTAAAGTGAGACTTAAGGAGTCTAAGTATCAGAATTAGAGTCCTTAAGTGAGACTTAAGGAGTCTAAGTATTGGAATTAGACTCCTTAAGTATCACTTTAGGAGTCTAATTCCGACTATTAGACTCCTTAACTGAGATCTGAGAGTGTAATTGTGATGACTTAAGGAGTCTAAGTTCTTGAATTAGACTCCTTAAGTTATGACTTAAGGAATCTAATTTCAGAATTTAGACTCCTTATGTTAGGCGTCTAATTTTAAAATAGGACTCCTTAAGTTTTCCCTACTGCGCCCCCTAGATATACGTCCCACAGGAAAAGGATGTCAAAAGTGTAAAAAATAGGACTCCGTATCCCTGTTTTGTAGTAGTGAAATTACCTTGAGACAGAATCGATTGAGCTGGTGGAACACAGAATCGAGAAGCAAGAACGAGCGGATTGTGCGACGGTTGAGCCGTTGAGATGGGGGATCGAGCGACGACGGACGGAGGGAAAGATTTGGAGAGTGGGAATGAAGATGACGAGAGTGGAGAGTGAAAGGACGATGGAAAAAAAAGGGATAATGACAAGAGTGGAGAGTGAAAGGACGACGGAAAAAAAGGGATAAAAAGAATCGGTAAGGTTCGAATCGGAGACCTGGTGTGTCTAAGTGTGCAGCCTTAACCAACTACACTACTCAGATATATTATCACTAGATTCTTTCTAATTATATATATTTTCTAAAATGTTTATGGGTGCACTTGCCCACATAGGCACTAATGTGGCTCCGCCACTGCACGCAGACGTGTATTTCTATTATGGCTGGGGTTATTGGTATTAAGTATGCTTATAAATATAAGGTTTAGTTAACTTTTTTAAAGAAACTTATAAAGCTAAATGAATTATTAACTCTTCACACTACCTCTTTATCCTTATTAACTTCTCACTACCTCCTAACTACTTACCAGTAATTAAAGAAGCTTATTAATTCTTCAGTTTTCCTTTATTTTATTCATTCAGTTGCTGCTGTGTAATGGTGGAACTTGGAGGAAAAGTTTTGGGGGGGGGGGGGGGAAATAGGGCTTGGGGAGTTTGGGGATTTGGGGGTGCTGCCCCCAAATTTTTTTTTAAGGAAAGTTTTAAATTCATTAAAAAAGAAAAGAATGATTTTTTTTTAATGAAATCAAGTTAATTAATATCATCTACAAGTGTAGTATAGAATGGGTAAAAGCATAGTAAGGGATACACCACAAAAGTAAATTTCATTGATAAGCTAAAAATTTCAGGTAATTAGAATGAAACATAGAAAAGAATGACAAGATTAACATAAATCATACAAAACCCCACATGGAACAAAGATTGAATTATAAGCATAAAATATAAAAAAAAGGGAAAAATGTAAGAAGAAGAAGAAGAAGAAGAAGAAGAAGTTGGGGGACAAAGTTATATTCATTACTTTGGGGGCCAAAGTTGTATTTTACACTAAAAAAGAAAAAGTTCCACTAAAAAATTTTAAATAATATTTTTTTTGGGGGGGGGGGGGCCATGGCCCCCCTTGTCATAAGGAAGTTCCGTCCTTGCTACTGCGCTCACCAAAGCCAATCTTTTTTTTTTTCCGGGTTTGGTTAATAAATCGACCGTTAGGACTAGATACGTTATAAATAATTGGTAAAAGTATTTGACTTTTAAGATCGGATGTTTTATAAATCTCCGGTCTAAACATTAATAAAAATTTAGGACCGAAGTCTTCTACACCTTCAGGCTTAAAAATTAAATTAATAAAATTCTTATCGTTAGGACCGGATATGTTATAATTAATCGGTCTTAATAAAATCCAAAATACTAAAAGATGTCTCTGTTGCGCGTAAAATTAAATTTCCCTCTCTGAACTTCTCTTGTCGCGTTGAAAGTGATTACTTAGGTTCTGTCTCCAGTATTTGTATGTTGCTTCGTCGCTACTTCATGTCGCTCTCTCGACTATCACTTTCTGGTTCCTTACTTAAATGTCTATAGACCAAGCTGTAATAGGTGTTTTGGTTATATAACTTTATGATTTTCCTACTTATCATTCTGGGTTTTTCATGGGTTTAACGAAATCGATGAAATGTTCTTGTGGATTCCTCTGTTGTTAATGAATATTGTATTTTGAAGATTATATTTGCACTTTAGACCAACCCAACTGATCAACAAGTGTTTTTAGGTTACTCTTGCTGTCTGCAACATTAATGTTCGTGGCTGGAGAAAAAAGACTCAGCAAATGCATTTGAATTAATATGCTACAGGTGAATTCACAAGACCTTCATGTGATGCATTTAATTTCCTTGTCATGCATTTATTTTGCTTCTTGGATTCACTGTATCAACATTTATGGCCAAAAGTGATTCTTTGTTATGCATTTAATAGTCAAGTTTCTCTGTTAAAAAAGAAGAAGAAGAAGAAGAAGAAGAAGACCTAACCGAAATTTAGCATAAATATGCATTTTGAGTTGGTTTATTTTATATTCAAGTTTTAAATTTTTCAGATTATGTATGTTAAACAAAATTGGGCGAGAGAATTTATAGAATTTGATAAACAAAATGCCGATGATGATAGTGAGAAATTTTATTGCCCTTGTGTAAAATTTTTGAATGAGAGGCGACAAAGTCCTGAAGTTATACACCGCACACATATTTAATTTGTGAAGGATTCTGTAAGACTTATATAGTATGGGTATGACATGGTGAAAAAATGCCAAGTGGGTTTCAACATGGTGAAGTGGCCTTTGATGATAATGACACAGATATGGATGATTGCATATAGGATATTATTCGTGATGTATGAGAAGTGGATTTTTATCAATCACACTACAAGAAAAAAAGGTTTTTGCTACGGAGAAAACCCGTCACTAAAACCTGAAATTCCATCGCAAAATGAATTTGCGACGGATTTTTTTCGTCGCAAAAAAGTGGTCGCAATTGCGACGGAATTTCAGATTCCGTTGAAATTCCATCGCAATTAGCGACGGATTTTAATTTCGTCGCAATTTGCGATGGAATTAAAATCCGTCGCAATTTTGAATTTTGCGACGGATTACAAATCCGTCGCAAAATTCAAATTTGCGATGGATTCAGAATCCGTCGCAAATTTCGCAAAATTAAAATTTGCAATGGATTCAGAATCCGTCGCAAATTTAATTAATTTTTTTTAAAAAAATTATATATTTTTTATTTTAATTAATTTTTTATTTTTTTATTTTAATTTTCTTTGAAAATTATATTCTTTTAAAATTAATTATATTCTTTTCCATTATTCTTTTAAAATTTATTTATCTTATTTTTTAATTTTGTTTAAAAATTATATATTAAAATATTTTAAAAAAGTTATATAACATACATACCGAATCTTTATAAGACAGAGTATAAAATACAATATAAATATAGTGTTTCAACAGAGATGTACTAAAAAAGTAATCTAAACAGCAGCATCCTCATCATTAGCAGTAGCAGCAGGATCACCTTTAGGAGGCGGCATCGGACCCTTGTCTTTCATTAGGGCCATGATTTGACGTTGCATCTGTCTAACCATCTCCTGTGTCTGGTGGAGCTCATTGGCTGTCTCCATTTGTTGTTGCTTTGTCTCGCTCAGCTCAGCTGCTTGCGACTCCATAATTGTCTTCATCTTCTTCAACTCATCTGCCAAAAAATTAGGAAATATAATTATCTTTTTTGCACTGCATTTGAATGGACCAGAGAATGAAAATGTAACAATCAATATCAAATGTATTACATTTACCTGCAGAAACACCTTCACTGCTGGATGTGGAGCGCTTTGATTCCCTAAGTCGGCTGGCATAGGAACCTAACCCGAAGACTCTACCTTTTCTGTTAAATCCACCCGCAGCCTGTAAGAATAGAGTCTCGTTATCGGATTGAGAGGATGAGGGCTCGGTTCGACTCTGCAAGTCTCTCTCCTGTGTTAGCCTCAGATAGTTGCCCTATAAACAAAAAAATACATTACAAAAAAAGCCATGTGAAATGAAATAAACATGTTGGTGTCCGAAACAAAGAATCAACGCAATATAAATGTCTCACCGCCACTTGCTCCGCCCTGGCATTAATCCATATCTTCTCACCCCCTTCAGTCTGGTGGGTATGGGTCTGTTCAAAGGCACACCACTCAACATCTTCTGGTGGAACATCCCCAGACTGTGCCTGCAAACACATGAAAAATCGTTAACAAATTATTTCAAGGTACAAAACATTGAATACTTTAATAGAAAATAATGTGTACTCACAATTTTTCGACAATGCTCACTCAGCGGAATGGACCCGCCAGCATATGAAGGTCCCACCTGCTTGGCCCTATTCAACTTACTTTTCTGACTTCTATTATTAAATTTCTCATCGTTCACCCACTGTGAAAGTAATAGGCTTGCAGTCTCAGGGTCAATCCAATCTTGCTTGCCTGTACCCTTTCTCAATTTATGAAATCTCCCAGACAACCACCGGCCTCCCTTATGGTTAAAAGCTTTTCTCAGACCTTTATGATGTTCAGGCAACGTCATAAACTTACACTGAAAATCAATAATGAAAATTAGTGCTCCAAATGTTACAAATACTTAATCAGTTCGTATTTGGATAAGAAATTAATAACTATAAATCACTTAACTTACCAAAAACTCCTCGAACCATCTATTCCGAGTGTCCTTAGGAATTTCTTTCCACGTGCCCCAAGGCTCATTGAAATTACGGAATATTTGGGTTGACAAGACATTAGCCACCGGGGGATAAGGCTCAAATATAAGCATACAAACTAAAGGTTAAAAATTGTGGTGTTATTAGTAACTTTGTATGACTCACCCCTTGGTGCCGTCAGGATGGATCCAAAGATTCCCCGTCGTAGGATCTTTCGCTCCCCATATAGGTGTATCAGAGGAACTACCTCCTTCGTCGACCTGGCTATGAGGCGACGGAATGTGCTGAATGAAGGAATGTGAATTATTGAAGAGTTTGTACATAGATAGTTAAATAAAACTATACATATGTAAATCAATCAGAAATGGTAAAGTAAACCTGGTGTCCCCCTTGCTGTGGATCACTGGAGGAAGACGGAGAAGTGGACATATACAGTGACGGTGAAGTGGACAAGTAAATCGATGGTGAAGATGAGGACTCGAATGGTGAAACCTCTGGGGAAGCGCCTCCCCCCCAATGCCTACGAAGGACGTTCCCCTACCTCTGACAGGACGAGGTCGGGATCGACCACGACCACATCCACCATCTGAACGTCCTCCAGCTGGATGCTCCATCTCTGAACACTTACAAACATTATGTGAAAATATACATAAAAATAAGATATTTATTACTTAATATGACAGTAGCGCAATTACGGGGTATGTAGTATAACAAATTGTGATAAACAAAGAACTAACACAAATCAATCGGTTGATTCAAGTTCTTCGTCATCTGCTTGCACGGCTTCCTCTGGAGTCTCATAGTCGTCGAGCTCAGATTCGTTATCAGAGTAAATCACTTCTGTCTCATCGTCTGATTCCTCACCATCAACTTGGATAGGAATCAACTCTAAGTTCGCAGCAGAATCAAACAGATTGCTTGGTACATCGTCGTCGGCAATGTTTATGGGCAGTACATGTTCCACATTAGCCTGGAACGGTTCCTTCATGCCGTCATTTGCTTCCGACTCTTTCGACTGAGGTATAATATTCCGTGCTTTGGTTTTAATAACTCCCACCCACCCTTGGCGGGATATGGGGTATTCTGTATAGTAAACTTGTTCCGCCTGTTGAGCAAGGATGAATGAGTCATAACCAACCGTATATCTCTTTGTCCAGTGGATCTCAATATTTCCATGTTGGTCCACTTTTGTCCCATGCGGACTGTTATTAAACCACTCACATTTAAAAAGTGTCACCAGCTTGTCCCACTGGTAACTCAGCTGAATTACGTCGATTAACTTCCCGTAGTAGTCACTCTCCACCCTGTTAGTTCTCAATATGTTTTGATGATTAACAACAAGTGAAAAATATGTTTTGAAGTTTCTAAGATTCTTTGAAAATCATCTAAGAGTTGCTTACCGCAGTATGGGATGGCATACTGCAGTGTAGGGTCTTCCAGAAAGTCAATACTGCAGTATAAGGTGATATACCGCAGTATAGGACTTACAGAAGATCATCAAATTGATGAAGTTAAGTCAATACTGCAGTATGTTAGTTACATACCGCAGTATTGGACTCCCAGTGAAAGGCCATACCGCAGTATAGGATGTCATACTGCAGTATGGGGCCAACCCAAGAGCAACCGTATGTTCAAAATAAGTCCATACCGCAGTATAGCCATGTATACTGCAGTATAGGGACTTCCAGAGAAAAACCGCGTTTTTCAAAACAAGCCCATACCGCAGTATAGCCTTGTATACTGCAGTATAGGGGCATCCAGAGAGCAATGAAAATTCTAAGTCAAGCCCATACCGCAGTATAGCCTTGTATACTGCAGTATAGGGGCATCCAGAGAGCAATGAAAATTCTAAGTCAAGCCCATACCGCAGTATAGCCTTGTATACTGCAGTATAGGGGCATCCAGAGAGCAATGAAAATTCTAAGTCAAGCCAATACCGCAGTATAGGTATGCATACTGCAGTATAGGACCAACCCGAGAGCAATCAAGTTTTCTCACTCAAGTTAATACCGCAGTATGGAGTTGCATACTGCAGTAAAGGCTCTCACAGAAAGCTCTCTAAGTTTACAACTATTGCATACTGCAGTATAGTTTTTCATACTGCAGTATTGGGCAATCACGGGGCCTCTTCTCTTTAACAAAAACTCGCATACTGCAGTATGTTAGTTGCTTACCGCAGTATAGAGGATATCTTTCAAAAGCATTTCGCGAGGTTTTTGTCTCTGGAAGTTGTTTACTGCAGTAAGCCTTTGGATACTGCAGTATGCACACTGGCATACTGCAGTATGGATGAACTTACCGCGGTATACAACTGTCAAAATTGATTTTTGAATTACACGAATTTGCAAATCATTATTGTTTGATCTTATTGCTTCCATAATTCATTCAATCATATTCCTAGCTATGTTTAACAAGTTTGTTAAGCATATTTCAGCTAGAACAGATCAAGATTATTGAAGGTCAAAAGCAATAAAGCAAAAAGTGAACAGTGCATTAAATGCACTTCTGCAAATCAACCTATTCTTAGCCAATCCATCTGAGCACGCCTTCTAAACGTTAAAGAATGCTTACCACAACAAGTAAAGACATCTCCAACGGACAAAAGCTTCAACAGATTCAATATTCAAATATCAAGCCCATGACAGAGAATCAAATGAAGGGATAGCTTGTGCAACTTGCAATATAATATTATATCCTTCAAGACAAAAGGGAATGGACCACAGCCTGGCGTGATAAACATTCAGCATACCTTGCAGACAACTTAGGCTCCTCTGAATAAAGTTGAATCAACAAACAAGATAGTATGGGCCTCATCATTCAGCTGCAAGAAAGTGAAAAACGTGCAAATCTGAAAGTGGTGACAGCATATTCACTCAACAGCTTCTGCAGCAATTTTACACATGGAGAAACACTTGCAACAGCTAGTTTTTCAAATGGGAAGAAGCTCCAACGGTTACCTAACGTCCACAAGCTTCAAACTACCATAAATAGCTGAAGATTTGAAGAAACAATAGAGAGAAGACAGCTACAAAACTTCTGCACGAAAATACCTATTCTTTCTCTGTATACACATTAGATTGTATCTTTGATACATAGAGCTTCAGTGTGTAACCTTATCTGCTCTTAGAGAGAGTCTATTTCATTGTATATCACTCATTGTAATAATCTCAAGTCAGTGGGACTTGGAGATTGGGAAAATCAGAGTACAACTTGTAAGGGGGAGTGTGTCCTAGGGAGAGGAACATCCTGCACTTACAGAGGGTGTATTGATTACAACTTGTAAGGGGGAGTGTGTTCTAGTGAGAGAACAACTCTTAGTACAGAGTGTGTAATCAATATTTGATTATAGTGGATTGAAAATCCCAGGTGAGGCTTGGGGACTGGATGTAGGTCAGAGAAAGGACCGAACCAGTATAAATCACATTGTGTAAAGCCTTCCTTCCCTACTCCTCTGTTAGCCTCTGTTTTCATCAGTCAAAAACAGAGCTCAATCCTTAATTTTTAAAGATACCCAATTCACCCCCCCCTCTTGGGTATTTAGCTCCACTCTTCATTTGGTATCAGAGCAAGGTCTTCTCAGAAGAGTTTAACCACTCGAGAAGGATCACTATGGAAGGAATTCTTCCTGATGGAGCTTCAATCAACAGACCTCCCGGTTTCAATGGCGAACACTACTCTTTCTGGAAAGCAAAATTTCGTGTGTTCGTAATGGCTACAGAATATGGATTGTGGAGAGTATTTGAAACTGGAGATTATGTACCAGTTAAGGTTGAAGGAGGCATCACTGTTCCAAAGACCGAAGCTGAGTTCAACGATGATGATAAGAAGAATATTACTCTCAATAGCAAGGCCATCCTGATGCTTCAAAGTGCTCTTAGCCAAAAAGAGTTCTTTCGCATTTGCAATCTGTCAACAGCTAAGGAGATGTGGAAAGCACTAGAGATTGCATATGAAGGAACTTCTGGAATCAAGGAAAACCGGATTAATATTCTAACCACTGAATATGACTTGTTGCGAATGAAGCAAGGAGAAAGCATTGGAGAGTTTCAGCTCAGATATACTCATTTGACAAATCAACTGGCTGCTCTAGGAAAGATCTTTGATCAAGGGTCTCAAGTAAGAAAGATTCTTAATATTCTGACCAAAGATTGGGAAGCAAAGGTCACAGCTATCGAAGAGGCCCGTGGAGAGTCGATGACGTCAGTTGCAGCCTTGTTTGGTAGCTTATCTGAATATGAGAGCAAGTTGAAGTTCAAAAAGGAATTAGAAGATGTCAATGGTGGCAACAATCGCAACAAGGGAGTAGCTCTGAATGCGGAAAAGGATGAGGAAGATGAGGACGAGGATGAAGAGATTGGCATGATGGTCCGGAGATTCAAGAAGCTTTATAAAAGAGATCAAGGCTTCAAGAAATTTCAGAAAGGAAGTTCGAGCTATGAATCAAAGAAGCCTATCATCTGCTATGAATGCGAGAAGCCCGGACACATCAAAGCAGAATGCCCTCAGCTGAAAAACCAAGAGAAAGAAAAGAAGAAATTCAAGAAATACAGAAAGAAGGCATATGTGTCAGCTATATGGGGAGATAGCTCATCGGATGAGGATGAAGCTGAAGAGGATGAAAGTGAAAAAGCCAACATATGCCTGGTTGCTGAGGAAGAAGAACAACCTAGTGAAATAAATGAGGTATATGAATCTCTTCCTTCCTATGATGAATTGTTTGCTGAATACAATGTTGTTCAAAAGGAGTTTGAAAAACTTGCAGACAAGTATATGTCTTTGAAAAGAAAAAATTCTTTTCTTGAACTGCAGATTGAAAACCTCTCTTCTCCTCAATCCCTGATTTGTGATGAATGCTCTATCCTAGAGAAAAAGAATTCACAACTTACAAAAGCACTTGAGAAATTCACTAAGGGAAGTGAAATGCTCAATGTGATTTTGAAACAACAACGTTTTACAAACGATAGATCGGGCATTGGTTATAGACCAGACTTCGATAAGAAGAAAGGAAAGAAAAAGAATGGACAAAAATCCTATATGAATTATTTCACTAAATCTGTTCATTCCTCAAATCCTTTTGCACATTGTACATATTGCAATAGGAAGGGTCATTCTACTTCATCTTGTTTTCATCGAAAAGGAAGAAAAGCTAAACCTGTAGGAAATTATGTCTGGGTACCAAAAGGAACATATGTTCCCAAGGTGCATGCTAACCCCAAAGGACCCAAGAAAAGATGGGTACCTAAAACTTGACCTCTGGTGATCTGTAGGTATGTCTTAGAGCATCAAGGCCGAACAAGTGGTACATTGATAGTGGATGCTCAAGACACATGACTGGAGACAAATCAAAGTTTTTATCAATAAAGCCAAAAGATGGAGGTAGAGTCACATTTGGAGGTGATCAATCCGGGAAAATCGCTGGCATTGGTGAGATAGGCAACAATGAAGGCCCACTCATCAAAGACGTCTACCTTGTAGAAGGATTGTGTCACAATCTCCTAAGTGTGAGCCAAAGCACCGATAAAGGTAACTTGGTAATATTTGACTCTGATGAATGCTTTATTGTTAAAAAGGATTTGATCTCCATAAATGATTTGAAAAATAAAGCTTTATTTAGAGCACCTAGAGATGGAAACTGTTATACTTTGAACCTCTCTAGCAATGCTTCTACTTCTGAACATTGTTTTGTAAGTAACTTGAATGAGAGTTGGCTATGGCATAAGCGATTAGCTCATGTTAATATGTATCAACTTGACAAGTTATTGAAAAAGGATTTGGTTATTGGCATTCCCAAACTGAATTTCAAAAATGATATGATTTGTGATGCTTGTCAAAAGGGAAAACAGACCAAATCTTCTTTTAAAGCTAAAAATGAGATTTCAACAAACAGACCTCTTCAACTTCTTCACATGGATCTAGTTGGACCAGCTAGAGTGAAAAGTCTTGGTGGAAACTTATACACTTTGGTCATTGTTGATGATTTCTCTAGATTTACTTGGACAATATTTTTATCTTCTAAAGATGAAACCTTTGATCAGTTTGTTTCATTTGCCAAGAAGGTCCAAAACGAGAAAGGGTTATCAATTTCAGGAATACGGACTGATCATGGTGGAGAGTTCGAGAATCAAGCCTTTGCTGAGTTCTGTGACAGTATGGGGATTGATCACAACTTTTCAGCACCAAGAACACCACAACAAAATGGTGTTGTGGAGAGAAAGAATAGAGTACTCACTGAAATGGCTAGAGCAATGTTGAACGAGTACATCACTTCGCAAGTATTTTGGGCTGATGCCATGAGTACGGCTTGCTACGTCTCCAACAGAGCATACTTGAGAAAGAAGCTGAATAAGACTCCATACGAACTCTACAAGGAAAGAAAACCAAACCTAAGCCACCTTCGTGTCTTCGGCTGTAAGTGCTATGTGCACAATAATAGTAAAGACAATCTTGGTAAATTCGATCCTAAAGCTGATTTAGCTATCTTTATTGGTTACTCTAATAGGAGCAAAGCATATAGAGTTTTTAATACTAGAACTAAGATTGTTGAGGAATCTATACATGTTGTATTCTGTGAATCTGAATCTGATAAATCCTTGGATGATGAAGAGGAGACTATTTTCAAAAACAAATTCTTTTCGAAAAATGCTCCTACTCCTTCTGAAAATTCAGAAAATGTTTTTGAGGCTGATCCTGAAAACAACTTAGAAAATCCTGATCAGTCTCAACCTAGAGCTTGGAGATTTTTAAGAAATCATCCTTTAGACCAAGTCATAGGTGATGTAAATCAAGGAGTCAGGACCAGAAATAGTACTCTGAATGAAGTTACATTTTCTGCATTTATTTCACATATAGAGCCCTCTAAGATAGAAGAAGCCCTTTCAGACAATGATTGGGTGATTGCTATGCAAGAGGAGCTACATCAATTTGATAGAAATCAAGTTTGGGACTTGGTACCTAGACCCAAAGACCATCCGGTAATTGGGACAAAATGGGTATTCAAGAACAAACGTGATGAGTCAGCCATCATTGTGCGTAACAAGGCTAGATTAGTGGCCAAAGGCTACAATCAAGAAGAAGGAATAGACTATGAAGAGACTTATGCTCCAGTAGCTAGATTGGAAGCAATAAGAGTTCTTCTAGCATTTGCATGCACAAAAGGTTTTAAACTCTATCAAATGGATGTCAAAAGTGCTTTTCTAAATGGTTTCATTCAAGAGGAGGTGTATGTTGAACAACCTCCAGGTTTTGAAAATGATCAATTTCCAGATCATGTTTTTAAACTTAAGAAAGCCTTGTATGGTCTTAAGCAAGCTCCTAGAGCTTGGTATGAAAGATTGAGTCAATTCTTACTCAATCAAGGATTTATTAGAGGAAAGGCTGATACAACATTGTTTATCAAGAAAAATAAATTGAATGAAATTTTAATTGTACAGATATATGTTGATGATATTATTTTCGGTGCTACTAATGACTCTTTGTGTGAGGAATTTTCCAAGTCTATGCAGGGGGAATTTGAGATGTCAATGATGGGAGAGCTCAATTACTTCCTTGGACTGCAAATCAAACAACGTAAGGATGGGATATTTATATCTCAAACCAAGTATTTAAATGATTTGCTGAAGAAGTTTGGAATGGACAAGTGCAATGGAGCTGACACACCAATGAGCACAACAACTTCTTTGGATGCTGATGAAGAGGGCAAGGATTTCAACATTACCAAGTATAGAGGAATGATTGGATCATTGCTCTATCTCACTGCAAGTCGCCCAGACATCCAATTCAGTGTTGGAATGTGTGCTCGGTTTCAATCCGCTCCTAAAGAGTCTCATGCTGAAAATGTGAAGAGGATATTCAGATATCTCTCTGATTCGAAGACTCTTGGGCTATGGTTTCCCAAAGGTCAGCCGGAGCATCTTGTGGCATATTCAGATTCGGATCATGCTGGTTATAAGACGGACAGAAAAAGTACAAGTGGGCAATGCGAGTTCTTTGGCAACTCACTTGTCTCTTGGTTTAGCAAGAAGCAAACTACCGTGGCCGTGTCCTCAACAGAAGCTGAATATGTGGCTGCCTCAAGTTGCTGTGCTCAAGTGTTGTGGTTGAAGCAACAACTTGCTGACTTGGGAGTGCACTTAAAGGAAATCCCAATACTTTGTGATAATACTAGCACAATAAGCTTGGCCAAGAATCCCGTGCAACATACAAGAACCAAGCATATTGATGTGAGACATCACTTCATCCGGGACCATGTCCAGAAGAGAGATGTGAAAGTGATGTTCATTCCAACTCATCTTCAATTAGCTGACATCTTCACCAAGCCTCTAGCCAAGGAACAATTCACTTTCATAAGGAGAGAATTGGGAATGGTAAATCCCAATGAATTGTAAGTTATTCTCCCTCAAATTAATGTTAGATGTGTCATTGATGATTAATCTTTACTAACTTAAGCATCGGAGAGTTTAGTCTTTGTTTTTGCAGGGTGTTTTTGATGTTTCAGTAGAGCTATACCGCGGTATGCAAATGATATACCGCAGTATAGGGTGTGTGAGAAGCAAAAATTCCAAGTGTGCAAGATGCTTACTGCAGTATGTAAGTGGTATACTGCAGTATGTCCATCGGGGTTTCAGAGTTTCAGACATGCAAGAGGTATACTGCAGTATGTAAGTGATATACTGCAGTATGGGATCAGACAGAGGCCAAAGCTGAGTATGGAAGAGGGATACTGCAGTATGTAAGTCATATACTGCAGTATGGGGTCAGACAGAAACGAAGTTTCAGGTATGCAAGAGGCATACTGCAGTTTGTAAATGCTATACTGCAGTATGGCCATCGGGTTTTCAAAAATTCTCTCAACATTTTTGAAGTCCAGGTCAGTATACTTCCATCCTTACTGCAGTATGTAAATGAAAGTATGCTATACTGCAGTATACAAGAACCTTACTGCAGTATAGGGGTTTGTCTATATATATTAAAACGCTGTGTTCTTTCATACTCGCACCTATACCACAGTAAAGCCCTAGCAGTAACGCATCTCTTTCTTCCTTCTCTCTCTGAAATCGTCTCAAACCCCAGTTAAACCTCCACAAATCCTCTCCAACCTTCTCTCATTCCTCTCTGATTCCCATTTTCACCGAAACCCTAGCGTTAACAATGTCTAAAGACCAATCTCTCTCCAAACAACCTTCTTCTTCCCTTCCACTCCGGGCACCGAGGACGAAATCAATTCCTAAGAAATTAGGAGATGGCATTGATCGTCAGATTCCTGGCATGCGTGTTCCCATACCCGGGACATCTTCATCGAATCCCAAGAAGAGGGGAGCTCCGTCCAAGACTTCTACTCCACCTTCTGTCACCAAGAAGCAGAAGACCGGTGAGCCGAGCAAGGCTCAAGGGAAGAGGACCGCTGCTCCTCAAAAAGCAAGATCAAAGAGGGCTTCCACCACTATCCCTTCCTCTCCCTCATCTGCTAATTCTCCTGGCTCTGCCTCAGAAACGGATTCTGAGCTAGATTTCTCTCTTGTGGTAGCAAATGCGGTTGAAGAAATCAAAATCCACAAGAATGCGCCAGAGGGATTTAAGGTTGCTCCTGTCATTCTTCCTCCCGGTCTCAATGCCAAATTCAAAGACCTTTTCGGAAGCCGAGGTTTCTGCACCGTAACCTCTGTCAATCTAGAGCAAGTATATCGGGAGTGCAACGTTGATCTATCTCCATGGTTTGGACCGTATGCTACGCTCGTCTCCATCGAGGCTGCCTATTGTCCTGAGTTGGTCAAGATGTTTTATTTCAACATGGCATCCAATCACATCTTGAGCTCGGAAGGTAGATTGATTGAGGAAAGGGTCACAACTTCTGTGAGAGGAGTTCAGTTTACTCTATCTGCCGCCATACTCAACAAGATCCTTAAGGTGGTTAACCCTCCCGAAGCGTCCACACCAAAGTATTCTAATGAGGAGGTATATGCCACACTTATGCCCGGTCAGGACATACCGGATGATCAGAGGGTTCACTTGACATTCAAGCCCTCGGAGATGCCTCATTTGCACCGTGTGATATGGTACGTGTATTCACGTAACTTTGTGCAAAAAGGCGGGAGCTACACGCACTTCACGCAGAAAGACTACCGCTTCTTCACCGCCTTCATCCGCAAGCATCCGCTCAATATTGGGCAGTGGCTGTTCAAGGAGATTAGCCACTTCAGATTCGTATCCCGCAAGGGATCCTACATGCCCTTTGCATCTCTGGTCTCTCTGATATTGTACTACCATAAGATATGGTATGTGGGTCCTCCCGAGCAGATGAAGTTTATCCCGGCCTTTGGCAAGACTCAGCTCAACTTGATGAAGATTCAGTTCGAGCCAGAAGGATCTGGGCAGTCGAGAGCTCCACCGCGGTCACAGACTCGTGCATCTCAGTCAGTTGCACATGAGGCCCAGTCTGCTCCACCACCACTTCCTTCAGATTTTGATGAGCGGATTAGAGGAATTGTGGATGCTGCACTTCTATCTCACCGAGCTATGATGAAGGCAGAGTTTGATATGATTCGGGCTGACATCAAGTTGGGGGTTATGGATGTGATAGTAGCTCAGTCACAGGTTCTCTCTGAACTGGTCAAGGTGAAAGATGCTATTGATGATCAAGGGATCAACTTGGGCTCTACATTGTCAGTCACCTTAGCTGCTGCCTCAGATGCCAGAGACAAGGCTCAGCAACTCCTTCAACACTTTGGACTTGGTGGCTCATCTTCATCTTCATTCGGTTTTACCACTGGTCCATCCTCTTCGACTCCTGTTCCAGAAGCCCAACCATCTATACCCGTATCCCAGCCTTCCACAATCTCACCAGAACCCCACTTCTCACCACCATCATCACCCACTTTCTCATTTCCCAGTCCACCTCATAGCCCACCCCACCCCACCTCTTCCCCGGTCACCCCTACCACAGAGATTCTTCCGAATCCTCTTCCATCTCCACCTACTCCATCTACTGAGCTCTTCCCTACACCCTCTCCATATGCTGTGCCCCATGATTCCGATTTTGATCCCAACACAGCTATGGTCCTCTATTCTCCTCCTCTTATTATCCTAGATCCCGAGTATGTTGATGATGACAAAGGGGGAGAAGCAGAGAAAGATGCTTAGTGTTTAGAGGTTTAGTGTTTAGAGGTTTAGTAGGATGATTAGTTGATGTAGGTGTAGGAAGCTTGTAATGTTTTAAGCTTGTAATGTTATGAATGATGTTTTAAATGAATATGAACATATTTTGCACATGTTTACGAGTTCAATCATATATCTGCTGCTATTCTCTGATGTCTATGTTTAAAAATGCAAATTGGATGTTTTTCTGATAATTCAACTCTGATATTTTGAAAACTTCAATCTGAAAGCTACACATCTTTCTAAATCTTTAAAAAGAATGTTTATAAGTGTTGTCATCATCAAAAAGGGGGAGAATGTTAGTTCTCAATATGTTTTGATGATTAACAACAAGTGAAAAATATGTTTTGAAGTTTCTAAGATTCTTTGAAAATCATCTAAGAGTTGCTTACCGCAGTATGGGATGGCATACTGCAGTGTAGGGTCTTCCAGAAAGTCAATACTGCAGTATAAGGTGATATACCGCAGTATAGGACTTACAGAAGATCATCAAATTGATGAAGTTAAGTCAATACTGCAGTATGTTAGTTACATACCGCAGTATTGGACTCCCAGTGAAAGGCCATACCGCAGTATAGGATGTCATACTGCAGTATGGGGCCAACCCAAGAGCAACCGTATGTTCAAAATAAGTCCATACCGCAGTATAGCCATGTATACTGCAGTATAGGGACTTCCAGAGAAAAACCGCGTTTTTCAAAACAAGCCCATACCGCAGTATAGCCTTGTATACTGCAGTATAGGGGCATCCAGAGAGCAATGAAAATTCTAAGTCAAGCCCATACCGCAGTATAGCCTTGTATACTGCAGTATAGGGGCATCCAGAGAGCAATGAAAATTCTAAGTCAAGCCCATACCGCAGTATAGCCTTGTATACTGCAGTATAGGGGCATCCAGAGAGCAATGAAAATTCTAAGTCAAGCCAATACCGCAGTATAGGTATGCATACTGCAGTATAGGACCAACCCGAGAGCAATCAAGTTTTCTCACTCAAGTTAATACCGCAGTATGGAGTTGCATACTGCAGTAAAGGCTCTCACAGAAAGCTCTCTAAGTTTACAACTATTGCATACTGCAGTATAGTTTTTCATACTGCAGTATTGGGCAATCACGGGGCCTCTTCTCTTTAACAAAAACTCGCATACTGCAGTATGTTAGTTGCTTACCGCAGTATAGAGGATATCTTTCAAAAGCATTTCGCGAGGTTTTTGTCTCTGGAAGTTGTTTACTGCAGTAAGCCTTTGGATACTGCAGTATGCACACTGGCATACTGCAGTATGGATGAACTTACCGCGGTATACAACTGTCAAAATTGATTTTTGAATTACACGAATTTGCAAATCATTATTGTTTGATCTTATTGCTTCCATAATTCATTCAATCATATTCCTAGCTATGTTTAACAAGTTTGTTAAGCATATTTCAGCTAGAACAGATCAAGATTATTGAAGGTCAAAAGCAATAAAGCAAAAAGTGAACAGTGCATTAAATGCACTTCTGCAAATCAACCTATTCTTAGCCAATCCATCTGAGCACGCCTTCTAAACGTTAAAGAATGCTTACCACAACAAGTAAAGACATCTCCAACGGACAAAAGCTTCAACAGATTCAATATTCAAATATCAAGCCCATGACAGAGAATCAAATGAAGGGATAGCTTGTGCAACTTGCAATATAATATTATATCCTTCAAGACAAAAGGGAATGGACCACAGCCTGGCGTGATAAACATTCAGCATACCTTGCAGACAACTTAGGCTCCTCTGAATAAAGTTGAATCAACAAACAAGATAGTATGGGCCTCATCATTCAGCTGCAAGAAAGTGAAAAACGTGCAAATCTGAAAGTGGTGACAGCATATTCACTCAACAGCTTCTGCAGCAATTTTACACATGGAGAAACACTTGCAACAGCTAGTTTTTCAAATGGGAAGAAGCTCCAACGGTTACCTAACGTCCACAAGCTTCAAACTACCATAAATAGCTGAAGATTTGAAGAAACAATAGAGAGAAGACAGCTACAAAACTTCTGCACGAAAATACCTATTCTTTCTCTGTATACACATTAGATTGTATCTTTGATACATAGAGCTTCAGTGTGTAACCTTATCTGCTCTTAGAGAGAGTCTATTTCATTGTATATCACTCATTGTAATAATCTCAAGTCAGTGGGACTTGGAGATTGGGAAAATCAGAGTACAACTTGTAAGGGGGAGTGTGTCCTAGGGAGAGGAACATCCTGCACTTACAGAGGGTGTATTGATTACAACTTGTAAGGGGGAGTGTGTTCTAGTGAGAGAACAACTCTTAGTACAGAGTGTGTAATCAATATTTGATTATAGTGGATTGAAAATCCCAGGTGAGGCTTGGGGACTGGATGTAGGTCAGAGAAAGGACCGAACCAGTATAAATCACATTGTGTAAAGCCTTCCTTCCCTACTCCTCTGTTAGCCTCTGTTTTCATCAGTCAAAAACAGAGCTCAATCCTTAATTTTTAAAGATACCCAATTCACCCCCCCCTCTTGGGTATTTAGCTCCACTCTTCACACCCCATCAACTTGGTCACCTCGACAATATACACCATAATTGCAACATTGTGTACCTGCGTTCGCTTCAACAGTTGAAAACCGATACCCGTTGATTATATATTTGTTGCACCGGGTAACACTAATTGCAGCTCCATAAGATAAACTCCATGCCACTTTATTGGGATCTTCTGGATGTTCCAAGAAGTAGGAACGAAACCATTTTGGGAACTTAGAGTTCATGAATTGATCAACTTGGGATTCCGACATTTCAGGATTTTTCGATCGGACCAAATTAGAAAAATGACTGCAACAAAAAATGAAGTTAATACTATAATACTTAGTGTAATAGTGAAAAGAAAACAAATCTTACTTTAAGTATTGGGCAGCCTCTTCACAGTTGTTTAGAATGTACCACTCCGCTACTCGCTTATCTCTTGCTTCAAGAGTTGATCTCCAACGTTTTCCCACGACTCGGCCTGGAAAATCAAATATTGATTTTTCTTCACTCGTATTACTGCCATCATCGTTGCGAGGTACCCGTCTCCATCTTGATGTCATTTCAGGGGGATAATAGTAATTTTGTGGCCTCTTCGACTAGATACGCTTCAGCGATAGATCCTTCAACGTGGGTTGGTTTTTTGATTTTTTTGTTTAAGAGTGCGTAAAAACCTACAATGGACAATTAGAGGGTATTTATAAACTAAAGTGCGCGAAAGAAATAACTGCACGAAGGAAATATATATATTACCTCTCAAACGGATACATCCACCTATATTGTTGGAGACCTCCTACTCTTGCTTCGTAGGCCAAGTGAACAGGTAAATGTTCCATTGAATCAAACATGCTAGGAGGAAACACGATCTCTAACTTGCATAGTGTTATTGGCATGCTTGCCTCCAGGTGCCGTAAGTTTTCCACATTAAGCTCATAAGCACAAATCTCTCTAAAGAACATGGAAAATTCTGTTAGAATAGACCATATGTGGTTCGGTAATGCTTCGAAGGCCCATGGCAACAATCTCTGGAAAAAAACATGACAATCATGACTCTTCATCCCGAATAACTTCCCCTCGTGCAAGTTGACACATCTTTTCAAGTTTGACGCATAACCGTCCGGGAGTTTCAGCTCTTCAACCCATTGCAACAATTCCAAATTATGCTGTTTGTTTAATGTGTACGGTGCTCTAGGTTTGGAAATCCGTCCCCTGCCATCCTGCACCAAATGCAAAGCAGGCCTTCTACAAATCGCTTCTATGTCCTGTCTAGCATTGATTGTGTCCTTCGTCTTGCCTTTAGTGTCCATCACGATGTACAAAATATTACAAAACACATTGCTCTCAATGTGCATGACATCCAGGTTGTGTCTTAACAATTGATCTTTCCAATATGGTAGTTCCCAGAAGATGCTGCGTTTGTTCCAATGATGATCAACACCATATCCCTCAGGTTCGTTGGAAGCAGCACCCTCTTCGACACTTTGAATATACTTGACCCTGTCCCATATTTCTTGGCCACTTAAACGACGAGGTTGATCTGCTCGTTCAACCACATTACGCGTGATTTCTTTTCTATTTCTCCTATACGGATGGTCGGGGGGTAGGAATCGTCGATGCCTGTCAAACCAACAGACTTTGTGGCTGTGTTCCAAGCTAAAACCCATGTTCTGTTCAAGACATATCGGGCATGCAAGTTTTCCCGACATTTGCCAGCCACTCAATATCCCATATGCAGGGAAATCATTTATCGTCCACATTAAGGCAGCACGCATTGTGAAATTCTGACTCAATGATATATCATATGTTAGAACCCCTTCACTCCACAACATCTTCAACTCATCTATCAAAGGCCTGAGGTACACATCTATCTTCTTTTTGGGGTTGGATGGCCCAGGGATTAACGCGTTGAGGAACAAAAACTCCCTTCTCATGCACATAGAAGGTGGGAGGTTGTACGGTGTCACAATGACAGGCCAACAGGAATAATTGCTGCCCGATTTATCAAAAGGAGCGAACCCATCCGAGCATAGACCAAGACGGACATTACAGGGATCCATAGCAAAGAAAGGATTCGCCTCGTCAAATTTACGCCAAGCTTCGGCATCGGATGGATGCGTCACAAAATTTTCATCCCTGTAATGCTCCCGGTGCCATCTCATGTGAGCAGCTGTTTGTTCTGATGCGTACAATCTCTGAAGTCTGGGCACCAGAGGAAAGTAGTGCATCTTGCTTAACACTTGACGGGTCATTTTCCTTCCTTTCCTCACAACTTTATATCTGTCATGTCCACAGAATTTACAATTGATCAGCTCAGCATCATCCTTGTAATACAACATACATCCTCTAGGGCAGTAATGGATTTTTTCACATCCAAGCCCAAGCTCTTTCACCTTTTTTTTTGCTTGGTAAAAATCCTTCGGCAAATTATTGTCTTTGGGAACAACTTTGCTTATGATCTGCATCATTTCGTTGTAATTCCTCTCACTCATATGGTGATCAGTCTTCAAGCTTAATGTTGCTAGGGTAGCCGAAAGCGATGAATATTCACTACTTTCAAAGTGTTCGCATCCTTCCCATAGCGGACGTTGCGCTTCTTAAAGCATTTTATAGAACCTATCGGCGTCCGGATGAGGATCCTCTCCCATGTATGATGGTTGAGTATGTGTACCGGTCTCCTCTCCCATGTATGACGATTCGGCATGATTAACGGTATCAAAATATCTTTCGATGGACGGTCCCGCGGCATCCATAACCAACTGCTCATACGCATTAAGGTTTTCTCGATGACTACTGTCCCCGTAATAACCACTCGGTGTCTGTCGGACTTCGCCATGACATTCCCAACACTCATAATCCTTCATGAATCCATTGTGACACAAATGAATTTTGACCTTGCTCGGATTTTTAAACCTTAAACACTTACATTTGGCAAACGGACACCTGATCTCCCTACTTGAATTATTTGAATGCGCCAAAGCAAATTTGATGAACTCGTTCAAACCCGCCAAGAATGCTGGATTTAGTTCTCTTCCAGTTAGACGATTGTACATCCAACTCCTATCGTGATTGTCTTCCATACTTCCTAGCTACTTTAGTTACTACCCTAATTAACACTTCAATTTGCTACAAATACAATTATAAGTAGCCAATACAACTAGCCACTTATATATGTCAACCAATTGCCACTTAATCAGGAAAGTAAAAGAAAAAAAACAAACACATGCATTGAACAAAGAACATATCCCAGCAAGCAACTAGAGAATGAGGATAGCACACCAGAACATGGGAACATGCTTGCGGAGGGAGCAAACAAAAAATAGAATACTATAAGTATTTTGGATTTTCTAACATATGAAGATTATACAAGACTTAATCAAATTTATATAATATGCAAAATCAACTTTATCTTTTGTATTTATAATTACCTATTTATCTAAACAACTTGTTATTTATAATTACGTAATTAACCCAACTTGTTATTATTGTTTGATATATAAACACACACACTTTCTCTCTCCCGTTGATTGTGACCCATGCTTGATTAATGGCATTTTTATTTTTATTTTTTATGGTGTGGATTTTGTAACTGATGCCTTGAATAAGAATAATTTAGCGCATTTATAAACTCAACCACGTGTAGGAATTAGCTTAATAATAATTAGCTTGATAAGTTATTCAGACAACTTGCTTCACATAGAGAATATGATTTAACTGTCTGGTTCATTACTATTAACATTGAAGTTTAGATCATCTAGCTTTATTTTTTATTTTTATATATTTTAATGTGTATAAAATATAAAATAAAGATAAAATCTTTAATAATCATTATTTTTTTCAAAAAAAGTTTAATTTAAAATATCATCAATTGTTAATTTTAAATCTCGACATAAGAAAATTTTAAAGATAATCTCTTCAAATTTCACGAGCAAATGACTAAAAGAAGTATTTTAGGAACATATTTTACCAATAATTAACTTAATCAATTTATTTAATTTTGACATATTAATTATTTAATTATTAAATTAATGATCACAAAAGAGTAGTATTTTGTTTTGTAGTATTGAATATTACATGTGTTCTAAATTCATGAAAAGACGTTTGCTGGTCGGAAAGCACTCAGCAGCGTCTGAGAGTTTTGTAAAATATTAAACAGCTCAAATGAATATTTTCCTTAATTATAATTATGCAACATTTATTGTTTATGAATTTTTTTTACTATTAAGTATTTATAATTTACCTAATGAAAATCGGACTCTCGTGAAAACTCCAGTGTTTTCTCCTCTTAATTATTTACAATATGTAATTAAATACTGGTTTTTTTAAAAAAAACTTGTTAATTTAGCCGCCATATGTGTAGGTCTACCTAATTTGCATGGACCGAACCTAACGTTACAACTTTTCCCTTATAAATGCAGTAAACAAATTTTATTAAATATGACTATTTATAACCTAACGTTACAACTTTTCCCTTAAAAATGCAGCAAACAAATTAACAATCTTAAATTATAACCTATTTATTCATGAATAATAAATATGACTAATTTTTTCAATTTTTATCTATATTAATTTCTCACGATAAATAAAGTGGTGAAAAAAAAGGATAAAAGAAAGGGAACTTACCGGATGGGGAGAGTAACCGGATGGCGGAGAAGAACACTATTGATTACAGAACGGCGACTGTCAAGACCTATTTATTCATGAGCAAAAAAAAGTACAAATTTTTTCCATTTTTATGTATACTAATTTCACATAACAAATAAATAAATAATTAAAAAATAATTAAAAAAATAAAAAACAGACCCAACTCACAGGATCTGGAGCTGTGGGGGGTGGCCGTCGTCAGCTGAGAGTAGTGCTTGGGGGAGGGAAGCTGTGGGGGATGGGGGAGCTATAGGCGGGGGAGGCGAGCTGTGGGGTGGTGGGGGAGGCGAGCTGTGGGGTGGTGGGGGAGGCGAGCTGTGGGGTGGCGGGGGAGGCGAGCTGTGGGCGGGGGAGGTGAGCTGACGGGGTTGAGGGCGGCGGACGCTAGCTATGGGGTTGAGGGCGAGCTATGGGAAAGAGGAGGACGGCCGAGCTTGGGGACGGGAGAAGCTGTGGGGGGTGGAGCTGGGGAAGGTGAGCTGGGAGGGTAGAGCTGGGGGGAGAAGTTGTGGGGAAGGCGAGCTGAGGGAGCGACTGCGGCGAGCTTGCGGCTGAGTTGGGGTTCCGAGCTGTGGGTTCGAAATGAGGAAGAAGGTGAGGTAATAATTAAATGATTTTGCGACGGAATTAAATTCCGTCGCAAAAAGCAGGAAACTTTTTGGCGACGAATTTCAAATTCGTCACCAAAAAGTTGCAGCTGGCAACCTTTTTGCTGCCAGCTAGCGACGAATCCCATAATCCATCGCTGGATTTAGTGACGGAATCCTATTCCGTCGCTATAGTTAGCGGCGGAATGTTATTCCGTCGCTAAATCCTGAAACTGGCGGCCTTTTTGGCCACCAGTTTGCGACGGACTTTATATCCGTCGCTAAAGGGCGGGACTGGCGGCCTTTTTGGCCGCCAGTCAGCGATGGATTATGAATCCGTTGCTGAGATTAGCGACAGATTCAAAATCCGTCGCTAAAATGAGCGACGGATTTGGAATCTGTCTCTAATTTCATCATTTTGCGACAGAATTTATTTTCCGTCGCAAAATGCCCTGAATTTGCGACGGAATATATTCCGACGCAAATTTACACTTTTTTAGCAGTGCACTTGCATATGGTAATGTGTGCAGTGATGGAAAGACCCCGCTATACCCTGGGTGTAAGGACATGCTTTCTGGATGATAATGTGTTACCGCATCGATATATGCTATGATATTCCTTCTATATATGGTCTTAAACAATGTCACTGACTATGAAGTTTGTTCTTGTTTTATTTTTGTGGCAAGATCCGATCCAAAGGAGCATGTTATAAAAGAGAATGTGTTTACGTTGTTGGGTGAGAATCAGATGAAGGTATGATGAATATATTATATTAGGCATGTATGTTAATTTACGTGCTATATTTGTAACTCAGCTCATTGTATTTGTAAATAAGTTATCTTATTGTATAAATTAATTTAAGTGTTGTAGTCATAGTATGTATAATCATTAATTAAGAGGCTACATAACTCATGGTGAATAATATTTGTATTCTTTATCAATTCAATTTATTCATAATTGTTCATAGCTTGTAGCTTAAAGTATCAACTTTTATGTGCTGGATTGGGTGGTGGATTTGTGTGTATATATTGATCAGGAAGAATAGGGAAAAAATTCGGAAAAATTTAGATTGTAATAAATACGCCGGTCTTAAATGTTCAACTGTTAAGACCAGATTTATTTTTGTTTGGTCTTAAAATTCCGATCCTTTTAAGAGTGGCCAAGTTTTTGTCTGGTCTTAAAAGTTGGGTTTTAAAATCGAACAAAAAATATTTCAAGTTTATTTAGTACGAATTTTAAGACCTAATGTTTTAAATGTCTGGTCTGAAAGATTTTCTTTAAGATCGGTTCATGTCCGGTCTTAAATGTTAGACTTTTAATACTGTCTGTAACAAGACCGGCCGCGAATCCGATCTTACTATGCCTCTTTTGTCCGATCTTAAAAACCTTTTTTGCACTAGTGACAACATTGTACATATACTATTGATGTATATGGGAGATTGTAATTTGGTTGGTGAATGAAGGGAAAATAAATTGATATATTGATATTGAACTGATATATTTTCCACGAAGAATTTTGATGAAAAGGAAGTGAAATCAACTCACGCATCACAGGGATGCTTTGCTTGAAAAAGTGAAATTTATTGGTCAATATATTAAATAACTATGTTTTGATATTTTTATGTGTGTAAGGAATTTTGATATATTGATGATTAGATGAGAACGTCAGTTAACGTCGTTAGCAATAATGATATTTATGTTGGGTTTGTAGAGTAATGTAAATAAGATAATGTTAGAAGGTTGCGTTTAAGTTCAGTTGTGATAAAAGCATTTTTTAAATTTGCTCATTCTGAATTTAATATATGGGATAAGGGTCTTAAATGCCATGGAAGTTTTCGTTCAGGAGCACTGGTAAGACGGAAGTTTCTTTTGGACCAAAAATGCCATGGAAGTTTTCGCTGAGAGGCAATTTTGCCTCGGAAGTTTTCACTAAGGAGAAATTTTGCCCTGGAAATTTTCACTAAGGAGTAATTTTTCCCTTCTGTCCCCAAATATTAAATTTGACTATTAAATCAGTCAAAGACCACACATGTTATGCCTTGAAAAGGTCAAACTTGGAGCCAGAGAAGGAGATCCTTGAGATGTTGAGCTCAAGGCAGCCAGAATTTGTGAGGCCGAACTGGTCAAAGGGACTGAAAGGTCGACTGTTATAAAACCCAAAGGAAGCATCACTTTTGATCTAAGCAAATGATCAGTTTATACAAACGTAAATATTATCACTATTGATTTGTTTTACTGAACCAATTTTTGGAACAATTCATTTCTCGTTTTGCATTTTATTTGCATTTTGTGACAGACTTTTCAGTCCCTTTGACCAGTTCGGTTTCACAAATTCTGGCTGCCTTGAGATCAACATATGAAGGATCTCCTTCTTTGGCTCTAAGTTCGACCTTTTCAAGGCATGACATGTGTGGTCTTTGACTGATTTAGTAGTCAAATTTAATATTTTTGGGGACAGAAGGGCAAAATTGCTAGGAAAATTGCTACGTTTTGTAAACTTCCGGGGCAAAATTGATCCTTAGTAAAAACTTTTGGGACAAAATTGCTCCTCAGCGAAAATTTCCATGGCAAAAATGATACTTCCGAGGCAAAATTGATACTTCCGAGGCAAAATTGATACTTCCTGTGAACTTCCGTGGCATTTTTGGTCCAAAAAAAAAACTTCCGTCTTACCAGTGCTCCTAAGCGAAAACTTCCATGGCATTCAAGACCTTTATCCCTTAATATATTGATTAACATGTATTCGTGAATTAGGTGACTAGGTTAATTAGTGCTATCTTGTTGGAAGTCATCAGGTTGGAGGCAAATTGTCACTATAAAAGAAAAAAGAAAAATTATCAATTCGTTTTGATTAAAGTAAATCGCTACAAATATGAGGATATATCACGGTTTATACCGAAACCGCTATAAATTTGTAACAGTATGACATGCTAGTTCATGAACGACATTTGTAGCGGTTATCATAAAATAACCGCTACAAGATATGGTGCCAAGTTGGGGCCAAATTTGTGACGGTTATTTTGTAGTTGTTTATCTACATAAACTACCATATATGTGGTGCTAGCTTGGTGCATTATGGTGCGCCATGAGTGACGGTTTATTTGTAGTGGTTTATATTAAAAATACCACTACAAAATATAAAGAGTCAACACATTTGTAGCGGTTAACATTAAAACTACTACAAAATATCAAGTGTCTGAATTTTTGTATTGGTTTTAGAAAACTACTACATAGTTTCACAATGCACAAGATATGATTTTTTATTTTTTCATTTGTAGCGGTTTTTGTTAAACCGCTACAAATATGAACATTTTGTAGCGGCTTTTGGCAAATAACTGATATTTTTTTTTAAAAAAATAAAAACCGCTACAAAATCCGTCACATCTACCATTACAAAAGTTACGAAGATCTATATAAATACCCTCACCACATCTCATTTTACATACTTCTTCATTTCTTCTTACCTCTTTCTCTCTCGTTTTCTCTCATTTGTAAAGGTTTTCTGAAGAGGTTAAGTGTTGAGCAAGCTCATTAAATATGATGATTTTTTTAAAACATCTTTGATTTCAATGTTTTTTTTCCCTTCTTATAATACTAACACTAATTATTTTTTATTATCCAGAACATCAAGGACAATTCCTCAACATTCATTCTATCATTATCTACATTCTTTTCATAATCAAATATAAGCTAGTGGACAACATAATTAATAAGTCTTTATTATCTACACATTCTCAGTATTATACCTATATAATATTTTACTTATTTAACTTAAGTTAATTATTTAATTTGTCACTTAAATAATAAATTATTCAGCATAATATTGTAACAATGGACTCAAAATATGAATTTTTTTTTCCAATTTTGCAATATTTTATAGCGGATTTAAAACCACTACAAATTTTAATTCAAATTTTGCTTAAATATATAGAGCACTTTTTGAAATTTCATTCAATATTTGTTGTGGTTTAAAAATGGCTACAAATTTTTGGCGCCATTTTTTTTTTTGAAATGTGTCATTTCAATTGCATCTTGTACTGGTGATGCAGAACCACAACCAATACAACAGCAATTTTATTACTTAGTAGCGATTTTAGAAAACCGCTACAAAACAGCTTGCCACGATACTTTTTTGTAGAAGTTTCTCTAACTGCTATGCATGTTGTTAGTAGCAATCAAAATCGCTACAAGTTGTAGTTTTGATTGCTACAAAACGTTTTTTTTTTTTTTTTGGGTAGTATGTAGGGTTGGTATGGGATAGACGTTGTTTAATAATATAGAGATTTAAATGAAATGTGAATATTTTGATAATATTCGAATGACTTCAAAACCATTCAATTAGAAGCAAACTTGATATACCAAGGATTATTGGATGTTCATGTTTTCTTATAGCAAACATATATGTATGAACTGTAGTGATTCGACGTCGGACGTGGTTGTTTGTTATTGATGTTGATTAAAATCAGATGCTGAGGAACAATGTCGGTTTCTTATTTTAATGATGAATGAACAAACCCGTAAATTTCCCACTCAAAATGATGATGGAAACCATGAGTATGTTGTATGAAGTGAAGAGTGTTAGTGCATGAAGGTAAGTTTGTGCTGTTGAGAATGGAGTGGGTGCTCCCGTGCAATGCGCGGGGTTTGTGCTTGACTATCATGTGGTAGCTAATATAGTTTACTATTTTATCATTAAAATTAAAAGATAATGTTACAAGTATGAGTTCGATTAAACATAATGTTATGATTAAGAAAACACATTTTTTGTTTGATGACGAATATAAATGGTAATTGATGTTGGACAGTATGAACGGAATGAGTATGAGAGAAGCTATACAACTGAAAATGTTGTATGTATTGAAGCTATGTAGGTTGATAAATTGGAAAAAAAAAAAAGAATATTTGTTTTTAAGTGTTGTACGTGTTGCACCTATGCAAAGCGTTAGGGGAATTGTTGCTTGTCCTACATCAGTAGCCAATAACCCGAATCTTGAATTGAGCCTGGATTTGACTTATGGGCCACACATAAGATATTTTAATTAATTAACTAAATAATAACTAGTAATATTTATAATATATTAGTAAAATATCTTGCAATATATACACTCACACACACCATATTACTATTACACTACAAAAGATTATAATTATAAGGGATATTTACACTGAAGTCTTAAACTAAAGAAAATACGACATAAAATTCCATTGAAATCTTAAATTTACAGACAAGTCCGATAGGATATTTGAGTAATATAATTTAATAGTGAAAAAACTCAATTACCCTCTAGTGAACTTAAGAAAAGGACATTTGAACCAAAGAAAAAAAAAAACTAAGAAAGGGACATTTCAAAATCCTTTACTTTCTCTCTTCATCATCGCCTCCTCCCCACTTTAGTATGGTTCCACCATATTCAATCATAATCCTTCCACCGCATTAAACAAGGCTCATTAAACACATCCAAAATTCACAGCCTTCTTAACTGGCACTTTCCTCTTATGTCTCTTGTTCCATTTTCCAATCTCTAAAAAACTCAGCCTCCTCCAGAACAGATGCTGTCTCCTTTAGATGGTCGAAATCAAAGTAGTTTTCCTTCCTCATCCTTGTTACTGGGGTTATAAGTTGCAGCCAAGCACATACTCAAGTCCATAACGAATGTTCTGTTCAAATACATTCCCTCACCCAAGCCACACAAGAAGCTCCACACATGTAATGATTCAATTCATTCCCTGCAGTAATCCCTTCCATGTGAATAATACAAGTATTTCCCCTTCCAAAAATTCATCTCAGATCCGAAACTAGGGATCGTGTCATTGATCTCGTCAACACATGAGAATCTGAACAATTCATGAGACCGAATTTCTCGCAGTCTGGTTGCCGCATTCGTTTCTTCTCGATCGCAGTCTGGTGGCGGCAGGATTCGAGTCTTTCACGGTTTCTTTGGATACCCAGAATTCGAGGCAAGTCAGGACTTAACAGTGACAATGAAAACTGGAAATTATTGGAGAAAGGGAAGACCGAAGAAAATGGAAGAGAAGGGCCTACAGTACAGTGAAGTGGTGGCTGTGGCTTATGTAAGAAATGTCGTGGCTGTGATAAATATATATATGATTTAATAATTAATGAAGGGCTAAATGACTATTGGTAAATGACTTTTGAGAAGAGGTTTTTGACTGATTGATGAGAGCAATCATATCCATAGGATATATATGTCTTTTGGATACAAAAGTTATTTAAAGGATAGAAACTTGTCTGTTCACTCTTTGACCATAAGAGACGCCTTTAGTTTTCCATCAAGAAGAGAGAGCGTGTAACGAAGGGTAAAGAAAATGATAAAGGTTTCAATTATGGTGTTGCAAGTTAGATATTCTAAAGTATAAATTCCGCAATTATGGATAGAGGTTAGTGCATATTGACTTAAACCTATAGTATTGTAAAAATCATGAGTTCTTAAGATCCTTTTTCATGTTCTTATTATTTGATGTTTGAGCATGAAATTATAGAAAAATTTACAGCTTACCCTAAGGCTATTTCGGCATTTTCACAATTTGATTATATTACTTAAATGTCCCACAGAACTTATCTATAAATTGAAAATTTTAAGAGATCTTTGTGTCATATTTTATCTATCTTGGACCTCTGTGCAAATTTACCTAATTATAAGTTAACTTAGGATGTTAGGTAAAAGATTTAATGTCTTCAGACATGAAATTTCATATACCGCAGATGATCTAATGATCTTTTTCGTAGGCAAGATGCAACTTTTGATATAACTCGTGATAAGTGGAATACAATTAAATGCTTTGATGCTCTTTCAAAGAGAATTTGACTATTACTGGAGCTTCAAACAAACCTCTCCAAGCTTAGGTTCAAACTTCAAATTACAAAAGCTAATATGAGAAATACATTATTGAAGGAATTGAGGTGCAAAAAAGAGTAAAATGGCAACAGTGAAGGGAACGGGAAAATCAAAGGATACATAGGCGTGAGTGTGTGTGTGTGTGAGGAGTGATGAGAATTGGAAAGAAATGAAAGCGAAGGCTAGGGGATTACGATTAATGGTGGACGGAGTGTCACTGGATGGAGCATGGATCTGCAGGTTTTGCCTCATAAACGACTGTGTAACAACGGGCAGAGGGAGGCATAGTGCAGCAAGAGGGACATAAGAGCCAAGGAGGGCACTGACCGTAGCAGCTCACAGCAGGAGCACAGTGACCATGGCACCTGTAGCTGCCGCACCTGGAACACGCCTTGCAGCCACCCTCACACTTGTGGCTCCCACACTTGCCACACTGCTCACACTTACCGTCGCACTTGTGACTCTGGCACTTGCAGCAAGGCTTGCAGCCACCCTCACACTTGTGGCTCCCACACTTGCCACAATGCTCACACTTACCGTCGCACTTGTGACTCTGGCATTTGCAGCAAGGCTTGCACCCGCCGTGGCACGTGGGGCTGCAGCACAACACGCAGGGATGAGCTGGCTGAACCATACACACTGTAACGACTTTGGGCTTCTCCTTCGACTCCTCCTTTTTGGGCGGGTCGGGCTTTTTGGGCGGGGGCGGCTTCACCTCTTCCACCGTGAGCACCGTCACAATCCGGAACTTCTTCCTCAGATTCCTTCCCAAGCAAACCGTGTCCACGTCGTTCCCCGTCACCACCACTAGATCTTTGCTGTCCCCTTCTATTGCCACCGCACTCACACCTGCATCTCCCGATTTATATGTAACTCATATTCATCGTTAATTTGTACATTACTTATATTCATTCACACATACACATATGTATACCTTTTATCATGGAAGCTATTTTCAATGCCTTGTTCCTGCAACAATCGCACTCCATCCCTACCTTTATTGTCACTTTTTGCTGCACCCATTCGCCCAGAATACTGAAGTGACCTTCTTGAACGTAAAAGAAAATTTCAAGAAATTGACTAGCATGTTATATAATTATAAATAGACCTCACCTTCATTTTCGGATTCGTCACTGAGTTGACAATATACACCAAGCTTGTTTTTGTGACGAATCCGAAAATGAAGGTGAGGTCTAGATATAGGAAGGAGTGCTTAGCTTCTTTCATGATGCATTTTCCCTTACCATTCACTGCCATCCTTTTCTTTCAAACAGCAACGTTTTGGCGCAAAGTGCATGCATCCTGTTCCTTTTTAGTATGAGTCTTATTCTAAAGTATCTTTTTTACCAATCAATACACTGAAAAAAATACTTCATAATTTTGAAAAATTATTTTAGGATCTTGAAAAAATATTTCAGAGTATTGATTGGTATTAAAAAAATACTTCAAGATACTGACTGGTACTGAAAAAATACTTTATGATCTTAAAAAATTATTTTAGGATCTTAAAAAATATTTCAGGGTACTGGATAATCTTGAAAAAATATTTCAGGATATTGATAGGTACTAAAAAGATAATTCAAAATACTCATTGGTGTGGAAAAATAGTTCATAGTCTTTAAAAATTATTTTATGATTTTGAAAAAATATGTTATCAAGACACTGACTGATACTAAAAAGATATTTAAGGATGGTAAATATTTTTTTTTTTAAAAAAAACAGATTGTATTTTGCATCAAAACGCTGTGATTTGAAAGAAAATGATGATAGCAAATGGTAAGGGAAAAGGACCAAATCTAAATATTTGAGGGATGTGTATTTAGTTTACTTTCTCAATCTTAGTAATCCAGCACAGCCGTTGACTTGGCCACATTAAATTATAGGCATCGTCAGCAATTCATGACAACCCCCGCTACGTATGTGCTTTTGTAATTTTGGAAGATTGGAGCAGACGCGCCACTTTACTATTGGGGGATTGTGATCTGCGAAAATATGCACATACACCTTTTAATGTATAATTTGAGTATATAAACTTGTGAAAATAAATATATATATATATCACTAATATATAACTTATCAAAATAGACACATACATTTACAAATATATAACTTGCCATTAGTCTGGTTCTTTGTTTTGTCGTTTGTGTAGATAAATTGCCAGCAAGTTTGCCACTGAAGTAGCAGATCTTATTTAACATTAGATAATCCATTGTCTTTCATTTCATGTCTCTCCAGATTCCAATGAAATAATCTCACTTAAGAAATAAGGTTTAGAAAATAAAATAAATTAGTCTATTTGAATAAATGTGAGATAATTTTTCTAAAACATATATCCATTTAAGATCAGATTATATATATATATATATATATATATCAATTTAAAGTTAGGTAAATTAATTTTTAAAAATAATAAATCTGAAAACAATTTATGATATACTAGCTCTAGTCCTAATTATAGCATAAAGTTTGTAGAACAATTTGTACTACAAACTTTGTCCTATAATTAGGACCGAGGGAGTAGTATTTTTTGGTTTCACCCCCTATTAAAATTCCTAAGTCCATCACTGATTATAGGTATATAAACTTCTCAAAATAAGTGCATAAACTTGACAAATTATACATTGTTAAGTGTATGTGTCTATTTTAACAAGTTTTTATGTCTATAATGACAAGTCAAAAAGCAGACATTGGGAAGCCAATCTATATTAACTATTGTCATTTTTACAGTATAATTTAAACCAGCTCTTGTTGACAAGTGGACGTAACTATATTAACTAGTCATAGAATAACTATTGACAAGCTCACATATGTTAATTAAAATAACTTTCATTGACAAGTAAATGTGTCTATCAATCATAAAGTAGCAATTGACAAACACCTAAACCTAATCATATAACCTAATATCATATAATATCCAGATATCAATTATTAAGGGTAAGAAGATAATTTCACATTCGAAATCTATATCACTAATTTCCACAGAGACTTTTTTGATAGAGGAATCCATAATTAGACTTTCTTATTATTTTTTTGGGCCCTTAGGACCTATTTTCCCCAAATGTTTTATGATTTATTAAATCCCAGTTGGCAGCCCCAATAATCTTAATCCAACGGCAGAAAAAAGGAAAGGAGAGAAAATGATGGTAAAGGGTATAGGACCAAAGTCAAATTCGCCGCTACTTTGGGTGGAACACAGATTTCTGTTTTTTTCTTTTTTTTTTTAAAAAAAAACAGAACAATAATGGAATAATACGAGAGTGCATATGACTTTCGTGCCACATGAGCCGCCCACTGTCGGTGGCTACATAAAATTCAACCTTTTTATTATTACGGAAAAATTGCATTAAATTTTAGGTCCCAAACAATAGAAAAAAATAAAATAAAATGGTCCATAAAAATATCAAAATTGCATGTAAGTCTCATGAGATTTTTTTGTAATAAATGTCAATTGTCGACTTGTCAATGGACACTTATTGACTTATTAGTAAACGCACTTGGACTCGTCAGTGAACAAAGCTTGGACTTGTCAAGGGAATTGAAATTTATTATAAAAAAGTCCCAAATTTAAATGTAATTTTGAGATCTTTAGGGTCTACTTTTTCTTTTTCTTTTTTTCTATTCTTTGGGACCTAAATGAAATTTTCCCTATTATCATTTATATTTTCTTTTTGGGACCAAGGATGTCGGTTTCATTATTTTATGAAAGTTGTCTGTTACACTTGTGAGTGTATGAGAAATCACAAAACCGTGGTTTCAGAAGTCTTTTTTCGTAAATCGAGATAAAAACTTTCTCACATACTTATCTTATAAATCATAAAAGCTATTTTTCAAAAATCAATTCAAATATGCATTTAGGCAACAACTGTCATTTGGATTTGCCTCTGATTGCATTCCCATAATTATCTAATAATTCCCAAGTTTTATTTCTAGTTAAAATGGTAGAATGCATCCTCTATTCAGGTGCTACTATTACCTCATTACAAACTTTATCCTATATTTAAGATCGAAATGAGTATATTGTATGAGTTTGGTTATCCACTGCTTTTGGCCAACACGAGATTAGGCAATTTGTGAAAGCAAATGGAAAAAGCAAGGAGAAGAGAGTAATTAACTAAGGGCTAAGGATGTGAAAGTGGCCTCTTTGTGAACATGATGTGAACTGATAGAATGGGGGCACATGCCGATGCCGCAGTGATGGTTTGAGGATAACGATCGATTAAGAAATAGACAGAGTCATATGCGCAAAGTGATGGTTGGAGGATAATGATCGATTAAGAAAGAGACAGAGTCATATGCGCTAAGTGATGGTTGGAGGATAATGATCAAATTTTAAAAAGCCAAAATGCATATGATCGATGATTGGGTTTAGGTACGAGGAGAATTATGAGAGGGCGTACTAAGCGGGATGCATGCATGGATAATTACAAGGACTTGATCACTACTTGTCTAATAATTAATAAGGTTGGTGTCAAACATGAATGATGCGGTTAGTTAATTATTGATGGACATAGAAAGATAAGTTAACATAGTTAAAACATCCATATCATATTTGGAGGACCGATATTTAGCATATTATTCTCTTGAAGTTCAAATAAAACTTCAAAAGAATTCCTTTAACCCCTACCAATAAGGATGGTTTCAAAGTTGTTTCTCAAAAACATGAATTATCAGAGGTACGTGGAGAATTATCAGAGAGGTGTACTAAGCGGGATGCATGCATGGATATTTACAAGGACTGGCTAGATCACTACTTGTCTAATAATAATTAATAAGGAATCCATAACAGAATTGATAGAGTTAGTTACGGGGAAATATAAGCCATACATGTGGTGAGGGAGAAAATCAAGAAAATTTTAATCAAGGTAAACTTACAAGTTTTTATTAATTTTAAAATATATTTAATTACTTAATATTCATTTTTTATAGTTATCAAATTCGCTAATTAACTCTAAATTTATTAATTAATTTTACTTTTTTAAACTTACAAAGTCTACATCTTGTTAACTTGATATTAAATTTTTTCATTTATAGCTCACAAATTCATGCCAACTTGCTATTAAACTCATGCTAATGGAAAACTCAATAAACCTACGAGTTCATATGCAAGTTTACTCTCTTTACGCTTATACTTTACACCTTACAAAATCATGCCAATTCAATTTTAAATTCGTGCTAGTGTTTTCAACTTGATTATATTTAATTGCTTTATAAAAATATGTGTAAATCAAATAATTGTCATTATTTTTATTTTTCTTATTTAAGTATATACCTTTAACACTATTTTTATTAAGAAAAGCAATTTATTGTAAGTTTAAGATTTGAGTTCTTGATCTGAAGTTACATTTTTATCAAGGGTTTAAATAAACACTTTCTTACGACGAGATTGTCGTAATGAGAATGTGTTAGAAGTTAGAACTCGTGACGATGACAGTCGAGGAAGGGGAGATGGCGATGGGAGAGAACGGGACGATGACGGTGGCATTCGATGCCAATCTGGAAGTGATCCCTTGAAAGAAGGTATGGCGTTTTTTGCTAGGAGTGGAGGGGAATGGGAAAAGACGCCAGCGGAGTTTCCAACGGCCAAGAGTGTCGACAGGCGGCCTGTTGCTATCTTGTTTAAGGAGAAGCTTCTTTCTCCTGGTGGGCTGGGTTTTTTGGTGAGTCACGAGTAGGAAGACGATATTGTTAGTGGCTTGCGTGTGTATTTTACTAAGAAGAATGACGAGATGGAGAGGGCAGCCAGGGATAATGAAGCACGTAAGGATGAAGATGTGGGTAATGATTCCTCGAGCCAATATCCAGTTTTGACTATGACTGAGGCACAGTATACTGCTTGGTGTAAGCCTTGGATGAATTCCCTCATCATCAAGGTCTTGGGGCTGTCAATTCCTAAACATGTGCTCTTTGACCGGGTGCGGAGAATGTGGAAGCCTCAACAACCCTTGAAGGTGGTTCCATTGAGCAATGATTATTACATAGTGTCGTTTTCTAACAAAGAAGATAAGGATTATGCGTTTCTGAGGGACCTTGGATGATTGATGATCATTACCTGTTAGTGCAACGCTGGCGTCCAAACTTTAATCCATAGAGAGCTGATCGCCAAAGGAGAATTGCAGCCTGGGTTCGGATTCCAGACTTGCCTATGGAGTTTTGTACTATGGAATCGCTGGGGATCATAGGAAACATGATTGGTAAGATGTTGAAAATTGACAAGTCGACGTCGATATATGAGAAGGGAGGGTTTGCACGGATATGTGTCGAGATTGATCTACAGACTCCTTTGCTGCAGGCGTTCAAAGTGTTTGGGGAGGAAAGACAGTTGGTTTATGAGGGGTTGCATCTTGTGTGTTTCGGGTGTGGTGTGTATGGCCTTGAACAGAAGGTTTGTCCTGATAGGGAGGCGTGTGATGAAGCTACAGACCAGCAACCTTGCATTGATGGTACCGACGGTCAAAATCTGGCTGACGGCATGACTGGAGCCGATGAATGTAACACAGTGGCCCCGATGGCCTATAGGGTCGGTGAAGAGGGTGTATGGAGCACAACGGCCGGAGTGGCTATGAAACATAAGATTGATGGGGCTAAGCTGATGGGTGTGGAATCGGTTTTAGTTAAGGATCAGCGAGGCATTGTGGAGACAGGTAAGAAGAAGGTGGCCAAAAAACCTGAGCAAGCCCATCGATCGGAGAAGAGGGCAAAGGCGTCCTGTACCCGTGAGGCTACATCAGGAGTCAAAGGTGTAACGCCATCGGTGCTCCCCTCCAGCGGCTTGTGACTGGCTGTTCCCGACCGTCGTGATTTCTTGGGACCGTAGATGCTACTGCGGTGTGATTTCCGGCAAGGTTCTAATGGCTTGACGGTGATGGGGGTAGTATTGGCGGAAATGGCGTGAAGAGTGGGAAGTTGCCGGATGTGAAGGGGATAATGGCGTGGGATTTAAGGGAGTCTGTAGAGGGGTCACGTGGGGTTGCTCAAAATGGAAGTAAGCAATTAATGGGTGGAGATTTGGAAAAGTCAAATATCTTTATTGGGCCTATTGAGAAGCCCAAGTCGGAATGGGTTGTAGTGGGAGCTAAGTGAAAAAAGGAAGAGAAGCTGAAGCTGTTTGGCAAGGAAAATAGATTAATTAGCAGGCCCAAATTTAAGCTTAAGGAAGCCATACATAAAAGTGCTCATTTTGTGGAAATTACTAATCAACACTCTTCTTTGCCCGTTGAGGACATGACGGATAATGTGACTTCGAAGGTGGACATGATGAAATGGGTTTAGAAGCTCATAAGCCGGATAGAGATTTAGGGACGGATGTTATTTCTCCCTCGGGTAGTGGTTTGGCCCACACATCTCTCGCATGGTCTTAATGAATTACATGGTATGGAATTTATGGGGTACAGACTCGCAGTCTTTTCCAAGCTTGGTACGTGAAATTAAGAAATATTATAAGTTGGATTTTCTTGCTATCCTTGAAACTCGGTCTGATGCTTCTAAAACTGAGCACAAAATTCGATAGTTGGGATTTAGTAAGTATTCTTTTACTGCTGCAGAAGGGTATAGTGGAGGTATTTGGTGCCTTTGGGAGGAGGTATCAATGAAGGTGGAGGTTGTGGAAATCCATAAACAATATATGCACCTTCAGATTGAAACATCGAAGCAGGGAAGATGGTGGTTTACTGTGGTATATGCAAGCCCGAACTGGGTGTTCCGACGTACGCTGTGGACTAAGCTCTTTCGAATCAAGGATTCTGTAACAGGACCTTGGTGCATCGGGGGTGACTTTAACGCTACAATTCTTGCGGAGGAACGACGGTATAGTACGGCCTTTAAGACTACAGCAGATAGTGAGTTTGTCAGATGGATTGATGATATGAATCTGGCTGATTCGGGGTTTGAGGAGCCATTGTTCACATGGAAGTGAGGTAGCACGGAAGCTCATTTGGATCGTCTGCTAGCCAATGAAGCTTGGTGGTCTAAGTTTAACGATGCGAGAATTCTTTATCTTCCATTCTACAAATCTGATCATCGTCTAGTTCTGTTGCGATTGGTAGGGACTTCTTCATATGATCAGATTGAACGACCGTTTTGCTTTATTGCTGCATGGGTCCTTCATGATAATTTCAACGACTTGGTTCGGAGCAAGTGGAAAGCTGTTCGCCTCGCAAGTGTACGAGTTTCGGAAGTAATAAAGTGATTAGTAAAGTATTGTTCCCACGAGGATTTGTTTAACAAATTGGTCAAGCAAGAGGCTTAGTGAATTCAATCAAGTTGAGCTAGAACAAAGTTTTCATGTGGAATGAGAATTTTTAAAGACTTTTTCTAAAACTAAAAATTGCTAAAGGAAAATGACTTTTGACTTCAAGGATAATGGAGCCTAGGATTCTTCTTCCCCTTTTGCATTTCATAAAACTTGGTTAACTTTCTCTTTAATAGCATTTCAATACATATATGTGTTAGTCTAGGGTTTAAAAACACTTGAAACGTTCTCTCAAGTCAAAATCAAGTTTCTCTTCTCATTAAAATGCACAATCTCTTGCTACAATTAGTGAGAATCAACATTTAAGCAACAACCTTAATGTGACAATGCAAGGTTAGTAAATATATCTCTATTTTACCAACAAACCATCCATTTATCAAGTAAACTTCAAGACAAGCATGATTTCAATCAAGTTCTACACCTAGATTAGCTCTCTCGAGTCAAAACCTATGTGAATAAATCATCTAAATGGAGGCCAATCACTTAGAAGCATTAAGCCAAGGTTGAAATCAACACACATATATATTTATCTACCAAAAGAGAGGAAAGTCCAAGTATTAATCCATACAAAAGGGTCAAAAGAACCTTAGAATGAAAGGTTTAGCTACTCATGTTCAAATACAGAGAGATTCTAAGTAAAGAAACTGAATACATGAAGAAACTAGGGAGAAAAGAGGAAGAACCAAGGTGAAATCCCCAAAATCTCTCTTGAGAAGAGTCCCCAAGCCTCCAAAATGCTCCAAATCTCTCTCCCAAGCTCTTCCCTTGTGTGCCCACTTGTTTCCTTAGGTCAAGAGTGTGTTTTTCGGCCCTTCCCTTTAGCTTAAATAGGGTTTTTTTTTTTGGTTTCTAAAATGTAAAACGCGCAGCTGTACTTTCTGCACTTTTTCACGACTAGCTGCGGCCAGTTGTGACTTTCTGCGGAAACTACTGGCTGCGGCCAGTTGTAACTTTCTGTGGCCAGTTGTACAGGTTCTTCTAACTTTGAACTGCTTCACCTCCTTTATCTCTTTTCTTGTTTCTTGGGTCTTATAAAGCTTCAAAACTTGTCTCCATCTTTCTACAAAAGAGGAAGCAATTATCAATTCTCAATTGAATCATAAACTCTATAATAACAAGAATTTCTTTGATTTTTGCCTTATACTTTGATATGTACATTTTCCTCTATAACTTCATTTCTATGCACATTTTGAACCAAAAATAGGTAAAAAAAGAAAGAAAGAAAATGTGCTGGAATGCTGTCAATTTCTAAGAGTTAACAAAAGCCGAAAGAGGATGGGGCATAAACATAGAGAGTTTTGCTCATGCTTATCGTCAGTGTAATAAGGAAGTTTTTTGGAATATCCAAAAGAGGAAAAGTCTCCTTCTTCGGAGGCTGGATGGAGTAAATAGAGAAATGGCTAGAAAGGGAAGTCTTAAGGACTTAAAAGATCTTCACCAAACACTATGGATTGAGTTGGATGAAGTTTTGACACAAGAGGCTCTTCTATGGGCTCAGAAAGCTAGAGTGAACTGGTCGGTGGATGGCGACAGGAACTCTAGGTGGTTTCACATGCAGGCTAATAGTCGAAAGAAGAAGAACCATATCGATGCTCTCTGTTTGAGTGATGGGAACAGGTGCTTTGATGAAGCATTAATTAAAGTTCAAGCTACTGAGTATTTCTCCAGTTTGTTCAGGGAAGAGGATGGGTTACGGGCTGACCTTATTTGTGATATCTCCTACCCTAAGCTTTTGGAGATGCGTGAACAGGTTTGTGACAGGGAAGTGGATGAAGCTGAGATTAAGGATGCTCTTTTTAGCATGGGGCCTTTGAAATCACCAGGGCCAGATGGGTTTAACCCTTTGTTCTTCCAGCATCAGTGGGAGACTGTTCGAGAATTTGTGGTTCATTTTGTGAAACAAGCTTTTCATCATCCTGAGCGGGTTCGAGATGTAAATGGTACTCTTATTGTGTTAATTCCTAAGAAGGAGCATCCTAATACTTTTAGAGACCTCAGACTGATTAGCCTATGTAATGTGATTTACAAGGTAATTATCAAGGTTGTGGCTAACAGAATGAAATGCTTCATGGCTCATGTCATCGCCCCAAACCAATGCAGCTTTGTTCTAGGAAAGCTAGCTCAGATAACATTATCGTGGCGCAAGAGGTGATTCATTCAATGCGCACGATGGGAGGGAAGAAAGAGTTCATGACAATAAAGATTGACCTAGAGAAGGCTTATGATCGAGTGAATTGGAAGTTCCTTATCAAATGCTTACAGGAATTAAAACTTCCTTTGAACTTTATCCAGTTGGTGGAGCAGTGTGTTATCACTGCGAATTTGCAGCTTCTGTGGAATAGGAGTAAGGCAGACTATTTTAACTCTTCACGGGGTGTCCGTCAAGGTGACCCGCTTTCACTTACTTATTTGTGATATGTATTGAGAAGCTTGCACATATGATTCAAGAAAGGATGGAAAGGGGCCTCTGGAAACCAATCAGGCTTACAAAGACGGGTCTGCCGGTGTCCCATCTGATCTTTGCCGATAACATCATTTTGTTTACAGAAGCTTCAGTGCAGCAAGCGGAGTTGGCACGTGATTGTCTGTCTCTTTTCTATGATTCCTCAGGATTGAAAGTTAATTCCTCAAAGACTCGGGTTTTCTTCTCTGAGAATATTAACCATATTAGGAAATCTGAGCTTAGCAATATCCTTGGGTTTTCTCTGACACCAGATCTCAGGAAGTACATAGGAGTGCAACTTCATCATAAAAGGGTTGTGAAGGAATCATTTCAGGTGGTTGTGGACAAGGTCAAAGATAGGTTAGCTCGATGGAAAGCTAATTCATTCTTTCTAGTAGGAAGGGCTACACTCATATCTACGATGTCCTCTACAATCCCCATATATACTATGCAAACTTCCCATCTACCGGCCAGTGTATATGATAACCTGGATAAGCGGAATCGAACCTTCTTATGGGGTAGTTCAGTGGAGAGTAGGAAGACCCATTTGGTCGCTTGGGATGATGTGTGTAAAGAGAAGAGGCGTGGTGGCCTAGGGCTACAACATGGGAAAGTTCATAATCAAGCCTTTCTCATGAAGTTGGGGTGGCAGCTTATCATTCACAGAGATGCCCTTTGGGTGAAAGTGGTTCGAGATAAATATAAGTGTGGGGAGGATCTTCTTCCTCATATTGCAGAACGACGCCCTGGTTCGAATATGTGGTCTGGCATTAAGAAGACATGGAAGTCGGTGCTTGGAGGAATAGTCATTTATCGGGAGACTAACTCAATAAAGTGGAAGTGGGAGAGACATGGTAATTTTACAGTTAAATTTGCCTATCATGTGCTATCAGGAGATGATCAGGATCAGAGATTTGATTGGGGTGGCTTATGGGAAGTTAGAGCACACCAGCGGTGTAAGACACTGTTATGGCTAGCAGCTCGTCAGTGCTTGCTTACAAATGCGAATCGTAAGCGCAAAGGGCTGGTTATGGAAGCAAGCTGTGAAGTCCCACATCGACTGGGAAGGTGAATGAAGCATGCCTTATAAGGATGCGGAGACCTTTCCTTTGTGGACACGTTTTGATGGGTTAGGCCTAGTCAGAAACAAAACCGTGAGGCCTTGTGTGTGCCAAAGCGGACAATATCCACAAGCGGACGCCTGGGATATTACAATTGGTTTCAAAGCCAGGTTTCAGGTTGATGTGCCAGCGAGGATGTTGGGCCCCAAGGGGGGTTGAGTGTGAAGTCCCACATCGATTGGGAAGGCAAATGACGCATGCCTTATAAGGATGTGGAGACTTTTCCCTTATGGACGGGTTTTGATGGGTTAGGCCTAGTCAGAAACAAAACCGTGAGGCCTTGTGTGTGTTAAAGTGGACAATATCCATAAGCGGGCGCCTGGGATATTACACAAGCTGTGCGCTCTGTGGACACTCATGTGAAGACACTATTCATGTGTTCTGGGATTGTACTCATTCAAAAGCTATTTGGAGGAAAGTGGTGCCTCCAGCAAAATGGAGCTAGTTCTGTAATCTTAACTTTTCTGACTGGGTGTGGAGGAATATTAGGGGTAAATTTGAAGAAGGCTGCCATTGGGCTTCAACGTTTACGATCTTATGTTGATGGTTGTGGCGTCGTAGGAACTTACTTATTTTCGAGAAGAAGTGGACCTCGAATGATAGCTTCAATGCAAGTACAATAGCAATGGTGGCTTATAAGACTTGCACCAATGATCATCTCGCAAGAACGACAATTCGGGGGGCGCTGCTTACCCCTAGCAATGGGTGAAGGTGAATTTTGATGGAGCATACTCAAGAGTCACTGCGAAGAGTGCTTGTGGGGGGCTGATACACGACTCTACAGGCAAGTTCATTAAAGGATTCATATATCATATGGATGAAGGTGATGCGTTATTTGTAGAAATTTGGGGGTGTCTCCTTGGTCTTAGAATGGCATGGGATATGGGGTTTAGGAAAGTCTGGATTGAGACTGATTCAATGGATTGCTGGGATCTGATTTTGTGTGAAATTGGGAGAAATCACAGGGATGTTGACCTTCTTAAGGAAGTTAGAGCCCAGCTGGAATGGGACTAGACAACGAAGCTCACCTATGTGCCTCGCTCGTGCAACCGAGTGGCAGACTTTTTAGTTAAGACAGGTTTGAATAGTCATTAGGGTTATCATGAAATATTTGCCTCGTCGGATAACTTACAGGGTTTGATTTGTACGGATTGGAATGGTTGTAATGCTTCTTTAGGTATTAGCTAAGGTTTTTGTTTTGTATCAGGAAAAAAAAAAAAAAAGAACTCGTGAGTTTTCCATGGTCATTGCCATTCGATCCGAACAATTAGTTGTGCCATTAAATTCCTCACCACCGGTTGGTGGAAATAAATGTCCTTCCTTTTTCATGGTCATTGCCATTCGATCCGTATTTGTGGACTATGGGACTGTTCTATTTACCATGTGCTCTTTTCGAGATAGCAATCGGGAAATTCAGCCCTATCTTTTAGCAAAGAATTTCTATCATTCAGTTTTTTTTGGATGTTTATATAATCTAATTGGTCATGTCATATACTATTATTAAGTAATTTATTTAGTTTCCATAATATCCCAAAAAAATTAACTAAGTCTTATATTTAGAGTATTACTTTCTAAGTTATGTGATCTATCGTTGAACAAAGAGGTTACTATTTTTAATGCAAAAGGTGACAATATTAGAGCTGTTAAGTGTTAGCTTTTTTGAAGTTGTTTAATTAAAAGATAACAGAAGACAAACATCCATACCATATTTTACAATTCTAAAGTTACCAACTAATCTATTCAGAACAAGTTGGAGTTCCTGGTCCATGTAAACTTGTGAATTTTGATTACCATATGGAAGTTCTCATGTCTTTAGATGAAATCTGCGGCTTCCCATTTATTAATTTTATCAAACCTTGATTTTTGTTAATTTTTTCTTCTGATGACTATTTTAGTATTTTTCATTGTACAAAATGATGGTGACTGCAGGCTAGTCACTTGCTTGGATTCAACTCCATTCCTCTTCCGGCATCGAAGCAAACTTATTGTAGGTGTTTACTTTTACAAAACTTTTGCTGTCCCTCCTTATGCTGGATCCACGTGTCACAAGAACATGCATGGGCTATTCACTGCCCTTCATCTTCGTTCTTGCGCTTTCTAATGCTCTTGTTCAGCCAAATATGCTGGTAGTATTTTTTTAATCTTTTTTTGATACATAGGCGATAAGGGAGGAGGGGGGGATCGAACCCGGACAAGGGAGGAGGAGACTAGCTCCAAATACCACTGTACTACTAGTAGTGCTGGTGTTGCTGGTAGTATTTAGTTTGGTTGTTTAGTGCATTCTTACAATTATTAGTCGTCCCCAGTTCGAGGATTACTGTTCATCTGCTTATGTAAAAGTTCATTGCTGATTGCAAACCCTTCTTCACATTATTATGGCCTCCTTGAGATTTCATTTCCCTCTAAAGCCCCAATAATGGCGGCCATTTCATTTCCTCCTTAATTTGCTGATTGTAGACAATAGTTTACATTTATTTATTGGATAATTTATGTTGTTTTATTAACGTTTGACAACATTTATTTGATAGATTATAACTTTATTTATTGTAATTTAGTAATTATATTTCTTTAAACTAAATGGAGGAACGATTGTTGTAATTTATGAATTTGGTGTTCTTGGGCTAGACTTTGGAAAATAGATATTTCTTTTACCTCAGGCCCTGTTAGGACTTGGCTCTTCGGCCCTGATTTCCAACTCTAATAATGATATAAAATGGGTCATTTAGTGTAGTTTTCATCTCTGAGTATTTAGATGCAATTGTTCCCTTTTCCTTTTCTTTTTGTTCTTTTATTTCCTTTCCTCTACAGACGCCCATGTGCTTCCTACAGCCACCCATGTGCCTAATATATATATATATATGGTGTGGGTCCATATTATTATTATATAAATATAATTTTAAATTCATTTATCTTATAATATATAAAAACTTTTAATTTTATACATCTTCTCTAAACCTCATAATATTTGATAAATCACATATTTTAAAAATACTTACTATCAATAAAAATTGGGATGTTAAATCTTGCATGTAAATACTTCCTCAGTTGAAACTCAATTACATTCAAAATTTCTGGTGCATTCGGTTTATAAAATAATTATTCCTAGAGAACTAAATAAAATCGTTTAAAATGACGAAAACCACTATATGGAAAAATAGACACGGTCCACTTATCAACTTCTTGCCACTGGGAGAATATTTTACAATTCTAGGGTTACCTACTAATATATTCAGAACAAGTTGGAGTTCCTGGTCCATGTTAACTTGTGAACTTTGATTATCATATGGAAGATGTCATGTCTTTAGTTAGATGAGATCTGTGGCTTCCTATTTATTAATTTTATCAAACCTTGATTTTTGTTAATTTTTTCTTCTGATGTCACCATATATTTCCCAAAATATATATCTGATGACAATTTTTCATTGCACAAAATGATGGTAACTGCAGGCTAGTCACTTGCTTGGATGCAAACTTATTATTATAGGAGTTTACTTTCACAAAACTTTTACTGTCCCTCCTTATGCATAGGCTATTCACTGCCCTTCATCTTTGTTCTCGTGCTTTCTAATACTCTTGCTCAGTCAAATATGCTGGTAGTATTTAGTTTGGTTGTTTAGTGCATTCTTGTAAGTATTAGTTCTACGGTCCAGTTTGAGGATCACTATTCATCTGCTTATGTAATTATTAAACGGGGCAGGGAGCCACTTTTCTGTGTGGTCAAAAATCCTTATCCAGCGTTTGATATTTCAAACAACAAAATCACTATCACTATTGGTTGAAAATCTCGTGCAAATAGGAACTGATAAAATAGCTCTCTCCAATACATGTTGGACGATATCGTATTTATATACAAACCAGCTAATGACAACTCAGCAAAGTATGAAACACAACTTCGTTGCTCGATATCTACTCCACTTTTTATTAATGATTTTAATGCCAACTACCAACTGTCGGTATGTTCTTGCCCGTGCAGTAGTAGTACATGATACTATACTACTCCCCCACGCATAATTTTGGGTAGCTCTGAAGCAGATGCCTCATCATGGATGATATTTTGTCTCAACACCTATTTTTTCTTGGTTTTATATTTCAATCCAGTGTACGTACGAGTATTTATTAACTCTTCCACGTAAACAATAAACCCATGTTTCCCGCCTCTTCGTGTACGTTAGAGTTTAAGACGTTGATGTTGACTACTTTTGTTTCTTGCTTTCCTTTATTTTATATTATTTTTTTTGGGGTTTGTTCTCTCTGCCAAGTCTAACGAAACTTGTTTCCATGCTCGTTCAAAGGACGAGTAGGGAGAACTCATCCTTTAAATAAGTAGTGAGAGCTCGTTTTTTGGATGAGCATCTAGATTGTCTAGGTGAAATCTGTAGATTTCATTTTTTAAATTTTTTATTTTTAAATAAAAAATCATTTTTTAAAAAAAATGTTAATTCATATATTAGCTTTATTTTAGATTCTCTACCCTTTAAAATAATTTTTTTTATAAAAAATTTTATTATTTTTATTTTAGATTTTCTACCCATTAAAACAATCTTTTATAAAAAATAAAATCTGAACCATCTAAATCTCATCTAAACATCTCAAATGCTCGCCAGAGGGTTCCCAAGTCTAGCTTATGCCCTCTTGGATGAGGGTCAAAATACTCGCAACCCCAGGCATAACTTTCTCATTCTGAGGCATCTATAAATACAAAACATCCCGTTGTTACTTTTGCCCAAGATACCATTTTCTTTTTCCTGACAGCACATGCATATGTATACACACACATACTATGCTATCATGGTTAAATCTTTCACCATATATATAATTTTATTCACAACTAATATTAGAATCTTAAAATAAAAGTCTAACCTGTCTCGTAGATAATGAGTATACATAATATTAATTCCAAGGAGTTAACTTGAGGCTTTAGTGTAGTGTTAGAGTAATTCTAAAATAGTTTTGAGTAATATATTAATAGATATTTATGTTTTTGAAATTTTAGACTCTCTTTGGAGTGACTCTTGTGTGGTTACCTGTAAACTAGGGAGTAATAAGTAACTTTGAATATTCTTCTATATATTTGTGAATTGTATATGATTGTGAATGACTATTTTTTATTGGATGACGACATAGGGGAGGTTGCATCTTGCATATTGTGTAATTGTATATTACATATTATGATGAAAAAGTATATTGGAAAAATGATGATTAAATTTGTAGCTGTTTTGTATGAGGAGCATATATATATATATATATGGGAAAAAGATTTCTCCTGTCACGGGAGATAAAGTTATCTCCAGTGACCCCAAAACTACGTCGTTTTGAGTTAATGAAGGGTTTATTAGTAATTTCAGGTGAATTAATGAAGAGTGTTTTGATAAAATGTATATGATTAAAAAATAAACAGAATTACAGAAACACCATTCATTAATTCACTTGAAATTACTAACAAACCCTTCATTAATCCAAAACAATGTAGTTTTGGGGTCACTGGAGATAACTCTATCTTCAGTGACAGGAGAAATCCTTTACCCTATATATAATATATATATATATATATAATATTAGTTCTTTATTTTAAATCATGTGTGGTTTACTTATATACGGTAGAAACTTTCAGTAGTTACAGAGACTTGGAATCTCATCCCTTATATTAACAGTTTCAAGTAATTGTTTTAGTAGGGAGCAAACAAAGACACTTATGGAGTGAGCCTTAAAGGCTCTCTTGTGCTCTTAGAGCACATGTTATGTTGTTTTTATTTATCATAAACCTAAGACTTCCACATTTTATTTTGTTTTTCTGAAATATTTTGAGAATTTGATTTAACACTATGATGTAGGCTTTATTTGAACTGATTTTTGTATTTTTATCATTTGGGTGTTGAGCATCCTTATTGGTAATATTTGAAATACTTTGGTTAAATATTTAATTGTTTGGCTCAAGGTGTTCCAGAGTCCATTTTAACTGCACATTACATAATCCTCTTAGCTTCAGTTACAGAAACAGTATCACTAGACAGCTCTTCTTCTATTACATAGACATGAAAGAAATGAAAAGCGAATTAATTCCTGTCTTTTAATTTCATCCATGCATCATTGAACTTGTAGAAAGAAACATGTAATTTTCCCTGTCAATCACTAGCTGCAAAGAACGAAAAGTCTTGAAACTATTGGAAACAAATAGAGGTTACTGGTTCTATATAGGATTTGAGGTTCTTGCAGGTATTCTTCCGAAAGATAAGTCCAACTTCTTTGAAGGATTCGTATTATGTGCATGAGAAGATGAAGTAGTCTTGCTTAATGGCAAAGAACGAACTTTTTTTTAATATTGTCATTTGGTATTCATTTGGGATGGGATGGGACAAAATTATACATATATATATATATATAATTAAAGATATAACTAATATGTTTTTTTAATTAATAGGAGTTATATAAAAAGATATTATCATATACTCTTTTTTAGATAGATTTTAGTCATATAAAAAGTTATTACCATATATTGCACTATATAAAAACTTGTAATTGCCCACAAAATTTGAAACGGAAGTCAGTCTGTTGTTAATTAGAGACGAAATACACTGACGGAAAGCTGTCAGAAATATTATAAGATTTTTGCAAAAAATAAAATAAAATACTACCTCCGGTCCTAATTATAAGGCATAGTTGACTTTCTTTGGATATATTAAAGAAGTTAAATAAGTTACTTAATCATTTCATATGTTGTGTATCCTTAAATTATATATTAGTTTATTAGTTAAATTAAGTAGTTTGGAGAAAAAAATAAAAATAAAAATACTCTAAAGTAATTTAGTTAGCTTCCTTAATCTCTCCAAAAAAGTCAACTAGCTCTTATAATTAGGACCGGAGGGAGTATTATTCACAGAATTCCATGAGAAATTCTGCGGGTCATTTTACGGTTTTTGTTTTTGTTTTTGTTTTCTTTAAAACAATTACCCACGGAATTCTGGGTAATTTTACATGTTTTGGGGAAAAAATTGAACAATTATTTCTCTTTATTCTATTTGTTGTCAAGACCTGTCAATTAGATGCTCTCGCCAAGTTGGTGTGGTATATTTAGTCCACAGTACCCGAGTATGACTCTGCTCTGCTGACTATCACTTTGGTGGTATTTTTTTGTTGATGCTAATTGTTAAAAATCATATGGGGGGGGGGGGGGGGGGGGGAAAAAACAAATACAAGTTTCGTGGTGGATTGGTTCGCAACAGATCTTCTAGGTGACTACTTGCATATATTGCGAAATTTATTATATATATATTAAAATATGTAAAGCCTAAATCCCAATTCCAGCATACCTTTTTCAGTCCTGCGCGAATTTGTTGTTTCCCTCCCATGCGAAAATTTTTTCCGCAAATAATCTCCCTTCGCCTCTCTCAAGTTCAACAAGCCCGTTTGTGAAATCTCCCATGTGAAAATTTTTCCCCGCTTGGATTTTTTTCTATCCCGATTAAAATCCTTAAATCTCCACTCTTTAGCTTGTTTGTGAAGGTTTGAGTAAGAGATTTCATAGCCAATAAAAAAAATCCGGTGCCTGTTGCTATTGGGCCTCAACTACTTGCCATTCGCCCTAGAGTGCGAGCAAGAAGAGGGCAAGCCACAGATCCCCATAGTATATTGCTGAACAGGTAAGGCGCATATATAATTTTGTCCCTCTAAGTTTTAGAACTTGATGCTTTCTCTGTTGAAGAGTTTCCTCATTAAACGCACAGCTCCCTGTCGCTGAATATAAGACTCTATTCTTGGTGTTTTATTTTTGGTGCAATCATGCCTTAATCATTTTTCCCTATTATTTCGTTCTGTCCTTCCTTCCTTCATTTCATTTTGTTTTTGTGACCAGAATATTTTGGGAGAATAATTCCTTGAATATTATTGATAAGCAAGGTACTTTATATACAAGATGAATTAATGTGCAAGGAGCAATACAATTACATAACAAACTGTACAACTATATAACAACAAGTAACTGAATAATAATCTAATTAACTAATAACAAATTTATTATGTAACACCTGTCACCCCCTGCAAGCTGGAGCATGTATGTCTTAAATGCCTAGCTTGGATGTAAGCTTATGAAACTGAGTAGGATGAAGAGGCTTTGTAAAAATGTCAGCAAGCTGATCAGTAGACCGAATAGGTAGAAGACGTATGACTTTAGCTTGAAGCTTTTCTCTAACCACATGACAATCAAGCTCTATATGCTTGGTTCTCTCATGAAAGGTGGGATTTGTAGATATTTTAATTGCAGACTAATTATCACAGTAGAGTAGAGCAGGAGCAACATGAGAGATGTAAAAATCATTCAAGAGATATATAAGCCATTGTAATTCACATGCAGTAAAAGATAAGGCACGATATTCAGCTTCCGAAGAGAACTTAGAAACAATTGCTTGCTTCTTGGCTTTCCAAGAAATTAAAGAAGAGCCAAGGAAAATAGCAAAACCAGTGACAGAACGATATGTGTCTAAACAACTAGCCCAATCAGAATCACTAAAACTTCGTAATTGCAAATCAGAATCAGCGGAAAAGAAAATACCAGCACTAGGGGAAGATTTAATGTATCGAAGAGCACGATGAGTGGCTGCCAAATGAGTGTCCCAAGGGTGAGACATGAATTGACTAAGTTGTTGAGTAACAAAACTTAAGTCTAGCCGAGTGATGGTGAGGTATTGTAGCCGGCCAATGAGTTTTCGATAAGGAAGAGGATCAACCAAAAGAGTACAACAATCAACTGAAAGCTTTAAGTGAGGGTCCATAGGACAAGAAGCAGGTTTACATGCCAAATATCCACCATCCTCAAATAATTCAAGAGCAAATTTACATTGAGACAAAAAAATACCTCTTTTGGATCTAGCAAGTTCAAGTCCAAGGAAATAACGAAGCTCACCAAGATCTTTGATGGTAAATGCAGCATGTAATTGTTGTTTAATCAAGGTAATTTCAGCCAAATCATTTCCAGCAAGCACCACATCATCAACATATAGAAGAATGACAGTAAATGAGGTGGAAGATGCTTTAAAAAACAAGGAATGATTCGAAAGAGACTGAACATAACCATAGGACAGCAAGGCAAAAGAGAGTTTAGAGTAGCATTGATGACTAGCCTGTTTTAAACCATAAAGAGACTTTTGTAGTTTACAAACTAGAGTAGAATCAGAGAAAACATAACCTTGAGGAAGATTCATATAAACTTCTTCATGTAAATCCCCATGTAAGAAAGCATTATTAACATCTTATTGGTGTAAATGCCAATTTTTAGCAGCAGCAATAGACAAAAACAATCAAAGAGAAGTCATCTTAGCAACAGGGGAAAAGGTATCAAAATAATCCACATCCTCAGTTTGGGTATATCCCTTTGCTACAAGTCTAGCTTTGTACCTTTCTATATCACCATTGACCTTGAATTTGGTTCTGAAAACCCATTTACATCCAATTGTTCTTTTATCCGGTGGTAAATGAGTGAGGGTCTAGGTCTGGTTTTGTTCAATGGCATTGATTTTTGCATTCATGGCATCTCTCCAAACAGAAAGTTTTACAGCTTGTTTGAAAGTGGAAGGGTCAGGATGAACAGTAACAGCATTAACAAAGGAAGTATAAGAAGGAGAGAGTCAAGAATATGAAAGAATTGAAGACAAGGGATAACGAGGATTACCTTTGCATGATGATTGGTGAGTAGACGACGTGAGAGCACAATGATAATCCTGCAAATATGAAGGTGGGCGGTGAAGTCTAGTAAACTTACGAAGAGAAGGAGTAGGAGAAGAGGGAATGGAATGAGAAGGTAATGATATTTTAGAGGAAATGGGTGACGGCTGTAAAATGAAAACAGGAGGCTGTGAAACTATAAGAATGTCATCAAATAAGGGAGAACAAGGTTGTGCTTCAGGCCAAAGCAAGGTGGGTGTAGTGCTATCAGTTTTAAATGGAAACACAAGTTCATGAAAAATAACATCTCTAGAGATAAAGATTTGATTCGTAGATATATCAAGTAAGGTGAAAGCCTTGGAACCATGTGGAATATCCAAAAAAATGCATTTACGTGCACGTGGAGCAAATTTGGAGCGATTATGACCTAATGTGGAAGCAAAACAAAGTGAGCTGAAAACTTTGAATATAAAGTAAGTAGGAGAAAAACCATATAAACATTCAAATGGTGTAGAGTTTTGAAGAAGAAAAGAAGGTAAACAATTGATGATATGAGTAGCGTGAAGGACTAAAAAAGACCAATAAGAAATGGGAATATGGGATTGAAAAAGAAGAGCATGTGCAACATTTAAAATTTGTTGGTGCTTTCGTTCAACTAAACCGCTTTGTTGTGGAGTAGCAACATAAGACTTTTGATGAATAACACCATGAGAAGCAAAAAATTGAGGCATATGAAATTCAGTACCATTATCGGAATGAACAATCTTTATAGCAGTGGAAAATTGAGTTTTAACAAGAGTGAAAAATTGCTTGATATGTATTTGAGTTTCAGATTTGGTTTTCATTAAAAAACAACCAAGTATATCTAGAAAAATCATCAACAATGGTAAGAAAATAACGATAACCTTGAATAGAAGCAATTGAAAGTGGACCTAGTTATCAACATGAATCAAATCAAAAGTTTTATTCCATGAACTTGTGCTTACAGGAAAAGGTAAACATTTTTGTTTGGTAAAATGACAAGCATCACAAGGAAGTAAAGGAGATATAGTAATATCAGAAACTTGTTTATGTAAAATAAAAAGTGTATTGGCAGAGGGATGACCCAATTGCAGAAGCCATATATGAGCATTTGTAGAGGAGACAGTATTGGTCATGAAAACCTAAGGTGAAGCCTTTGGGAAAATCACATTTGCAGTAAGGAAGTATAAGCCCTCAAAAAGTCTAGCTGTGCCAATCATTAACAAAGGATGGGTTGAGTGAATCTGACATGATTCAAAAGAAAATGTTAAAAAACAATCATGAAATGCTGTTAACCGAGATATAGATAGAATATTAAAGGAAAAGTGAGGAAGAAAAAGAACATTATGTAAGGTTAGGGAATCAGAAATACAAATTGTGCCAGAAAATTGTGCTACAGTCTTAGAACCAGTTGGCAGACAAACATTAATTAGAGGTATAGACACGTAGGATGAAAACAAGGTTAAGGAACAACACACATGATTAGTTGCACCAGAATCAATGATCCAAGATACAGTCGAATTGGACATTGAATTACCTTCAGTAGGGATAGATAGAGAAGCAGACAAGTGGTTTACTAAAGGTGTTGAAGGAGATGGAGATTCCAGGAGATTGAGGAGGCGAGTGTATTGAGTAGCGGACAACTGGGGAAGAAGAGCAGCTTGTGAAGGAGAGTTTACTGGAGATGAAACCATGGCAGGGGAAGGTGTTTGAACAAAAATAGAACCAGAATCCTTGGTAGACAGATGATTCACCATATACGTAGAACCAGAGGACCTAAACCATGTTTCTTGTAGCAAGTTTCCTCAGTGTGACGTGGTTTGCCACAATATGAGCAGAGTTTTGGCTTTGAACCAAAATTATTAGGAAACCAAGAGCCCTTAGCCATTAAAACATACGACTTAGGAGGAACAAGAGGTATACGCATCTCACATTCTTGTTGAACGATCAGTGAAAACACACAAGTAATTGGGGGAAGAGGATCAAGGAGTATAATCTGAGATTTTATAGAAGCAAAAGACTCAGTTAGGCCTTTCAAGAAACGAATTACCTGTTTCTCATCCTAATGAAACAAAGCCTGACTGATGGAACCACATGTACATGGCTTCAGCGGACGAATATTTGCCATCTCATCCCAAAGAATCTTCATACGAGTGAAATACTCACTGACAGTCGAACTACCTTGTCCAATATTGAAAATCTCCTCTTGTAGATCAGCAATACGGAAGAGATCCGATTGGGAAAAATGTGATTGAAGGTCACTCTAGATTGCAGCCGTAGAATTAAACCATAAGATACTCTTAGCGATTGTAGGAGAAAGAGAACGAGTAAGCCAACCTTGAACAAGATTGTTGCAGCGTTCCCATGCTGGAAAATCAAGAGCAATTGTCGACGAAGCAGCTATTGAACTATCAATAAACCGAAGCTTGTTCTTCGAGAGGAGGGCAGATCGCATGGACCTGGACCAGCTATGGTAGTTGACACCGTCAAGAGGAGGATTGATGAAGATGAGAGCTGGATTCTTGTTTGGGTGAACGTAGAATGGTGAGGATGGATCAGTCGCTGGAAGAGGAATGGCGGAGACGATGGAAGGAGAAGTGTGGGAGGAGGGTTGATCGGAGGTGGTGGCCGACACCATGAGAATTGGCGAGGATGGAGGTCGATTTGGTGGAGGTCGTTTGGTGAGGGCGAAGAGAATGAGAAGCTATTGACTGAAGAGAAAAAGAAAAAAAAAATTGGGTGCCTCTAGATACCATGTGACCAGAATATTTTGGGAGAATAATTCCTTATATATTATTGATAAACAATGTGCTTTATATACAAGATGAATGTGGAGCAATACAATTACATAACAAACTGTACAACTATATATATAACAAACTATATAACAACAAGTAATTGAATAATAATCTAATTAATTAATTACAACTTTATTATGTAATACCTGTCATTTTTTCTTTCTTTCTTTCTTTTTTCTTTTTTCCTGCAATTGTATGCCTTAAAACTGATATTACTGGTGAAATTCTGTTGGTATTGCATTGTTTGGAATTTTATATCTTATGCGTGTTATTCATGATAGTGTAAGAGTGGGAGCATAACTAGGTCTTGTCAAGTTACATTTAGGGAGCTTCACTTCAATATGAAAATCTTCTACTTGGTTAAATAAACGTCATATAACTCATTTGAAAGTGCAACTTAATGGGGTTGCTGATTTATGATAAAACGTTCACGCGTATATGAATATTGTTATCAAAGAATTTTACTTAAAAAACAACATTTGTTGAGGAACTGAAACTATAAAATAATCAAGCATAACACAAGAAATAATAAATACCATAACAGGCTAATATTTACAAAAAGATATGTCTTTTGTCCCGATAACCAAAATCGATGTATGCGGGTGGTCAGCAAATATGAATGACCAAAGTGGCTTCAAACTGAAGGCCAGGGTTGAAGTTGCAGGGGAACAGCAATGAGCATATACAAGTGCTGAAACGTTGTTTTTGTGTTAAACATTCAGAATAGTTTGTGCAGATTTTGGTAGCAAAAGCTTTCACTTGTAGTTTAGTTACTAATTAGTTGACGTGTTTGAATTGTGTTGATGCTTCTTTATTTAAAGTCATGCCGGTCCAAGTGATCTTTCCTATAGGAATTCAGAACTTAGATGATTGTTCCCTCGCTCCCTTGCACTGACGAAGTTGCTGCACCCTTGCCTTCTTGGTTATGTGATGCTTATGTTTTCTCATACAATTAATGCTTTAACCTTGGAGCTATAACTGAATGAGAAACTATCAAACACATATCTATCTGCTATCATTGTCTCTTTAAGCTGATCATTCTTGGATTCTAAATAGTAAATACAGGGATTTAACATGGTTATTTTTAATATGGCAAAATTTTTTCCTTTTTCATTCAGGTCTGTCATGCTTATTAAATTGAATTAAAACCACTTACCCTAATGACCTAACTCCCCCCTTTCTGAATAGCATTAGCCATGTATTTACACATGATCACATATGAGCTGGTCTACCATGGATATGCAGCATCCCTTGTTTATTATTTATAATTAGTTGCCCCATCTTCTGTGTTTGAGATTGGTTGACTTGTGGATTATTTATTTATTAAGAAAGATCCTTTCCGTGATTTAAAAGTTACTTTTTTCAACAAGCATGATGAGATTTTGAAACGATTTTTGGGCTTATAGACATAGACATTGGATATAACCAGCTTTCCTTCAAAAAGCTTGAACCTATAACAGAATTCTTGCTTCTTAGAATGGAAGTCCCTGAACATCGAAGATGGATGTATAACAGAATTAATCCAAATACTAAATGGGTGACAGGAGAGTTCAAGCAAGGTAAGGTGTTGATGGGTTTCTTACATACTTATATCAAACACCTTATTCTAAAAAATGGGGAGAACTTAGGTGTCCGTCGAAAATCCGATAATTTTTTTTGGTAGTATTGGTTATATCTTCAATACAAAATACTATAAATACTCTCGGTCTCTCTTACACATGCTTGTCTCGTTCTCTACAAAATGCTATAAATACTTATGATTATCGCTCTTATTAAGTTTAAGTTTTCATTATTTCTTTTTTTATTTTTATGCTATCAATCTAAAAATGATAAGATTACATATTTGTATTATATATTTTCAATCATTTAAGGTCAGCGTCCAACTCATACCCATACATTTTAGCTTTTACAAGTTTAGACAAAATACTACAAATACTTATGATTATTGCTCTTATTAAGTTTTAGTTTTATTTTTTTTTAATTATGCTTTCGATCTAAAAATGATAAAAGAGGATGATTTCATATTTGTATTATATACTTTCAATCATTTAGGGTCAACGTCCAACTCACACCCATACGTTTTAGCTTTTACAAGTTCAGAAAATGGGGAAAAGTGATGGTTCAGATCCTCAAAGAAAAACAGTTTTGTTGTCCCGTACCTGTTGTGGGATGGGACGCAGAATAAGCCTGTCCCGTTCTCCTATCGTGAACAACCCTAGTATCCAGTTCAGGTTCGTGGCTACCCTTATCAACATATATATGTTTCTCTTCTAGGACTCAAACTCAAGATCTAAAGTTATTTTACAAGGTTTTATACCACTAGACCAATTCTATGTTGGTGACAAAAAACTAACTTCTGGGTTGGTCTTTGCAGACCAAGCTGTTAAGAATAACAGTGTAAGAGTAAGAAAAGCCAGTAGAGAGCTGGTCTGCTTCATGGTAATAGAGGATCTCGATTGAGCCAAGCCGTTAGGATCAAGTGAACTAATCTAATTTATTCTTCTTTACGGTCTTGATGAGTGGTAAATATCAAGGTGCTGAAAACTGGAACTGGTCCAAGATATGAAACCTAACGATTATTAATTATTTGTGGATGTAGACATTGATGGGAAGACATGAACATCAAGAGAAGCTTTCCTCAGTGTCGTAGAGATGAAGGGGAAGAGAAGAAAGACGTTGCATTTGTTTATTTTTAATTTAAATATTAAAATACTATATTAAAAAATAAATTTGTTTTGTCAGTGTTTAATTGCACATTCATTGCTTAAGTTTGATGACTCAACATTTTTTCTGTTAAATGAAACTAAAACTAACAATGTTAAAATTAGAAGACAAAACGCACTTTATAAACGTATGGAACCAACATGAAATTTGATGTAAACATATAGGACTAAACATATTCTTTAGTCAATTTTAAAACACTGAATTACCCCCTGACTAAACCTACTATATTATCTCCCACTGCATCCTATAATTTTCTCTTATTTCATGAAATAATAAAGATTTATTTGAAGCAATTCAAACTATTTTAAATTTTAAATTCAGGAACTAATTCTAAATGACTAAATAAATTAAACGCATAACCAACCATCCAATATTAATTAATTTATTTTTCATATGTTTAAATTGAATAATGAGCATTCCCTTGTTTTATTTTCAACCATTATAACCATTTATATTGTTTTTCACACAATATTAATCATCTATAATAAAAAATCATATCAAAATTGTACAGAACAAATGTATAGTAGACTTCAACTAAAACACACGTACACACAACACGTATACCGATATGTTTCAGCTGCATGAATATATTCAGTTTTAATATGAAAAAGTGGAATAAAAAATGAAAAATTGCTATGATATTTTTTAGGGAAAATCCAAAAAAAATACCCTGCAAAATTATAAAAAGACAAAACAGTAATTCCAAATATAATACATCCAGTCCTAAATATAGGACATAGTTTATAATAGAAGTTGCACTACAAAGTATGTCCTTGAGATTGGTCAAAGGTAGAGTATCCTACTTTCTTGAACTCCACCAGAACCACAGCCACCGACTGGCTGCCCTGATTCACTTGCTACCAAGCTGTTTTGGTATGGTTGTAATTCTTGTCAACTGAAAAGTCATTTTCTTCTATTTGGTACCAAAATCAATTTGTGGTTGATGATTTTTAATTTGTTTTTTCTTAAATTTTTGTGGATACAACATTGAAGATGTTCGAAGTAACACTGATTATATTGATAGGAACTAGGTTTTGGGTCATTTTCAGTGTTCTATTCTACTACATGCATTAGATTTAAATTTATCATTAAATATTCGGTTAGAAGCGTTGATTATATTCTTTCAACAAATGTTCTTCCATCTGGGCTATTTTGGGCAAGTTTAATGGGAATGCATCATACTTGACCAACCCCAGAATAACATCATTTTCCTTACTTCATATTCGGAAATTATTTACTAAATAGCCAACTCATCATTCAGAAATCCTAAAAAAAAAGGTTTTAATGATTAAAAACGATAAAAAGTAAATAATTTAATGTTGTGTGTTAAGTTAATTATTTATTGAATTTAAAATTAAAATTAGTTTGAATTATTTGAACAAATATTGATTATCTAATGAAATAATGGCAAAATTGTAATACCCTAAAAATCTCACTTATTATAAATGTCATATTTTGACAAATAATACCTATTAAAAATATATGAATATGTGGTCTCAAACTTATTGATTGTTATTTTAAGTAATTTCTTCTTGAAATTAAATAAGCTAAAGACCAAAATATTCTAATTTATTTTAGAGATCATAAAACATCATAAAATTGTCATAATTGAGCATAGCCTTAATTTAATCATAAGAGACAATAAAAGGACATGGAAATACTTATTCCAATTAAAAAAACTTATCAACAATTAATGGACAATTAAATTTACAGAAATTGAAATATTTAGGTTAATTTTTGTAATTAGTTAATAATTTAATTTAAAAAGGCATAATTAAGAAATGTGTGAGATTAATTAGTGATCAAAGGCTAACAAAAACCCAAGATTAGCATCAAAGGGATTTCTAATGATCATAATTAATATTGTAACCAATCAAACTTTGACAATTAAGCCTAATAACTTCTAAAACACTATATTAGGGATGTTAGCCAAGATTAATTTAATTTTCCCTATTTAAATAAGAGTGGCAAAAATTCCCTCTTAAAGAGACAAGAAAATTACACAAATATTAAGTCCTAAGAGCACATAATATATGAACAAATCAATAGTAGTAGGATTTTTCCAAATTAAAGGCTTGGATTAAATCTAATAAAGCATAAAAATTAAGGGGACGGTTTGTGAGACAATTAAAACACAAATTCAAAATCAAAAAGATGAAAGGGGGGGGGGGGACGGTTTTTGTGCTTGATGAGGAGGAATAAAAATTGTTTAATATTAAACAAAACCCACATGCAAAATTAAGCACATGCAAGTCATAAATTGTGGAAGAGGATATGGTACTTGTGATAAGTTCTTAATGACCTTTGGAAGAGGATAATGAGAGAGAGTGAAGGGGGAGTTGTGAGTGTGTGTCTATGTAGTGTGTAGAGTTATGAGTGTTGTGAGTCTAGTGAAGGAGAGAGAAAAGTGTGTAATTACTTGAGTTGTGAGTTAAAAACCATTGGGATTAATTCAAGACACAAGTAAATGAGAATCTATACAAAATAAATTGTATCCTGAGATACGTTAATCATAGATCAAATATAAGGATTTATTATGAACCAGCATATTTTAAACTTAGAATAGGTTATCTCCAAAATCTTTTCCTCAATTTTGGAGTTAATCTTAAAATAAGTAAAAGGTTGGTTAAGATCTCTCATGAAGCCAAAATTTTGAGATTAGTGAATTGAAGAAGAAAAACTTGAATAAATTTCAAATTAAACCCTAAAAACATTTTTGCTTAGTTGATAACCAACTACCAATTTCATCTAGTTACAAATACAACTAGAGTAACTAGGAATTTAAAGCACAAAATTGGAGAGTCAAAGGGGAGGGGGAACGGATGGATTGGCTTGAAAAAGGGTAAGGAATTGTTTAATATATGTATTAAGACACATGCAAAATCAAGCATTGATGAGGAGAGCAAATTGGAGAGAGGAATGGTACTTAGGATAGGATGCATTGATAAAATGGAAGAGGATAGGGTGGTGAGAGAGAGGGGGACGGTTTTGAGGGGTGAATGGTGAGGATGAGAGCTTGATAAATGACCTAGATCCAATGGCCAAAATACAAGATGAGTTAGGTTTAAAAGAATTACCAAAGTGTCATGATAAATTGCTATAAATAGGGGGCTTTGGCCTTCACAAAATTTACACCAAAACAAGCGAGAAGCATCTGAAAATAGAGTGAAAGTGAGAGTTAGTGGGAAGCAAGAAGGAGTAGCAAGGTTCTCTAAGGGTAAGTTCTCTAGTTCTTAAGCTTTAGCTTTTAGTTTAAAGCTTAAATGTTGTTTTGATCTTTAATCTTCCAATATATTCTTGTTATCATGTTTTTATGGTTAAAAGTGGTTTTAATTCGAAAAATTGATGAAGATGGTGTTATAACAAAATTTTTGGAAGATTATGATCAAAATAGCGAAGCTCTGGCGAAATCTTATCGGTTAGCGATTCCTGAAATCAGTGATAGAAACGCCATAATTTTATGTTGAAAATGAAGTTATAAAATTCTGGGAAAATTCATGGTTAAAGTAGACATATAGGGCTTTTCAAATATGCCTAGAACGTATTAATTTGAGCTCTGTACAGTGAGATAAAAATTCTCAAAGTTGGGCTACGAATTTCTGGAAAATTCTTGGCAGAAGCTCAAAACTTTAAAATTGGGAATGACTCAAGAAATTTGGGCAAATACAAGTATTTTTACTTAAAAATAGACATTCTAAGGATTCCGAGGAATTTTACGGATCCCCGTTTCGATTTTTCTAGAATTAGTTATGATATTTCAAAGTTAGACGAAAAATTTGCCCAAAATGCTGTATCAACGTTTTTTCCGAAAAAATAAGGAAAATAAGTTAAAAAATAAATTCCACCAAGAGTAAAATGGTCATTAGTGACTAAGATATCTACTAGGATATTATTTGTGAATTAATAAATGCGATATTACCATTGTAGGATATACGTGATCACATTCCGACCGACGAACGTACCGATATCACCAACGAAGGTACGGACGCATACTGTAATACTAACTCTGATGCTTATTGTACGCTTATATATATAATAGATGATAACTTTACATGTGATGTGTACTGTTGACATAGATAACTTTACATGTGATGTGTACTGTTAACTTAAATAATTGTACATGCGATGTGTACTGTTGATATATTAATTTTACATCTACTGTGTGCTTGCGTGTTGATTAATGCTGTAATGAATATCTGTCATACATATATTGTTTTACATAAGCATAAGGTTAACCGTTACCTGAGATTCAATGGTTGTTGAATCTCAGCCCTCACTATAGCTTCAGGGTCTAGAGGAACTAGGACCGAGGACAAGGGTAAGCAGCACGCGTGAGGACACAGGCGGAGAATTTCTTTTTGAATTTGTATTATCGTACTATATTTGAATAATTATACCACTGTATAAGCAACCAGATACAACAACAGTGAATGTTTATCAGATACTCGCTCTTTTGAATTATTCCGATGCTCTACTCTGATCAAACTATTTTGAAAACGCTTTAGAAAATTGGGGTGTTACAAAAATTATAGGATGTTGTGAGAGGGAAATAGAAGGTTTAATTATAGGTAATTTAGTATTTTCTAATTTATATTTTTTATTTGGTCCTTTTAAATAATTACAAAATTTAAGGTTCTCTTACCTAAATATTATTCCAACTAGATATTTCTCACTAATTTTCCTTATATGCAAGTTTACTTATTAAATAGACTAGTTTAGAACCCGTGCAATATGGGAGCGCAAAGGAAAAAAAAAAGTATAATCTTTGAAAAGAGACCAAAATCTCATGATAGGAAAAAAAATCCATAACTTTTTTTTATTTGATGACTTTTTTTTTAACCAAAACAAATATTTAAAAAAGGATTAGGGCATCTCCTATTTATTATAACTTGTTCTAGACATGATCATATATGTGTGTGTATATATATATATATATATATATATAATTTCCGAAACATTATATTAATTTATGATCTTTTGTATGACAGTGGGGTTGTTGAAAGTTATCTCTTAAGTTAAAATTTATAAAATAAATTAATTAAATAAAGAATAAGCTACCTAAATTTATTAACTACCTTCTCATTATTTCTATTTATTTTTTATGTATGTATTTTTATCTTAATTTATTATTAATTGTTGCGATAATCCTACTTGTGAGATGGCAAGAAGAGGCCGTGTCAAGTGATAGGAGAAGGGACTCTCAGCGTTCCTTCTTTTATATAATCAATTTATGAGTTTGAGATTTAAATTGAAATAAAATGCAATACTTTCATAGTAGAAAATCGAGGATATTGGAAATATCTATGAGTGTGAATGTAGAACATTAAAATTTAAAATCCATACAACTGGATTGCAATTCATCAATAAATACCAAAATACTAATTAAATTCTTGGGCCAAAAATATATATCAAAATATGTAGTATCGTAGTGGTGTTTTTTTTTTTTTTGTTCAAAATATAGTAGTGGTGTTTTGATTAGCTTATAAGACAGTGTTCTAAAATCTAAAATATCTTTTAACCTTTAAAAACATGGTACCTTTTTTTTGGAAACTAAAAGCTAATTCGAACCTCCGCATCAAATTGAAAATCACAATAGTTGAGGATCAAAACAAATTTGGACAATTAGGGAGAAGGATTAAGGTAAAAAGACATTTATTAATTAGGATTTTAAAAATTGTAATTATTTTCAAGGATGAAAGATTAAAATATAATTTTTCATTTACAAATTTAATATTTTTTAGAAATTGATTTATTGCTTAAGCTAATTCAAACCTCCGCATCCAGTTTGTTTAGCCTTTTTTTTCCCCCAATGAAAAGTCCCATATTTTTAAAGTAAATATATTATAATATTTTTTATGTTTTAAGCTAAGGTTTTTAAAAATAATCAAAACTTAGAAAGAGGTAAATTTCTAATTATTTTTATATCTTAGAGGCGATTTTAATTTGAGTAACTTTTAAAGATAGATCGGATATGTACGGGAATATTATAAAAATATTGAGTTGCTTACATATGTTTTTTATCAATATATATATATATATATATATATGGAGATATCAACATATTTGATAACTAAATACAGATATAGAAAGCCTAGTGGTTTGATCAAGGTTAATATCGTAATTGAAATGTATTTTAATTTTTGGTGGTAAGAAATAATTACAATTTTTAAAATTCTTATTAATAAATATTTTGTTTTCCTTGGTACTTCTCCCTGATTGTCCCAAAGAAGTTCCTCATTAGAAGGTATGGAAGATTATTTTAATTCAAAATTTTTCATTTTTATGAGCATGGGATGCAATTTGTATCCCAAGTTGAGACCCAATTCAAACATAGCGTTTTGGAAAAAAAAAAGAAAAAGAAAAAAAAACACCATAATGTTGGCAAAAACAAGGATCTCTAGAAGCACATGTAGTAAAAATTAATTGATCATAGCAAGAAAAACAAGAATGATGATTGTGAAGTGATTCAGTAGATACTCTAAGCAATTTGTACTTTTCCTTTTTCCTCACTGTCGTTCTTCAATAACAAAGGATCTCTAGCTATTATATCCATTATGCACAAGAAATATTAATATGCAACGCATTAATATAAAATATAAGATTTATTATAAATTACCTTGATAAAAGACCTATCATGACCATAACTTTCCCATTTAGTTCTATATATATATATATATATGGAAATATTAATATGCAAATCTCGTTAATTTCAGGTCATTTTTAATTAAATCTGTATTTTTTTTTCTTTTTATTAGGTTCTTATATAGTTATTTAATTAAATCTGTAATAAACAATAAAACATGGACTACGCTTGCAATGTTATTATTAGAAAACAAAAGTTGAGCTAAAATCTGAGGAATATAACCTACCAGAATATATATATATATATATATATATATATATATATATATCTCTCTCTCTCTCTCTCTCTCTCTCAGAAATCTAGTAAAATATTGAAGCAAGACCAAGACTTTATGCCTGATAGGGATGAATCTCTTAACCCCGCTGTCCCGCATGAAGCAATATGCCCTACAAGTTCTAAAGGTCACTCTCACTGCGCACGGCTCTTTTATTATCCTTTTGTTTTTTTTGGGGTGGTGCAGCAATGCATTTAGTTGCTTGTTTCTTCATCAACTTGAAAAATGGGTTTAGGTCCTTAAAAAATTATTAAATTAAAAAAAAATTGTTGTTGGGCGTTCTTCTTAACAAATCACATGTGTATTTTTGTCCCTTTGAAATGCCACATCATCGGTCAAAGTCAAACTTAACGGTTAAACGGTATTTTTACACCTAATTTGTAACCACGTGTGCACTTTTACACCCAAAAAAAGCATTTGCTACTGGGCGCTCCTTGAAGAAAAGCACATATATATTTTTGCACCTTAACCCTTTTTTAAAAAATGAAATGCATTTCACACAAATTACCTTGATAAAAGACCTGTCAAGACCCTGACTTTCCCATATGCAAATATTTTAATTTCAGGTCATTTTATAATTAAATCTGTATTGTTTTAACAAAATCTTTATTTTTTTTGTTTTTATTAGGTTCCCTGTATATACTCATAATTAAGTAATTTCCCATAAAAACAACCTTAATTGTCTCCAGATTTCCCTATACTCTTCTTTTAAGCAAGAATGTTTTTTTATATTTTATTTACAGAGTAAAATTACACATACAGATGAAAAATTCAATGATACTACTTATAATTTAACCAAAAAAATAACTGTTTATATAGGTTTTTTTTTTTTAAAAAATATAACCATCTAATTGGTCATATATATTTAAACATTTTTCGATTCAATTGGTGGTAAATCTCCTGATGACGTTTTTTACACTCATATAAATTCAAACTCAAGAGCTCATATTGAAGCAGACAAACTCTTTTCCACTTAAAACTTACGTTTGCTTGTCGTATATATGGATTTTAATATATTGCTGAATTCATGATAAACCAAGGGAGTGACATTCTTTATTATTATTGTTGTTGTTTTTTATATAAAGGAAAAACAACAATAATAAAAATAAGTTTTTGATAGAAGAAAGTTGTGCCACATGAATCATAACTTCTGAACAGAATGAAAGAAGAAGGTGGATGTTATGCCAAAATATTGAAGCTATATATAAGATTACTCTTAGTTCAGTCATGTTTGTTGGTTGATGTTTGCCTGAACAAACTACAGGACTTAGTTGACAAGGAGCGTATGGGAATTATTCCCCAAATCATTAGTTTATTGTAATTGGGCTTTAGCCCTCATCCGTATGAAAATAAAAAAGGACCAAGCATACTTTTCAGAACAAAACATTGCATAGCTGAAGCTGAGGATAGTAAATGAAGCTTTGTATCAAAAATAAAAAGTAATTGTGTAACTCTTATTGTCTTGGTGTACACTAAAGGTCGACGGTTCAAGACATCACGTCTACTGATTGACCGAGTACACCCGATAAGTTTATACTAGAGAAGGTTCAAAGGTGACCCTTGTTAATCTCAATGCAATTGTTTCTTGTAGAAGAATCACACTTTGCATACATGTTCAATTGTATTTCGTCACGATGGACAAATTTCTTATCCTTGTGGGGGGATTGTTGGATTTTGTATCTAAATCCCATGGGTTATGAATAAGAAGTGTAACCAAAACAGTAGGTTCTTCACCGCCAATCACGTTAGTTCGCCGACGGGAGTCCAGCTGACCTTTTTTGTCATCTATAAATAAACAGAAAATCAACATGATTTTCAACACTTCGCTCTCATACATATGAAAAAAAGTCCTTTAACCAAAAAAGAGAAAAGGGAAAATATCAATTAGGGTCCAAGTAACCAAAAAATTATCAAAAAAGATTCAAGAAAAAATCACATGTCAAAAAGGGCTTTAGGGCATTTTCTTGTATTATTTCATAAACATTAACAACTAAATCAGTAGACGTTAATAACAATATCCTAACGACTAAATCAGTACACGTTAACAACTATATCATTACAACAATTTTAGTATATATTTTCTGACATCTGACTTTTCTTTAGGTCTTTTTTGACAATTTTTAGTTACTTAACAATATCCTAACGACTAAATCAGTACACGTTAACAACTATATCATTACAACAATTTTAGTATATATTTTCTGACATCTAACTTTTCTTTAGGTCTTTTTTGACAATTTTTTAGTTACTTGGGCCCTGAGGGAGATTTTCCCAAAAGAAAAACTAAGAAAAGGACAATTCAATCGTGATCCTTCCACCGCATTAAACAAGGCTCATTAAACACTTACAAAACACATACATTAGAGAGTAAAAAGAGAAGACAACGGGAAAAGCAAGTTACAATTACTTCCCTAGTGTACACATCCCTAATTCACAGCCTTCTTAACGGGCACTTTCCTCTTATGTCTCTTATTCCATTTTTCCAATCTCTCAAAAACTCAACCTCCTCCAGAACAGATGCTGTCTCTATTAGATGCTCGAAATCAAAGTAGTTTTCCTTCCTCATCCTTGTTACTCGGGTTATAATAAGTTGCAGCCAAGCACATACTCAAGTCCATAACGAATGTTCTGTTCAAATACATTCCCTCACCCAAGCCACACAAGAAGCTCCACATGCAATGACTCAATTCATTCTCTGCATTAATCCCCTCCACGTGAATAATACAAGTATTTCCCCTTCCAAAAATTCATCTCAGATCGGCAACTGGGGATCGTGTCATTGATCTCATCAACACATGAGAATCTGAACAATTCATGAAACCGAATTTCTCGCAGTCTGGTTGCGGCAGGATTCGAGTCTTTCACGGGTTTCTTTGGAAACCCAGAATTCGAGGCAAGTCAGGACTTAACAATGACAAAGAAAACTGGATATTATTGGAGAAAGGGAAGACCGAAGAAAATGGAAGAGAAGGCGTAAAAGAAGGTCTTACAGTACAGTGAAGCGGTGGCAGTGGCTTAAACTAAGGCTATTTGGGCATTTTCACTATTTGATTATATTACTGAAATGTCCCACAGAACTTATCTGTAAATTAAAAATGTTAAGAGATCTTGGTGTCATATTTTATTTAGCTTGGACCTCAGTGCAAAGTTCCCTTATTATAACTTAGGATGTTAGCTAAAAGATTTAATGTCTTCAGACATGAAATGTTATATACCACAGATGATCTAATGATCTTTTGCGTAGGCAAGATGCAACTCTTGATATAACTCTTGATGAGGGGAATATAATTAAATGCTTTGATTCTCTTTCAAAGAGAATTTGACTTCAAACAAACCTCTCCAAGCTTAGGTTCAAACTTCAAATTACAAACGCGAATATGAGAAATACATTATTGAAGGAATTGAGGTACAAAAATGAGTAAAATAGCAACACTGAAAGGAGCGCAAAGGTTGGGGATTACGATTTGTGGAGGGAGTGTCACTGGATCGAACAAGAATCTGCAGGTTTTTGATCACAAACGAATGTGTAACAAGGGGCATAGGGAGGCGTAGTGTAGCAAGAGGGACATAAGCGCCAAGGAGGGCACTGACCGTAGCAGATCACTGCAGGAGCACAGTGACCATGGCAACTGTAGCTGCCGCATCTGGAACACGCCTTGCAGCCACCCTCACACTTCTGGCTCCCACACTTGCCACACTGCTCACACTTACCGTCGCACTTGTGACTGTGGCACTTGCAGCAAGGCTTGCACCCACCGGAGCACTTGGGGCTGCAGCACCTCACGCAGGGATGATCCGGCGGCACCACACACACTGTAACGAGTTTGGGCTTCTCCTTGTCGGCATCCGTTTTGGGCTTCACCTCTTCCACCGTGAGCACAGTCACAATCCGGAACTTCTTCCTCAGATTTCTTCCCAAGCAAACCGTGTCCACGTCTTCCCCTGTCACCACCACTCGATCTTTGCTGTCCCCTTCTATTGCCACTGCACTCACACCTGCACCTCCCCATTTATATGTAACTCATATTCATCTTTAATTTGTATATTACTTATATTCATTCACACATAACGATACACATATATATACCTTTTACCATGGAAGCTATTTTCAATGCCTTGTTCCTGCAAATATCGCACTCCATCCCCACCTTTATTGTCACTTTTTGCTGCACCCATCCGCCCAGAATATTGAAGTGGCCTTCTTGAAAGTAAAACAAAATTTCAAGAAATTGACTAGCAAGTTATATAATTATAAATGGACCTCACCTTCATGTTCGGATTCGTCACTGAATTGGCATTATACACCAAGCTTGTTTTTGAAGTGGCCTTCTTGAACGTAAAAGAAAATTTCAAGAAATTGACTAGCAAGTCCTAGATATAGCGGAAGGAGTGCTTAGCTTCTTTCCTGATGCATTGTCCGAGACAGATGATACATATATATATATATATTAGTTCAGCTGACGATTAAACAAGTGACATTACTGCTAGCTAGGATCCGGCTTTGGTCATTTGCCCTTACCATTCGCTACGATCCTTTTCTCTCAAACGGTAGTGTTTTGATGTTCCTTTTAGTATTAATCAGTATCCTGAAATATCTTTTTAATATCAATCAGTACTCTAAAATATTTTTTTAAGATCTTTAAATAATTTTGGTGTAAAGTGCACTTTTTTCTTTTTAGTACCAGTCAATATCCTAAGTATTTTTTTTTTGTATCAGTTAGTACCCTAAAAAAAATACTTTATAATTTTGAAACAATATTTTAGGGTACTGGCTAGTACTAATAAGATACTTCAGGATACTGACTGATACTGAAAAATATTTTATGATCTTAAAAAATTATTTTAGGATCTTAAAAAATATTTTAGGATACTGATTAATCTTAAAAAGATATTTTAGGATACTGACGGGTATTAAAAAAATATTTTAGGATAGTAATTGATACAGAAAAATATTTCATGTTCTTAAAAAATTAGTTTAGAATTTTAGAAAAATATTTCAGGATAATAATTGATATTAAAAAGATACTTCATGATGATAAAGGCTATTAAAAAAAAAAGTATTTTGCACCAAAATACTGCCGTTTGAAAGAAAAAGATGACAGCAAATGATAAGGGAAAAGGACTAGAAGCCGGATCTAGATGTTTGAGGGATGTGTGTTTAGTTTACTGTTCTCAATCTTACACTGTCGAGTCATCCAGCACAGCCGTTGACTTGGCCACATTAGAGTTATAGGCATCGTCAGCAATTCATGACATCACCCGCCACGTATGTGCTTTTGTAATTTTGGAATATTGGTGCAGACGCGTCACTTTACTATTGGGGGATTGTAATCTGAAAAAATATGCACATACACTTTTAATGTATGATCTGTCGTTATAGATATATAACTTATTAAAATAGACACATAAAAATTTATTAAAATATCCACATATCACAAATGTATAACTTGTCAAAATAGGCATATATACTCGCCAATATATAACTTATCATTATGGGGTACATAAACTTGTCAAAATATGCGACAAATTTGTCAAAATATGCATATACATTTGTTAATATATAGTTCATCAAATTACACACAGTGACTTGTTTGTCCTTGTATGAACCATGGTTGGAGAAGAGGGTTTTGATAGCAGATCAATGTGTGTATTTTAACAAACTATACATTAACAAATGTATGTACATATTTTAATAAGTTTATGCGCCTATTTTGACAAGTTTATTTGCCTATGGTGTCAAGTTATATATTGACAAGTGTATCTGTCTATGTTGGCAAATTATACATTGATAAGTTTATATACTTATTTTGACAAATTTATGTACCTATAATCACAAGTTATACAATAGCAAATCTGTATATTTATTTTGACAAATTATACATTGGGGATATATACCTACTTAGATATGTTTAATTATATGCCTCTTTCGGCACGTTTATGTGCCTATAATGGCAAATTATATATTCTAAAGTGTATGTGCCTATTTTGACAAGTTTTTATGTCTATAATAACAAGTCAAAGAGCGGGTATTGACAAACTCATCTATGTCAACTATTGTCTTTTCTACAATATGATTTAAACTAGCTCCTATTGACATATGTTCATAAGTCATAGAGTAACTATTGACAAACTCACATATGTTAACTAAATAGCTCTCTATTCTGTTCTGGGAACAGGACTTAATTGGACTTGACTAGGTGTCAAGCCTAGAGCCTACGTACCATTTGAAGGGGTCAAAGTCCACGTAGTTCGCAGTAAACTTGGAGGCGTGAGGCCAGAGGGGGGGTGGTGTGTGTGCTCTGTGTGACAAAAAGTAAGTAGAGTATAAGTTAGAACGTGTGCACCTGGTTGGCTTCCCTCTATATTTATAGAGGTGTCCGAGGCGAGTATCTTGGCGTGGCGGGATACTCGGGGTGAGTAAGATTCGGGTCCAAGATATCAGGGCCGAGTATCCCGGAGTGGCGGTTAAGATAGATTCCACCTTGCTAGGATTCTGTTGATATATCGGCTATGCTTCCTGGCCAAGTTGGGCCGTAGTATGGATCTGAGCCGTTGGGCCGGTCTATAACAGTTGCCCCTAGCTTGGCTGTCTAGGATTCTTGGCGGCCGAGATGTTCATTGGCTCCGGCCTCTGCCTTAGTTGGACCGGCTTGCGGCCACTGCGGCCTTTTAGGCAGATTTGAATCCAGGGTCTGGCTTCTTTCGTCTTTGGAAGGCTTTACGCTGTGCCGAGGATGCCATTTCTTAGGCAACCGGGGCGGTTACTTAACCTGTCCCGGCCCGTGACGCCTGCCATGGACCTTGGATCCACGCTTCTTGCCTGTTGGTGTATATCCTGTCGTTCGGGATTCCTTTCGTGCGCGCCATAATTGTGGCTTTACACCTGGCATGTCCTGAATGGTGGTAACCTGCAATCGCCGTGCCTATTCGAGTCCCGATGTTTGTGCGCATTTAATGCGCTTACGTCGCGCTGTTCCAATCCGTCGCGTCCATTTTGAAAAGACCTCTTTGCCCTTGCCGTTTCACTATCTTGCCTTAATGGTTTAAGTAACTTTTCCTCTTTCCTCATCTTCACTTTTCCCGCTACTCAGTTGCTCTTGAATTTTCCTCTGGTTTCTCTCTGAGTCCCTATCATCTTCTCCGATCGAAACTTCACCGTTCTTCATTTCCAGCGTTCAAGTTTCCCTCACTTCATTTATACAGGTATTTCGTTCACTTCCTTTTACATTTGTTCAGTATTACACTGCATTCTGCCGTTTATTTTCCTAAGACTGTCGCCTGTGGTACTATTCTTTCCATTTTCCTGGGTTGCTTGACGAACCTTCTGGGTTTCTCCTTCATTGTCTTACTCCAGACCCTCACACATTTTCGTCCTCTGTCCTAAGTCCCTTAGTTCTTAGGCTCCCTATTTCCTCACATGGCTAGAGGTAGAAATTTTCCTAGGCCAAGTCACATGGCTAGAGGTAGAAATTTTCCTAGGCCAAGAGCAGTGCCGTTACCGGATGAAGAATCGTTCCCTCTTACACGCTTCCCCCGCGCCACCTACTGGGTTCTTGGGGGTGAACCTCCTGCAAAGGAGGTACTAGCGCCTTTGCGCCGAGGTGATATTAGTTGTCCGAGGCAGGTTGGACCCCATCCTGCGGTTATCAGAGCTCCGGTGCCTCCTCACGTCCGCCCCGTGGTGGGTGCCATTCCCTTCGCGCTACCTGTTGGGGCCGGGGTAGACACCTCAATCGGCTCAGGATCTCCTGCTTTGCTGGCCCAACCTCTTAACTTCTATGGGGGTCCTCGGCCTGAAACCTTGAATCCTCTACCCGAAGGGTATCTCGGCCCTTGTTGGGATTGCCTGGCTGAGAGCTCCCATCTCATAGCTCGTGGTAACGATGCTAGGGCTTCTTCGATACTTGGTTCCTGTCGGCACCGTCCTTCAACGGGCCTTTCCTCTAATGCCCCCATTCGTCCGAGTCCGTTGTCATTTTCTCCTGTGACTGTTGTTGTACCAGGTATTCCTGCTCTTTACTAATACTGGTTTTATTTATTTGCCAATAGGTTTAATGGCTCCTAAATCTCGATCTTCGAAGCAACGGTCTGAGGCAGAGGGTTCGGACTCTTCTAGTCCACCCGAAGCCTTGTGTCGGCAATATAGCTGGGTGTCCCACGAAGTGCTAAAGACTCACTCCCTTATGTCGGAAGTCGACATCACTCAGTTGAACATTCCGGCCATGCTTGGGTGCATCGTCAGTTGTCCAGGGGCCGATGAACCCATATGCGCGACGCGAGAAGTCGGCAGTCCGAACTTCTTCTTCTTCTACCGGGATTGCCTGTCCCAGGTCAAAGTTTCCTTACCTTTCACCCCCTTCCAAATGGAGGCCCTGCTACACCTGAGACTTGCCTCGTCCCAGCTTCATCCGAACGGATGGGCTTGTTTTGTTGCTTTTGAGCAGCTTTGTCGCTCCTTCCCCGTCCCAATTCCATGCTCCCCAAACCTTTTTTTCTACTACTTTGGCCCCTTTACTCCCAGTTCACCGAAGGAGAGTGATAAGTTGAAAGGGTTGGTATCCCTCTGCATCAACCCGGACCGAAGGCTTATGACGCCTTTTTCGGATTCCTTCAAGCGCTTCAAGGGGGCGTTTTTCAAGGTTGCAGCCGAGTTTGGGAAGCAGCCTTGGTTCTTGGAAGGTCTGGAAGATGCTGGCGTTTTCCCTTACACTGGATGGAGAGCCACTATAAAGCTAAGGATACTTCTTTTCAGATCCAGCGCAAGGATCTAGGGCCGGAGTCGGTCTCTGCCCTGCCCCGGTTAGAGGCCTACGTGGCTGAGTATGGTTTGAAGCCCGTGAGCTTCTTTATTACTGGGGAGGGTTCTAAGCCTCTTCCTCCTACTTGTAGGGTTCTTAGCATATTGTCTTGTATTTTTGATTTCCGTTGTTGATCCGTTTTTCTAACTTGTTTCATCTCTTTTCTTTCAGCCAGAGACATGAATGCCCTTCCATTCTATCTTCGAATAACGAATCCTGTTGCTGCCTCTCCGAGCTGACAGACGAGGAAGCGAGATGCCCCTGAGGATGCCGTTGTGCCAAAAGCCGATGCGGAGAAGAAATCCAAGGCCTCAGTCGGCGAAGGGTCTACCCTTGCTGCCGTTGTCGAGATTTCCCAAGCGGCAGACCTCCAGGAGTCGAAGGGAAAGGAGGTCGTGGCCGCTGAAGAGGAGGTCGAGCCTGTGATCTCTTCTGAGGCTCCATCAGGCTCGTTGTCTGCTTCGCCTTCGCCTCCTCTTCCTTCTCGTCCTCCTCCTCCTCCCTCGCCACCGTCCGGTTCGTCCTCAGTATTCTCGTGTGGCTTTTTGTGGGAGAAGGGGGTGGTCCCGGAGGTGGATGTTGCTTTCCTTCCTCCTCGGCATTTCATGGAGAACCGGCCTTTGTCTCCGCCGGCCATGGACGAGTTATACGCAGCCCAAAGGCACTTGTGCCGGTCGGTTGGATATGTCCAAGCCCTGGTCTTAGTGCAGGAGAAGTATGCCAAGGCCTACGCTAACTGCAAAAGGCTGAGGGCGTTTGAGGAGGAATTGAAGAAGGCCCTAGCCGAGGCAGAGGCCAAGGCCAAATCTGTGGAGGAGTTGGATAAGGCTGTGGCCATGGCAGAGGCTAGAGCCAAGTCTGCTGGGGAGGAGCGGGATGCGGCCAAGGCTAAGCGGGATGCTGCCAAGGCCGCGGCGGTGAAGGCTGATCAAGAGCTCCAGCTTTCTTGGGGCTCGGCTGAGAAGTTGGCCGAGGAATGCTCCCGGGCTCAAAAGGGGTTGTCCGAGAGTCTGGCTGCTGTTAAGGTTCTTCAGCAGCAGTGGGCTTCCCTGATTGAGGAGCATGAGGCGACCAAGGCGGCCTTTTCCTCAGAGTAGGCGGCACACCAGGGGGTGTCCGAGGCGTTGCTGCAGACTGCCAAGGAGTGCTTCGAGCAGGCCTTGGCTCAGATCTGGTTTTTCAACCTCAGCGTGAAGCTCAACGTTGATGGGTATGATTACCGTGCCTTTGTGGAGGACGGGAATATGATCCCTTACCAGTCGCCTGCCGCCGAGGAGTCCCATGCTGATGGAGCGGGGGAGGGTGCCGCTAAGGGTTGGGGTCCTGAGTCCAGGCCGTCCATCTGATTTTGGTCCTTTGTATTTTTTCATTTTCGGGCGTCTATGCCTTTATTGCTTTTGAACAATTTTGCCCTTTGGGCCATTATGTATATAAACTTTAGACAATGAATGACTTACTTTTTTATCATCCTTTTGTCTATGTTTAAAATTCTAAACTTAGTTTAGATATTTGTCGACTGTAATGAATACAAGCCGTTTTTACTCGACCACACTTATGTGTGGGAGGTTGGGGCAGGGTTTTATGCTTGTACCTCGAGGGTCCTTAACTTTAACTGCACTACCTCGGTCCAACTTTCTCTTAGTTGGATTAATAGTAACCGACGTAAGGGCTAAACTACCACGTGTTCAACCGAGGCTTCATTTGCCTAGGATCAAACATTTTGACCTGATCAGGGTCGGCATGATAGTCCGCTTGCTTAGTCGGGCGAGCGTTGACGCGTCAATTTTGCGAAAGGCCACGTATGGCGCCTGATAGGGCAAAACTTTAAGCCTAAAAACTCCGCAAGTGCACGGGCTGTATAAAGTAATAAAGTGATAAGAAAAGTATTGTTCCCACGAGGACTTCGTATCACAAACTTCAGTTAAGCATTGATTTCACAATTTCATTTAAGTTGAGAAAACCAAATTAAATTTAATTAAGATAAAAGAAATTAAAACTAAAATAAAAATAAGAAAACTACCACAATAATCAAATGAGCAACCTAGAGTCACTAATCCCTTATTTGATTCTTGGATTTTATCCTCACTAAATTAACTTTGACTTAATCTAATCAGCTAATCTAGAGTATTAATGTCTATAAATGTCTTCCGGTCCATTTATATACCTATCTTAATTAATTATGTAATGCCTCACACAACTAAATAAGATGCTTTTTAAATCAGGCTCACTCTAATTTAATTATGTGGAGCTTCTAGATATATTCCTATCCTAGACGCAAAATAGATTAAAATCTAACTTCAAGTTAAATTTAAACCTAATTCCACATTATTTATTCCCAAGGTCAATTTAGGATTCCCTCTTCCAAGCCCAACTCTAAATCCCCAAAACATGCTCAATGGTGGCGACTCACTAAGCAATAACAATAAACATAGAATTAAATAAACTGAATAAAATTAATCAAAACTAAAAAGTGGGAATAATCTCTAAAACCCAAACAAGTTCATAGATTCTCTAGGTTGCAAAACCAACTAGCCACACATGGCTTTATTCAAATACATAACAAAAAGATAAGAATTCAGATTCAAAGAAGAAGAGGAGAGAGGAAAGAAAATTTCTCTGTCGCCTCCACAGTCCTTCCGTCCTTCCGTGGAGATGATGAAGAGAACTGAAACCCTCAGCCTCTACTCTTCTACTTCTTCGTTCCTTCTCATTCTGTGTCTCTCTGATCTTTTCTTTCGTGATCCTCTTTCTTGTCTCTGCCTCCTTATTTATAATAATTTAGGTCTTGGGTCATTGATTCTCCTTTCCTTATAAAAAAAATATCTCGTATCTTGTAATTTACTCCGTCAGATTACGCAAATTGATTTTGTTTCTATTTTTCTTGCGTGAGACCACTGAATTTGACTGATTGCATATCCTCTTATTGCCTTTTCTACTTCATTCCAAATCAGGTAATATTTCCTGCACAATAAAAAAAGATTTTATGAGTAGATTTTATGTCGATTTATTCTTTGATCCCAAGTTTGATTCAATTATGGAAAAGTTCATAAAAGATAATTAAAAGGCATATAATATCAATAATTCCAATTAATTCTCATAAAATATACACCTATTTAATCATAAAATATATACTCATCAGCGCCTTCTCCGAGCTCTAACCAATGCCTGTCGGAGTACAACGACCAGTTTCGTACATCTAGATGTTTTTGTTAGTGGCCGGGTACACGACCTCAGAGCCGTTTTCTCATGCCGGGCTTATTGACCTTAGCTTCGAGTTTTTTGACTGGGCTTGATTGCCTCGGTTTTATGTTTAAGCAAGTAGTTGTGCACATTCAAGAATCGCTTCAGCGGGATCCTTTATTGATAAAAACTTAGCTCTAAAGGGCTTTACAAATGAACATTAGTTGATAAAAACTAAAAACAACTTAGGTTTGAAAACTTAAAAGAATGAGCAAACAGTGGTGTTGTTCCACTGAGCTGAGCCGGGATCTAGCTATGGTAGATCTTTAATTTGTCGGCGTTCCACGTTCTCTTAACTGGCTTTCTTGCCAGGGTTTCGAGAATATAGGCTCCTCCATCGAGTTTCTCCTTGACCCGATAGGGACCTTCCCAGTTTGCAGCAAGCTTTCCGTCTCGGGCGTTCTTAATGCCTATGTCGGCTCGCCGTAGTACCAGGTTCCCCCAGTTAAAAGACCGTGGCCGAACCTTTTGATTGTACTTAGCTGCTAAGTTGTTTGGCGGCTAATTCCCTGCAGTGCGCCGTGACACGGACTTCGTCGATGAGATCTAGGTCCGTCATCAAGGCGTCGTTATTGGACGTCTGTCCTTCGTGTCCGGCTCATATCTTCCTCCATGATGGTTGTCTTATTTCGACTGGGATCATCGCCTCACAGCCATAAGTCAACCGGAATGGGGTTTCCTGAGTTGAAGACTGCACACTCATCCTATATCCCCAAAGAACACTGTGAAGCTGCTCGTTCCAGTTGGTGTCAGCCTGTAGCATGCGTTTCTTTAGTCCGTCCAGGATGATTTTGTTGGCCGAGTCGGCCTGGCCGTTGGACTGTGGGTGTTCAACAGAGGAGAAATGCTGCTTAATGTCTAAGTCTGACATTAAGGCCTGGAATCTATGGTCCATGAACTGGGTCCCATTATCAGTAACAACTTCGGCAGGTATTCCGAATCGGGAGACGATGTTGTGGCAAAAGAACTTCATTACTCTGGCCGTGGTTATTGTGGCCAGCGGCTCTGCCTCGATCCATTTGGTGAAGTAGTTGACAGCAACGATGAGCCATCTGCACTGCCCTTGTGTTGGTCTGAATGGTCCGAGGATGCCCATGCCCCATTTGTAAAAGGGCCTAGGGGCCGGCATGCCTTTCAACTCTGTAGGCGGTGGCCATATGATCCTGGCGTGTTTCTGGCAACTATCACACCTCTTGGCTGCTTCCATGGCGTCATGCTTCATGGTAGGCCAATAGTAACCGGCGCGTAGTGCCTTCCTAGGAAGGGCCTTGCCCCCCATGTGATAGTCGTTGCTTCCTTCGTGTAGTTCGGCCAGCACGTACCTTGCTTCAGACTCACCTAGACAACGTATCATTGGGCAATGTAATCCCTTTCTGTAAAGCTGATCATTGACCATGGCGTAGATAGCGGCCTCCTTGATCAACTTTTTGGCCTCAGTTGGGTCCGTCGGGATGATCCCTCTCTCTAGGTAGTCTTCAATTGGCTTCCTCCAGTCAGTGCCTGCCGAGATGGTCATGACGCAGCTCGGTTCGGCCAGATTCTGCTGGATCACGGTCCTGTAATTGTCCGGTCCCTTGGTGCTTGCCAGCTTGGAGAGGATGTCGGCTCGGGTATTCTCTTCTATTGGGATATGGGTGACGATCACTTCATCGAACTCAACCATGAGCTCCTTGGCGCGGTTTAGGTATTTCGCCATAAGAGGTCCCTCTGCTTGGTAGTTGCCGTAGATTTGTGCGGCAACGAGCTGCGGCCGAACTTCCTGCATCCACAAAAATTCGTTTGACACGACGTTTTACCAGGGTCCCAGTAATGACCAGTCCGTCTTGGTGGCTGGGGATCACATCCTTTAATTCTTCGTTGGTGAAGGTCAATGGAGGCGGCCCGGCTTCGCTGGGTCATTCTTGAATTTGGGGAGGTTCCTCACGGTCAGAACTTCTCGAAGGTATTTCTTTTGTTGACTTACTGTGTCTCTGCCTCCTCCAAATCCTTCGCTAACGACGTTGCACTGGAACTCAACGTCGGGGAATTCGTCGTCTAAGTCGGTCCTCCGCTTCTTATCAGTCTTTCGAGCATCCTTGGGCAGACTCCTACTTCGGCCGCCATAGTTGCGTTTTCCATTCGTTCTCCCCTGTGTTTTGATCATATACTGACGCAGCTTCCCTTCCCTAACGAATTTCTCGATGGCGTCACGGAGGTCATAGCACTCGTCAGTGGTGTGTCCGGGGTAGTCGTGGAACGTACAAAATTTTGAACGGTCCGTGTTGGACCGTCCTCTGAGAGGCCTCAGCTTGTCGACTTTCTTCATCTCGGCCTAAGCCACCTCTTTCCATACCTGCGATCGAGAGACATTCAAAGGGGTGTAGCTGTCGCACTTTGCTTTGATGTCGGCTCTATCGGGCTTTGGTCGGCTGTCCGTGTTCCGCCAGTGGGACTCTACCTTTTGTTTGTTTGACCGCTCTCCATAGTTGGGGGAAGTATTCCTCGTCTTTTCGGGTTCGTTCGCGTTGGCTGCCTCCATTTGTTCCACGTCCAAGTATTTCTTCGCCTGGGTGTACAACTTGGTCAAAGTGTAGACCCGGTTTTTGCATAGGTTCCTGGCCAGGCGTGATGACGGATCTAACCCGTTAACAAGGCAGTGTACGTGGACGTCTTCGGATAATGATCGGATTTGCATCACCACGTCCCGGAAACGGTCCAGATATTTCTGCAGTGCCTCACCCTTCCTTTGTTTCACCTTATTAAGCAAGAACTGGGATTTCGGATGCTTCTTACTTGTGGCGAAATGCAACTCAAACTTGTGTCCGAGGTCTTCAAAGCTTCGGATAGAGTTGTCAGGGAGTGAACCTAGCCACTTGTGCGCCGGTCAGGTCAAAGTGGCCGCGAAAAGGCGCTGGATGACCAGGCCATCAATTGACCAGACCCACATCAGTTTGTCGAAGATTTCCAGGTGGTTGCGCGGATCCTGGGTTCCGTCGTACTTTGGAAGGTCGGCCAAGTCAAAGTTCTTCAGATAGGGAGCCGTTGCTGCTACTCTTGAGAATGGGGATCTGCCGGATCCCGTTAGGTACTTCATTCGGTGTTCTCGGGGTGATCCGTGGCGAGGTGACCCATGACGGGGTAATCCATGGCGGGGTGATTCACGGCGAGGTGACCCATGGTGGGGTGATCCACGGTGGGGCGATCCATGTGTCCGGCGGGTCCTGTCTTCCTCGCGTTGCTCTTTTGGATCTCGGCCTCCTCTTCCACCTCGGCCGTGGTGGTCTGTGTCGCCATCTCGGCCTCCCGTGTTATCACGGTTTTCTGGAGGCGGTGGGTGTCCTCCAGTCAGTTCTGCCGCTGCCTCTCCGCCTGGTTCTCGGTCGTGGGCTGCCCAACCGTGCTGCTACTGTCCGCGACAGACCTGCCTCTTCCTGTACGAGGTTTTCTCCGGTTTTCTTGTTGGTGATGGTTCTGGAGCTCCTCCCTTATCATTTGTGCAAAGGTCCGAAAGTCCGCCTGTCGTTGCAGGTGATCCCGCTTCTCCTTATCTTCAAACCTTTGAAGCAATGACTCTTACGTCCTCCGGAGGATGCGGACGTCGGCTTCTATCGCCAGAGCATCCTGGGTCGGAACCTCCCTGCATGTCTCCAACAGCGGCTGATCATCTGCGGGAGGGGAAGTTGCTGTGTCGGTAACGTGTCCCTCCGGGGTGTTTTCTCGTCATGGCTGGATTTGCGGCTGGCTTGGCCCGACAGAAGTTTGGTCTGGTAGGGGGCCTCCGTCAACCGGCGGTAGTGGATTTCTGCTGTGGCTTCTGGTGTTCGCCATTGATGGTCACGAGGATGGAAATTTACCTTTCCCCACGGTCGTCGCCAATGTTCTTTTCTAGGAACAAGACTTAATTGGATTTGACTAGGTGTCAAGCCTAGAGCCTACATACCCTTTGAATGGATCAAAGTCCACTTAATTCGCAGTAAACTTGGAGGCGTGAGGCCAGAGAGGGGTGGTGTGTGTGCTCTGTGTGACAGAAAGTAAGTAGAGCATAAGTTAGAACGTGTGCACCTGGTTGGCTTCCCTCTATATTTATAGAGTTGTCCGAGGCGAGTATCTTGGCGTGGCGAGATACTCGGGGTGAGTAAGATTCGGGTCCGAGATATCAGGGGCGAGTATCCCGGAGTGGCGGTTAAGATAGATTCCACCTTGCTAGGATTCTGTTGATATATCGGCTATGCTCATATTGGCTATGCTTCCTGGCCAAGTTGGGCCGTAGTATGGATCTGGGCCGTTAGGCCGGTCCGTAACACTCTCATTAACAAGTAAATGTGTCTAGATTGATAAGTAGTAGAATAACAATTGACAAGCACCTAAACCTAATCATATAAATTAATATCATATAATATCCAAATATCAACGACTAAAGGCAAGAAGGTAATTTGACATTTAGAATTTATATCACTAGATTCCTAAATACTTTTTTGATAGAGAAATCTAAAATAAGACTTTTTTATTTTATTTTTTCGAGTCCTGAGAACCTAGTTTCCCAAATTGTTTTATGATTGATCCCAGTTGGCAGCCCCAATAATGAATGTGCCGCTACTTTTGGTGGACAACAGATTTCTGTTTTTTTCTTTGAAACACGAGTGCATGTGACTTTGAACCACCCACTGTCGGTGGCTATATAAAATTCAAACTTTTTATTGTTATGGAAAAATTGCATTTAATTTAGGTCCCAAACAACACGGAAAAAAAAAAAAAGGTCCGTAAAAATTTCAAATTGCATTTAAGTCCCATGAGATTTTTTTGCTATAAATTCCAATTGTCAACTTGTCAATGGATGTTTATAGACTTGTTAGTAAACCGTACCTCAACTTGTTAGTGGACGCACTTGAACTTGTCAGCGGACCGCATGCATCTCGGCTTGTCAGTGGAATTGGAATTTATTATAAAAAGGTCCCATGGAATTTAAATGTAATTTTGAGATCTTCAGGGTCTACTTCTTCATTCTTTCTATTGTTTGGGACCTAAATGCAATTTTTCCTATTATCATTTATATTTTTTTTACTGTTCAAGACCAAGGATGTCGTTTTTGTTATTTTATGAAAGTTGTCTATTACACTTTTGAGTGTTTGGAAAATCACAAAACCATGGTTTCAGAAGTCTTTGTCTGTAAATTGAGATACAACTTTTCTCATATACTTACTTTAGAAATCGTAAAAGCTATTCTCTATAAAAGCTAATCTATATTGCATTTAGGCAACAACTGTCATTGGGATATGCCTCTGATTGCACCCCATAATTATCCAATAATTACCAAGATTTATTTCCAATTAAAATAGTAAAATGCATCTCTATTTGGGTACTACTACTATTTTATTACAAACTTTATTCTATATTTAATACCGACGGGAGTATATTGTATATGAGTTTGGCTATCATGTTCTCTATTAAATAAAAAGAGTTATAAAAAAAATATAGTAGGTATGCAATATGTGGTGGTCTCTTACTAAAACATGATTATCGCTGCAGGAGACGGGTGTTTGACTCCACTGCTTTTGGCCAACACAAGATTAGGCAATTGCGTAAGCAAATGGAAAAAAACAAGGAGAAGAGATAAGGGCTAAGGATGTGAAAGTGGCCTCTTTGTGAGCTTGACGTATATTGATTGGGGCAGAAGACAAGTTCCAATCAAGATGGAATGTGGGCACATGCCGATGCCGCAAGAACAAACTCCAATCAAGATGGAAAAAACAGGAATGATGAGGTGAGATAATTATTGATGGAGATAGAAAGATAATAGAGAGCGGATGGAATATAACTGAATTGGTTACAGGGAAATATAAGTCATATGGTGAGAGAAAAAATCAAGAAAATTTTAATCAAGGTAAACTTGCAAATTTTTATTAATTTTAAAATATATTTAATTACTTAATTGTTATTTTTTATGGTTATCAAATTCGTGAATTAACTCTGAGTTTATTAACTAATTTTACTTTTTTAAAATTACAAAGTCTACATCTTACATCTTGTTAACTTGATATTAAATTTTTTCATTTATATAGCTCACAAAGTTGATAAGAAATAAGGATCCGAACAATTAGTTGCGCCATTAAATTCCTGACCACCCGTTGGTCGAAATAAATGACCTTCCTATGTTCCATGGTCATTGCCTTTGGATCCGTACTTGTGGGTTATAGGACTGTTCTATTTACCATGTGCTCTTTTCGAGACAGCAATCGTGAAATTCAGCCCTATCTTTTACCAAAGAATTTCTATCATTCAGGTTTTTTTTTTTTTTTGGATGTTTATATAATCTAACGTAACAGTATATATCATATACTATTATTAAATAACTTATTTAGCTTTTATAATATTTCAAAAAAATTAATTAAGTCTTACATTTTAGACCAGAGAGAGTTCTATGTGATCTATCATTGCACAACAAAATTACTATTTTTAATGCAAAAGGTGACAGACAATATTAGAGCTGTTGCCTGTTAACTGTTTGAAGTTGTTTAATTAATAGATAATAGAAGACTGCTAACTTTTTGAACTTTTTTAATTAAAGATAACAGAAGACTAAGTTATATAATGAAAACATCCATACCATATTTTACAATTCTAGACTTACCAACTAAAATATTCAGAACAAGTTGGAGTTACTGGTCCATGTGAACTTGTGAATTTTGATTACCATATGGAAGATCTCATGTCTTTAATTAGATGAAATCTGTGCTATTTATTAACTTTATCTAACCTTGATTTTTGTTAATTTTTTCTTCTGATGTCACCATATATTTCCCAAAATATCTGATGACTATTTTTCATCGTACAAAATGATAGTAACTGCAGACTAGTGACTTGCTTGGATTCAACTCCATTCCTCTTCCGGCATGGAAGCAAACTTATTGTAGGTGTTTTAGGAGTCTACTTTTACAAAACTTTTACTGTCCCTCCTTGTGCTTGACCCACGTGTCACAAGAGAACATGCATTGCATTCTTGTAATCATCAGTCGTCTCCAGTTTGAGGATCACTGTTCATCTGTGTTGTTAAAAATCCTTATCCAGCCTTTGAAATTTCAGACAACAAAATCACTGTCACTATTGGTTGAAAATCTCGTGCAAATAGGAACTGATGAAATAGCTCTCCCAATTCAATACATGTTGGACTACAAACCAGCTAATGATAACCCAACAAAGTATGAAACACAACTTCGTTGCTCGATATCTACTCCTAGTTTATAATCTGTTTCGTGCCCCGATATGATTTTATTAATGATTTTAATGCCAACTACTAATTGTCGGTACGTTGTTGTTGCCCGCCCATGTGGTACATACTAATGATACTACACTACTCCCCCACACATAGTTTTGGGTAGCTCTGAAGCAGATGCCTCATCACGTATTTTTGTTCTTGGTTTTATATTTCAATCCAATATACGTACTAGTATTTATTAACTCTTCCACATGAACCCATGTTTTCACTCCTCGATCTGCATGTACGTGAGTGTTTATATATATATATATATATATATATATAGGGAAAAACATCTCTCATGTTGTAGGAAAAGTGTTTTCTCATGTTACACACATATAAAATAGTGGGACCCACATATATACATATATATATTTAGCATTATATATATATGTGTGTGTGTGGGTCCCACTATTTCATATGTGTAGGAATCTTTCTCTTCTCATGCAACATAATAAGTTTAAACCCCATATATATATATATATACCCACTTGCCTTTCCGTCTTCTTGTGTACAAGTAAATATATTCTTTATTTCTTTGTTTCTTCAAGACCTCGCGTGGGGTGTGTGTCTATAAATATATAGTCATTCTTTAAGACGTTGATGGTGACTCATTTAGGTTCTTGCTTCCCTTTATTTATTTTTTATTTTTTATTTTTATTTTTTGGGGGGTTTGTTCTCTCTACCAAGTCTAACATAACCTGTTTCCTCACTCTAGAGGACAAGTAGGAAGAGCCTGTCCCGTCTAGATAAGATCTACCCATTTCCCTTCATAAAATTTTTATTTTTAAATGAAAAATTAGTTTTTTAAAAGGATGTTAGTTCAAATATTATCTTTATTTTAGATTTTTTACTGATTAAAATAAATTTTTTATAAAAAATAAAAATATAAATCATTCAAATCTCATCTAGACATTCCAAAAATGTTTGCCAAAGGAGGGAAACTGGTTCCCAAGTCTAACTTATGACCTCTTGGATGGGGGTCAAAATACTCGCAACTTCAGGCACAACTTTTGTCCTTATTCTGCGGGCATCTTTAAATACAAAGCATCTCTTGTTACTTTTGCCCATGAGACCATTTTCTTTTTCCTGACAACACATGCATATGTATACACATACATACTATGCTATCATGGTTAATTAAATCTTTCACCATCATTCGCAACTAGTATTAGAATCTTAAAATAAAAATCTAACCTGTCGTAGATAATAAATATGAGTATACATAATATTAATTCCAAGGAGTTAAACTGAGGCTTTAGTGTAGTGTTAGAGTAATTCTAGAATAGTTTTGAGTAATATACTAATAGGTATTTATGTTTTTTACTTTGTAGACTCTCATTAAAAGTTTTGGAATGACTTTTGTTTGATTACTTGTAAACTTGGGAATAACATGTAACTTTGAATATTCTTCCATGTATTTGTGAATTGTGTACTATTTTGAGAATTACAATTTTTTATTAAAAAAAGAGATTGAATTATATGTATATGTATTTGTAAATTCTCAAGTAAGTAATGTTACAAGTAAATTTCTTTATAACTCACTTTATTATTATAATAAGGGATAAGGGTCTTAAATACCATGGAAGTTTTCGCTCAGGAGCACTGGTAAGATGGAAGTTTTTTTTGGACCAAAAATACCACGGAAGTTTACAAGAAGTATCAATTTTGCCCCGGAAGTATCATTTTTGCCATGGAAATTTTCGCTGAGGAGCAATTTTGCCCCGGAAGTTTACAAAACATAGCAATTTTCTTAGCAATTTTACCTTTCTGTCCCCAAATATTAAATTTGACTACTAAATCAATCAAAGATCACACATGTCATGCCTTGAAAAGGTCGAACTTGGAGTTAGAGAAGGAGATCCTTCAGATGTTGATCTCAAGGCAGCCAGAATTTGTGAAGCCGAACTGGTCAAAGGGACTAAAAGGTCTGTCACAAAACGCAAATGAAACACAAAACGAGAAATGAATTGTTCCAAAAATTGGTTCAGTAAAACAAATCAATAGTGATAATATTTACGTTTGTATAAACTGATCATTTGCTTAGATCATAAATGATGCTTTCTTTGGGTTTTATGACAATCGACCTTTCAGTCCTTTTGACCAGTTCGGCTTCACAAATTCTGGCCGCTTTGAGCTCAACATCTCAAAGATCTCCTTCTTTGGCTCCAAGTTTGACCTTTTCAAGGCATAATATGTGTAGTCTTTGACTGATTTAATAGTCAAATTTAATATTTGGGGACAGAAAGGCAAAAACTTCCAGGGCAAAATTGCTCCTTAGTGAAAACTTTCAGGGCAAAATTGCTCTTTAATGAAAACTTACGGGGCAAAATTGATACTTCTTGAAAACTTTCGTGGCATTTTTGGTCCAAAAAAAACTTCTGTCTTACCAGTGCTCCTAAGCAAAAACTTCCATGGCATTTAAGACCCTTATCCCTTATAATAAATGTATTGTTAGATTATTATTTCCTTTTAGGTATGTTTAAATATGTGATGATATTTGATATGAATGGAATCATGATTTATTGTACCTTGTCTTTTAATGATAATTATATTTATTGGTGATTGAAAATTGTCATGCTAGTTGCATTTGTGATGGGTTGGAGTATGGAGGAATTTGTATGATGAGACTTTTTACCACATGGTATGCCATCACTTGGTGCATAGTGTATAGCACATGTCAGGGTCTTTGTAATCTCTCTCATTTATATATAGAAGAGTATTTTCCAATGACTTCCTTCTAAATTGTTAATCTTCTGAAAGCTCTATATTTCTATAACTTCTCTCTTATCTCTCCGGAGATTCTAGTATACATTTGACATAATCCTTGGGATCAAGTTTCTTTATAAATAATGTGGTTTAATCTGGGTATCTACAGATTGAAGTCCTAATGTGGTCTGTATGGCTGAGGAGTGCCTTGAAATGACATTGACATGGTAAGATATGTGTATTATCCTAGACTGTCTCAGAGTTCCTTTGGCCGTGATTGTATTGGAGCTGTGGATCATGTGACATCTCCCTAGTTTTGTTCTTGTAAGGAAGGAAGACATAGTCCATATTTAAGCTTTATACCTTTGGCTAGGTTGGTATGTCTTAAAAATTGGTGAGCTTTAGACAATCCAGTCAAAAGAATGAATTTCTGTTGCACTATATGTTAACCTATGGTCCCAGTCAGCGGAATATGGATAGATGGTGATACAGTTTGGAGGTTGCATCTTGCACATTTCATAATTGTATATTACATGTTATGATGAAAATATAGATTGACATAATGATAGTTAAATTTGCAATTGTTTTGTATGAGGAGCAACTATATATATGTAATTAGTTCTTTATTTTAAATCATGTGTGGTTTGCTTGTCTACAGTAGAAACTTTCAGTAGTTACTGAGATATGGAATCTTATCCCTTATACTAACATTTTTAGGTAATTGTTCTAGTAGGGAGCAAAGGAAGGCACTTATGGAGTGAGCCTTGAAGGCTCTCTTGTGCTCCTAGAGCATATATTATGTTGTTTTTATTTATCATAACCATAAGACTTCCATATTTTATTTTGGTTTGCTGAAATATTTTGAGGATTTGATTTAACACTCTGATATAGGCTTTATTTGAACTGATTTTGTATTTTGATGATTTGAATGTTGAGCATTCTGGTGATATTTGAAATACTTTGGCTAAGTAATTAATTATTTGGTTCAAGGTGTTACAGAGTCTATTTTAACTGCGCATTACATAATCATCTTAGCTTCAGTTAGAAAAACAGTATCACTAAACAGCTCTTCTTCTATTCCATAGACATGAAAGAAATGAAAAGGCAATTAATTCATGTCTTTTAATTTCATCCATGCATCATTGAACTTTAGAAAGAAACACGTAATTTTCCCTGTCAATCACTAGCTGCAAAGCACGAAAAGGCTTGAAACTGTTGGGAAAAAATTAAAGGATAATGGTTCTATGTAGGATTTGAGGTTCTTGGAGGTATTATTCTGAAAGATGAGTCTAACTTCTTCGAAGAGTTCGTATTATGTGCATGAGAAGATGAAGTAGTCATGCTTAATGACAAAGAAACGAACTTTTATTTTATATTATCATCTGGGGATAGAGGTGTTCAATTTTATCCTGTCATTGCCATCCCATTCGATTCCCATCATTTTGAGATGGGACAAAATAAATAACGGGATGGGATGGAACGCAAGATAGGCTTTGTTCCGTCCCGGCTTTTTGTCACATCTCGGAATCATGTTGTTATTTGTGATATATATATATATATATATATATATATATAAAATTTTTTATTTTTTACTAAAATATCTAATATTTTTTTATATTAAAGATATAACTAATATCTTTTTAAATAAATAGTAGTTATATAAAAGGGAAAATTATAATGAAGGACCTAAGAAAAATAATATTTATTAAGAAGGACCATAAAAAGTGGTAATTATTTTAAAGGACCAAAAATTAAAATATTAAAATAAAAGGACTAAATTACCCTTAATCAGATTTCCTATCTTCTCATTAACTAAATCTGGAATGATTTTTTCTTCTTATCTTCTCATTAACTGAATATGGAATGATTTTTTCTTACATGAGAATCTAAAGTAATTAATGTATAATAATAAATAGATATTAATTCAAATAATTCTTTTCCCATCGCAGAATCACTCCAGATTATTATGCTAGAGAAAAGATAGGAAAGATGGAGCTTTTTATGGTTGTGGCAGAAGAAGCCTCGTGCGTTGTGCAACCGTCTACGATGTTAGACCTGAGATTTTTTGTGCTGAGGCAACCAAAAGTACCTGATATTCATTCAATATTACTAGTTGTTCCATTCCAAGAAACAGAAAATAAAGCAAAAGACTCTTAACTCAAAAAACCTCCATTAAAAGAGAGGAACGTGGTTAAAGAAACCAAATCCCTCTTTCCTTTTGTTATAACCATAAAAAGCTCCATCTTTCCTATCTTTTCTTCAACATAATAATCTTGAGTGATTCTACAATGGAAAAAGAATTATTTGAATTGATATCTATTTATTATTATCCATCAACTACTCTAGATTCTCATGTAAGAAAAAATCATTCCAGATTTAGTTAATGAGAAGTTAGGAAATCTGACTAAGGGTAATTTAGTCTTTTTATTTTAATATTTTAATTTTTGGTTCTTTAGAATAATTACCACTTTTTATGGTCCTTTTTAATAAATATTATTTTTCTTAGGTCCTTCATTATAATTTTCCTTATATAAAAAGATATTATCATATACTCTTTTTTAGATAGATTTTAGTCACATGAAAATTTGGTTATATCTTCAATACAAAATACTATAAATACTCTCAGTCTCTCTTATACATGCTGGCCTAATACATTTCAGCTTTTACAAGTTCAAAAAATGGGGAAAAGTGATGGTCCAGATCTATCCTCAAAGAAAAACAATTTTGCTGTCCTGCACCTTTTGTGGGATGGGACACGGAATAAGCCTGTCCTGTTTTATTATTGTGAACGTCCCTAGTATACTATTTGGGTTCATGACTGTCCCTGTCAACGTAGGTGTCTTTTCTAAGACTTGAATTTAAGACCAAAAAGAATTTAGTGAGGTCTTACACCATTAAACCAATTCTATGTTGATGGTAAAGAACTAACTTCTGGGTTGGTCCTTGCGAACCAAGCTGTTAAGATTAACAGTGTAAGAGTAAGAAAATCCAGTAGAGAGCTGGTCTGCTTCATGGTAATAAAGGATCTTGATTGAGCCCCGTTAGGGTCAAGTGAACTAATCTAATTTATTCTTCATTACGGTCTTGAATGGTAAATATCAAGGTGATGAAAACTGGAACTGGTCCAAGATATGAAACCTACCGATTATTAATTATTTGTGGATGCAGAAGACATGAGCATCAAGAGAAGCTTTCCTCGGTGTCGTAGGGTTGAAGGGAAGGAGAAGAAAGACGTTGCTTTTGTTTATTTTTAATTTAAATATTAAAATACTATAAAAAAATAAATGTTTTTTGTCCACGTTTAATTGCACATTCATCGCTTAAGGTTGATGACTTGGCATTTTCTGTTAAATGAAACTAACAATATTAAGATTAGATGATTAAAAATGCATTTTATAGACATATGGGACTAAAATAAAACTTAATGTAAACATATAGGACTAAATATACACTTTATCCAATTTTAAAAGACTGAATTACCCCCTAACTAATCCTACTATATTATCTCCCACCCCATCCTATAATTTTCTCTTATTTCATGAAATAATAAAGATTTGTTTGAAGCAATTCAAACTATTTTAAATTTTAAATTTAGGAACTAATTCCAAATAACTGAATAAATTAAATGCATAACCAACCGTCCAATATTAATTAATTTATTTTTCATATGTTTAAATTGAATAATGAGCATTCCCTTGTTTTATTTTCAACCTTTGTAACCATTTATATTGTTTTTCACACAATATTAATTATCTATAATAAAAAATCATATCAAGATTGTACAGAGAACAAATGTGATACTCGTAGACTTCAACTAAAACACACGTACACACAACACGTATACCGATATGTTTCAGCTGCATGAATATATTCAGTTTTAATATGAAAAAGTGAAAGTAAAAAATGAAAAATTGCTATGATATTTTTTTAGGGAAAATCCAAAAAAAAAAAAAAACCCCTGCAAATTATAAAAGGACAAATCACTAATCCCGAATATACTATATTCGGTCTTAAATATAGGATATAGTTTGTTATACAAATTGCACTACAAACCATATCCTATATTTAAGATTGGAGGAGTACTGAATACCAGCTGGAGCAATTTGGGATTATAAAATCCTGCGAAAAGTTAATTGCACTACAACCCTACCCCTGAGTCTTGTAGAAAAAAGTTAATACATCGCAAAAGGAGTTTCTACCATCGCGCGCTGCTCTTACCCGCTCCCCAATCTTCTTCTTCCTCATACCCGTTCGGCTAGATTGGGGTTGACAATGGAAGATTTGGAAGAGGCGAAATCGAGATCCACAAGAACGATGGGTACTTTGGAGTGGTCTAGTCTCTGAAATTTTGGATTCTTAGGAGTGGTCAAAGGTAAAAGTATTCTGCTTTCTTGAACTCCACCAGAACCACGGCCACCGACTGGCTTCCCTGATCCACCTGCTACCAAGCTCTTTTTGGTATGGTTGTAATTCATGCCAACTGAAAAGTCATTTTCTTCTATTTGGTACCAAAATCAATTTGTGGTTGATGATTTTTAATTTGTTTTCTTCTTAAATTTTTGTGGATACAAGATTGAAGATGTTCGAAATAACACTATGCAATGAAAGAAAAATATGTATTAAACAGTGTTCACGATTGCTAAACTCTGCAAGTAGGTTGGTGCAAACATGGAAAAAAAAAATGTATAAAAGATGAGTGTTGAGAGTGCTTACACTTCATACAATATATTAATTACTATTATAAGTTTAATACATTGTATTCTTATGATCCGTTCTTCTTTGTTATGAGCTTGATAATAAGCCATAACATTTCAATGAATGCCGCACCAGTCATCTCAAAAACATTGTCGACCTTCTTGTCTTTTCTTCTTCTTGCCATTTGAAAAGGGCTTAGACTGATTATTACTTTGCTTAGCTAAGACTAAAAGCTTGTCATATAGGGTATATCTTGCTTAACCTAATAATTCTCTTCTTCTTGCAAGATGAAGGCCAAGAAGATGGAGATTCATCTTGACGAGGTCAATACAAAGTATGTTGGTGGTTGAAGAAAACTTAAAAGATTGCGCGAAAACTTGGTCAGGAGATAGAAGCAAAGCAACTTACAGCCAAGATAGCATTGAAGAAGGCCAAACTTGAACTAGAAAAATATTGTTTTGAAGAAGGCCTATATAAATATATATATATATATATGCAACGATATATACATATATCAGTAAGACAGCAAAATTTTGGTTTCAATCATATGCCTTATTGTGATATATTTATATTAGCGGTACATGATGATTATAAATGCTCATGCTTGGCTTCTAACCTTCCCAAAGGATTCTAGCAATTCATATTGATGAACATACACGTAATACTTGATGCCCTCCCCTGTGGTTTTATATATATATATATACACACACACACACATCAAGATGGAAAATGGGGACACGGGAGGTAGTATGAAGTCAGGTTTCAAGGTCTACGATTATTTACTTGACTTTTTGATCACACATAAATTAATATTTATGTCCTTATGGCTACTGCAACTGCTGCTATGTTGACTTCTATCAGATGATTCTTGCTCTTTAAGATTATTCCTTTGATCATGCTTATGGCTCATGATGGTTTGGCCTATTTTAGCTTTTGCATTTTTATTTGAATTGTTATATATATATGCAACGTACACAGCAGTATATGTGTGTGTATATATATATATATATATATATATGAGTTTATCGTTTGTCATGTCATTTGACATAAGGTTATGTCAAGTTATATATATATATATATATATATATATGGGTTTATCGTTTGTCATGTCACTTGACACAAGATTATGTCAAGTCACCCTAAAACTATGTCGTTTTAGGGTCAGAGGAATTAATGAACTCTCAAAACAATGTAGTTTTAGAGTTAGGAAAATTAATTAAGGATCTTTTGGTATAATAAATACAAAAACACATTTTGTTAATTCCCCTAACTCTCAAAATGACGTAGTTTTTGCGATGACTTAACATAACATTATGTCAGGTGATATAACAAACAATAAACCCTATATACACACACCAATAACAAACTTTCATATTATTTTCCATCGTGACACATGTTATACCTCCTCTGTTTTAACTCCGAAAAATATAGCTCTAAATGCAAGACCTAAACCATGTAAACAAGTTTGAAAGCTTACCTTATACAAAGCTCAACTTTCTTGCCAACGATTGAACCTTTTGCCTTCATTTTGCTTCTTCTCGGTTTCATTATCTTACACTCTCAGACTTAGCTCTGTTTTTTGTTATGGCAACATGATTGAATGGAAGCCAAGGAATAGTGAATACATAATACACTAGGGGCCCGGTCCAAGGAGGAGATACACAGAGGAGAACACGTTATAGTTTTGTTTAGCTCAAGAGGCATTGGGGGGGCTATTTTGCTGACATTAGAAGCATGGAGTTGCCGGTTTCACGCTGCTTTTGCGTTTTCGAAGAAGACACTGTGATGTTCGACAATCTGATGGCGCGTGTGTCTCACTGACTGCGTTTGGCTGAGATATGATGACTGAGAGATGATCTCTTTCTTTGTTGTCTGTTGGGCCAAAGAGATGAGGATGAGAAATGAAATGGATTGACTGTCATTTTCCTTCTTTCTGTCTCGTGTAAGCTGAGAAATCAAATTAGTTTTGGGCTAAATGGGAGTGAGAAATGGAATAGATTGAGCCTTTCCTTGTACACGACTCTAGTTCTATTTATAAGTTCTTTTTGATTAAATCTCATGTACCAAAGAAATGTAGTTGACTCAATGATTATGGAGGTAAATTTTCAACTTTACCCTCATTTATAATTGAGTATTTTTCAACTGTTTCTTCTTTTTCTATCTTCATGGATACAATTAATATAAGTGAAATTGTCACAACCTCATTTATTACATGAAATTGAACTTATAAATAGGACCAAATTTTTTTAGTCAATATGGACTTATAAATAGGATCAGAGTAGTACGTGTGTATTTTATGAGTGTTAGGTCCAAATGAATCAGAATGACGAATGGGTTGTTGGAGAAAATAAGGAGTGTTGTATGTGGTGTATATGTATTGTGGGACTACCAAAAAAAAAAAAATCCCACTTGATCATCTTTGATCCATATTCTCCTTTCTACAATTTTAGGCTAAAAATTATCTCTTTTAAGTTTTCCTTGAATGTATTATTTTCCTAAAAATTTTAAGGAAAAATAAGCCTTATATTTCTAGTAATTAATATTATAATTACTCAAGTCAGATTCTAACAATAATTTCTCATACAACATTTCTAATTTAAAATCTTAAAATTTGGGATATTACATTATCCACCAATGCAAAGTTAAGAGGAGGGACAAATATCTCATCCCCATCTTTATCGACATCAACCCCATTTGACATGATAGAATTTGGCGAAGATCTCTCTGTTTGAGTTCTCCACCATTTTCTGGACGCCAAAAAGCGTGAACAATGAAAAAGCAAAGAAAAAGAATAATATTAAAGGAGGATATAGTGAATCAGGAGGTTCAAAAGTTCCAATTGAAGCATCGAAAACAAGAGAAACAGGAGGGAGGGGGAAGAGAGAGAGAGAGAGAGAGAGAGAGAGAGAGAGAGCAAAGGCTAAATACCTGAACTCGAATTGAAGCAGTGAAACTCAGAGATGAAGAAATTGAGAATGAAGCTATAGGAGAACAAAAACCAAAGAATCACTTAAGGGTGTGGCTTTCTTTGCACTAAAAAACCAACCTTGACAACAAAATCGAACATGAAAGGGGAAAATAGAAGAGTAGGAGGAAGTAGTAACCTGATTGTGGCAACAATGATAGACCAAGGACCCACGACACGATCAGCAAGACCCATGGCAGTGAGACCCTCAGCGTTGAAGACTTCAACGATGAAGACCAAAGTGGGTGTCTACCCTCTGGCGAGCGGCAGATTTAAGTGTGGCATGTAGAGGAAGAGGATTCACAACTAAAATGACCTAAGATGTTAAAGTAATTTTTGAACCATCGAAAAGTGGGAAGATGAAAAAAGCGCCCTCAAAATGGAGGGAAGTTGCAAAATTTTTGGAGGGGAAATATGTTTGGTCTTCACGAATGAAGGGAAGCTAAATGGAGGGAAGCTGTAAAATTTTTGGATGGGAAAAATTACAAATAAGACTTTCGACGGTGACACTAGGTCACCGTTGAAACACACTCTGAAACTTTGCTTTTTTGTAGTATAATTAGTTTCCGTGTTGGCTACTCTTGTTTCAAACACTCCGATAATGATTTATAAAAGCCACATTAAGGGAAATTATTGACTACCCCTATTTCAAAAATTCCAACCATAAACCATATTTGGAGAACTTAATGGAGGAATTCCAAAATTGAATGAGAAGCACCAAAAAAATCATAGAGGAGTTCTTTGTTGTTCACAAGATATAACTTGATGTCGTCATTTACTGTTTTTTTTTTTCTTAAATATATATATATTGACTAGTGACTGCTTTTACTTCACTACAATGACTTTCATCATATAATATTGTCATTAACAACACTTCAATAGCATTTAATAAGTTCAGTTAGGCCTTTCACCGAAAACCAGCATAGCTACGACAGTTACAACTTTTCATAATATTCAATGATAAGTGTACAGTAAGATGATGCCGCCACTACTAAGTAATGAACGTTGCAACCCAGAATGTTGCTGTTGCATGTTGCCTAAATCTTAGTTTGATGTTTCGATATTATCTTCGTTCTCACGCTTGATTCCTTTGATTTCTACTTTCCCCTTTCTTCAACTTATATTCGTTCTATTTGCGTTAATTACCATTATGGGTTTCAAATCCTCCTCCTCTCTGAAGCAGAAAGTCCTTGAATCCGCGGCCGCCCATCGCTGATTGAAGTGATTTAGCAAGAAGAGGAAAATATAATTCTGAATCTTATTTCTTGAAACAAATAAAATGTACAAGTGCTTTTTATATAGACACAGGGGCGGAATTAGAGGGGGGCTAGGGGTGGCCCCCACCCCCCCTAAAGTTATAGTACTTGACCCAAAAATTTAAGAAATTGTGATTTAGCCCATAAAAGTTTCAAAATTTTCACTTTAGTCCCTTATTAAAAAGTCTCATAGAGGGACTGAAATGAAAATATTGAAATATTTATGAGGTTAAAGCATAATTTCCTAAAATTTTGGGTCTAATTCTGTAATTTTTGCCCCTAATTTCAAATACTAGCTCCACTAAATTCTATTATGTAATTTTCGCCCCTCCTAATTTGAAATCCTGGCTCCGCCCTTGTATAGACACAATAAGTAATTCTACAAAGTCTATAAGTATCTAAAACTAACTAATTATATGTAACAAAATCTGTTATTTCTAACTAAGATATATACACTAATATCCCCACTAGTGCAAAAAAGGCTTTTAAGACCGGACAAAACAGGCTCGTAAGAGCAGCGGACGGCCGGTCTTGTTCTAGCCGGTATTAAAAGTTAACATATAAGACCGGACAATGATCCGGTCTTAAAAGTCTACATATTTTAGACCGGACATTTAAAACATTTGGTCTTAAAATTTGTACTAAATGAACATGAAATAGTTTGATTTGGTCGGTCTAAAAACTCAACTTTTAAGACCAGCTTAAAATTAGTCCGCTCTTAAAAATATTGGATTTTTAAGACTGGGAAAAAATAAATACGGTCTTAAAGTTAGCGACTTCTAAGACCGACTAATCATACGTAGTCTTAAAAGACTAACTTTTAAGACCGGATGATAATTACGTCCAGTCTTAAAAATTTTCCTTTAAGACCGGACATCTAAATATAACATAACGGTCTTAAAAAGGCCAACTTTTAAGACCGGCTTAATATGACCTTTAAGACCTATCATATAATTACATCCGGTCTTAAAAGTCAAACGCATAAGACCGGCTTATTTATTTCCAATATAAATTTTCCCGAATTTTTCCCTGTTGTTGTTCCTGCTACTATATATATACACAAATCTACTACCCAATTTAGCACATAAAAGTCGATTCTTTAAGCTACAAGCTATGAACAATTATTTGAATAAATTGAATTGGAAAAATGATACAAATATTATTCACCATGAGTTATTTGGCCTCTTAATTAATCTACAACACCAAAGTTAATTCATATATCTAATAAGATAACTTACTTACAAATACAATAAGTTACAAATACAATATAGATGCGCCCAAAATAATATTCACCATGCCTTCATCATCTGATTCCCATGCCACCCAACAACGTAACATCCTCTTTTATAACATGATTGGATCCTGCCACAAAAATAAAACAAGGAACAAACTTCATAGTCAAAGACATTTTATGAACATAGAAGGAATAATATATATAGTTAAAGCCTTAATGTAGTCAAATAAATCTGCATATATATGAATATTACCTTATGAATTGACTCTTTTATAAAGTGATATCTTCCCATATCCCTTCTTGATGATCACTTCTTATGCCGGGTTCATTATCCGCTTCATCTTCTTCGTTCATGTCCGATAGACCCCTTGAAAAAGGTGTATTCTCAGGAATACCATAATTTGAATTTTCCTCATCAATATCAATGACCCTCTTTCCTTGGAGAGCTACAGACCACATTTTATTTTCTTGATCGGTGATATAGAACACTTGTTGCGCCTGGTCTGCTATAATAAAAGGTTCATCTCCAAAACTTCTACCATTGACATCGACTAATGTAAATTCTAGCTGATCGATCCGAACATCATTATTGACATCAACCCACTTGCATTTGAAAATGGGAAATCTAATTTTCACATAGTCCACCTCCCATATCTCTTCAATAACCCCATAATATGGCATGACTGCCAATAAAGGGCTTTTGTCTTTCGAACTGGAGAAGTGCATAGATTCAGCCTCTAACATAACACCACTGTCTGGACTGTGCTCCTATCATCTAGGGACTTCGTGTAAAATGTATAACCATTGATCACATACGAATTCCAACTTATGACATCAACCTCAGGACCACGTGCTAACCATTTGAGGATATCAGAAACACATTCTTCCCCCTCGACCTTTCGTTTGAACCAGTGTGCAAAAGTTCTGTTATGCTCCCTAATCAACCTTTGTTCAGTCATTCGAGGATTTTCTTTCCTCACAGCTTCTTTATGTGCAGCTATGCTGGCTTAAACTTCATCAACATTATTCAAGATGTATAAGTGGACTTGTGACAATTCATCAGGATCCAAAGTCTTTACTGAAGCCCCTCGCCTACCCCCTCCAGCATGATGACGTTTTGGAAGCCCAATATGTCTTACTTTGGTCAAATAACTTTGACAAAATTCCATGGCTTCTTCAGAAACATATTTCTGAACAATCGATGCTTCTGGACGGTATGCATTCTTCACGTACCCTTTAAGGAATTTCATAGATCTTTCAATTGGGTACATCCACCGTAAATGGATAAGGCCGCAAAACTTTATCTCCCTCACTAGATGAACAATTAGATAAACCATGATGTCAAAAAATGTAGGAACAAAAAGCTTCTCAAGGTGGCACAAGATAAGATATCCTTCATTCTCCAATTCATCCAACTTTTCAATGTCGAAAACTTTAGAACAAACCACATTGAAGAAGACACAAAGTCTAGTCAAAACAACCCGAAGGTCATATTCAGCGATGCCTCGAATAGCTATTGGGAGTAGCTATTGCATCAAGACATGACAATCATGCGATTTTTGGCCTACTAATTTCAAGTCCTTCATCGATACAAGCCTCTTAAAATTTGAAGAATACCCCGAGGGAACTTTTGTGCCATGTAAACACTCACAAAAACTACGTTTTCCAGTCCTATAAGTATATTATTTATATTTTTAGTCAATTAAATTACTTTTAAGACCGATCTTTTATCAGTTCTCCGGTCCTAAAATTCATTTATTTTTTTTCATATTTTTTAAAGTAAGATTTAATTTCGTAAAAAAAGTTCATTGTTTCAAATTCCGATAGCAGCATCGTATCCTTACACTCTATTAGAGGTTCTCTTCGGCTTCCAGATAAACTTCTCAACGTAACTAGGCGTCTCCTCGTATTCTGATGAACTATGCGTCTGCTCATTAATGGTTCCGACAGTTCACTCCGGATGCGTTCTTTATTTAAACCCGTTGTTACTTTCCTTTCTTTACATTCTTCATCATCACTTCTACAATGGCTACTCTACCGCCCCAAGGTCCTCCACCACCACCAGGTCCTCCTTTTCCTCCTCCCGCTGGGCTTAACAATCCTTACCCTCCTCCTCTGCCTCCGAACCCGACCACCAAACAGCTGCTGCGCCACCTCTTGGCCCGCGTCGATCATATAGATCGACGACAGGGCCAGCTTTTTCAGGTTTACCATGCCGTCAACAACAAGATCAACGCAATACTCGACACCCAGAACGTTGAGTACAATCCGTTCGATGACGACATCACCGACCTCTCCGACGAGTCCCTCCCCTTCGACAACGATGGGGAGGAGTAAATATTTTTATGTTTTTTTTCTTTTTTTATCATGTACTGCGCTGCCCCCCACGGGGCAGCAATAAAAAATCTATAATAATTAAATGTTACATGCTTTATTTCGATCGCCCTTGTCCTTCTCAGTACATTCTTCCTTTTTCTGACAAGGACGAAAAAAACAAAAATTCTTCCTCGTGTGTATGATTAACATTAAAAACTCGCACATTAAAAAATCCAACGATATACAGTTAAGATCCAACAAAAGATTCTTTCTGTTTCCGACAATAAGGAAAAAAAAACAAAACATTGTCCTCGTGTGTATATGATCAACATTAAAAACTCGCACATTAAAAAATCCAACAATATACAGTTAAGATCAGACCAACAAAACAAAAAGATCGTTTACCTTATTCGAATAAAAACAAACACAGTGACAATTCTTCTCAAGGTTGGACCATCGTTGTCCTTGGTGTTACCTACAATGATTAGAAACAAAGTGTCCTTTTCAATATCTCTCATCTTTTTCCAACAAAAAGAAAAGGGACAAAGAAAAGGGAAACCGATAATCTAAATCAGGAGAGGTAACATCGACTACAATGAAGGACCTAGCTTGATTAGAACGCCAGAACCTCGGTTGCCTTGAACCCTAATTAATTTGTCCAAAAAGCGAGTCAATACTCTATTTAAAGGAAGACTATTAGGAGCGGATGGTAAAAGGAGATACGATCCTAAAAGTCTCGAATACTTTTAAGACCGTCATTTTACACTATACGGTCCTAAAAGTCTCACCAATATTTAGTTGAATACTTTTAGGACCGGAATTTTACAATATACGGAAGTTAAAAATATGCAGTCCTAAAAGTCTCATATTATTTAGACGAATACTTTTAGGACCGGAAGTTTAAAATATGCGGTCCTAAAAGTATCATATTATTTAACAGAAAACTTTTAGGACCGGAAGTTTACCCATATACGGTCCTAAAGTCGCGAACTCTTGCTTATTTACAGCATACTGAACCTCAAATTTCAAGCACTAAATAGCTATATCCACCATCCAATTTCAGATACCTAAAATGGACATAAGAAAATTGTTCGAAAAATTAAACAAATTTATCTATTGAATTTTACATTGCCTGTGTATTATTTACAAATTGTTCGAAAAAATAATCAAATTTACAAAAGATTATTGTTGCTACAGAATATTTACAAATGAATGACATTATTAATTATTTTCCCTAATCACTTAAGATCAAGTCATACAGATATTGACAAAACAAATTGCGTATGTGCTCGAGTTCAGCATCCGAAAAGGGGCAGGGCTGTGAAACATCTGTAACAACAAAGACAGAAACTGAATTAACTTGCGTGCATATTTCATATGTAACATTAAGCCAGAAACTGAATTAACTTGCGTGCATAATATGTAACATCAAATGTTTACCTTTGAAAATAATTTAGTTTTTCCTTCAGTGACAATATCATACATGTGTTTCATGACGTATTGGCCACATAGGTTGGACTCCGTTGGTTGCCGACGAGTCTAAAAAGAACAAGAAATATATATAAGTAATATATATCTTACTAACCAAGTTCACAAGGCAGTGTGCCAAGTGTACAAATATTGTACCAACCTCTGGTCTGAGCCATTTAGGCACTTTGGCCTGAGGAGGACGCCTTTGGAGTGCGTCGATTTGGAAGGTCCTCATGGCACTATCATCAAAAATGCATATTTATCAATGTTCACTGAAAATTCACAGCAGAAATTTCTGACAAGAGAATCAAAATGACATGCTTACTTGTTGATGGTCTGCGTCAACATAGGCACTAGCGGGCTGTGAGTGGAGCATAAGAAGATAACTTTATTTTCTTCCATGCACATCATGACCAACTGCTAGTGGCGGCTGAAAATTCACAGCAGTAAATCTCACTCAGTGATATATATGTAGAAAAATTAAGTGAATTGTAGACAAGATTTATGATATGTACCTGTGGAAGAATGGCAACAAGTACACCTTTCTTCTCACATTACACAACCTCCTTGATATGTACTCTTGTCTTTGCTCCATGGTTGTTTGACTCATATACTGTGGGCACAAGAATCCAAAATCGTCGCTCCTGCTCTCATTCTCCAATTCTTGATGTAAGAACCTACAATAATTAGATCGATCAGGGAATTAGTATATATATGTATGTGTGTCTAAACGATGCATTTAAATTATGTACTCATAGAAGAACATACTTACTTCATCCAAATTTGAATAATTGCATCAGTAAGCTCCTGTTTAGGAAGTAGCAGGGAGTCAATATCAATAGTGTCAACTTGGACTGGTAGGGGATTTACGACGCCTACTACTTCATTGACAGGCCACGATTTATCTTTAAAACCTCCACTTTTCACCATATCGGTTATTTTTTCACAACCAGTCAACTTAGCAGTAGGGGATTCCGCTTGAGGAGGGGATTGATCAACTTGAGGAGGGGATGGAGCTTGAGAAGGGGATGGAGCTTGAGGAGGGGATGGAGCTCGACGATGGGATGGAACTTGAGAACGAGGGGTTGAAGCTTCAGCAGGAGTATAGACATGTACAAGCTTCACTGGCCAAGAGATGAAGGTTCCCTTGACATCACTCACAATCTTCAGCTCATCAGTTGGGAGAGGGAGAGGTGCATCAATGATCATCTTTTCAATTGACACTCTGACTTCATCATCAGACATTTGTTGGTGGTGTACAGTTGATCCCAATAAGTTGTGGACAGTCCCTTTTGCAACCAATAGTAGTCTATCATGATGATCAGGATCATCCACATAAAGGTCACAAGGTTGCTCTGACTGTCCAACAATGCAGCTCCCTCGAGTGCTCTGCTGCACAGTTGCAGGTGAGTGTATGAAGGGAACACTGGTCTCTGGACGTGAGCTCAAAAGCAGCTTCACTTGATTCAGTTCCTCCTTCAACTGGCTCATATCAGATTGATACTTTGCTTCTTTAGCCGCTGCTTCCTCATTTAATCTGGCCACTGTCTGTTCCATCTCCTCCTGGGTAATCACCTCTTTCCTATGGCGTTTGGCGGATGAACCAAAGAATACCTTCTGGCCTACCCGTCCTCCAACCCCCCTTACATGCCCACCATGGTCCAGTTTTCCGGTGGCAACAGTGAGAACATCACTCCTACCGGACGACACGAAAGATCCCTCTGCCTCTTTCTTCTTAAGATCTTCCTGTAAGGTATAGATAACGAGAAGCTTAGTAATGAAACATGTTTAGTAACTAAAAAATAACAATAATAACGATACTTACAATTTTTTCAGCAACTACACGAGTTTGTTCACTCGTGTAGGCGCCACTTGGCTTTTGCCGAATGTGCAACCACAGGTCCTTGCGACGTATTGGAGATGGCGGACCATGTACCGCAGAAGGATTGGATTCTGCTTCATCTTCCAATCTCTTCCGCTTGGCCGCCATCAATTCTTTTTCAGCCTTTTCATATTCGCCACGAGAAGCCCTATACGGGCAATCAATCTTTCTCCCTATCTCCTGTGCTTTTCCCCTTCTTTGCTGTGAATACGAATTGAAAACAACTATTAATTATGAATTCCAGCCATCTCACTAACAGAAATTAGAGAACTTCTGCATGCTTGACATGAACCTCAAACACTAGTCAAATTCACTTGATCAAGTTTCAACATTATATTTTATTTATGGAAGATGTATATAGGTTAAGAAACAAAAGAGAATTATGCTTACAAAGGACCTATGTTTTGTACTACTATGTAGATATAATAATAAGAAACAAAAGAGAATTATGCTGACAGAATAATACAAACTTGATCCTTTTTAAGGCATCCAGTGGGATCATCAGTCCACATTAGATTGTAACAATTGGATATATAAAGTTTCCCCCTTTTAAGACTATTCATTTCCTCATCATTCGCAAAACAAACCGTTACACAATTACCTCCTTCGTATTTTACATTTTCAGGGTTTACATATCAGACTTGCATAGACAAAGGCAGGAAATGTATACCTCTATTCACACACCAAACAATTTAACTAACAGGATTAGATGAACAAATATAAGCTCACAGGTTATATAAGCAAACAAAACTAAATATAGACTCACCAGAGCTTCAGGAGTGGTCCGCAGAACAACAAATTGTCACCAAATTCGTTCATCAATGAATGTGTACTGTTCCCAAGGCTGTTTGGTAGGCGGAACCTCGGCAAAAATATACTTGTTAGCGAGAGAGGTCTTAAACTTCCTCCACCGATCAGCACAATAAGACAATGTCTTGTCTTTCATCTCCTCAGAGTCAAGGACAGTGTATGTGAGCCGGATAGTGTCCCAAATAGGTTTCTTTACTTTGTCAAGGTCAACACTTTTCCACTCATCTATCAAGATGCTAACCTTGCTGTGTGTAAGATAGACGATAAAACTATTATATTTGCTTTTATTAGGACCGAAAGGTCGCAACTTTTCATCAAACTGAATGTCAAGCCTTGACCCAGAAGCCCAACTTAGAGATACATCCATCATTCGTGTGCCTCTTCTACCACGGTGTGCAGGGAGGTTAAGAGGCACATTGTGAGATGAAGAGGGTTCGTTCTGACTCACACCATTAACTGGTGTTCCCAAAACACGAATGGAATCGTCTTCACCGTTCATTTTCGAGACAGTAAGAGAGGAATGCCTAAGCAAATGAGAGAGTAACAGAGGCTAATCGTACGTGGACGAGGAAGAGTGGTAATGCAACAGCAAGAGTGGCTTCACAACAAGAAGAGGGGTTTCAGAGTTCGGACAACGTAAGTCTTAAGGTAACGTTTCACGCGAAGATATATTTGGCGCTTTATTTTTAAGACCGGATGAAAAATAAAGGATGATCTTAAATGTTAAGTTTTAAGACCGTCCTTTGTTAAACTCCGGTCTTAAAAGTAATAAACTATTTAACACCGGGCACGATTTATGTTCGGTCTTAAAAGTATAATCTTTAAGACCTCATGTTATAAACATCCGGTCTTATAAGTTTTTATTTAATTTTTTCTTATTATTTTGGACCGCAAAAAATATAAGTCGGCGTGTTCGAGATTTCTCTATAAAGAAATTCGATATTTCAATTTTTTTAATTACATTTTTAAGACCGGTCATTTTTTAAGCGGTCTGAATAATATATTTAAGACCTATTGGTAAACGATTCGGTCCAAGACGTTCTTTATATTTACAAAACTGCCACCGGTCATACCTTTAAAGTTCTTTATATTTACAAAACTGTCACCGGTCATACCTTTAAGACCGGGGCGTCGATAGTCCGCTTTAAATGAGGCGGTCTTAAAACCCTTTTTTGCACTAGTGAATCTATCACCTTTTTTTTTCAACAAACAAGATTACAAATCATATGAGGCACAAAACAACCGACACTTTGGTTTTAGGGTTAAGAGGAAAAAATACACATGAGTTTTACCCGGAGGAGTGCCCAACACCATATGTTTTTTTTGGGAGCAAAAATATATATGAACTTGTAAAATCAAAGCAAAAGTGCCATCACAGTTAAATGTCCTTAACTTCTGTTAAATATATTATGAAAATACTCAAATGCCCCCACCAACACCCTCTCCCTCCCAAACCTTCATCTCTACAACCCATTGAAGATGTAACTCTTCCAACGACCAGAAAAGATGACGGAGCAAGGGATTTGCGGCATCTAAATCGCCGTTTCTTGGAGTGCCTCACCAAAATGGCTTATCTATGTGGCATCTAAATCAGTTTTTTTTCCCAAAATCCTAAACCATCACCCTCTTTGATTTTTTTCCTAACCTTGGATTCCTTGGAGGTTGTTATTACTATTGATGATTTGGCTCCTCCCCGTCACTGATGGATGGTGTTCAGTTATTTGGTTTCCTGGTTTGTCCAGGCTTTCTGCTATGTTCTCTTTTCCTGGGTTTCTACTGTATTTCTATACGTTGTATCTCTGTTTTATGGGCTTTTTCTGTTGTATTCCGTTGGGCTAGTGTTGCTGTTCTGTTTTCTCGGGTTCTTGTAAGTACCGGCTGAACCCAAGAAAGGGGTGAATTGGGTAAAATTTAGGAACTTTTGAAAATCTTTTTGTAACTTAGTAAAACTAGTTTGTATGATAGAGAAGAGTTATAAAACAATAGATAATCATTCAAACTTATATGCTGGAAACATAAGAGATAAGGGAAGAGAATATGCAAACTGAGATTTATCTTGGTTCGGTCCAATCCTTGACCTACGTCTAGTCCCCAAGCTTCACTTGGGATTTTCAATCCATTATCTTCCTTTAATCTTGATTACACGTTTTGTACTTGGAGTAATCCTCTCACTAGAATTCACTCCCCCTTACAAGTTGTAATCAACACAATGTATTTCCCACTCAAGATCACCCAATCTTGAGTAACTCTCAGATAGATAGAATGATTACAATAGATCTTCTCTCTCAGTGAAGTGAATAAATGAACACTGAAGAACAATACAAATCACTTCACTCTCTAAGCTATCTAAACATGTAAAACAGAGAGTAAATGTTGTAAATAACAGAGTATCAACATGTTGGAAGTATAAGCTTGTGTCTCTGCGTTTCTGTCTTGATTATGTCCTCTTTTATAAGCAGAAAATCAATATATGACCGTTGTAGACTTCAATATAACCATTGTCTTCATTAGACAAGGTTTGGTTAAGCTTTGTTCCTCTTCTTTCTCTAATCTCTACTTAATCCAGCTGTGCAGAATGTTCAGAGTTGACTTTTGGCTAATTAATTCGTTGGAATAACAGTTGCTGGATGTGGAAAGCAGTCTTTAATTCTCTGTAGACGTGTGCAGAAGGATTACCCAATAGTATGCAACTTTTCTGGGTCTTGCTTTTAAGGTGCTGACGTCACTTTTGCTTTTGCTTTAATAAACCTTCAATAAACATTCTCTAATACATCTGAAACTCACTAACAAAGTGGTTAAACATAGCTAGGAATATTAGAGAATAATACTTGAAAGTATTAAGATCAAACAAGAAGGTTTCACAAATTCGTCAGATTAAAATTTCAAACTCTACGACACAAACTCGAGTTTAGATCTTATAAACTCGAGTTTTGGACTTTAACATGAAAGATCGATTTTAGTCCAAAACATTAAAACCGGAGGTTTTCTATTAAACCTGGAAATTTTCAAAACATGAAAAACATCAAAGCTCTCTGCCTGGCCAAAACTCCAGTTTTGAAATCAAAACTCCAGTTAACTGTGAAAACTTAGAGAAAACTGTGCAAAACCAAAACTGGAGGTTTTCTCTAAAAACTGGAGGTTTTCAAAATGTTGAAAAACTTCAAAGCTCTCGGCTTAGCCAAAACTCGAGTTTCCATATCAAAACTCGAGTTTCCTCCATCCAGAGAGGAAAGTCGTGATTTGAGCTTTGAAACACATTTGAGTGAAATGTAAACTCAAGTCTAGTAGTGAGTAGCCTCAAGTTTGCCGCTGTTCATGTCAAAAATCAGTTTTAGTTCTCAAAGTGTAAACTGGAGGTTTTCAGTGCAAACTCTGGAGTTTTCTTAAGTTAAAATCACATTACTCTCTGTAAGGCCAAAACTCGAGTTTTACAGCCAAAACTCGATTTTTCATTTAATCATGAAAACTTTTCTGATTTTGCGCCAAATCAAAAACTGGAGGTTTTGTTCCATAACTGGCGGTTTTCAAAATATAAAAACATTGAAGCTCTTTGTAAGTCACAAACTCGAGTTTAACATCTTAAACTTGAGTTTTCCTAACTAAAAAAAAAAATTGAAAAATTTTGGCCAGATGCAAACTGAGTCTAAACCATATAGTCCTGAGTTTGCTTAAGTTATAAAACACTGAAAATTCTCGGCCAAAGCGTAAACTCGAGTTTGTAAACTGCAGACTCGAGTTTACATGTTTGTAAACTCTTGAGGATTTTCAAAGCGATGGAAAACTTTACTCAAAGAGAAATAGTGTAGAGTTTATGAAAATCTCTCAATTTGAAAATTTTTCGTACCAAAGGCAAACTCGAGTTTGTCTTCACAAACTCGAGTTTACAAGTTTTGTAAACTTTTTGAAGATTTTCTCTAGAGGTTGCAAAGTTGAGGCTTAGAAACAATAGTCCCGAGCTTAAAAGTGTTTCTCAATCCAATTGCTCTCGGTCTCTCGCAAACTCGAGCTTACCATAGGTAGCCTCGAGTTTACTCCTGATAGGAGAAAACTTTTGTGAAAATCTCAAGTTCACATATAGGATCCAGTCTCGAGTTTAAAAGTGCAAACTGACGAGTTTTGCCTTGTGTCAATAGCAAGCTCGAGTTTGATAAACTAGGCTCGAGTTTGGTGCTGATAGAATGTTTTTGGTTGAAAGCAGTAAGTTTTAACAATCTTTTAACTCATCCAAAAACATCCATACTTATTTATAATTGTCAGTTATCATCAAAACACATAGAGAACTAACAGTTCTGCCTTGCTATCTCGGTGTGAGACCTTTGTTGTCTCGATCTGTAGAATTTCTCTCATGGCTTCTAAATCTTAGGATCTCCATCAAAGTATTTCTCTCTCCTTCTCTCTCTCTATCTGCTTCCTGTGCTCTGTAATTTAGTATTTTGTTTGTGTTCTCACTCACTCAAACAGTAATCCAAAGGTCGAATTTTTCTTCACACAAACGAAAAATTAACATAGTTGATAAGGACAATAAAACAGTGTTACTTAATATAGTTAATTGGGAAAATTATAATGAAGGACCTAGAGGAAAAAATATTTATTGATAAGGACCATAAAAATTAAAATTATTTGATGAGGGCCTTTTTGTCTTTAACCTTGGGATCCACAATAAAAAATAAACCAAGGAATGCATATAGTCAACCCTAGGATCGTTCTCTCTCGAGAAGCCTTTTATTGAGTTCTAAGCAATCTAAATGACATGCAAATGCAATTAAAACAAGGGGGACATTGGTTTTGAATTTTTCAATTGATAAACTAAAATAAGATTGCAATTTAATTAAATACTAAACTAATATTCACTGCTAAAAAAAGTGAAACAGTGACGGAATTTGCGATGGAAAATTTTCTGTCGCAAAATAGCTGCCATTTTCTTGAGTTAGTGGCGGATTTTGAATCTGTCGCCAAGTTTAGCGACGGATTCAAAATCCGTCTCTAAATGGCGGCAAAAAAGGCCGCCATCTTTTTTGAGTTAGCGATGGATTCTGTATTCGTCGCTAAATTTAGCGACGGATTCAGAATCCGTCGCTAACTCAAAAAAGATGGCGGCCTTTTTTAGCGACGGATTCAGAATCCGTCGCCAAAAAGCTGCCTTTTGGCAGCCAAAAGCCTGCCAAAAGTCAGCTCTTAGTGACAGAATTAAATTCCCTCGCTAAGAAACCCTCAGCTCTTTGCGACGGAATTAAATTCCGTCGTAAAAAGCAATAAATTAGCGACGGAAGAAAATTCCGTCGCTAAGAAACCCTCAGCTTTTTGCGACGGAATTAAATTCCGTCGCAAAAAGCAATAAATTAGCAACGGAATTAAATTTCGTCGCTAATTTCGAAAATTAATCACCCTCAGCTCAAAACTAGTTTACCCCTCAGCTCGAAACCGTAGCTTCTCTCCTCCCTCAGCTCCGACGACCGCCTCCAGCTCCCGGTCTACCACACCGAAGCCCCCAACTCCCATCCGACAACAGCTACCCCACTCCCAGCTCCTCCGCGTCCCAACCCCGTAGCTCCCCCAAGCCCACAACTCCCCTATCCCCGCAGCTCCCCCTTCGTTGCCCCACAGCTCCGCCGGCTCAATAATTCCCCCCCACCGGCCCATAGCTCCTCCGCCATCCAAAGCTCCCCACCCCCTAGCTCCCCCGCCGCCCACAGCTCCCCACCCGTAGCTCCCCCGCCGCCCACAGCTCCCTACCCGTAGCTCCCCTACAGCTACTCCTCTCCCCAAAGACGGTAAGCTCCTCTCTCTCTCTCTCTCTCTTTTTCTTTATTTTCTTTATATATTTATTTATTTATTTATTATAAAAAATTAATATACATAAAAAATGAAAAAAATTAGTCATATTTTTTGCTCATGAATAAATAGGTTTCGACACTTGTCGTTCTCTAATCACCGGTGCTCTTCTCTGCCTTCCGACCACCCTCTCCTTCCGGTAAGCTTCCTTTCATATTTTTTTTTCACCACATTATTTGTTATGAGAAATTATTATAGATAAAAATTGAAAACATTAGTCATATTTATTTCTCATGAATAAATTAGGGTTATAATTTAACTTTATTGTTTATTTAGGTTATAATTATCTTATAAATATACTAAAAAAGTTAAGCTTGAAAAAAAAAATTCTAATTGCATTTTAAAATTTGAAATCAATGGTTATTTTATTAAAATAATTTATAAATTGTTAAATTTTATACTAAATACTTATATAAATAATTTAAGATTATGTTGCATTTTAAAATTTGAAATCAATGGTTATTTTATTATGTTGTAGACCGTAAAAATAATTTAAGATTTTGAATTTTAAATGATATTTTATTTCTTTTTTAAATAAAAATATACATGAATGACATTAATGGTATATAAATGATATTGGTGTGATAATATATGATTATTTATTAGTTGGTAATGATACATAAATCTAGAAATAGTATGGTGTTCAAATTAGAAAAGTGAAGTGTTGAGAAATAATATTTAGGGATAAGACAATAATTTTTTAAAAAAATATTCTATTTCAATTTTTTATTTGAATCTATCTTTAACAAGTTATACAATAAAGATCGATAATTTAAAAAACAAAATTATAAATATTGTGTTGATAAATAGGTAATTATAAATACAAAAGATAAAGTTGATTTTACAAATTATATAAATTTGATTAAGTCTTATTTAATCTTTATATGTTAGAAACTCCAAAATACTTATAGTATTCTATTCGTTGTTTGCCCCCTCCACAAGCATGTCCCCATGTTCTGGTGTGCTACCCTCATTTTCTGGTTGCTTGCTGGGATATGTTCTTTGTTCAATGCAAGTGTTTGTTTTTCACTTTCTTGATTAAGTGGCAATTTGTTGGCATAAGTGACTAGTTGTATTGGCTCCTTATAATTGTATTTGTGGCAAATTGAGATGTTAATTAGGTTAGTAATTGAACTAGCTAGAAGTATGGAAGACAATCACGATAGGAGTTGGATGTACAATCGTCTAACTGGAAGAGAACTAAATCTGTCATTCAGGGCGGGTTTGAATGAGTTCATCCAATTTGCTTTGGCGCATTCAAATAATTCAAGTAGGGAGATCAGGTGTCCGTGTGCCAAATGTAAGTGTTTAAGGTTCAAAAATCCGAGCAGGGTCAAAATTCATTTGTGTCAAAATGGATTCATGAAGGATTATGAGTGTTGGGAATGTCATGGCGAAGTCTGACAGACACCGAGTGGTTATTACGGGGACAGTAGTCATCGAGAAAACCTTAATGCGTATGAGCAGTTGGTTATGGATGCCGCGGGACCGTCCATCGGAAGATATTTTGATCCCGTTAATCATGCCAAATCGTCATACATGGGAGAGGAGACCGGTACACATACTCAACCATCATACATGGGAGAGGATCCTCATCCGGACGCCGATAGGTTCTATAAAATGCTTCAAGAAGCGCAACGTCCGCTATGGGAAGGATGCAAACACTTTGAAAGTAGTGAATATTCATCGCTTTCGGCTACCCTAGCAACACTAAGCTTGAAGACTGATCACCATATGAGTGAGAGGAATTACAACGAAATGATGCAGTTCATAAACAAAGTTGTTCCCAAAGACAATAATTTACCGAAGGATTTTTACCAAGCAAAGAAAAAGGTGAAAGAGCTTGGGCTTGGATGTGAAAAAATCCATTGCTGCCCTAGAAGATGTATGTTGTATTACAAGGATGATGCTGAGCTGATCAATTGTAAATTCTGTGGACATGACAGATATAAAGTTGTGAGGAAAGGAAGGAACCCGTCAAGTGTTAAGCAAGATGCACTACTTTCCTCTGGTGCCCAGACTTCAGAGATTGTACGTATCAGAACAAACAGCTGCTCACATGAGATGGCACCGGGAGCATCACAGGGATGAAAATTTTGTGATGCATCCATCCGACGCCGAAGCTTGGCGTAAATTTGACGAGGCAAATCCTTTCTTTGCTATGGATCCCCGTAGTGCCCGTCTTGGTCTATGCTCGGATGGGTTCGCTCCTTTTGATAAATCGGGCAGAAATTATTCCTATTGGCCTGTCATTGTGACACCGTACAACCTCCCACCTTCTATGTGCATGAGAAGGGAGTTTTTGTTCCTCACCGCGTTAATCCCTGGGCCATCCAACCCTAAAAAGAAGATAGATGTGTACCTCAAGCCTTTGATAGACGAGTTGAAGATGTTGTGGAGTGAAGGGGTTCTAACGTATGATATATCATTGAGTCAGAATTTCACAATGCGTGCTGCCTTAATGTGGACGATAAATGATTTCCTTGCATATGGGATGTTGAGTGGCTGGCAAATGTCGGGAAAGCTTGCATGCCCGATATGTCTTGAGCAGAACATGGGTTTTAGCTTGGAACACAGTCGCAAAGTCTGTTGGTTTGACAAGCACCGACGATTCCTACCCCCAGACCATCCGTATAGGACAAATAGAAAAGACTTCACGCGAAATGTGGTTGAACGAGCAGATAAACCTCGTCGTTTAAGTGGCCAAGAAATATGGGACAGGGTCAAGTATATTCAAAGTGTCGAAGAGGGTGCTGCTTCCAATGAACCCGAGGGATATGGTGTTGATCATCATTGGAACAAACGCAGCATCTTCTGGGAACTACCATATTGGAAAGATCAATTGTTAAGACACAACCTGGATGTCATGCACATTGAGAGCAATGTGTTTTGCAATATTTTGTACACCATGATGGACACGAAAGGCAAGACAAAGGACACAATCAATGCTAGACGGGACATAGAAGCGATTTGTAGAAGGCCTGCTTTGCATTTGGTGCAGGATGGCAAGGGACGGATTTCCAAACCTAGAGCACTGTACACATTAAACAAACAGCAGAATTTGGAATTGTTGCAATGGGTTGAAGAGCTGAAACTCCCGGACGGTTATGCGTCAAACTTGAAAAGATGTGTCAACTTGCACGAGGGGAAGTTATTCGGGATGAAGAGTCATGATTGTCATGTTTTTCTCCAGAGGTTGTTGCCGTGGGCCTTCAAAGCATTACCGAACTACATATGGTCTATTCTAGCAGAATTTTCCAGGTTCTTTAGAGAAATTTGTGCTTATGAGCTTAATGTGGAAAACTTACAGCAGCTGGAGGCGAGCATGCCAATAACACTATGCAAGTTAGAGATCGTGTTTCCTCCTAGCATGTTTGACTTAATGGAACATTTACCTGTTCACTTGGCCTACGAAGCAAGAGTAGGAGGTCCCCAACAATATAGGTGGATGTATCCGTTTGAGAGGTAATATATATATTTCTTTCGTGCAGTTATTTCTTTCGCGCACTTTAGTTTATAAATACCCTCTAATTGTCCATTGTAGGTTTTTACGCACTCTTAAACAAAAAATCAAAAATCCAACCCACGTTGAAGGATCTATTGCTGAAGCGTATCTAGTCGAAGAGGCCACAAAATTTGCGCAATACTATTATCCCCCTGAAATGACATCAAGATGGAGACGGGTACCTCGCAACTATGATGGCGGTAATATGAGCGATCAAAAATCAATATTTGATTTTCCAGGCCGAGTCGTGGGAAAACGTTGGAGATCAACTCTTGAAGCAAGAGATAAGCGAGTAGCGGAGTGGTACATTGTAAACAACTGTGAAGAGGCCGCCCCATACTTAAAGTAAGATTTGTTTTCTTTTCACTGTTACGGTAAGTATTATAGTATTAACTTCATTTTTTTGTTGCAGTCATTTTTCTAATTTGGTCCGATCGAAACATCCTGAAATGTCGGAATCCCAAGTTGACCAATTCACGAACTCTAAGTTCCCAAAATGGTTTCGCTCCTACTTCTTGGAACACCCAGAAGATCCCAATCAAGTGGCATGGAGTTTATCTTATGGAGCTGCAATTAGTGTTACCCGGTGCAACAAATATATAATCAACGGGTATCGATTTTCAACTGTTGAAGCGAACGCAGGTACACAATGTTGCAATTATGGTGTATGTTGTCGAGGTGACCAAGTTGACGGGGTGGAGAGTTACTACTACGGGAAGTTAGTCGACATAATTCAGCTGAGTTACCAGTGGGACAAGGTGGTGACACTTTTTAAATGTGAGTGGTTTGATAACAGTCCGCGTGGGACAAAAGTGGACAAACATGGAAATATTGAGATCTACTGGACAAGGAGATATACAGTTGGTTATGACCCATTCATCCTTGCTCAACAGGTGGAACAAGTGTACTATACAGAATACCCCACATCCCGCCAAGGGTGGGTGGGAGTTATTAAAACCAAAGCACGGAATATCATACCTCAGTCGAAAGAGTCGGCAGCAAATGACGGCATGAAGGAACCGTTCCAGGCTGATGTGGAACATGTACTGCCCACAAACATTGCCGACGACGATGTACCAAGCAATCTGTTTGATTCTACTGCGAACTTAGAGTTGATTCCTATCCAAGTTGACGGTGAGGAATCAGACGATGAGACAGAAGTGATTTACTCTGATAGCGAATCTGAGTTCGACGACTATGAGACTCCAGAGGAAGTCGTGCAAGCAGATGACGAAGAACGTGAATCATCCGATTGATTTGTGTTAGTTCTTTTGTTTATGACAATTTGTTATACTACATACTCCGTAATTGCGCTACTATCATATTAAGTAATAAATATCTTATTTTTAAGTATATTTTCACATAATGTTTGTAAGTGTTCATAGGTATATGGAGCATCCAGCTGGAGGAAGTTCAAATGGTGGACGTGGTCGTGGTCGTGGTCGTGGTCGTGGTCGATCCCGACCTCGTCCTATCAGAGGTAGGGGAACGCCATCTGCTCCCTTCGTAGGCATGGGGGGAGAGGCTCTTCCCCAGAGGTTTCACCATATGAGTCCTCATCTTCACCATCGATTTACCTGTCCACTTCACCGTCACTGTATACGTCCAATTCTCCGTCTTCCTCCAGTGATCCACAGCAAGGGGGACGCTAGGTTTGCTTTACCATTTCTGATTGATTTACATATGTGTAGTTTTATTTAACCATCTATGTACAAACTCTTCAATAATTCACATTCCTTCATTCAGCACATTCCGTCGCCTCATAGCGAGGTCGACGAAGGAGGTAGTTCCTCTAATACACCTGTATGGGGAGCGAAAGATCCTACGACGGGGAAGCTGTGGATCCGTCCTGACGGCACCAAGGGGTGAGTCATACAGCGTTACTAATAACGCTACGATTTTTACCCTTTAGTTTGTATGCTCATATTTGCATCATATCCTCTGTCTACAGATTTGACCCTTATCCCCCGGTGGCTGATATCTTGTCAACCCAAATATTCCACAATTTCAATGAGCCTTGGGGCACGTGGAAAGAAATTCCTAAGGACACTCGGAATAGATGGTTCGACAAGTTTTTGGTAAGTTAAGTGATTTATAGTTATTAATTTCTTATCCAAATACGAACTGATTAAGTATTTGTAACATTTGGAGCACTAATTGTTCAATATTGATTTTCAGAGTAAGTTTGAGATGTTGCCTGAACATCATAAAGGTTTGAGAAAAGCTTTTAACCATAAGGGAAGCAAGTGGTTGTCTGGGAGATTTCATAAATTGAGAAAGGGTGTGGGCAAGACAGATTGGATTGACCCTGACACTGAAAGCCTATTACTTGCACAGTGGGAGAACGATGAGAAATTTAATAATAGAAGTCAGAAAAGTAAGGAGAATAGGGCCAAGCAGGTGGGACCTTCATATGCTGGTGGGTCCATTCCGTTGAGTGAGCATTGTCGGAAAATTGTGAGTACACGTTATTTTCTATTAAAGTATTCAATGTTTTGTACCTTGAAACAATTTGTTAACGATTTTTCATGTCTTTGCAGGCACAGTCTGGGGATGTTCCACCAGAAGAAGTTAAGTGGCGTGCCTTTGAGCAGACCCATACCCGGCAAACTGAAGGGGGTGAGAAGATATGAATTAACGCCAGGGCGGAGCAAGTGGCGGTGAGACATTTATATTGTATTGATTCTTTGTTTCGAACACCAACATGTTTATTTCATTTCACATCGGCTTTTTTTGTGATGTCTTTTTTTGTTTATAGGGCAACTATCTGAGGCTGACTCAGGAGAGAGACTCGCAGAGTGGAACCCAGCCCTCATCTTCTCAGTTCGATAACGAGACTCTATTCTTACAGGCTATGGGTGGATTTAACAGCAAAGGTAGAGTCTTTGGGTTAGGTTCCTATGCCAGCCGACTTAGGGAATCAAAGCGCTCCACATCCAGCAATAGCGAAGGTGTTTCTGCAGGTAAACGTAATACATTTGATATTGATCGTAACATTTTCATTCTCTGGTTCATTTAAATGCAGTGCAAAAAAGACAATTATATTTCCTAATTTTTTGGTAGATGAGTTGATGAGGATGAAGACAATTATCGAGTCGCAAGCAGTTGAGCTGAACGAGACAAAGCAAAAACAAATGAACACAGACATTGAGCTCCACCAGACACAAGAGATGGTTAGACAGATGCAGCGTCAAATCATGGCCCTAATGAAAGACAAGGGTCCGATGCCGCCTCCTGAAGGTGATCCTCCTGCTGATGATGATGATGAGGATGCTGCTGTTTAGATTACTTTTTTAGTACATCTCTGTTGAAACACTATATTTATAATGTATTTTATACTCTGTGTTATGAAGATTCGGTATGTATGTTACATAATTTTTAAACAAAATTAAAAAATAAAATAAATAAATTTAAAAGAATAATGGAAAAGAATATAATTATTTTTAAAAGAATATAATTTTTAAAGAAAATTAAAAAAAAAAATAATAAATTAATTAAAGAAAATAATAAATAATTTTTTTTAAAAAAATAATCAAATTAGCGACGGAAACTGAATCCGTCGCTAATTTGAATTTAGCAAAATTAGCGACGGAATATGATTCCGTCGCTAATTCAAATTAGCGACGGATTTCAATTCCGTCAATTCCGTCGCTAATTGCGACGGAATTTAAAATTCCGTCGCAATTGCGACCACTTTTTAGCGACGGAAAAAAATCCGTCGCTAATTCATTTAGCGACGGAATTTGAGGGTTTAGCGACATATTTTTCCCGTCGCTAAAACCCTTTTTTCTTGTAGTGATTTTTGATATTTTTAATGAAATGTATGAACGATTGCCCTTGGAATGGAATAGTGACTATCATAGTTCAATTAAATGTAGGAGTAAATTTTCACTAAGCCTAGATGAAAAAACCCCAAGATAATACTTGAGTCTAATATTCTCAATTAATAGTAGCTCCTACTAACGTAGCTAACTACTACCTCTTGAGATATTGTTCAAAACCACTTAAGTGTGTGATTAGGATTAAATTAATGTAGCTTGCTTCCTTTTGACAAGAATGCGATAACACGCCACTCAATTAATTCAATTCAATCATACTATCTAACAATAACATGTAGAAAGCATAATTTCACTGAATCAATAAGGAAATACAAATTTATAATTCCAACAAACCACAAAATTCAATCCAATCACATAGGTTCAATCCACAAATTTTTCCAAACTAGGTCTCAAAAAAATGCAAAACAAATCCCTAAAACTAAGAAATTAAAATGCAATAGAGAAAATAAATTGAACAAAATAAACTCCCCTCTTTTAGCTTTGAACTCAAGGCTACTTCATCCCAAAAGCAAAGGAATCAGTCACCCATAAAGATTAGAGAACCCCTACACAAGCAGTGGAAATTGACAGATTTAATGGAGAAGGAAAGGAAGGAAGAAATCAATTGTGGAGGACGGTGGTTCTGGAAGTGTGCTAGTGAAGGCGTTGAAGGAAGAAGGGAAGGTCCAGGTGTTGCTGCGTGAAGGACATTCGCGTTGATGATGATTCCCCCTCTCCCACTCGCGGCGCTGTTTCCATTAATGTCGTTTTCCTCCAGCTGCTCACGGGTTCCTCGCATTCATTGATTGATGAAAGTTAAATACCCACGACACCTACTGCTCCTCCTCGCGTGTGCGTGTTTTTTCTGGTTCGCTCCGTCTGCGCATTTTTATTCTTTTCTTTTCTTTTCTTTCGTCCATGTCTGATTCTTACGTCTATTTCAGCGTCTTTTCTTTTTTCTGTTTCAGCGTCTCCCGATGATCTCTCCTCTTGAGTGATTCTCCTGATTTTTCTGACTTTATCAATATTTAATACTCCCCCAGCCATGATCCTCAAATCAGATCCCTTATCTTTATTTGAAGATTCTGTTTTGATTCTCATATCTCCGTTTCTGATATTGTGCTGATTTTGTTTTGATTCTCTCCGCCTGTATTTGCGTTTTTTTTCTGTCTGGTCCACGGGTTCAGCTCCTCACGCGTTTCTGTTGCTGAATTCAAACAATGAAATTCAAACCTAATATCCAATAATCCCAAAATGCACAGCTGAGCTGCAGGGACCAAAGTGAAACATTTAAAAGTTCTTCAGAAAGGACTAAACTGAAAACTTTTATCACTTGAGTTTAGATTTTCATTTTCCAATTTTATCTAATCTTTTAGGCTTCTTCAATTTAAACCAATTAACCTAATATCAAATACTCTCATAAAAATCAATAATTAAGAGTAATTACATTTTTTTTACAATTTTGCCCGTTTTAATCTTAATTTAACATATTTACTCTTAATATCAATTTATCACAAGAAATACATTTAAAGCTCAATAATCATGATAAAATGTATTAAGAATCCCAAATTTTATTAAATAAAATCATATAAAAATATAGTTAGATCAAAGGGCCAAATACATAAATATAAAAATTAATACTAAAATGCCCATAATGTAATACCGTAATTTTCATAACTTTTATAAACATTGTATTTTGGAAAATAATTACTAAAACATAAAGGTGATATGTGTCTCAAAGGATTATAATTTATTGATTATATTTGTAACATTTTGAAATTAATTAACTAATGGTTAATTGTGAGACTACATTGAATGACTATTTAATGTAATCTAAATAGCACATAAATAGCTAATTTATAACCAAAAAAAGATAAGAAAAGGTTATGAAGACACTTAATTAAATTAGAACAAATTAGCAAATGATAATTGCAAATTAATCTTGCACTACATAAAGATTAGTAGCATATGTCTTCAACTTGGCAAAAGACAATGGAAGTAATTAAGTAACGATTAAATTGCATAAAGCTTAATTAATGTTGAAGAGTCTGTAATGACACCTAGCTAAGCCTTGATTATGTCATCAAGATGACATCACAAGAGCACATGCATGTTTTATAGTGAAGGGTGAGGATTAAAACTTATTGATTAAGTTTAGATCCAATGGTTGAGATTAAAGAAGAAACTTTGAATTACTTGTGAGATTATCATTTCAACCTTGAGATTTTCCCTATAAATAGAGGGCTCTCCTCTTCATTTTCTTCACACCAAATCAAACTCCAAGAGTTGATTTTTAAAGTAGTGAGAGTGAGAGGCAAAGTTCTTGGAGCAAGGAGAAGTAGTAAGAACTTCAAGCGGTAAGTTCTTGAGCTCTAGCTTTTAGTTTTCTAGTCTTTAGCTTTTTAATTCTTAGTATAAATGTAGTTTAATCTAGGAAATTGTTAGAAATGTTGCTTTTCATGTTTGGAAGTCTCCATTGCTTTTAAAATGCAAAATGGAGTGGTAAACATGTTAGGGAATAAGTTTTGAAAATCAATTGATCAAGATTGTGAAAATTGTAGGATTTTCGGTTTTAAAGCTTTGAGCAGCCAGCGAAATTAAGGCTATTATTTTATATATAAAATGAATCCATAAAATCTTGAAAACTTACAGGAATAAAGTAGACATGTAGTTCTTTCCAAATATATAAAATATGTATCGTTTTGAGTTCTACACAAGGAGATATAATTTATTGAAGTTAAGCCATTTTTCTGGGATTAAATCTGGGCAGCGTTGATAAAATATTAAATTGGGAGTTATTCTTGATGTTATAGATTCTGGGAATATTTTTCCTTACAAATAGACATGTCAAGGGTCATGAGGAATTTTACGGAACCTCGTTTCGATTTTTATAGAATTAATTATGATTTTCCAAAGTTGCTGAAAAATCTGCCAAGAAAATCAGCAATGCGTTTTTTAGAAAATGTAAGGGCAAAATTGTAATAACAAATCCACTGAGGGTAGAAGGGTAAATTAAACCTTTAGGATATTATTCTAAGCAATATGATATTTATCACAATATCATATAATAATCCGACGATAATGTATAGGATATCCAGAAAGTCCGGAGTCGGGTTCAAAGGTCAGGCATGTTGGCCATTACACGGTGAAAGGTACGTTCACATACTAGTAACTTTAATCGTCTATAACTTGTATGATCATATATGATTGAATGATTCATGAAGTGATGGACAAGACTAGGTCTTGGGTCATGCATTGTGACTAAGTTTATGGGGCTTAGATTACCTGTTTATACATTCAGCTTTATACAGGTTATAGTCTTGATAATGCCGTTGAATTTTTCTAGCGCTGAGGACACAAGGGGCCGTCATGGCATTGGTTAGTACAAACGTTGCAAGCTGTACATGTGTTGTGTGCTATGTACTGTTGTGCTATTGACATTACATCTGCTGTGTACTTATGTATTGTTGTAACCTTACATCTGCTGTGTGCTATGTATGGTTGATGCTGATATGCAATGAATATATGTCATATATTTTCATATCTGCTATAGAGGTTAACTATTACCTGAGGTCCGATGGGTATTGGACCTCAGATTTGTCTAAGGTTCAAGAAAGGAACCAAAGCTGAAAAGAGGCACCAAAGGACGGAGCCGAAAAGAGGCATTGATGAATGGAGCCGTGAAGAGGCACCGGTTGAGAAGAATGTCGGAAGAAGTTTAACAGAGATTAGTTCTAGCATGATTCTAATAACGTTATATCAAACCATTTGGTGCTTAAACTAAGAAAGGGTCATCTATGTGGTTCAGTCATAAGTCCCCGTGAAAGACAGGGAGACTTCCACTAGACTTTACCTGACCTAGCCAAAGGGTTTGATTAATTGAGTTAGATTCATTGCTACAAGTCTAGTTAAGGCTTGGTTTAAAATTGTATAGTTACCATGTAAAAATTGTATTATACACAAGTCCTATAATTGTATCCTATGAATATTCCTTTGGGATTTTTAATATATCAGGTTATGCCTGGGTATTTTATATTAGTTACTCATTGTCCAAACGTAAGTGTATACTCTTCGTTTCCGCATTACTCTCAGCTGTAGCACCTCAAACTCTGTCGATTTTCCTAAAACTAAGTGTCAACAACGCACTTTGAAGTATGGAATTTGGGGTTTTACACATAATGAAATCTTTTGCATTTCCTCCTACATTCTATTTTTAAAACTAAGATAAAATTCTAAATTTTACTGAATTAAACAAAAGTCTTCCCAATTTTCATTTTTGAAAACTTGTATAGATATGTATAGAAAAAAGTTACACATTCTTTAATTTTGTAAAAATTATATTTTTAAAAATCAACAAAAATTTAAATTAAAAATAAAAATATATATAATTTTAACAAAACTCAAGGTCTTTTATAATTTCTTATATATATTATACCAAAAAACTTTATCTGATTTATTTTGATATTTAGAAGAAAATTTCTTGTTAATAAAATTCATTTAATGTTAATTAAATTAAAAAAAGTAAATAATTTCCTATGTCTAAATAATTAAATGATATATTTATTAAATGAATATGAAAATTGGTTAAAAACATTAAAAATATATGATTTTCATCATTGTTAATTAAGTAACACATTAATTGCATGGATTTGAAACTTGGTGAAAAAGATATGATAATGATCGGCGGCTTTAATTTTGATTTAGTTACTTTTAAATTAAGAATATAAGAGATAATTGAAGAAGTTTAGTTAGGAGTAACTTACTAATTTAAAATTCATAGTATGATGTTTGGTCATTTAAAGTAATTACAATTTTTATAGTCCTTCATAATAAATATGATTTTTTTTAGGCCGTTTATTTTAATTTTCCCTAATTAAATAAGTAAATCGGAATTTAATAGTGTTACTACCCGTATTATAGAATATATAGATAAATGAGTTTGATCTATCAATTAAAATGAATGCTATTATTTCATTTCACTACAAAAATTTTCGGATTTTGCTACGGAAAAATATGGATTTTCCGTAGCAAAATGATTTTGCTAAGGAATTTGCTACGGAATTTTTCCGTAGCAAAACCCTTCGTCGCAAATTGCGACGGACAAGGAAAATCCGTCGCAATTTGCGACGGAATTTCCTTTCCGTCGCAAATTTGCTACGGAAAAAAATTCCGTAGCAAATTTGAATTTTGCTACGGAATATTTTCCGTAGCAAATTCTTTTTTTTTAATTTAATTTTTTTTTTAAATTTTTATTAAAAAATTTATTAAAAATTACATAAAAAATTATTAAAATTACATAAAAATTATGGAAAAAATTGTATATTATTATTATATATATATATATATATATATATCATGAATCATATATTTATGAGCAAGCTAATTGGGAAACGTAATTATATAATAAGATATAAATGACCTAAAAGCAATAAACTAATATTAGCAATAGGGATACAACTTTTTAAGAATAGCACAACGCTATTAGATATCCATAGAGAAACAAAATATTCCCAGCGTTTTAAACATCCGAAAAAGAAAAAGTACATAGTAAAATGAAGACAACATTGACGCTATGAATCCTATTTTTGAACCTAAGACAGAGAAGTTCCCTTCCCCTTCTTAGCCCCTCCAATCTCAAAATGCTGCACCTATGCAAAAACAAACAATTGAATTATCAGTCAAGTGTGATATAATATGCCAAAAAAAAAACATAACACATGTAAAGCACGCCATGATTGATATACCAACCTTAATAACATGTTTCCAAATTTGCCACATTATAGATGCAATAAAAGCCTTTTGGAAATCATTCAGTACCGGGTTAATAAACATTGCAGAAACCCACGTATTCAATTCCCCATTGTCTTGATAGTCTAAGAAAGACTACCTCCATACCATACCCTCTTTACCCATTCACATCCAAGGAAAATATGATACACCGATTCACTTTCTCTCTTGCAAATCGGACATAGGTCAGACTCCTCGCAATTCCTTCTTTGTAAACAGAATGTTTTTTACTTAAGTCAATTATCATCAATAACCAGTGACAACACTCATCTGATTAACACAAATAAAAATTAACCAACTGATCTTAAGAAGAAAGAAGAAATGCTAAGGCGAAGTAGCAAGTTTGAAATTGTAAATTTGGCACACAATAGTATAAAGAAAGCGCACTTACCATTATACGGCCTTCAATTCACAAATTTTTCTGCTCAAAAAGCCAAATCTGAATGCACGCTTTCTGCAACACAGAAAATCCCACAAAAACACGATTCACACAAAGTTTCTCACTTTAGTCACAAGAAACAAAAATCAGAAACACATAGAAGACCACAGGACAAACCAAAAACAGAAACCGAAAGGGGAAAAAAATATTTGCAGCCTTGTAATTCCGGTAACAGAATAAGAAAGAATTGTAAAAGGCAAATCCTAATATCTAGCAATTGTCTACGGCAACTGTATCCTCAGGGATACTTAACTAAAGCCCAAATAAATCCGAATATCCACATAATGATCCATAAATGCCAGGGTACATATGTAACACCCCTTGATATATCAATTATTATCGGAGTTGTAGCGCACAGCCTAATGAGCATAGTCATTCTAGCATAGTAATACTGATATTAAATTCTGATTACATAACAAAATCCACATAGGGCTATACAAATAAATTTCTAGTCTCTAAATAGGCTAATAAAAATAACCTATAGCATTTCTCGGTCCGTCCCAGCATCACTATTCAACAGTGAGTACCGCCTTGCCTTGTGAGCCACGCTCTCTAAACTGAACAATCCACAGGTAGCAACAAATACTGGGACCCCGAAGGTTCCCAGAGTAACATGTTAATCTTACATTCTAAGCATAGATCAGTATATGACAGATAACCATCACATATACATTCAGCGCATACAGCACAAACAATTCATACAGTACATATTTTTACATATTGAATGGTACATACAATCATATAAAGTCATACAAAGAATGCAAGATTAGAGTTACTACCTGATAGCCTTTCCAAATCCTGATCCGGTTCTCTATCCTCTGGTCATCTCAGATAAATACCGAATCCTATAATTAAATATTCATGGTTGGCAAGTTACTACTTGTCCAAATTCTCTATTTTTCTTATTTCCGAATAAACTCCATAAACTGACAGAATTTCCAATTAAATTTGAAAATTCATATTTAATTACACAAAACTTCAATTGATGTGCTTCCAAAAATCACGTGTTCCTCATTATGTCTATTTTCAGAGAAAAATACATTTGACTGTCAAATATATGTAATACTATTCCCAGAATTTTCATTCATCATCACTGTTCCAGAAAAACGTCCAGGTTTAATGCTGAACTTGAAAAATCCATATCTGGAGTTCTAGGTGTCCAAATCAGGTGGTTCAAAAATCCATGAACTCCTCATTAAGTCTAGTTTCTAGGAAAATTGGTTTCAACATTTAATCATACTCCAATAATTCCCAGATTTCAAAAATGTCAACACTGTTCAGAAGATGTTTCAGAAAACGTCCCAGATTTCATACTTGACTTCAAAAATTCATAACTCCCTGAATATAAATCCAAATAAGGCTTGTGACCTATCAAATTAAAGCTTGATAAGTCTACTTTAATTCTGGAAATTTTCATAGAAAAATTCAAATGTTTACTATTTTAAAAATGAATCCGAAATTCACTGTTCATTTCTGGAAACCAGCGTTTTTCAGTGTTCAACTTCTAACTTTGATAAATTATAACTAATTCTATAGAACTCCGATTAAGGTGATTCAAAATTCTATTTGAAGTTCTATAAGTCTAGTTTATGGGAAAAATATTCATCAAGCCAATTAATAGCTGTACAATTTCCAGAAATTCGAAAACATAACGCCACTTAAATCTGGAAATAGAATTTTCCAGTTTTTATAACCAAACTTAGAAAAATCATAACTAGAGTTCTAGACGTCGGATTAATACGTTGTAGCACTCATTTGAAATATTGAGAAGAGTACTTTCAACTTACCAAATTTCATGATCAAAGGAAATCATTTCCTCGATCAAAACCTCAAATGAATCTGACTAACTTCACAGATTTTCTGGAAGTGACACTGCTTCCTTCTTCGATGACCTCTTTCTTCTCTTAGGTGTTTTTTTTTTTTTCTTTCTTCCAGCTGGTTCTTGATCTCTTTCCTTTCTCAATATCTCAGACACTCTCTCTATCACTCTCTCTCTGCTTATTTTGGCCAAATGTAGTGCGATCCATCCGTGAGTGAATAAGAGAGTGTGTGAGAGATATAATAATAATTGAGAAAATGGGAGTGGAAGGAGTGACCGAATGATTAAGGTGAAAGAGATGTGTGTCTTTCAAACTTTGTCCATGTGCGGAAAATATGGAGAGTGGGGTTGTCTTGCATGAGAGAATAGTGGGTGCATGTGAGTGTATAGAAAGTATGCATGTGAGTCTCCTTTTTCTCCCACCAAACACGATGCACACGTCCTCCTTCTTGTGTTTTTGTTTCTTTTTATTCAAATATGTGGGATTCAAAATTCCATTAAATCCAAAGGTGTCCAATCCATCTATGACTTTTGCTCTAGCTAACACAAGAAAGTGAGAGTGTGTCGTGTAAAATAGAAGAGGAATGTGGGTGTTCCATACATAATTAATATCCACTGAAAATGCAATAGAAATAGAGAACATCACTTTGACACTCATTCATACTTGTATTTCACCAATAATACTTCTACAATCTTTTCAGGCCAAATTTTTATAATAAATTCGCACAAAATATTCCTTATGTTCAAATCCTGAAATTTGGGATATTACATTTCTCCCCCCGTTAAATAAATTTCGCCCTCGAAATTTGTACATTTTCACTTCGGGGAACCATTCGAAATACTCAGTCCACTTTTTTACATATGCTTACCAAGCATGTAACATCCACACAAAATTACTATTCATCTTGTACCTAATGTAATATTCAAATTCAAGTCTACCGATATCCGCACAGCGCTAAGCCTCACAGTCGGTATATTCTCCTTCCAATTCATTTTGTTTTTATAGCGCTAGATATTCTGACCTTATTGTCCAGGGATTTACCCTTGACCATAGGTTTCTCAATTATATCCTGATACAATTTCAGATATTCTATTAGCTTCAAATTTTACTTTGGGCAAACTAGCCCAGCTCTTAATAATCCTTCAAAAGAATTATTGTCACGAGTTTCATTTCTCATTCTTTCAACATCTAAAATTCTAGAGATTTGCTTGTTCAATTCTATTCTATGCTTGAGCTTCTTCAATTCATATTCATAGATTACTTTCTTCTGCTTAGCATTATAGCTAGCGATTACTATCTGACTTATCAATATAGATTTTTGGACCATTCTGTCAGTTTCTGTTCCTATATCAACATAGTCACCCAATGCACCACTTTCGATTCAAAAACATCAGTGAAAACAATCACGTTAATGTTTCACATTTTAAAATACGGGCAATGATAATCACATCATTGCTTTTCAATTTTCTATGTTGTCTCAAATTCAACTTTCTGATTTTCAAATTCAAATATTCAAAATTCTATGGTAGCAGTACATTTTCAAAATTTCACTCTACAATATAATTCTTTCATATTTTCAGAGAAAACATATTCGCTGCCAGCTCAATTACAAGAAAATACATTCATTTCACGGCAGACCATATTGGCCGCTTTGTTACAAACTGTAATAATTTCCCTTATCGAATTACCACACCCGGCCTAAACCGCCATGGCATTCAGGGTTACCCCACATTCAAGGGCACTACCTCCCGGCCTAAACCGGCGATAAGGTTACAATTCTGCTGGGTAAATAACGCCTCTCCTCTAGAGGATTTGTTCGCTCAACTAAATTTAGCTGAGATAAGTATTCACAAGTGCTCAACTTTGGATCTGAGGATAAATCCAAAGTTTAAGAGTCACTTTACCCACACAGCTTGCATTCTCAATTTCAAAAATATTCAATTATCATTCTTTCAATTTTCAATTCAAATGAGCTTTATTAATGGCAAGCGATTCAAAAATATTTCACAAGCACCTGGTAAGATCCAGCAAACTGAGTATTTCTACAACAGTTCTTGACCTTTTCCAGTACTGTACTGCTTTCAAAACCACAAAATTCAAAATTCAATTTCAGATTTTGGGTTCTACTGAACCCTCTCTACGGAACAACATCAATTCAAAAATGACCATTGCCCTGGTCTCAAATTCTGTTGAAAACCTTTCATTCAAGAATTCAATTCATAAAATTCAAAGTTTCAATTCAAGCTCTGGGTTCCAAAAGGATCCCTTCAATGAAACAATATTGTTCAAAAACAATTACTTCAAACTGAACTTTAATTCAGCTGAAAACATTCTTGTTCAAAATTTCAATTTAGAAAATTCTCAAATACAACAGGTGCATTGGAAAATTCAAAATTAAATTTTTCAAACAAACGCAGGAACCAGACAACTATTACAGAAGGTCTTCACTTCTAAATACACTTCAGGTTCTATTTTTAGCTACTTGAGCAATTTATAGAACATACCATTCACTCTAAGGAGACCTTTTAAATCAAATTCCAACACTATGCTAGATCAACATCTAGCATCCGCAAAATATCTTATACGTATTGGTACCATATTCTAGTGCCTTAATTCATTTAAATCAATCGGTACCACATTCAAGTACCTTTGTTCATTTTGGTCGATTCAATGCCTAAAGAATTAGTTCCATTACCAAATTTCATTCCCAAGCCACAATTCAGTTGGTAACATGCTTTAGTTATCTCTCCAACATTCAGGTTTATTAACCTAATTCTAAAAATTCGACCATATTCCATAAACCTGCTAACATTTCCAAGATTCATATCTTACAATATTCAGGCACTATCCTCAAACATTCAAATAAAATTCAGCAATTTCTACGAGGTTCTACCTCTACCTCATTTCTCAATATCATCAAAACATGTTTTAAATATCATTCTTATACCTCAGAGGTAATAACCATTCATACACAAAACATTGTTGACAATGCAGCACTAATCACAAGGTTCACAAGATTTACTTTATCACACTCTGACCTAAACATTGTTTCGGCTCAGAACAAATTCAAACTTATCTTTAATCATACCGCATTCGTTCTTATATTTTCTTAGCATTTGAAAAATTCACCATTTTTCATACTTCAAGATATTCAGATCTTACACCGAGATATTTCAAATTCCCATTACTTCCAGAGAGTCTCCTTTCTCGAGATGGCTTTAACTGATCAGACTTCCATTTTCAAATGCCAGTCTGACATCTCGAACCAACTACACGCTCCAAGACAAATTTCTAAGAGACACGATCTTGAAATAATCATCGTGCAACGTGTATTCGTCAACTAAATTTCTTGAAGATACAACCGGCAATAAATGCTACACCGTCTTCTGTTTGGACCGAAAGTCTATAAGTCTCCGACCTATAGAGGTGGCTAGGGCGTGTCAGATTGTATTAGGGTGCGGTGCCATAAAATTTCCACATAATAACAAAGTCTGCACTATTCTGAGCCAACGACAGATGAGAATCCGATGCTGCTTAACAAAATCTAGACGTTACTAGCCCAGCTATAAATCGAGTAAAGAAAGAGTAAATGTTTCACGTTCTCTCAAGCTTCACAAAACTTCCACATATTCATTTCCTCTCCGATCGTAACCTTCACTATAACCTTTCACATTATCCTTAAACATGGCCGGTTCAAGTAACTCTATTCCAGTCTCCGATTCATTCAACCCTTTCTTTCTTGAAGCCTTACTTCATGACTATCAGACTAACATATTGTCTGACTTGTCAAACAATGTATCATACCCCTATTCTTCTTTACTTCCCCAAAATCCCGTAAGTATGAACGTTCATTCATCTGCCTCAACGATTAACATTCCTACTCCTCCTCCAAGGATACAAGATTCTATTTTTACAACTACTAACAGAAAGGAATCTGAAGCAGGTCCATCAAGGCGACCTGTCCAAAGGTGTCGTAATGTGGCAGAACTTATGGAGTCTACGGTACCTTCTCAACCAAGGAATCCTGCTTCTACCTTGACTGAGACTACTAATCCATTTTCATGTGGTTGCTGCCATGTTCTACGAGAGATCATTCATACCAATGGACTTCAATACCATAAACTTGAAGTTCATGGGAGGATTGGTATGATATGCCACGCTGTCTTTCACCAGGACGTACAAGGAGGTTCTTCCAGTCCTCAAGTATTTGACTTTGGTAAGAAAAATTTAGATGATGTCAAACATTTTCTAGAAAATTATTGTTTGAATCAAAAATCTTTAGGGTATGTCCTGGTGTCAGATCCCCTATCAGCCTACTATGAGGCTCTCTGTGTTGGTTTGGAATGGACTAAAAATCAAAATGAACTCCCTAATAGTTCATTTCCAACCAATACAGAAAATATATCCAATAAAGGAAAAGAGCTCATGGTTGTAAATAATAATCCTTCAGTCCCCATACCTAGTGATTCATACCGATCAAGAGCTGAACAAAATATTAGAGGTGCATCAATGTCAATAAATGATCTTAGAGACTTATTCCATTTACCTCAACAAGAAGCGGCTAATCAAGTTCGTTTATGCAAAAATGTTTTAATGAAAATATGCCATAGGGGAGGAATTAAGCATTGGCCTTATGTGAAAATTCGAAGCACTATGAGGCAAATAGCTAGATTGAGAAAAACAATGTCTTCTGATGGTCCTCTCTCAAGTGCAGCCGCTCAGGAAGAAATTAATAGACTTAAACTTGAGATGGTCAACGCTTGTGGTGGGATTGTACCAACTGTTGCTCTTGATGCTTGAATTCATCTTGTCTTTTCTTCTTAGCATTCTAATTTCTGCTTGTACTTTTATACTAAGATTCACGGGAATTTTCAAGTTTGGATATTTTTCTCACCCATTTTCAATTAATCACATAAGTTCAAGCTCCAGCAGATCAATCTAACCTATTGTCAGAACTTATGTCCTAACCGGACTTCGAAATTCTGAGTTGATAATTCTATTATAAAAATCAATATTCTAATTCCAACTTGTCACTCAGAATTATCTAACTTTCAATACAGATACTTTTCATATCATCAGAGTATTCTAGCCAAATGCCAGAACTTCAGCTCATATATTTTTATTTTTAAACTGGGAACATTTCACAAATGCTCCATTTCATTTTCTATAATTCAACATCTTCCTTTGTACTAGCATGCCAACTAGTGATCAGGGAAAAAATTCTATTTTCTGGGTTTGTCTATCACTCCAATTCTCTTAATCCTGGTACCAATCAGGATTATCCAAGTATCAACATAGATACTATTCACATCATAAATCAAGAGACTTCAAATTCTTACAATACTACTCAGGGTTTACCTTCTTGAAAATCTTCTCGCCTAAGCAAGCTTAACCTCAAAGTTTCAATAAAATCTGGGGATCTAAATCATATTTTGACACAACATTAAGAGCCCTATAGTTAGCAACAGAATCCATTTTCCGTGCTATTTCATTTGTTTATGTAATCCAATATCAGTATACTCTTCCAAAAATGCCAGAACCTTTGCTCTGATACCATAAAGTGTAACACCCCTTGATATATCAATTATTATCGGAGTTGTAGCGCACAGCCTAATGAGCATAGTCATTCTAGCATAGTAATACTGATATTAAATTCTGATTACATAACAAAATCCACATAGGGCTATACAAATAAATTTCTAGTCTCTAAATAGGCTAATAAAAATAACCTATAGCATTTCTCGGTCCGTCCCAGCATCACTATTCAACAGTGAGTACCGCCTTGCCTTGTGAGCCACGCTCTCTAAACTGAACAATCCACAGGTAGCAACAAATACTGGGACCCCGAAGGTTCCCAGAGTAACATGTTAATCTTACATTCTAAGCATAGATCAGTATATGACAGATAACCATCACATATACATTCAGCGCATACAGCACAAACAATTCATACAGTACATATTTTTACATATTGAATGGTACATACAATCATATAAAGTCATACAAAGAATGCAAGATTAGAGTTACTACCTGATAGCCTTTCCAAATCCTGATCCGGTTCTCTATCCTCTGGTCATCTCAGATAAATACCGAATCCTATAATTAAATATTCATGGTTGGCAAGTTACTACTTGTCCAAATTCTCTATTTTTCTTATTTCCGAATAAACTCCATAAACTGACAGAATTTCCAATTAAATTTGAAAATTCATATTTAATTACACAAAACTTCAATTGATGTGCTTCCAAAAATCACGTGTTCCTCATTATGTCTATTTTCAGAGAAAAATACATTTGACTGTCAAATATATGTAATACTATTCCCAGAATTTTCATTCATCATCACTGTTCCAGAAAAACGTCCAGGTTTAATGCTGAACTTGAAAAATCCATATCTGGAGTTCTAGGTGTCCAAATCAGGTGGTTCAAAAATCCATGAACTCCTCATTAAGTCTAGTTTCTAGGAAAATTGGTTTCAACATTTAATCATACTCCAATAATTCCCAGATTTCAAAAATGTCAACACTGTTCAGAAGATGTTTCAGAAAACGTCCCAGATTTCATACTTGACTTCAAAAATTCATAACTCCCTGAATATAAATCCAAATAAGGCTTGTGACCTATCAAATTAAAGCTTGATAAGTCTACTTTAATTCTGGAAATTTTCATAGAAAAATTCAAATGTTTACTATTTTAAAAATGAATCCGAAATTCACTGTTCATTTCTGGAAACCAGCGTTTTTCAGTGTTCAACTTCTAACTTTGATAAATTATAACTAATTCTATAGAACTCCGATTAAGGTGATTCAAAATTCTATTTGAAGTTCTATAAGTCTAGTTTATGGGAAAAATATTCATCAAGCCAATTAATAGCTGTACAATTTCCAGAAATTCGAAAACATAACGCCACTTAAATCTGGAAATAGAATTTTCCAGTTTTTATAACCAAACTTAGAAAAATCATAACTAGAGTTCTAGACGTCGGATTAATACGTTGTAGCACTCATTTGAAATATTGAGAAGAGTACTTTCAACTTACCAAATTTCATGATCAAAGGAAATCATTTCCTCGATCAAAACCTCAAATGAATCTGACTAACTTCACAGATTTTCTGGAAGTGACACTGCTTCCTTCTTCGATGACCTCTTTCTTCTCTTAGGTGTTTTTTTTTTTTCTTTCTTCCAGCTGGTTCTTGATCTCTTTCCTTTCTCAATATCTCAGACACTCTCTCTATCACTCTCTCTCTGCTTATTTTGGCCAAATGTAGTGCGATCCATCCGTGAGTGAATAAGAGAGTGTGTGAGAGATATAATAATAATTGAGAAAATGGGAGTGGAAGGAGTGACCGAATGATTAAGGTGAAAGAGATGTGTGTCTTTCAAACTTTGTCCATGTGCGGAAAATATGGAGAGTGGGGTTGTCTTGCATGAGAGAATAGTGGGTGCATGTGAGTGTATAGAAAGTATGCATGTGAGTCTCCTTTTTCTCCCACCAAACACGATGCACACGTCCTCCTTCTTGTGTTTTTGTTTCTTTTTATTCAAATATGTGGGATTCAAAATTCCATTAAATCCAAAGGTGTCCAATCCATCTATGACTTTTGCTCTAGCTAACACAAGAAAGTGAGAGTGTGTCGTGTAAAATAGAAGAGGAATGTGGGTGTTCCATACATAATTAATATCCACTGAAAATGCAATAGAAATAGAGAATATCACTTTGACACTCATTCATACTTGTATTTCACCAATAATACTTCTACAATCTTTTCAGGCCAAATTTTTATAATAAATTCGCACAAAATATTCCTTATGTTCAAATCCTGAAATTTGGGATATTACAACATACGTGTCCTGTGTGCTAATTAGCATACATACATTCTTAGGTAAATTGTGGAATATATGAATGCCAATTGAAGAGTTTGCTTCCACTTCTATATGAATTATCTTCTCTTGATTGCTACTGGAATATTACATGAAATTGAAGGGAAGGAAAATCATGGAAATTTGAAGATCGATTACAAATCTAATGCATATATATCATCACATACAATAGAGACGAGCTTGAAGAAATGACAATTTCTTCCTTCTATACTAGAATAATTCTACTTCAGGGATATGGTTTCCTCCTAAATCAGATATCAGTAATCTAAACAATGAACAAGTATTGATAGTATATAAAAGCCTTTAATAACGACGTACAATTGTGGGACCAGAGGTGTAATTAAACTCTTCAGAAATTGGCTTCTGCATTGTTGAAGCTGATGCATGTTAGTGCTTCTTAGTGTCATCAATTAATCACCTGGACATAGAGATGGTTGTTGGACTGGAAGACAAACAATCTTGTTCTTTCTGGCGTTCCTTCAACCTAAGAAGCATGAAAATGAATTCCATAATGCATATGCATTGCATCCTTGACAACAACAACATTCAGAAGGAAAATTCCAATTGCTAAGGAAGTCTCATATCCCGAAAGTATTCGAAATACAATAAGAATGAGGAGTAACCTGCACAAGGGCTTCCAAAATTTATAATAACTTTCTGCAAGGAAGTCTTTTGCTTTATCTCATTCATCGAGGCTTTGTTTATACTAGTATTTTGTTTCTATACATCTTATAAAAACAAAAACTTGCAGCTCTAGCAACAGGCCATTAGAAGCACATTTCAATGGTTTAATCCCAAAACTGGTCTTTCCCAAACGTTGGTTCATAATTCTCTTACGCGGCTACCGTACTCTTTAATCAACAACTCTTATTATATATATATATATATATATATATAAAGATTTATCTACCGACTTTCCGGCACCGAATCCAGTAACGAAACAGTGGTACATAGATCAAGAACCACCATCCAACTCAAACAGTAATAATAACTTAAGTGATAATCCCATTCAATATATATATTTGGACAAGTTGAGAAATGCATGAATATGAATCAAAGTAAACCAACCACGAGATCACAATCTTGAATTTAAACATTACCCATACGAGTTTCTTTAATGATATATACACTACTCTTTATCAGTTTCGAGATATACCCAGAAAAATAGAGATCCAAAGCTGAGAGAGGGGGGGACAACATTTGCGCATCAAATCAACAACAAAACAAAACTAGAGTGAAGCATAAACGTTGAAGCAAATAAAGCTGAAGTTACATGTGGGGTTGGTTAGGTTGAGATCGAAGTTTGTCAAAAAAAAAAACTCTCAGATGTCGAATACGAAAGAAGACCACCGTGCCCTAAAGATCTACGCAAGAAGAGGACGAGCATAAATACTTTGTGAAATTAAACTAGAAGCTCAGATTACAAAACCTTACCGGAGCTCAGAGATGATTCGCGTCGCCACCGTCGTATTGAAGACTGAGCAAACTCTTACCGGAGGTCTGAGGTCGATTCGCGTCGCCGTCATCGCGCCTTCGGATTCGAGGTTGAGAACTGAGGTCGAAGATGAGCCGACGGATCAAGGTCCAGAGAAAAGCGACTAAGAATAAAAATCAGAAAACCAATTTTTTTCTTTCTTTAGTATTTCGAAATTGCGACGGAATTCATTTTCCGTCGCAAAATTTTGCGACGGAATTTATTTTCCGTCGCAAATTGCGACGGAATTTATTTTCCGTCACAAAATTTGCGACGGATTTTTTTCCGTCGCAAAATCCGTCGCTATTTTGGCTTTTTCTAGTAGTGTTTGTAGAATGAAATCAATATAGAATATTGGAATCTGGAGCAAGTTAGCAACAAAGTCGATAAAAAGAGCAACAAAGAATAAATAAATAAATAAACAAACAAACATGAGATGATCATCAAAATGAAAAAAGTAGCAGTAAGTGAAATTAAAAATCACAAGAGTTGATCATCAAAATGAAATTCCTCATTAAAAGATATGGGAGATTATTTTCATTCTGAAATTTCCATTATTTCTACAAGCATGAGATGCCATTTGGGTAATTTGAAACCTAATTGAAATAGAGCATTATAAAATAAATAAATAAATAAACAAACAAACAAACAAAAAAAGCCTAGAGAAAAATCGCACCCATGAAGCAAAAATTGATTGATCATAGCAAGAAAAACAGATTGATTCTGAAATAAATCAGTAGAGTCTAATAAATGAAATCCCTATTCATCGCTATTTTTCTTCTTCAATCCCAAAGCATCTCTTATATTCTTTATCATCCTCCTGAAAATCCCTTTTGGCTTTTCTGTCGGTATCACAACCAGTCTTTCGCCGTCGGGCGGCACACTGGCTTCAATCCGTTGGAATTCAGAAACAAGATAAGCATACACTCTTTCCATATTCCTCTGAAATCTGCGCGGGATTTTAAAACGTGGCGGAGCCGCCCCGTCACACCTGTGAAACCTAAGCATCACGCGCCCGTTTGCGTACGCGTCACACGCCGCCAGAATCGCATTTGCTCGCTGGCGAAAATGGTGCGTAAGCAAGGGTTCGAACTTGCTTGGAGGATTCCGAATCAAGTGAACTGTAGTCAAACAGGTGCGCAAGAACATGTGCTGATTGAAATACTCCGACAATCTTTTCCAATTCACGAAGATAAAAGGGATGTTGAAGAGGGGTTTTTCGTTGAGGACAAGGCTTTGAATCGATAGCAGAACCTGCAATAATGTCGACATTTCCGGGTTCCAATGCTCACTCCTGCTACCATAAGATGTATTGAGGAGGCTTAGGCAGACTTTTGAGATTTGGGTTAACGTCGTACCTGCGTGAGAGGTAATGAACCTTGGGAGGCTCATTAGGGTAAGTGGGAGGGAGGCCGCTATCGAAGAAGCAAAGGGCGTCGTGGTAGGGCGTCCCGGCGACGCCAATGATGGCAGCACGGAGCAAGTCGGGACGGGTCTCAGAGACCCGAACAAAAATGGAATCGGGTAGGTTCTCTTGGAGGATCCGCCATTCCTTGCTGATGGCCCTGAGGAAGCGTTTCTCCATCCGAGGAAGCAGATCACGACCCAGAAAGTGATGATCTGACATATCCGGAACGACGTCGAATTGTGGGAAGGTGAGCTCACTGTTATCCTTTTCCGGCGTCATGGCTCTGGGGAAGTTGGGAGAAACACTAAAGCCTAAATGAAAAACTTAATACTTATAAGCGAAACAGAATGTGATTTGTTGCATGGATGCTAAGGATCGGAACAACTGTAATTCTGTTGAGATCAAGATATAAAATATAAAATTTATAATAAATCACTATCATAGAAGACCCTAACTTTCGGATCCGGTTTTGGTGCCTATCTTTTGGATAGGCACCAAGAGCTTGTCCAATCTGCGGTCCAGATTTTATTTTTTCCAACTGCTACTTTTTGAATAAAAAAATTACTTTTTAAAAAAATATTAGTTGAGAAATTATTTTTATTTTAGATTCTGTACCCATTAAAATAATTGTTTTTGAAAAAATAGAAAGTAAAAAAAAAAACAAGATCTGGACCGTCCAGATCAGATCTGGAAAGTCCAGATCAGATCTGGACGATCTAGAAGGGAGGAGCTCTGATAGGCAGGGAATCTCATTCCCTAACAAAATATATATATATATATATATATATATATATATATATATATATATATATATATATATTTGGAGCTATTAATATGCAAATCTCGTTAAATTCAGGTCATTTTTTAATTAATCTGTATTTTGCTTCTTTTATTAGGCTCTTATATATAGTTATTTAATTATCGGTATTGTTTGCTGGCAATTAAGTAATTTCCAATTAAAAGAAAAAGGATTAATAGTAATTTCCAAAAGTACGAAATGATGTGGCAAAAGGCAGATGATATGTTTGAGTTTTTAAAAAAAAAAACAAAAAAAAAAAAACAAAACTTAAGCAAGAAGCCAAACTTTCTTGTATTTGGTTTTTCTACCATGGAAAGAGAAAAACAGTTTATGAAAAAAAGATGTTGAGTCCCACATTTTTTAACTAAATACTATTATATATAGTCCTTATTATAAATCCTTATAGATGCAATTTTTAGTCCTAAGTATAAATTCACTTAAAATTTAATAATAATTGTTTTCTATTTTTATCCATACTTAATTCTTATTGGAAATAGAGAAAGATGTTAGAGAATTTGTTAAAACAAATAACAAGGACCAAAGTGGTAAACTTTTATGAAGCTACTCTAATTTGGGTCCATGAGAAATTTAATTGATGATAATTACTTGATAAATTTCAAATTATGCTCTAGCTAGTAGTCGATTTGGTCTCTATTGGAGGTAGAAAATTGTGTTTATTGATTAATGGTCTCTGTTCATGTAACTCTTTTTCAATTCATGGGCGATTAGTTATGTGATATTATTATTTTTAAAAAAACTTTATATTTGTATGATTTAATTTACATCCATTTTTATTCATTAATTTTATCTAGTTATGTATTTTACTATTTCTAAATTTTTCAAGTTAGTTTTTTGTCACTTTTTATCATTTTAATTCTAATTTTTCTCTTACAATTATCACAAGATATACGTATATAATATATATGTATTATTTAATAAGATTCACATCATTCTCGATCATTTTTCATCTAAACTTATTTTTCAAAATAATCAACAAAAAAAATTTTTGTTTTAGAAAAGTCACTTACCATCAATCCAAAGATAAATCACATCATACAATATAATTTTTACTCAATCTTAATTTTGCAAAGTTATATTGTTAAAAAAATCACTTTTGCCACCGTTATTCCAACCAAACTAAATTGGTCAAGTCAATTGTTCATAAATTTCAATTTCAAACTGCGAAATAGTTAAATAATTAACTTTATGCTCCTCTAATTCAATTCATAAGTCACTTTTAACATATTTCAATGAGCTCAATGCCATGCCAAACTGTAGACTCAAAAATGAGTTATCCAAGGGGATGAATTAAAGGGATATTTTATTGAAGTAATGTATAAGAATATTGGACCCGCAACCAAAATAAGACATGTGAAATATAATGGCTTCTTTCATTAAATTTTATTAATGAAACTTGTAAGCTAATTTGTTGATCTAGATGATCCGGCTATAATTTGTTTATCATTCACCCACCCATCCTGCCTCAATATTTTAACCCAAAGCCTAGATTTGAATGAGGAAGTCTCCTTCCTTCTCCATATAAGTTGGCCATGGACCTTGTTTGAACCCTCTCGGCTTGTCACACCTAGCTAGTAGAATGCTTTGTTCTGGCTCTGCATTACACGTTTCTACTCTCTCCTTTGATCATCTAGATCTTGCATACACTTTTACCAAATATCTTCATTTTTACTTTCAATAATATTGGATTCTCCTCACTTTGATATTCACAAGATATTCACGAGAGGAGGAAAGAAGGTGCTTTGTTTTTTCTTTTCTTTGTTTGGGAAGCAACTGAAAATTTGAAGGATAATTTAGTACTTTTAAGTTTATCTAGTCCTCCTTAATAATTACAATTTTTATGGTTCTTCTAATTAAATGTTGTTTTATATAGGTCCTTTATTTTAATTTTCCCATTTTTTTTGCAAGAAAATATATATTGATTTATGGAGATAAAACAAAATTTAATTATGAAGGAATATAAAAATAAAACGGTGTTATTTAACGGAATTAACGGTGTTACTTAAAAACAAAACCAAATTTAATGGTGTTACTAGGATTATTATACAATATATAGATAATTGAGTTTGATCTATAAATTAAAATAAATGTTATTATTTCATTTGTAGAATGCAATCAATATAGAGAATATTGGAATTTGGAGCAACAAAGAATATTGTAATTCGGCCCAAAAAAATCCATACAATTTTGACTGCAATCCAATACATCAATCAATTTGAATTCTCTCTTCTCTGCCTCACAACCCTCCTTCATCTCTTTCTCGCCGATGGCTTGTGGCACCATCACAAGCCTTTCTCGCCGATGGTTTGTGGCACCATCACAAGCCGTCAACGAGTATCATTCTATGCCACAGCCGTGTCAGAGTGGTAGATCAATTCCTAGATCTTTGATCTATGACCTTCTCCCTCTAATTTCTGGGGGTTGTGAACTTCTCTTGTCTTTGTGATGAGTTTTTCCTTCTTCTTCTTCAAATCTGTTCCGCAGCAGTGAGAGCTTTTTGTCTTTTGTTTCTTTTTTTATGGCGCTGGGTTTTGTGGTGGTGTTCTTGTTTTCTCAGGAAATAAACAGATCTATGAGATTTGAGTTTAAGTCCTCTCGGTTGGATGGTTGTTCGAACGTTATTAGATTTGACTATCTCCTGGTGGCTCAGATCTGCGTTCTTGGGGGAAGATTTCAAGAGGTGTTATTCGATGTGTGGTCGAGGTCACCATATTTGCTTGAACGGAGGAGCAGAAGTGTTGTTCAGAATATCATGGGTTTTCTTCCTTCTGAGGTTGGATTTTCTTTTATCTTTACCCCAAGTAGGGGTGTCTGTACAGCTTCTCTAATTGCAGCTAGTGCTTATAAAAAGGTGTGCTCATTAGGGTGGATTTTACAACTAACACTTTCTTTCACGTCACTGCTAATCTTGGATATCGAGGAAGTCGATTTTGTCCATGCTTCTACTTCTACTCTTGAATCTTTAATGTATGGTGATTGACTATTATTGTATTTGGCTTATTTTGTTATATTTGATTTTACTTTGTTTGTATTTCGTCTTCAATTTATTTTCATGTATTGCACCAGTTTCCAGTAATAATATAAATAGCTCTTGACAAAAAAAAAACAAAGAAAAAAGTAGGTTAGAGACTTGAACTAAGAAATTAAACTATAATGTGGTGTTTGGCTTGACGGAGGGAAAGGAAAGGAAGGGAAGACATTTTAATGAAAGGAAAGGAAGGGACAAGAAGGTTGATATATGAAAATGAAATATCACCTAGAGGGGGCGTGAATAGGTGATTATAAAATTCTTTCGCGGATTGGTCAAGAACACTTAAAAACAAAGACTGAGAGAATAAACAAAAAGACACAAGAGATTATCCTGGTTCGGTCTAAATCTTCAACCAAGGTCTAGTCCTCAGAACAGCTGGGATTTCCACTATCTTTCAAAACAATTATAATTACACACTGTACTCAAATGATCTTCTCACTAGGATCACACCCTTTACAAGCTGTAATTGTATATCCACATTTAAGGTTCTACAACCTTAAGATTTTACAAATCAAATATTCAAATAGGTGTTTAGAAACTTCTCACGAGTAGATAAATGATCAACACTGAAGTACACAGAAATATCCGAAGATATTAGCGAAGTTAATGAAATAGTACGTTGTAATGAATTCGAATTGAATGCACAGCGTTTCGGTAGGTGGCAAATTCAATGCTTCTGGTATTTATAGTTGTTGCAATTAATGACCGTTTGGTGAAGCTTGAAAATTAGCCGTTGAGACTCTTGAATATAGCCGTTATAAAGATGAAGCTTGGTTAATCACAGTTGCCATTGTTCAGTTGTAATTGTGCCATCACGACATTCTTTTGTTCCTTCTGTTTTGCCCGTTGTGAGATAGCATTTATTGCTTGATTGGAATGTCGATAAATACTTTAGAATGATTAGAGGAATGGTTTCTGGGAATATGACTTGTTTAGGAAATAACCTTAAATGCTCTCTAACACAAATTGCTTTATTGCAATTTGTTGTTTAATCCAAGATATAATTATCTGAAACTCATTAACAAACATGTTAAGAGCATTTAGGAATATTAATGAGTAATGATTTGAAGAAACAAAATCATAGTCAGTTGTTTTTGATTTTCCGAAGACGGTGATTTGAAAATTTGAAAGATATGACTCTAGTCAGAAGAGAGCATGCCTAGAGGTATATTGACTGGAGGCATTTTAATTGACTCGAGGTAAGAGTAAATTGTTGGAAAAATTTTGCCTTGAGTTAAAAATATGATGCCTTGAGTTATGTGACTTGAGGCAATTATTATTTGACTTGAGGCAAATTCAATTTTCTTTCTAGTTGACGTGTTTTCGGGTTTGCCTAGAGTCAATAACTTAATGCCTTGAGTCATGAACCTAAAGGCAAAAGTGAAAACATAGAAATACTGGATAAAAGAATAGTTTGCCTAGAGTTAATTAATAATTGACTAGAGGCAATCCCTCACTTGACGTCTTGACTAGAAACATAAATAAAATGGCTTGAGTCATGTTGCCTAGAGGCACTCCTTTTGTAAAAGACGCTATTTAGAAATGAGAGAAGATTTAAGCATAATTACATTTTTGCCATTAAATGATGTTATGAAAAATATGTGCTTGGAGAAAGGAAATGCATTAAGGCAAATCATAATTGACTAGATGCAAAAGGTGAAGTCCAGCATAATTACGGTTTTGCCATTAAAAAGTAGATTTTCAGCATAATTATGTTTTTCCCATTAAAAGTGGATTTCAAAGTAATTATGATTTTGCCATTAAATGTGGATTTTCAAAATGAGTGAAAGGAAATGACTTAAGGCAACTCACTAATTGACTATAGGCAAAATGTAAATTTCAGCATAATTACGGTTTTGCCATTAAAAGTGGTTTTTCAACATATACTTCGAAACATGCCTGGAGTGAAAGAGAATAACTTGAGGCACTTATTAAGTGACTTAGGTTACTCTTAAGGCGTGAAATTGAATTTTCAAATGTTTAAGCACGATAACTCGAGGTATAATTAAATTACCTAGAGGCAAATTGAGACTTCAAATTTTCATCCAAAATTAAGATTTAATTACATTATAACTGTTATCATCAAAACATCAAAAACATGACAACTAAAAATATATAGGGGGAAGGGGAAATTTTAATGATCCTTTATTTGGATTGATTTGAAGAAAAGAAGGAAGAAATTTTGATGGAACATTATTCAACTTGAGAGGGAAGCTAATAATAAATTAACTATATTACTCTTATAATATTAATTGAATATTTATCATTGTTTTTTTAATTAATATATAAGTATGTATAATACAATGGATCAACTATGATATCCTCCATAGTAAGTGTTCTAATGTAGAACATGTATGTCTAGCCTCCAGGTGTAATATCCTGAATTTTGAGCCTGGAAACTTGGGAATAAGCCTATAAAAGGCAGGCGACTAAGCCCAATACGAGTAGAGTCTAAAGAATGTCAGGGATAGGAAGTCTCTCGGGGGACTGAGTAACTCGGCTATATAGGTTAGTGAACTTAGTATGTATAAGTCAGGGAATTAAAGTGCTAGTGAAAAAGGGGCACAGAAGAGCTATACAATATAAATTTGATTGGAAAAGATGCCACCTAACTATGTCTTAAGGTATAGAACAATTAGTTGAGTGAAAATATGCCGGTATAAGTAAGTATACGGTATTTTCAGGTAGTCAAGTATGCCCCTCGTTTTTGAGAGGTGGCATTAGAAGATAATAAAAAGCTTAAGAAGAAACACACATGGCAAAATTAAGAAGAGTATTAACAAATATCTCTTGACTTTGAACATGATTATGTCATGGATGATATTATGCTTATGTCATGGATGATATCACACTTATATCATGGATGATGTCACGCTTATGTCATCGATGATGTCATGCTTATGTCATCGATCATCATAAATTGACAAGTCAAAAGCTATTTTTGTTGGTCAAATGGAAATGTGACACGTGTCCCTTCATTATGACATAGCTTTTGAGTCAGCATGACACATGTCCCGTAATCATGACATAGCTTTTAAGTCAGCATGACACGTGTCCTGTAATCATTTCAAGACATAAAGCTACTTTTATGTGGTCCAATGGAAAGAGGACATGTGGCGCATTCTAGACTATACACGCGGTGCATTATGGACCAGACACGTGGCGCGTTCTAGATTGCACCCGTGTTCTATATATACCCTGTAACACCACAATTTTAATACCCAAAAACTCGGTTAAAATATTGAAAATACCTTCAAAAGAGTTCAACAATATCCAAATCCTTTTGCAATATTACCATTTCGAATAAAACCCGTAATACATAATCAGAATAAATTCCAGAAAATATTTCAGAGTTTAATACAAAACGGAAGTCTTAGGTTCATGGCAAATAAAATAACATAACATAATCTATTGGAGATCAAAAGAGCTTCCAGAGCTCACTCCATAGGTGCCTTCCCTTGCTCTCTACTAGAATAATCACCTGAAAAATGTTAATATGGGATGAGATTCCACGTCTCAGTAACTACTGAATACCTTACACGAGCAAATTACATATGACAAAAATAAAAGGTAATATAATGTGAATTTAATATACTCAGATATTTTTAGATATACCGTTGTTCACATCAAATGCCTTTACAAAATACTCATCATTCTTTATTGAATAATTCAGAAATGCACTATGCAGTATGCAGCCTCCCTTATATCCCCTTCCAACCGTATACCGCTGACTGGAACCATAGGCTAACATATAGTCCAATAGAAACTCATTCATTTGACTGGATGGTTTCAAGCTCACCAAAACTTAAGATACACCCGGCCAAAGGTATAGAGCTTAAATCTGGACTATGGCTCCCCTCCTTTAAAATAACAACTAAGGAGGTGTCACATGTCCCACATCTCCAATGAAATCCCGGCCAGAGGAAAACATGGAAGATGGGGCCCTGAAAAGTACCATCCACTGTGCACCGAGTGGTGGCATAAACAATTCTTATCATTCAATTCCCTCCTTACTCCACCCATCACATTACAACCGCCATGATGAATGTATTTACTCAAAAATAATGCATTATTATACCATTATATACATTGATATGCGTATTTATGAATAGTAAAATACTATGCGTATCTGTGAATAGTAAAATACGGTATATACATGAATAGTAAAATGAATAGTACATACGGTATGTATACGTGAATAGTAAAAATGAATAGTAAATACGGTGTGAATAGTAAATACGGTATACATGAATAGTAAATACGGTATACGTGAATAGTAACATGAATAGTAAATGTGAATAGTAAATACGGTATACGTGAATAGTAAAATGAATAGTAAATACGGTATACGTGAATAGTAACATGAATAGTAAATGTGAATAGTAAATACGGTATACGTGAATAGTAAAATGAATAGTAAATACGGTATACGTGAATAGTAAAATGAATAGTAAATACGGTATACGTGAATAGTAAAATGAATAGTAAATACGGTATACGTGAATAGTAAAATGAATAGTAAATACGGTATACGTGAATAGTAAAATGTACGTATAAATAGTACCTCTACAGATTTGTAAGTCAAAGTTCCCACACCAGATCTTAAAACCATAAATATTTTCTAAATATTCTTGCCAAAATAGTAAACAAACAAATTTATAATCATACATAATTCACAAGTATAAGGAAGAATATTCAGAGTTACATGTTACTTGCTAATACCCGAATCACCAACCAGCTATTATAACTCTCAAGCAAATATCTCTCTACTCTCTCTCTCTCTCTACCTCTCTCTATAGCTCTTAGAAGTTGTGAGGAATGAAATGAAATGGAAGGTCTATTTATAGTTGGAAAATGGGTCCTTAAGTGTAATTTTCGTCTCTGGGTCGTTCTACGTAATTTTCCCCGTGACAAATTTTCAAACCTCCCGTGACTCTTCTGTGGAAATAATTTTTCGTGGGTCCCACATGAATAGTAAATAATATTATATTATAATAATATAATATTATTATTCAAATAGTAAATTACTATTACGTGGGTCCCGCTGACAAAATTTTCAAACTTCACGAGAGTTTTGTGTCGGGAGAGAATTATTTTGGTTGTGGGTCCCGCATGAATAGTAAATACGTATTTAGGAATAGTAAAAACGTATACGTGAATAGTAAATACTATTCACGGGGCCCACAAAATACTGATTTCAAATTTATCACTTTCCAAAAATAGAGCCTACTAGTCTTCCCAAAATAGGTTTATGTTCAAGATATTAGATTCAAAATTCAAGATGTTACATTTCTCCCCTCCTAAAAGAAAATTTTGTCCTCAAAATTTCGCCATAATAAGAATTCCAACCTATTTAAATAAATGAGGATAGGTTTGTCGCATGCTCTCCTCCGTTTCCCAAGTAGCATCTCCGGGAACCATTCCTTTCCACTCGACCTTTACAAGTCTAATGGTCTTGTTTCTTAATTTCTTGTCCCTTGCATCAACAATCCGCTCCGGCTCGGCTTTATACGTCATGTTATCTTTGAGTTCTACCTCTTCTACTTCTATAATGTGGGAAGGATCCGGTTGGTATTTCTTCAGTTGCGATACATGAAAGACATCATGAAGGTTCGCAAGCTGTGGAGGTAATGCAATTCTGTAAGCTACCGGTCCAATTTTCTCCAAAATCTCATAAGGACCCATAAAACGAGGTGAAAGCTTCTTTGCTCGTATTGCTCTACCAATGCCAGTCATTGGTGTGACTCTTAAGAACACATGTTCGCCCACCATGAACTCCAACGGTCGTCTTCTCTTGTCAGCATAACTCTTCTGTCGACTCTGAGCAGTGAGAAGTTTCTGTTGAATCACCTTAATCTTTTGAGTCGTCTCGTCCACAAGTTCTGGACCTATTAAAATTCGCTCATTCAATTCCGTCCAGCAAATAGGAGATCTACATTTTCTTCCATACAAAGCCTCATAAGGTGCCATCTCAATGCTGGAGTGATAACTATTGTTATATGCAAACTCCGCAAGATGAAGATGATCGTCCCAACTTCCTTTTAGTTCGATTGCACAAGCCCGCAACATGTCTTCCAGAGTTTGAATAGTCCTCTCAGTCTGCCCGTCAGTTTGAGGATGATAAGCGGTACTATAACTCATCCGAGTTCCCATAGCATTCTGCAATGCTTTCCAAAATCGTGAAGTGAATCGTGGATCACGATCAGATACGATGCTATTCGGTATCCCATGCAATCTGACAATCTCCTTCATGTAGATCTTTGCTAGTCTCTCCAATGAGTATTCTGCTGCAATTGCTAGAAAATGAGCTGACTTAGTTAACCTATCGACAATTACCCAAATGGCATTATGTCCGGATGTCGTTAGAGGAAGCCCCATGATGAAATCCATAGAGATGCTGTCCCATTTCCATTCTGGGATATCCAAATTCTTTAATAATCCAGGAGGTTTCCGATGTTCGATCTTGACTTTCTGACAAGTCAAACAACAAGTGACAAAGTCAGTCACATCTTTCTTCATGCCTCGCCACCACCAATTCCGCTTAAGATCATGATACATCTTGGTTGCTCCAGGATGGATAGTGTATTTACTCCGATGAGCCTCCTCTAGTATGAGCCTTTTTATTTCTCCATCATTAGGTATGCACACTTTTCCTTTATACCTTAATATCCCATCTCTATCGATCCCAAATTTCGATTCTTTTCCTTCTTCAATATCTTCCCTCACGTTTAATAGATACTCATCTTCGAGCTGAGCGAATTTAATCTCTTTCCAAATTGTGCTTTCAATAGTTAATGCTTCCATGGTAGCGACCAAACCTGACATTACATCAATAGATGTACTTGGTATCTCCTCGAGCAATTTATGTTCTCTGATCATCATCTGGGCTACATGGATTGTCTTTCTACTTAAGGCATCTGCTACAACGTTCGCCTTTCCTGGATGATACTTCAATTCGAAGTCGTAGTCCTTGATAAACTCCATCCATCTCCTCTGTCGCATGTTGAGCTCCTTTTGGTCGAACAGGTACTTCAGACTTTTGTGGTCACTATAAACCTCGAACTTTGAACCGTAGAGGTGATGCCTCCAAATCTTCAGAGCAAACACTACTGCTGCCAGTTCTAAGTCGTGAGTAGGATAATTCCCTTCATGTGGCCTTAACTGTCGAGAAGCATAAGCTACTACCCTACCATTTTGCATTAATACACACCCAAGACCTTTCTTGGAAGCATCTGTGTACAAAGTAAAGGTCTGAGCAGGATCTGGAATTATAAGTACTGGTGCCGTAGTCAACTTAGTCTTCAAATTTTGGAAAGCTGCTTCACACTTTTCGTCCCATACAAATGGTTGACCCTTCCTAGTTAACTTTGTCAAAGGCATAGCTATTTGCGAAAAGCCCTTGATAAATCACCTATAATAGCCAGCTAGACCTAGAAAACTCCTGATCTCAGTCACGGACTTTGGTCGTTCCCATTGGAGAACTGCTTCAACTTTAGTATGGTCCACTGCAACACCTTCAGCCGATACGACATGGCCTAGGAATTTTACTTCCTTCAACCAAAATTCGCACTTAGATAGTTTCGCATAGAGCTTGTGCTCCTTCAACACTTGTAGCACGATTCTAAGGTGCTCTTTATGCTCTTCTTCATCCTTAGAGTAGATAAGGATGTCGTCAATGAAAACCACTACAAATTTATCTAGATATGGTCGGAAAATTCTATTCATGTAATCCATGAATACTGCTGGAGCATTTGTTAGCCCAAATGGCATAACAAGAAATTCATAATGGCCATATCTAGTTCTGAATGCAGTTTTTGAGACATCTTCAGCTTTGACTCTCAGTTGGTGATAACCTGATCTGAGGTCGATCTTGGAGAATATGGATGCTCCCTTCAACTGATCAAGTAGATCGTCGATCCTGGGTAAAGGATATTTATTCTTTATAGTCACTTTATTCAACTGGCGATAGTCAATGCATAGTCTCAGGCTCCCATCTTTCTTCTTCACAAAGAGTACGGGCGATCCCCAAGGAGATACACTGGGTCTGATAAAACTCTTTTCTAACAATTCCTCGATCTGCCTCTTCAATTCTGCTAGTTCCGATGGAGACATTCGGTAAGGAGCTTTAGATATAGGTTCCGTTCCAGGTACGAGATCAATAGAAAATTCTACTTCTCTCTCTGGGGGTAAACCTGTCATTTCTTTCGGGAATACCTCCGGAAACTCGTTTACCACTTCGATATCTTCTATCCCTTCCTCTACTTCTGCTTGAATGGAGAAAAACACCATGTACGCAAGACAACCATGATGAACAGGCTTTTCATCTTGTACTATAGACAATAATTGTGGTCTACTATGACTCATAGAGTCATCCGCAAGAGAGATAGTCTTCCTCTTGCAGTCAAGGATGATGTCATTAGCTGACAACCAATCCATTCCTATTATTACATCGATACCCTTCGTGGGTAAACAAACAAGGTCTATATTTGAGATCCTATTATCAATCTCAATCGTACAATTTAAGCAAGCCCTAGAAGTTTTTACTGAAGCTCCCGCCGGTGTAGAAATAATCATATAATAAGGCAATTCACTCACTCTTAAATTCAATCGAGGCACACAGTCGTATGATATAAAAGAGTGTGTGGCACCAGAATCAAATAAGGCTTCTACTTCAAGACCTTGGAGTTTGAGGATACCTTTAATCAGATTTGGTGAAGCACTTGCCTCCTGATGTGATAGTGCAAACACTTTCCCTGGCACTGCAGTTCTAGCATCCTTGGCTCCTCGAGGCTCCTCCTCACAAAATCTGGAAATGTGTCCTGGCTTTCCACAGTTGAAACACGTCACACATGGTCCTTGGTGTATTCTTCCACATTTGGCACACATCTGATTGTTGGCGGTGCTTGCAGCAGGAGCTGTGGATCCCCTATATGAACTCTGACCTCCACTGAAGTGACTTCTTTGAGGTCCTTTGAATTGACTCCTCGGTGGTCTGCTGAAATGACTTCTTTGGGGTCCAGTAAAATAACTCCTCGATGGTCCACCAAAGTGATTTCTGGATGGTTGGCTAAACCGCGTATTCACATTACTGAAGTTGTGACTCTGCTTCTTAGTAACTCCTCCCGTTGGTCTCATGAGGTGTGTAGATCTGGCCTGAAAACCCTTCATCTTCTCAGCTTCCTCTTCTCGTTTGTTCCTTGCTATCGTGCGCAGTTTGTCGCATATTTCTTCAAAATCCCTTGTTTCATCAAGGAACGGTGATAGAGCTGTTTTTAGGTCTGGTCTAGCTTTTTCAACCAATCGAGCACTCAACCATTTAGAGTTGTTCTGTGAATATCCGCAGAATTTAGACAACTCTAAAAAGCGAGTAATAAATTCGTCTTCATGTAATTCCCCTTGCCTGAATGTGAGGAATTCAGTTTCTTTCTCTATTCTGATTGAAGGGGAAAAGTAATAATTTTCGAACTTTTCCTTAAACTCTTCCCACGTCATCTCAGCATTTCCTTTTGTTTTGGTGCTTTCCCACCATTCTTCAGCTGCTTTCTGCAACAATTGTTCAGCAACCATCACCTTTTGTTGTGAGCTAATCTCGATAACTCTGAAAATCTTTTCTACACGCTTCAGCCACTCCAGTGCTGCAATCGGATCTAGCTTCCCCTCGAACATCGGTGGAGTAAACTTCCGAAATTTTTCCCAAACCTCAGTAATAGGTAAGGGATGGTATTGAGAATGAGAACCGCTACTACCTCCATCTTCAGTGCGAGAACGACTTCCTCCCCTAGATTGATGGTCAGAAGGTGTGACTTCCAGAGCCTTCTCCTTTCCTTCCTTACCACCTTGGCCTCTTCCTTTTGCTAGTTCATCCTCGTGTCTATTCACTTTCTCTCTCATCTCCAAGATGACGTCTCGTAACTCTGCCAAAAGGGCATTGTTATCCTGAGGATAGGGACCATCTTGATGCGGAGGGAGACCTCTTTGGGATGGAGCAGGGGTTGAATTAGTTCTTCGAGTTCTTGCCATTATCTCCTCCTATGATTAATACTATAAGGACACTAAACAAATAAAAATAGCTAAATAAATTCTAAATCTAACAAAGGGAAGTGATCATGTTATGATATTTAATTTGCCACGAACTTTTAAAAAAAAAAAAAAAAAAATTTTTAAAGAAATCACTTTAGAAAATAAACAAAATTGCCATGGAACCTTTGGCTCTGATACCAAAAATGTAACACCACAATTTTAATACCCAAAAACTCGGTTAAAATATTGAAAATACCTTCAAAAGAGTTCAACAATATCCAAATCCTTTTGCAATATTACCATTTCGAATAAAACCCGTAATACATAATCAGAATAAATTCCAGAAAATATTTCAGAGTTTAATACAAAACGGAAGTCTTAGGTTCATGGCAAATAAAATAACATAACATAATCTATTGGAGATCAAAAGAGCTTCCAGAGCTCACTCCATAGGTGCCTTCCCTTGCTCTCTACTAGAATAATCACCTGAAAAATGTTAATATGGGATGAGATTCCACGTCTCAGTAACTACTGAATACCTTACACGAGCAAATTACATATGACAAAAATAAAAGGTAATATAATGTGAATTTAATATACTCAGATATTTTTAGATATACCGTTGTTCACATCAAATGCCTTTACAAAATACTCATCATTCTTTATTGAATAATTCAGAAATGCACTATGCAGTATGCAGCCTCCCTTATATCCCCTTCCAACCGTATACCGCTGACTGGAACCATAGGCTAACATATAGTCCAATAGAAACTCATTCATTTGACTGGATGGTTTCAAGCTCACCAAAACTTAAGATACACCCGGCCAAAGGTATAGAGCTTAAATCTGGACTATGGCTCCCCTCCTTTAAAATAACAACTAAGGAGGTGTCACATGTCCCACATCTCCAATGAAATCCCGGCCAGAGGAAAACATGGAAGATGGGGCCCTGAAAAGTACCATCCACTGTGCACCGAGTGGTGGCATAAACAATTCTTATCATTCAATTCCCTCCTTACTCCACCCATCACATTACAACCGCCATGATGAATGTATTTACTCAAAAATAATGCATTATTATACCATTATATACATTGATATGCGTATTTATGAATAGTAAAATACTATGCGTATCTGTGAATAGTAAAATACGGTATATACATGAATAGTAAAATGAATAGTACATACGGTATGTATACGTGAATAGTAAAAATGAATAGTAAATACGGTGTGAATAGTAAATACGGTATACATGAATAGTAAATACGGTATACGTGAATAGTAACATGAATAGTAAATGTGAATAGTAAATACGGTATACGTGAATAGTAAAATGAATAGTAAATACGGTATACGTGAATAGTAACATGAATAGTAAATACGGTATACGTGAATAGTAAAATGAATAGTAAATACGGTATACGTGAATAGTAAAATGAATAGTAAATACGGTATACGTGAATAGTAAAATGAATAGTAAATACGGTATACGTGAATAGTAAAATGAATAGTAAATACGGTATACGTGAATAGTAAAATGTACGTATAAATAGTACCTCTACAGATTTGTAAGTCAAAGTTCCCACACCAGATCTTAAAACCATAAATATTTTCTAAATATTCTTGCCAAAATAGTAAACAAACAAATTTATAATCATACATAATTCACAAGTATAAGGAAGAATATTCAGAGTTACATGTTACTTGCTAATACCCGAATCACCAACCAGCTATTATAACTCTCAAGCAAATATCTCTCTACTCTCTCTCTCTCTCTACCTCTCTCTATAGCTCTTAGAAGTTGTGAGGAATGAAATGAAATGGAAGGTCTATTTATAGTTGGAAAATGGGTCCTTAAGTGTAATTTTCGTCTCTGGGTCGTTCTACGTAATTTTCCCCGTGACAAATTTTCAAACCTCCCGTGACTCTTCTGTGGAAATAATTTTTCGTGGGTCCCACATGAATAGTAAATAATATTATATTATAATAATATAATATTATTATTCAAATAGTAAATTACTATTACGTGGGTCCCGCTGACAAAATTTTCAAACTTCACGAGAGTTTTGTGTCGGGAGAGAATTATTTTGGTTGTGGGTCCCGCATGAATAGTAAATACGTATTTAGGAATAGTAAAAACGTATACGTGAATAGTAAATACTATTCACGGGGCCCACAAAATACTGATTTCAAATTTATCACTTTCCAAAAATAGAGCCTACTAGTCTTCCCAAAATAGGTTTATGTTCAAGATATTAGATTCAAAATTCAGGATGTTACATACCCCTTTCCCCTTCATTTGCCTTTAGGCTATTCTTGGCCAAAACATGCAAAAGAGAGGGGAAGGAGAGGGAAAAACGAAATAGAGAAAGAGATGGAGAAGAAAGGGTTCGATTTCACCTCTAATTTGGCGTTTTTAGCTCCCATGGCCTTCTCCAATGTTGTTCCTTTTGGCGAAAGCAATCTTTCTATGGTTTTGGATTCTTGATATGAAGTGTTTGGTGCCGTTTCCATGGTGGAGATGCTGTCAGATCTCCAAACCAATCACAGAATCGAGGTAAGTAGAACTTGGATTCTTGCTCTACTCTCTTCAATCTTCATAAACATCCCTAAGACCTTGACGAATGATTCTTGCGTGGTGTTTTGATGTCTTGACTAAAAATACAAGGGGGTTCAAGAAGGAAAGGTGTCAAGGAAAAGATAAGATCAAAGACAAGAAGTATCGCTATTCGAAGCTTTAAGGAATTTTGAGAGTTGATTATCAATCTAAGACTTTACCAGGTAGTAATATTAATCCTCATATGCTTTGTATGTCTCTGTATGTATGCTTGACCATGATTGTGTATGCATTTAGTGTTGTTATTTGCCAAACGCTTTGGTACTGGAACCGCTGTGTGTGACTCGCTGTGTGCGACTAGGTTTGTTGTGACCTGCAGTCTGTGCTATGTGCTATAGAGACTGCTTGTTCTAGATTAGGCTTCGTGCCTCGCTGTGTGCGATTTACTAAATGCTGTGGTTTGTATTTTATGGTTTTCTTACGCACCTTGAATATACTTTGTGTATGAGATTAACGGTTACTCTGGGATCCTTCGGGATTCCAGTTTGTATTGCTACCTGAGTATTACAGCTTGTTGGAAGTAACTCCCATGATAAAGTGGTCGATACTAGCACATGAAGGTGTCGGACGGGTTTCAAATCATTCAAGGAAGATTTATAGATATTTTATGTATTTACGTTTGAAATTTGTAACCAAGACTCGTAATATCATACCAGTACACTATGCCCAAAGCGAAGGTATGCTCTGCTGTGTAATTTATCTGATACATGTTGTTAAGTAAATATAATATGAGAACTAAAAGGAATCACACTACCCACCACCCGAAAGAGCGAGGCCGGTAGTGGTGTAACACCGGGGCTAGTGATTGGTTTATATTGGATCGAATGGCTCCTTAAGGATGTCTACTTACTGCTATCTATTGGGAAGATAAGACTGAGTTTGTTGATCACTGTGCTACACATATATGGCCTTTCGCCAGAGGGGTGGGGTGTGTACACAGTGGGACTAAATTCAAGTAATGGAATTGAGTATGGAGCATGTGCACCTGGTGAGTATCCTTCTATTTATATAGGTCACCTAGAGTTTCAGTCCACCGATCGTGCATCTGTTCTCAAGTAATGTGTGCCTCCACGATTTGCCCAGTTCCTTCTCCACTATTTGCATTATCCCAGATTATAGGCACAATCATGGAGTGATTAATGTGTTACCTGATTGAGGAGGATCTTGTCATAAAGTACCCTTACTGGGCCTTGCCCTTGTTGGGCCTATTATACAGGTCCATAACAATAAGAATTATATTTTTCTTATTCAATATTAAGATTAATATTATTAGATAATAGAATTATACTTGAATTAGATATTTAAATGATATCACATAATGTATAGTATTATAATATTGAGATAACATATTAGATGTTGTAAGATATTGCGATTGGATTTGAATTAGATATTTTATTTGGATTTAGATATTTAAGGATTTAAATTAAATATTTAAATGATATCACATCATGTATGGTATTATAATCTATCACCTTTTTTTCCAACAAACAAGATTACAAAACAACCGACACTTTGTTTTTTTAAGCAAAAAAGGAAAAAAGTGTTATGGTGACCGGCTTGACTTGATTTCCATATATCTTAAAAATGCTATGGTCATGGAAAACAAAACAGTGTTACTTAACATAATTAATTAGAAAATTTAAAATGAAGGACCTAGAGGAAAAAATATTTATTGAAAGGACCATAAAAATTAAAATTATTTAGAAGGACAAAATACAAAAATATAAAAATTAAAATGCTAAAATGCCCATAACAAAATCTTTTGCATTTCCACCTACATTCTATTTTTAAAACTAAGACAAAATTCTAAAATTTACTGAATTAAGCAAAATCTTTTCGATTTTCATTTTTGAAAACTTGTATAGATATCTATAGGAAAAAATTACACATTCTTTGATTTTGTAAAAATTATAATTTTTAAAAATCAACAAAAATTTAAATTTAAAATAAAAAATATAATTTTAACAAAATTCAAGGTCTTTTATAATTTTCATCATTGTTAATTAAATAACACATTAATTGCATGAATTTGAAACTTGTGAAAAAAGATATGATAATGATGGGCGGCTTTAATTTTGATTTCAGTTATTTTTAAATTCAGAATATAAGAGATAATTGAAGAAGTTTAGTTAGGAGTAACTTAGTAATTTAAAATTCATAGTATTATGATGTTTGGTCTTTCATGGTCCTTTATATATGATTTTTTTTAGATCATTTATTTTAATTTTCCCTAATTAAATAAGTAAATCGGAATTTAATAGTGTTACTACCAGTATTATAGAATACATAGATAAATGAGTTTGATCTATCAATTAAAATATTGATAGATCAAACTCCATATAAGAGTGTGATTGTGTGAATGTACGAATGTTAAAACTTAAAATCCATATAATTTTGATTGCAATCCAATACATCAATCAATATCAAAGTAGCAGTAAGTGAAATTAAAAATCACAAGAGTTTATCATCAAAATGAAATTCCTCATTAAAAGATATGGGAGATTATTTTCATTCTGAAATTTCCATTATTTCTACGAGCATGAGATGCCATTTGTACCCAAATATGATAATTTGAAACCTAATTCAAATAGAGCATTATAAAAATAAAAATAAAAATAAAAAGCTCTAGAGAAAAATCGCACCCATGAAGCAAAAATTGATTGATCATGCAAGAAAAACATATTGATTGTGAAATTAATCAGTAGAGTCTAATAAATAAAATCTCTATTTATCGCTATTTTTCTTCTTCAATCCCAAAGCATCTCTTATATTCTTTATCATCCTCCTGAAAATCCCTTTCGGCTTTTTTGACGGTTGCACAACCAGTCTTTCGCCGCTGGGCGGAACATGGGCCTCTATCCGTCGGAATTCAATAACAAGATGAGCATACACTCTTTCCATATCCCTCTGAAATCTGCGCGGGATTTTAAAACGTGGCGGAGCCGCCCCGTCACACCCGTGAAACCCGAGCATCACGCGCCCGTTTGCGTACGCGTCACACGCCGCCAGAATCGCATTTGCTCGCTGGCGAAAATGGTGCGTAATCAAGGGTTCGAACTTGCTTGGAGGATTCCGAATCAAGTGAACTGTAGTCATACAGGTGTGCAAGAAAAAATTCTGACTGAAAGAGTCCGACAATCTTTTCCAATTCACGAAGTTATAAGGGATGTTGAAGTAGGGTTCTTCGTTGAGGACGAGGCTTTGAATCGATAGCAGAACCTGCAATAATGTCGACATTTCCGGGTTCCAACGCTCACTCCTGCTACCATAAAATGTATTGAGGAGACTCAGGCAGACCGCGCCGTTCCTTTTGAGATTCGGGTTGACGCAGTACCCGCGTGAGAGGTAATGAACCTTGGGAGGCTCATTAGGGTAACTGGGAGGGAGGCCGATGTCGAAGAAGAAAAGGGCGTCGTGGTAGGGCGTCCCGGCGATGCCGATGATGGCAGCACGGAGTAAGTCGGAACGGGTCTCGGAGACCCGAACGAAAATGGATTCGGGTAGGTTCTCTTGGAGGATCCGCCATTCCTTGCTGATGGCCTTGAGGAAGCGTTTCTCCATCCGAGGAAGCGGATCAGGACCCAGAAAGTGATGATCTGACATATCCAAAACAACGTCGAATTGTGGGAAGGTGAGCTCACTGTTATCCTTTTCCGGCGTCATGGCTCTGGGGAAGTTGGGAGAAACACTAAAGCCTAAATGAAAAACTTAATACTTATAAGCGAAACAGAATGTGATTTGTTGCATGGATGCTAAGGATCGGAACGACTATATTCTGTTGAGATCAAGATATCAAAATGTCATTAAAAAAATCTATCACTGTTATTTTGATCATTAGAAAGTGCTATACGCATCAATATAAAATATAAAATTTATAATAAATTACTATGATAGAAGACCCTAACTTTCTCATTTAGTTCTATATATATATTTGGAGCTATTAATATGCAAATCTCGTTAAATTCAGGTCATTTTTTAATTAATCTGTATTTTAATTTGCTTCTTTTATTAGGCTCTTATATATAGTTATTTAAATTAAAAATAAAAAATATATAATTTTTACATAACTCAAGGTCTTTTATAATTTCTTATATATGTTATACCAAGAAAGTTTATCCGATTTATTTTGATATTTAGAAGAAAACTTCTTGTTAATAAAATTCATTTAATGTTAATAAAATTTAAAAAAAATAATTTTCTATGTCTAAATAATTAAATGATATATTGATTAAATGAATATGAAAATTGGTTAAAAACATTAAAAATATATGATTTTCATCATTGTTAATTAAATAACACATTAATTGCATGGATTTGAAACTTGGTGAAAAAGATATGATAATGATGGGCGGCTTTAATTTTGACTTTAGTTATTTTTAAATTAAGAATATAAGAGATAATTGAAGAAGTTTAGGAGTAACTTAGTAATTTAAAATTCATAGTATGATGTTTGGTTATTCAAAGTAATTACAATTTTTATGGTCCTTTATAATAAATATGATTCTTTTAGGTCCTTTATTTTAATTTTCCCTAATTAAATAAGTAAATCGGAATTTAATAGTGTTACTACCAGTATTATAGAATATATAGATAAATGAGTTTGATCTATCAATTAAAATGAATGCTATTATTTCATTTGTAGAATGAAATCAATATAGAATATTGGAATCTGGAGCAACAAAGTTGATAAAAAGAGCAACAAAGAATAATGGAAATCCCCCCCCCCCCCCAAAAAAAAAAAGAACATATATAAGTGTGAATGTAGAACGTTAAGATTTAAAATCCATACAATTTTGATTGCAATCCAATACATCAATCAATATCAAAGTAGCACTAAGTGAAATTAAAAATCACAAGAGTTGATCATCAAAACGAAATTCCTCATTAAAAGATATGGGAGATTATTTTCATTTTGAAATTTCCATTATTTCTACGAGCAGGAGATGCCATTTGGGTAATTTGAAACCTAATTGAAATAGAGCATTATAAAAGTAAAAATAAATAAATAATTAATTAATTTTAAAAATAAAAAATAAATAAATAAATAAATAAATAAGAAAAACCTAGAGAAAAATCGCACCATGAAGCAAAAATTGATTGGTCATAGCAAGAAAAACAGATTGATTGTGAAATAAATCAGTAGAGTCTAATAAATAAAATCCCTATTCATCGCTGTTTTTCTTCTTCAATCCCAAAGCATCTCATATTCTTAATCATCCTCCTGAAAATCCCTTTTGGCTTTTCTGTCGGTATCACAACCAGTCTTTCGCCACCGGGCGGCACACTGGCTTCTATCCGTCGGAATTCAGAAACAAGATCAGCATACACTCTTTCCATATTCGTCTGAAAGCTGCACCGGATTTTAAAACGTGGCGGAGCCGCCCCGTCACACCTGTGAAACCCGACCATCATGCGCCCGTTCGCGTACGCGTCACACGCCGCCAGAATCGCATTTGCTCGCTGGCGAAAATGGTGCGTAATCAAGGGTTCGAACTTGCTTGGAGGATTCCGAATCAAGTGAACTGTAGTCATACAGGTGAGCAAGAACACGTGCTGTAATACTCCGACAATTTTTATTATTCACGAAGATAAAAGAGTCGTTGAAGTAGGGTTTTTCGTTGAGGACGAGGCTTTGAATCGATAGCAGAACCTGCAATAATGTCGACATTTGCGGGTTCCAATGCTCGCTCCTTCTACCATAAAATGTATTGAGGAGGCTCAGGCAGACCGCGCCGTTGATTTTGAGATTCGGGTTGACCCCGTACCCGTGTGAGAGGTAATGAACCTTGGGAGGCTCATTAGGGTAACTGGGAGGGAGGCCGATGTCGAAGAAGAAAAGGGCGTCGTGGTAGGGCGTCCCGGCGACGCCGATGATCGCAGCACGGAGCAAGTCGGAACGAGTCTCGGAGACCCGAACGAAAATGGATTCGGGTAGGTTCTCTTGGAGGATCCGCCATTCCTTGCTGATGGCCCTGAGGAAGCGTTTCTCCATCCGAGGAAGCGGATCACGACCCAGAAAGTGATGATCTGACATATCCAAAACGACGTCGAATTGCGGGAAGTGAGCAAGGTGAGCTCACTGTTATCCCTTTCCGGCGTCATGGCTCTGGGGAAGTTGGGAGAAACACTGAAGCCTAAATGAAAAACTTAATACTTATAAGCGAAACAGAATGTGATTTGTTGCATGGATGCTAAGGATCGGAACTGTAACGCCTCATTTTCAATACCAAAATCTTGGCCAAAATATTAGTAACACCTCCAAATATAGGATATTCAACACTCAAAAACATATTTACAATATGGCCAAGGTAAAAATCCATTTATACAGAGCCAAAATAAATCCAATAAATAAGAGTTATTTTAAAATGCGGAAGTCTGTTAGGTTCATGGCAAATAAAATAACACAACATAAACTAAAGGAGTACAGAAGAGCCTACAAAGCTCACTCCATGGGTGCATTCCCTTGATCTCTACTAAGTTATTCACCTGAAAAATGATAATATGGGGTGAGATTACACATCTCAGTAACTACTGAATATTTCCACCGCATACAAGTAAATAATGTATGACAAAAAGGCATAAACTTATTTCATAAATATAAATATATACCATACTTTCTCTTACAAAGATTATTTGTAAAAGTAGTTATCAATACAATAATAAAATATGACTTTATATATATAAATATATTTTTCAGAAGTTCTCATCATATGTCTTTACAAATCATTCATCAGTCCATCAAATCCTTGATCTGTTCAGAAATGCATTATGCAGTATGCAGCCTCCCTTATACCACCTCCATCCGTATACCGCTGACTGGAGCCATAGGCTAACACATAGTCCAATAGAAACTTATTCATTTGACTGAATTGTTCCAAGCTCACCAAATCTTAAGATACACCCGGCCAAAGGTATAGAGCTTAAATCTGGACTATGGCTCCCCTCCTTTAAAATAACTAAGGAGGTGTCACATGTCCCACAACTCCAATGAAATCCCGGCCAGAGGAAAACATGGAAGATGGGGCCCTGAAACAAGTACCATCCACTGTGCACCGAGTGGTGGAATAAATCATTCTTATCATTCAAATCCCTCCTTACTCCACCCATCATAATACAACCGCCATGATGAATATGTTCACTCAAAATAATGCATTATTATACCATAAAGTTTTATACATCAATATGTGTATTTATGAATAGTAAATACTATGCGTATCTGTGAATAGTAAAATACTATGTGTATATGTGAATAGTAAAATACGGTATATATACATGAATAATACATACGGTATGTATACGTGAATAGTAAATACGGTATGTATACGTGAATAGTATTATGAATAGTAAATACAGTATACGTGAATAGTAAATGTGAATAGTAAAATGAATAGTAAATACGGTATACGTGAATAGTAAAATGAATAGTAAATACGGTATACGTGAATAGTAACGTACGTATAAATAGTACCTCTGCAGATTTGGAAATCAAAGTTCCCACACCAGATCTTAAAACCATAAATATTTTCTAAATATTCTTGCCAAAATAGTAAACAAACAAATTTATAATCATACATAATTCACAAGTATAAGGAAGAATATTCAGAGTTACCTGTTACTTGCTAATACCCGAATCACCAACCAGCTATTATAACTCTCAAGCTAATATCTCTACTCTCTCTCTCTCTCTCTCTACCTCTCTCTATGGCTCTTAGAAGTTGTGAAGAATGAAATGAAATGGAAGGTCTATTTATAGTTGGAAAATGGGTCTTTAAGTGTAATTTTCGTCTCTGGGTCGTTTTACGTAATTTTCCCAAAAATTTAAAAAGAAATGCCCCGTGACTACTCAGCCGCCCCGTGATGATTCTTTTAAAAATTTTTAATAATATTTTAATATTTTAAATAATATAATATTATAAATCAAATAGTAAATTACTATTACGTGGGTCCCGCGTGAAATATTTTCAAAACTCACGAGAGTTTCTGTCGGGAGGAAGAATTATTTTGGTCGTGGGTCCCGCATGAATAGTAAATACGTATTTAGGAATAGTAAATACCGTATTTTTAAATAGTAAATACGTATTTGTGAATAGTGAACACTATTCATATTTCACAAATTTCAAGTATTAAATACGTATTTGCGAATAACATATATATATATATATATATATATATTTTAAAATACGTATTTGTATATAGTAAAAACGTATACGTGAATAGTAAATACTATTCACGGGGCCCACAAAATACTGATTTCAAATTTATTACTTTCCAAAAATAGAGCCTACTAGTCTTCCCAAGATAGGTTTATGTTCAAGATATTAGATTCAAAATTCAGGATGTTACATTTCTCCCCTCCTAAAAGAAAATTTTGTCCTCAAAATTTCGCTATAATAAGAATTCTAACCTATTTAAATAAATGAGGATAGGTTTGTCGCATGCTCTCCTCCGTTTCCCAAGTAGCATCTCCGGGAGCCATTCCTTTACACACAACCTTTACAAGCTAATAGCCTTGTTCCTCAATTGCTTATCCCCCGCATCAACAATCCGCTCCGACTCAGCTTTATATATCATATTATCCCTAAGTCCTATCTCTTCCCCAAACATGCTCACCAAGCACACAACACAATTTTCGTTCATCCTGTACCCAAAGTAATATTCAGACAGGATCCACTAGTTCCTTATTTGAGCGCTTGGTTACACTGGCCTCACAGGCCAGTTCATTCTTCCTTTCTGCTTATTTCATTGTATTACCACGACACTGGATATTCAGATCTTACAGCTTAAGAAGTTACCCTCAGGCCATAATAACCACAACATGATATAATCTGATTATTCTGCCAACCTTAAGATAAACTTTAGACATACAGGTCTAATGTTACCATGATAGGCAACAAACACAATACTAGGCACATAAGTCTTATAGCCTAGAGATACCACCATATGCAAACTAGCTCAACGGGTCTTACCGCTTCAAGCCTCTGCTCGTCTATCCTATACCCGTGCTTCCTCAATTCAAGTTTAAGAAAACACTTACTTACTAAATCTAGCTTTCACCAATGGCAAGTAATTCAAAAACAAGTACATTTGGCAAGATTCCGCAAACTAAGTATATCCACAACAGTTTCCAACCTCTTCTAGCTTGTACACCTTCCACCACAATCATAATGTAAAAGTCAATTCTTGTTCTGATTTCGCAAGGATTCATTCCATGAGACATCATAGTTTATAAATGTCGATTACAAACTGGTCTTAAATCCTGTTGTAAATATTGCGTAAAAATTTCCAAACACAGCAAGTGCATTGGTAAGTTCAAAATTCAAATACTCAGGGACCTAGCAACTATTTTAAATAGTCACCAACTCCGAATACATTCCAGGTTCCAACTTATTCTACTCAACTCATCCATGAAACACTCAATTCATTATTTCTAAAGAAAGATTCTATTATCAAGATCATTTCCTATGCTAGTTAAACAGTTGGCAATCTCTGAACACCTTATACATGTTGGTATCACATTTTGTTCCCTATTTCTCTCAAATCAATTAATACCATATTCTAATATCTCAATTTATTCAATCAATTCAGTCTCCTAAAGAATCAATACAACTGTTAAGTTGAACTGTTATATTACATTTCTACTAGTGGCAACCCTCTAGATCCCCTACCAACTTTCAGATTCATCATCCTATTTCTAAAACCCCGATTATTCATACTAGATTCATCATACTCCATAGCTTATATCATTTAAGAACTATCCTCAAACTTTGCCCAAAAATGATAATTGTCAAATTACAAATCAACTCTTAGAACTTCAATATCAGCAAGACAGAGATATCATGTGTCCTCAATAATATCCATAGAACATTCATGTTTTCACAATTCCTAGACTAAGATTTAAAACATTCAAATATTATTCTCACAACCTCAGCATTGTTCACATGATTCGAATTCAATCCTTAGTATCTCAAAGACATATACTAAATATCATCTGTTCCTCTCATAGTTATCTATTAATCACACCCAAATAACATACTAATATTATAACATAAATCACCGGATTTCATACTTTCATAATTAGACATACTATCTTAACTCAGATTGAATTCAAGTCTATTCTCAAATATTCCCAGACATCAATAGTCAAGTTTACAATTTGATTCTTATAACCTCAACATCAACTGATAATTCGTGTTGCCCCAAAAATACCCATTATACATACTAAGATCATGATTCACAATTCCTAATCTAATTCTTGGATTATATGAAGACTATCTACAACCTCAGCAGTATTCACAAGGTTCTAATTCTACCTCAACCTGCAATATCACAAAGGCTCATTTCGTTCTTAAGTTCTATTTCAGCTTAGATTAAATTAAAGCCTATCCTCAATATTTACTATATTCATTCTAACATCTTTCTGGCATTCCTAAGGATCACCATTTCATACCTTTCCATCGATCTTCCAATATGTTTATCCAAAAACCTTAGTCTTTGAATTATCTGTGACAAATTCATAGAGTTCTTCGGATACTCAGAGAGTGAAGAATGCTCTCGGGTTAATTGGCACAACTCATCATCATTTCAAATCTTCGGATTCTCTCCGGTTCATCTAATATTATTAGGAAGTCACCCTTCCCAAGATTACTATCACCTTAGCACGCTTACGCTTAAAATCCTATTTTTAAATGTCAATTCCGACATCTTGAGTCAGCTGCACATCCAAGACAGATTTCTTAGATAAATGCGCGTATAAACGTCCAAACTTAATTTCTTGAAAACACAGCTAGCAATAAATGCCATAGCGATTTCTGTCTGCAAAGGTCTAGGAAACTGCGACCCCTAACGGTGGCTAGGGTGCACTAGGGTGCGGTGCCATAAAATTTCCGCATAACAACAAAGTCTGCATAATTATAAGCCAGCGACAGATGAGAATCCAATGCTGCTTAACAAAATCTAGACGTTACTAGCCCAGCTATAAACCGAGTAAAGCATGAGTAATTGTTTCACATTCTCTCAGGCTTCACATCCTCTCAAGCTTCACATCAACATACATATTTCCTCTCCGATCGTAACTTTCCCTATATTCTTCCATATTATCTTTATACATGGCCGGTTCAAGCAACTTCATTCCAGTTTCCGATTCATACAACCCTTTCTTTCTTGAAACTTTACTTCATGACTATCAGACTAACATGTTGTCTGACTTGTCAAACAATGCATCATACCCTTATTCTTCTTTACTTCCCCAAAATCCCGTAAGTACGAATGTTCATTCATCTGCCTCAACGATTAACATTCCTACTCCTCCTCCAAGGATACAAGATTCTATTTTTACAACTACTAACAGAAAGGAATCTGAAGCAGGTCCATCAAGGCGACCTGTCCAAAGATGTCGTAATATGGCAGATCTTATGGAGTCCACGGTACCTTCTCAACCAAGGAATCCTGGTTCTAGCTTGACGGAGACTACTAATCCATTCTCATGTGGTTGCTGCCATGTTCTACGAGAGATCATTCATACCAATGGACTTCAATACCATAAACTTGAAGTTCATGGGAGGATTGGTATGATATGCCACGCTGTCTTTCACCAGGACGTACAAGGAGGTTCTTCCAATCCTCAAGTATTTGACTTTGGTAAGAAAAATTTAGAAGATGTCAAACATTTTCTAGAAAATTATTGTTTGAATCAAAATTCTTTAGGGTATGTCCTGGTGTCAGATCCCCTATCAGCCTACTATGAGGCCCTCTGTGTTGGTTTGGAATGGACTAAAAATCAAAATGAACTCCCTAATAGTTCATTTCCAACCAATACAGAAAATATATCCAATAAAGGAAAAGAGCTCATGGTTGTAAATAATAATCCTTCAGTCCCCATACCTAGTAATCCATACCGATCAAGAGCTGAACAAAATATTAGAGCTGCATCAATGTCAATAGATGATCTTAGAGACTTCTTCCATTTACCTCAACAAGAAGCGGCTCAACAAGTTCGTCTATGCAAAAATGTTCTAATGAAAATATGCCATAGGGGAGGAGTAAAGCATTGGCCTTATGTAAAAATTCGAAGCACTATGAAGCAAATAGCTAGATTGAGAAGAACAATGTCTCCTGATGGTCCTCTCTCAAGAGCAGCCGCTCAGGAAGAAATTAATAGACTTAAACTTGAGATAGTCGAAGCTTGCGGTGGGATTGTACCAACTGTTGTTCTTGATGCTTGAATTAATATAGTCTACTCTTCTTAGCCTTCTTGCTAATGTTTGTAATCTCTATTCTAGGATTCATAAGGATTTTCGAGTTTTCCTGCCAAACTCAACTTTATCTTATTAAATTCAAACTTAAGCCAGTTATTTTGTATAGTCAAGACTATGCCCGTATTCTGTTATGGTATTGTCATCTGTTACTCATATAAATTAGCTAGGTAAGTGTAAATCTAGCGAAAATCTCTTCATACTTTTTACAACGGCAACTACTTGAATAACCATCAAATAGGGGCTTAGTCTTTCAATCACTTTCCTAGACACCAATAAAAATATTCATCCCCTAGAAAGTAATTTTGGGCCTACAGAATCCAATATTCAATAAATTTTCTACTTACCATCTTCCGCTACGCGGCTCTGAAATTTAATCTCAATCACATCCTCAAATCATAAATCCTCATTATCAATCACTTGAATATTTTGATTAACCCATTCTTCTCCTATCATGAATGTCACAAGAAAATTGGTAAAAAGAATCCAAAGCTATAAAGGAAAATGCACATGTTATGATATTTAATTTGCCATGACCTCAAAATTTTTATTTAGAAAACTGATAGGAAATTTACAGATTGGCCAGAACCTTTGCTCTGATACCAAAAATGTAACGCCTCATTTTCAATACCAAAATCTTGGCCAAAATATTAGTAACACCTCCAAATATAGGATATTCAACACTCAAAAACATATTTACAATATGGCCAAGGTAAAAATCCATTTATACAGAGCCAAAATAAATCCAATAAATAAGAGTTATTTTAAAATGCGGAAGTCTGTTAGGTTCATGGCAAATAAAATAACACAACATAAACTAAAGGAGTACAGAAGAGCCTACAAAGCTCACTCCATGGGTGCATTCCCTTGATCTCTACTAAGTTATTCACCTGAAAAATGATAATATGGGGTGAGATTACACATCTCAGTAACTACTGAATATTTCCACCGCATACAAGTAAATAATGTATGACAAAAAGGCATAAACTTATTTCATAAATATAAATATATACCATACTTTCTCTTACAAAGATTATTTGTAAAAGTAGTTATCAATACAATAATAAAATATGACTTTACATATATAAATATATTTTTCAGAAGTTCTCATCATATGTCTTTACAAATCATTCATCAGTCCATCAAATCCTTGATCTGTTCAGAAATGCATTATGCAGTATGCAGCCTCCCTTATACCACCTCCATCCGTATACCGCTGACTGGAGCCATAGGCTAACACATAGTCCAATAGAAACTTATTCATTTGACTGAATTGTTCCAAGCTCACCAAATCTTAAGATACACCCGGCCAAAGGTATAGAGCTTAAATCTGGACTATGGCTCCCCTCCTTTAAAATAACTAAGGAGGTGTCACATGTCCCACAACTCCAATGAAATCCCGGCCAGAGGAAAACATGGAAGATGGGGCCCTGAAACAAGTACCATCCACTGTGCACCGAGTGGTGGAATAAATCATTCTTATCATTCAAATCCCTCCTTACTCCACCCATCATAATACAACCGCCATGATGAATATGTTCACTCAAAATAATGCATTATTATACCATAAAGTTTTATACATCAATATGTGTATTTATGAATAGTAAATACTATGCGTATCTGTGAATAGTAAAATACTATGTGTATATGTGAATAGTAAAATACGGTATATATACATGAATAATACATACGGTATGTATACGTGAATAGTAAATACGGTATGTATACGTGAATAGTATTATGAATAGTAAATACAGTATACGTGAATAGTAAATGTGAATAGTAAAATGAATAGTAAATACGGTATACGTGAATAGTAAAATGAATAGTAAATACGGTATACGTGAATAGTAACGTACGTATAAATAGTACCTCTGCAGATTTGGAAATCAAAGTTCCCACACCAGATCTTAAAACCATAAATATTTTCTAAATATTCTTGCCAAAATAGTAAACAAACAAATTTATAATCATACATAATTCACAAGTATAAGGAAGAATATTCAGAGTTACCTGTTACTTGCTAATACCCGAATCACCAACCAGCTATTATAACTCTCAAGCTAATATCTCTACTCTCTCTCTCTCTCTCTCTACCTCTCTCTATGGCTCTTAGAAGTTGTGAAGAATGAAATGAAATGGAAGGTCTATTTATAGTTGGAAAATGGGTCTTTAAGTGTAATTTTCGTCTCTGGGTCGTTTTACGTAATTTTCCCAAAAATTTAAAAAGAAATGCCCCGTGACTACTCAGCCGCCCCGTGATGATTCTTTTAAAAATTTTTAATAATATTTTAATATTTTAAATAATATAATATTATAAATCAAATAGTAAATTACTATTACGTGGGTCCCGCGTGAAATATTTTCAAAACTCACGAGAGTTTCTGTCGGGAGGAAGAATTATTTTGGTCGTGGGTCCCGCATGAATAGTAAATACGTATTTAGGAATAGTAAATACCGTATTTTTAAATAGTAAATACGTATTTGTGAATAGTGAACACTATTCATATTTCACAAATTTCAAGTATTAAATACGTATTTGCGAATAACATATATATATATATATATATATATTTTAAAATACGTATTTGTATATAGTAAAAACGTATACGTGAATAGTAAATACTATTCACGGGGCCCACAAAATACTGATTTCAAATTTATTACTTTCCAAAAATAGAGCCTACTAGTCTTCCCAAGATAGGTTTATGTTCAAGATATTAGATTCAAAATTCAGGATGTTACAGGAACAACTGTAATTCTGTTATTTTGATCATTAGAAGGTGCTACGCATCAATATAAAATGTAAAATTTATAATAAATTACTATGATAGAAGACCCTACTAACTTTCTCATTTAGTTCTATATATATATATATATATATTTGGAGATATTAATATGCAAATCTCGTATTTTGCTTCTTTTATTAGGCTCTTATATATAGTTATTTAATTATCGGTATTGTTTGCTGGCAATTAAGTAATTTCCAATTAAAAGAAAAAGATTAATAGTAATTTCCAAAAGTACGAATTGATGGGGCAAAAGGCAGATGATATGTTTGAGTTTTTTAAAAAAATTTAGTACGCGGGTGGTGTTTGGGACACAAGTTCAGCTTCTTTTTTTTTTTTTTTTCTTTTTGAGTGTTTGAGATTTTTTTCCCCAATTGGGGTTTTTTCAAAAAAACAAAAACAAAACTTAAGCAATAAGCCAAATTTTCTTGTATTTGGTTTTTCTACCATGGAAAGAAAAAAACAGTTTATGAAAAAAAGATGTTGGGTCCCACATTTTTTAACTAAATACTATTATATATAGTCCTTATTATAAATCCTTATAGATGCAATTTTTAGTCCTAAGTATAAAACTTAATACTGTACTTATAAGTGAAACAGAATGTGATTTGTTGCATGGATGCTAATAAGGATCGGAACAACTATAATTCTGTTGAGATCAAGATATCAAAATGTCATTAAAAAAATCCATCACTGTTATTTTGATCATTAGAAAGTGCTACGCATCAATATAAAATGTAAAATTTATAATAAATTACTACTCCCTCCGGTCCTAATTATAAGAGCAAATTTTGGAGTTGGTTTTGGTCCTAATTATTAGAGCAAGTTTTAATTTTTGTCAATTTTTTCTTATAATACCCCTATTTATACTTTCTCAATAATAATTAAAGATAATAATAATTTAATAATATACCTATATATTTTATAATGTAAATAATGTTTGCAACTCATTAATGTCATATACACCTAAATTATACTTTTTTATATAAAATAATTTTGAGCAATTTTTGTCATATTTTTCCTATATCACCCCTACTAATACTTCTTCCACAATAATTAATTTAACAACACGCTTATATTCTATCAAGTGAAATATTCTACTTTATTTTTTATTATCACATAAATGTCATTGGATTTGACGATTTGACATTTAATACTAGCAGTTATAATCTCTAAACTTGTTTATTGCTTTTTCTGTGATAGAATAAGAAGTTTATTCCGTGATATCATCATATGATTTTTTTATAACAAAAAAATAATTATATTCTTAAATCAATTATATGATTTTTTCGATTCTTCCTCTTGGATTAAAATTACAACTAAAAAGTAGGAAGTTAAACTGTGGAAGGATATAAATTGGTCTCTAAATAAATTATATTTTTAATTATTTTGATAAGCAGCTTCAAAGGAGAATAGATTCTTAGTTGTATACATAGTATGATTTATTTTTATTCCATAATTCTACTATCGGAGTGTGGTTTAAGAAAATAAACTTATATTTGTATTATTTAGTTCTATCTTTGAGAGATGTATTTGTATTAAATAAACTTGGTTAAGGGTATTTTAGGAAAATACACATAATTAACTAATTTAACTTCCTTCCTTACTTCCTCCAAATTCTGGTAAATAGCTCCTATAAGAACCGGAGAGAGTATGATAGAAGACCCTAACTTTCTCATTTAGTTCTATATATATATTTGGAGATATTAATATGCAAATCTCGTTAAATTCAGGTCATTTTTTAATCATTTTTTATCTAAACTTATTTTTCAAAATAATCAACAAAAAAAAATTTAGTTTTAGAAAAGTCACTTACCATCAATCCAAAGATAAATCACATCATACAATATAATTTTTAATCAATCTTAATTTTGCAAAGTTATATTGCAAAAAAAATCACTTTTACCACCGTTATTTCAAACACACTAAATTGGTCAAGTCAATTGTTCATGAATTTCAATTTCAAACTGCGAAATAGTTAAATAATTAACTTTATGCTCCTCTAATTCAATTCATAAGTCACTTTTAACATATTTCAATGAGCTCAATGCCATGCCAAACTGTAGACTCAAAAATGAGTTATCCAAGGGGATGAATTAAAGGGATATTTTATTGAAGTAATGTATAAGAATATTGAACCCGCAACCAAAATAAGACATGTGAAATATAATGGCTTCTTTCGTTTTATGGGCCAATTAAAATTTAAAATCCATACAATTTTATTAATGAAACTTGTAAGCTAATTTATTGATCCGATGATCCGACGATAATTTGTTTATCATTCACCCACCCATCTTGCCTCAATATTTTAACCCAAAGCCTAGATTTGAATGAGGAAGTCTCCTTCCTTCTCCATATAAGTTGGCCATGGACCTTTTTTGAACCCTCTCGGCTTGTCACACCTAGCTAATAGAATGCTTTGTTCTGGCTCTGCATTACACGTTTCTACTCTCTCCTTTGATCATCTAGATCTTGCTTCTATGCATACACTTTTGTTAGTTCTTGTGTTTTGATGATTATAATTTCCAAGTTGAGAAATTAAATAAGCAAAGAACATTGCAAAGAATTTGATAATCTGATTTTCAGAATGTTGCTCGAGCAAAGGATTAAGATTGCTCGAGCAACATCATGTGCAAAGTATATCAGATGTGATCTGATAGAACTTTGCTCGAGTAGATCATATGGTTTTGCTCGAGCAACATCGAGCTAGGCAAAAACAAAGCAAAAGTAGAAGGCATACTCGAGCAGAAGGAAAAAGCATGCTCAAGCACTTTGGGTTGCTCGAGCAACATCGAGCAACCTGTGTGCTTTGTTCTACTGAAGTCTTTACTCGAGCATAAAAAATGTATTGCTCGAACAGCATGCTCGAGCAAACACAAAATGCTGCTCGAGCAAGGTCGAGCAGCAAGCGCTTTTCTCTGATTTGAAAAGGTTGCCCGAGCATGGTTTACATCATGCTCGAGCAAGCATTAAAACATGCTCGAGCATCAATGAGCATCAAGTCTTTACTACTAAGTTTTTGAAGGCTTGCTCGAGTACACTTTAGAAGCATGCTCGAGCAACAACGAAGTTGAGGAGATTTGAACAGATTTAAAAGGACCTTGCCCGAGCATGATATACTCATGCTCGAGCAAGGAAATTTTCCTGCTCGAGCACCAGCGAGCAAATGCATTTTGTTCAGCCTTTCAAAGAAGCTCGAGCAAGCATGAATCTTTGCTCGAGCAACATCACTCTATTTTTCAAATCACCGTATACGAAATTCTTGAATCATTGAATGGATCAATATCCTACTTGATTATTTCTAATTATGATTATCAAATACTATTAACCAATTTGTTCATGAGTTTCAGATCATTCAGACATAAATTAACGGTGAATTTGAATTAACCAATCTGGACTGTCAGATGCATTAAATGCAACTACCTAAATCGTCATATTCTCGGAGATCGATATACTAAGCAAAGTAAAGCCATCTCTGATAATCTTCGACTTCGCATTTAATGCCATCTCACAATGGATACAGTAGAAAGAATGAAAGAGAATGTTCGGTCTGAACATTCCACCAAGACGGCGAAATCTTCAACAAATGTATCATCTGTCTAACGGACATATTGAGAAGACTCTGTTGGAAATTATGCCCTAGGGGCAATTCATTGTACTTTGGATATTTAAGTTATTTAAAGTATTCTCTTTTATTATTTTCGTTTGCATGTTCGTATTGATAACTGCATCCCTGGATAATCTTATAGATTATCCTAAATGTCCCTGGTCGGTCATCTACACGGGAGTGAAGATGAAATAAGACCAGTATGACTTTGATGAGGTATGGAGATACGAATCAAAGTCATGGGCACTTGTAAGAGTACAAGGTGCTGGACCGACCCACTATGAGAAAGCTGCATGGATTAAGTCATAAGCTTATCTCATGTATAACCGCGTCACGACGCCCTATGACCTGAGACCATCATAGATTCCTACATGATGAGTCACTGGTCTTTGACCTAGTCAAAAGTCACCTTTGACCGGGTGATGATAAAGGCTCGAATCGGGATCAGTGGTTTTCATGCGGAGGAATGTGAGTGGTCAAGATGACATTTGTCCCTCACATATGTAGAGAGATAATGCTGGGCCCCTCGATGAGTGAGTCTAAGAAATGTATGGCCATACTGTGATGGAAAAGAGTTTCCATTTCACTTATTAGACTACTCGAGAATCGAGAAAGTAATGGTCAAGAAAAGGAAGTTGACATCATCCATGCCTCATCCTTGACCAAATTATCGCGTGACAAAAGGGACGTGACATGGTTGTACGATAGGTAGTATCGTGTCATCGATCCCCATGTGAATTGGGTAGTCGCAATGTCTTGCTAGAGGCCGCTTGCGACTTGTGGGCTGATACAGTGTTGGCCCACTGCCAATCTCATATGGGCCTGCAGGGTCGTACACAAGAATAATCCAACACGGGTAAAAGTGTCCAGATTCATTGAATCCCAGATTAGTCTGAGATTAAATGAATGCTAAATTTGATCTAGGATTTATATATATATATATATAAATTCGAAATTAATATATATATTATAAATGAAGATTATAATATTATATATGATATTTGTTTAGTATTTAATTTATTTGATAAATTAAATATCTGAAACAAATAGAGATATTGTATCTCATTTAATTTCGAATAAGGATATCGTATATCTGTTTAATATTAAATTGAGATATAGTATCTCAGATTTAATTAAATAGATAGATATCATATCTCGGATTTAATTTATATTGATAAATTAAATCAAAAGGCTTTAAATTTAGATTTGATCTAAATTCAAGATTCAGATTTCAAATCTGTCTTTTAATATATTTGATTACATTTATGAGATGGATCTGATTAATATATTGACCAGATTCGAAATTCCGAATTTCCAAAATTAATCAGGATTAGTTTTGGTTATATAATACGCCTATCAGGTTTTAGAAAAACTTACGGACTTTTCAGTCGAGCGTATTAGAAAGCCGTGAGAACCCTAGAGCAACTTGAGAGAGAGACGCACAAGAAGCGCTAGCACGCTGCCGCAACCGTGTTCGAGGATTGTTCGTGTGGATACCAGTAGAGGAAGCCGATCCTAGAGTCGACTTCTGTTGATCGAGAAGGTAGTCCACCTGATCAAAGAGAACGAGACACGGACGTGTTGATCGAGAAGGTAGCCCACCTGATCAAAGAGAACGTGACGCGGACGTGTTTAATATAAGGTATGATTCGGTTCCCAAACCTTGATTTAAACGTCGTTGAGTGATCCTCAAGAAGGATTCGTAAGAAATTTTAATTCGCTGCGTGTACGAATCCCTTCAGACTCAACGGCTACTTCTTGTGCTTCAACAATGGTCATTAATGGAATCAACTATAAATAGCCGAAGCATTCAATTTTCCCACTACCGAAACGCTGTGCAATCAATTTGATATTAATTTCACTTGTTTCAACTGTGCTACAGAGTCTGTTCTTCAGTGTTCATTATCTATCAACTCGTGAGGAGTATTTAAACACTTATTTCTTTATTGATTGTAACTAAAGGTTGTGGAACCTTAAGAGTGGGTGTATAGATTACAACTTGTAAGGGGTTCAGTGTTCATTATCTATCAACTCGTGAGGAGTATTTAAACACTTATTTCTTTATTGATTGTAACTTAAGGTTGTGGAACCTTAAGAGTGGGTGTATAGATTACAACTTGTAAGAGGGAGTGGAGACAGAGAGTGGAAGGGACCTTCCTTCGTTTGCAGAGTCTGTAATCGTTCGGGAAAATAGTGGAATCCTAGGTGTTCTGAGGACTGGACGTAGGTCGAAGCTTTAGACCGAACCAGGATAAATTCTCTTGTGTTCATTTATCTTATTGGTCTCTATTTTGCTCACACTCGAAAAGAAGTTTTAAAATTATTGAGATTACCTATTCACCCCCCCCTCTAGGTGATATTCCATCTTCAACTTTTACCAAATTTCTTCATTTTTACTTTCAATAATATTGGATTCCCAAATGGCCTCACCTTGATATTCACGAGAGGAGGAAAGAAGACGCTTTGTTTTTTATTTTCTTTGTTTGGGGAGCAACTGAGAATTTGAAGGATAATTTAGTACTTTTAAGTTTATCTGGTCCTCCTTAATAATTACAATTTTTATGGTCCTTCTAATTAAATATTGTTTTATATAGGTCCTTTATTTTAATTTCCCCATTTTTTTTGCAAGAAAATATATATTGATTTATGGAGATAAAACAAAATTTAATTATGAAGGAATATAAAAATAAAACGGTGTTATTTAACGGAATTAACGGTGTTACTTAAAAACAAAACCAAATTTAATGGTGTTACTAGGATTATTATACAATATATAGATAATTGAGTTTGATCTATAAATTAAAATAAATGCTATTATTTCATTTGTAGAATGCAATCAATATAGAGAATATTGGAATTTGGAGCAACAAAGAATATTGTAATTCGGCCCAAAAAAAAAGGGTTAAGGACCATTTTTGCCAATGAATTATTGGCCCAGGTGCATACAACACAATAAACTTTTGGTTGAACCTTAAATGCAAATAAACTTTCCAAAACAGCAAATTTTTACAGTGCCGTTAACGTCGCCTAACGTCCGTGTAATTGAAATTGAATGAAGGGAGAGTATTCATCTCTTCCACCTCCACACATCAACAACCAAAGGATTCGCCTTCCACCACCTTCATCTGACCATTACCGTCGTCAGAAACACAACACCAGAACGCCTTTCACAATAACAGTTCCAAAAACAATAATTCGTCTTAATTTACAAGTGGAAAGAACTTGAAACAGGACCCAAATCTAGAAAAATCGAAGCCCCAGATTGTCTGTTGGCTAAGTCGCACCTCCGCTGGTCTTCACGTTCAACATTTCATGGATCAATCCAGAATCAAGAATGAGGAACAAAAATGTGAACCAGGTGATTTCTGAAAATGCTAAAAACATTTTTGTGAAGGAACATGAAACAATACTCCTTCCAAATTCACAAACCGAAGGAACTTGAAACAAGACCCAATACCAGAATAGTCGAAGACCTAGATCAACATTTGGCTAAGTCGCTCCACTGATTGAGACGAGTCTATCGCTATCGCTGGGGGAGGTGAGTCTCCATCATTGCTAGGGGAGACGAGTTGGCATTGTCGCTGGGGCTTATGAGTAACATTGCAGATCAGAGGTGGACAAGACACAGAGCCAGCGTCTATTGTCTTCCATGAGTCAGTCGTTGACCTCAATGAAGTCATTGCCGTCAACCATCGTTCTTGCCAGAATCATCCCTATCCTCTGTCGTCTTGTCGAGAGAGAGAGAGAGAGAGCGTGGGGCTTCTCGCGTGAGCCATTCTCGGAGGCAGAGAAAGAAGAGGAAGCACTGACACGGGAGGAACCTTGCCACGCTTGGTGCCGCATGTTGTGTGAGATACCCATTTATTCCCTTTATTCAATTTCAATTACACGGACGTTAGGCGACGTTAACGGCACTGTGCAAATTTGCTATTTTGGAAAGTTTATTTGCATTTAAGGTCCAACCAAAAGTTTATTGTGTTGTGTGCACCTGGGCCAATAGTTCGTTGGCAAAAATGGTCCTTAACCAAAAAAAAAAAAAAGAATGTTGGACATATATGACTGTGAATGTAGAATGTTAAAATTTAAAATCCATACAATTTTGACTGCAATCCTATCAATCAACATCAAAGTAGCAGCAAGTGAAATTAAAATCACAAGAGTTGATCATCAAAATGAAATTCCTCATTAAAAGTAGATATGGGAAATTATTTTCATTCTGAAATTTCCAATATTTCTACGAGCAAGAGATGCAATTTGTACCCAAATGTGATAAATTGAAACCTAATAAATTATAACAAAAAATCTCTAGAATGTTGGCAAAAACAAAAATCTGCACAGAAAAACCTCATCCATGAAGCAAAAATTGATGGATAATAGCAAGAAAGACAGATTGATTGTGAAATAAACCAGTAGAGTCTAATAAGAAATTTGTTATTCAGAACTTGCCTTTTTATCGCTATTTTTCTTCTTCATTCCGAAAGCATCTCTTATATTCATTATCATCCTCCTGAAAATCCCTTTTTGCTTGTTTGTCCGTATCACAACCAAGCTTTGGCCGTCTTATGGCACACTGGCCTCTAACCGTTGGAATTCAGACGCGAGATTGGCATACACTATTTCCATATTCGTCTAAAAGCTGTGCCGGATTTTAAAACTTGGCGGAGCCGCCCCATCACACCCGTGAAACCCAACCTTCACGTCCCCGCTCCTATACGCGTCACACGCCGCCAGTATCGCATTTCCTCACCGGTGAAAATGGTGATTAATCAAGGGTTTCAAGTTCTTCGGAGGATTCCGAATCAAGTTAATTGTAGTCTTACAGGTGAGCATGAACACGTCCTGACTGTAACACTCCAACAATTTTTCCCAGTGGCGGCTTGTTCCAGGTTCGTTGTAGTAGGGTTTTTCGTTGAGGACGAGGCTTTGAATCGATAGCAGAACATGCAATAATGTTGACTGTTTCGGATTCCAATGCTCGCTCGGGTGGCCTATCCATGTGTTGAGTAGGCTCAGGCAGGCGGTGCCGTCGCGGTAGAAATTTGGGTTGACCCGGTGCCCGTGTGAGAGGAAGCTAATAATAAATTAACTATATTACTCTTATAATATTAATTGAATACTTTTTATAAATATGTAAGTATGTATAATACAATGGATCAACTATGATCTCCATAGTAGGAATTATATTTTATTTCTTATTCGATATTAAGATTAATATTATTAGATAGTAGGATTATATTTGAATTAGATATTTAAATGATATCACATAATGTATAGTATTATAATATTTAGATAAGTCAATAACATATTAGATGTTATAAGATATTATGATTGGATTTGAATTAGATATTTTATTTGGATTTAGATATTTAAGGATTTAAATTAAATATTTAAATGATATCACATCATGTATGGTATTATAATCTATCACTTTATTTTTATTTCAACAAACATGATTACAACTTCTGAAATCGATAAAAGTGAGAGAAGCCCCTCCCCTCTTTAAAATTGTTTTATCCAAACAAAAGGAGGGGAATAATTCCCCCTTCCTTCCTTAGAAAATTTTCAAAGACCCCGTACCAAACAAAGTTCAAAAGAAAGTTATGCTACATGAATCACAACTTCTGAAATCGATGAAAGGAGGTGGATGTCATGCCAAAATGTAGAGGGGTTGACTTAATGGTTCAAAAGTCAAAACTCTTACTCTTCTCTTATCATCTTCCCTCTTTTTCAGTTCTAATCATAAGAGTAACATTTGAATGGTAGAAAAAACATAGAATAGGATGGAAAGGGAAGAGGAGGTATTCCAAACCCATTGAATTAAGGTTATATGTATATTGAAGCTTATATAATGTTGGACCCGTGACCAAAATTAGACATGTGAAATGGCTTCTCTTATCTTTAAGATTATTCTTTGTTCATCAACAAGACCAAGCCCACTTTTAAGAACAAAACATTGCATAGCTAAAGCTTTGCATAAGCTAATATGAGCTTATATAAGAAAGTTTATTCATTAAAGTAAGAATTGGTGCTCCTATGTGCACGAAGAAGTTCATATCTATGTGATACCTCAATTAAGTTATATAAAGTCGACTATAGGTATTGGCACTTGTACGCCTTATTTTTTATTTTGCTCACTCATTTTTTTCTAAGAGCATACAACATTAAAAGAGAAAATGAATTTAAGAAATATTTTGAAATTATTTTAATTAAAGTAAATACTTTCGACACAAGTTCAAAAACACCTATAATGAATCACAATACAAAATCATAATCCAAACAAATTAGGAATATAAAAAAGAAATTAGAAAATAATCATCAATAAATTATATTTATTGATTAATGGATCTAAATTTAATTCTCTAGCTAGTATTTGTTATCAAATTGAATCATCTAGTATTTATTATGTTTTTCGGGAAAAAAATTAGAAAATAATAATCAATAAATTATTTTTATTGATTAATATGCAGATTAAGAAAAATCAATTATAAAGCAATATAAAAATTAAAAATTAAAAATAATTATCAATAAATTATATTAATTAATTAATTAATGGATCCCACTAAGGCATAAGATATTGTTACTACTATTTTTTGTTACTACTAATGTTACTACCACTTTTCCACCGTTAGATCATAATCTTAATAGGAGAGAGAAATTATAAAGGCAGATGAAATTCTAATCTAACGATGGAAAAGTGGTAGTAACAAAAAAATGGTAGTAACAATATCATATCCCTTAAACTAAATCCCCTCCCATGAGTAATTTTTTTTTTATAATACCCCAAAAACTATACTTCTCATAAATACAATATTTTGATAAATATTACCTATTTAAAGGGTGAATATGTGGTCTCAAAATATTGTAGTTTATTTATCTAGGGGATGTTCTCTTGAAATTAAAAACTAACCAAAGGCCAAATTTCTAGTTTTCATTTAGGGATCATAAATTGCCCTATAACTAATAAAGTAATACTTGGTGCATAAATGACCATGAAAAGCCAAAAAGTTGTGAGAAAATAAGTAAACCAAATAGAGAAAATTGCCAATAATTAGTGGATAATTCAATCTACATTAATTAAATTAATTTCATAAACATTCATAATTAATGTAGTGGCATATGTTAAGGGCATAATTAAGGATGTATTACCCTAATTAAGAACCAATGGCTAGTGAAGGACTAAGAGTGGCATAAATAAATTTCTAAGGACCATAATTAAGCTAGGAACCAATCATATTTTGACAATTACACTTAACTTCTTTATTAGGGATGCTAATTAAGATTAGATTTGGAGGGCTAGGATTAAACCTCATAAAGCTAATCTAAGGGCTTTAAAATTAATTTAATAAAGCATAATCCATGTGAAATTAAATCCACCAATGAAGGGTTTTCTTCTTGATTTCATGAATCAAATGAAACACACATACAAGAGTAAAAGAGGGAGTAAATTTTCGATGCACACAAGTTAGAAAAAGGTGAGTGAATTGTTTATTATAAAACAACCCACACATGCAAGAATGAATCATAATCAAACATTAAGACATGGAGACTTTAGAGGCAATTGGAAGAGGATAAGTGTACTATGTAACTAAAGCTCTTAATTACATGGAAGAGGATAAGATGATGAGAGATGAGAGAGAGGGGGCGGCAAAGGTGTTGTGAGTGTGTGTGTGTGTGTAATTGTTGTGTTTGTGTGTGTAGTGAAAAAGAAGGAATGAGGAAGGTAAAATCAAGAGTAAACATTGAGAAAACTCTAGGCAATAAATGAAATGCAATCCTGAGCAAATTAATTCCTACAAAGAGAAATTCTAATCATAAAATAAATATAAGGACTAATCTTGAACACACATAAAATAAGATTGATATTAAGTATCATTTAAGTCTTTTTGGCCAACTTGCATAATTAATATTAAAAATGATTAAGGGGCAATTAGAGACTTCTAGTGAAGCCATAATATTTAAAGATAAAAGCTAGTGTAAGACCTTGACTTAAAGCTTCATAAGAACCCCTAAGAATATTTATGCTTTGTTAAACAACCAACCTTCATCTTCACCTAGTTACAAGCCTCCTAGAGTAACTAGTAATTGAAAAGCCAATCAAAGAAAGATGAAAGGGGGAGGGGGTTCAAATATTGTGGCTTGAGGAAGGGGAAGGATAATTGTTTATTGTTTAAGTTATTTACACATGCTAAATTAACATTAATTAAGGGGACAAATTGAAGAGATAAGGTGTACTTTGGATAAGGGAAATTAAATGAAAATGGAAGAGGATAGAAAAGAGAGAGAGGAGGGACGGTGGAGAGAGAGAGCAAGGGTGAGGATTGGATCTCCCAATTTAACCTAGATCTAAGGGTTGAAAATGAAGAAGAAAAGTTGCAAAGAATTACCATAATTGCCATGACAAATTAGTATAAATAGGGGCATTGGTCTTTATCTATTTTCACACCAAAACAAGCTTAGAAATATGATATAGAGAGTGGAAGTGACAGTGAAGAGTCTTGGGGAAGAAGGAGCAAAGTTCTTGGTAAGTTCTCTAGCTCTAGCTTTTAAATTCTTTAGGTTCTAGTTCTTAAATTCATAGTTAGAAGTAGCTTTGATTTTAAATATTCTAGAATAATTTTATTTTCATATTTTTATGGTCAAAATTAGCTTTATTTCAAAAAAAAATTGATAAGGAAAGTTATAGAGAAAATTTTTTGAAGAGAAACATCAAAATAACGAAGTTCTGGCGAAATTTCAATGGTTAAGCAATTTCTAAAATGGGTGATAAAAATGCCAATATTTTATGTTGAAAATGAAGTTGCAAACTTCTGGAAAAATTCATAGTTAAAGTAGACATATAGGGCTTTTCAAATATGCCTAGAACGTATTAAATTGAGCTCTGTACAGTGAGATAAAAATTCTCAAAGTTTGACTACAAATTTCTAGAAAAATTCTGGGCCGAGGCTCAAAACGTTAAGACTGGGAATGACTCAAGTAATCTGGGCAAAAGTGAGTATTTTTACTTAAAAATAGACATCCTAAGGATTCCGAGGAATTTTACGGATCCTCGTTTCGATTTTTCTAAAATTAGTTATGATTTTCAAAGTTAGATGAAAAGTTTACCCAAAATACTGTACTCACGTTTTTTCAAAAAATAAGGGAAATAAGTTGAAAAATAATTCCACCAAGAGAATAATGGTCATTAGTGACTAAGATATCTATTAGGATATTATTTGTGAATTAATAAATGCGATATTACCATTATAAGATAAACGTGATGACAGTCCGACTGACAAACATACCGATATCACCAACGAAGGTACGGACGCGTACTGTAACACTAACTCTGATGCTTATTGTATACTTATATGTGATAGATGTATTCATAGACTAAGACTCTGTTTTAAAGTTTTCATACACATACAGCTATACACGGGTTATGGTTCTGATAATGTCGTTGAGTTTTCCTAGCGCTGTGGACACGAATGTACATCGTGGCACTAGTGAATAGTGCAGATGATTGAACCATATTTTTATATAATTTTTAATAATAAAATTGGGATTCTTAATACATTTTCTGGGATATTATTGCATGATTAAGTACTAATTTGAGTTATGGGCATTTATATTGAATCAAGTAAAATTAGGGGTAAAAAGGTCATAATTTATTAATTATTCATGCAAATGATTCATAGTACTTTTGATGCTACCTTGTGCTTAATTTTGCATTGTAGGAATTTTGAAAGGACCAGAATTAATGTCAGAGAAGGACCTCAATTACTGTCAGAGAAGGACCTAAAATTGAAAGTATATCAGAGAAGGACCAGAATTCATGTTAGAGAAGGACCTTAAATGGAATTCATGGCAGAGAAGGACCAACGCCTAAAACTCAGCGTTTTGACAATTAGGGCAGCTGATTCTTGACCCACTTTTGGCTGGATCTGGATGTTGACCCGGCAAAATTGAATGCCCAAACCGCTAGCTGAAGGGAATGATTAAAAGAAGAGAGTGCCGCTGGAATCAGGGGGACTTGAACGCATTCAGACCACATGACACCTTCTTCCCTTCATCCAATCTTCTCGCCGGTGACACCACTCCTTCCCTCCATCGCCGGCGAGCAACCACCGTTCCTCCACCACTGTAGACAGCAGAGACCGTGAACAGGACCAGGGACCACTCTCAATTTTGGGCGCTAAACAAGGACCTCCTTCCATTTCTCCATTCCGCCATAAACACCCACCTCCATCACTCTCCACCGTCATCCGTAGCTGCTGGAGTTGAGAGCTAATCATCATTGTCATTTATAGCAAGTTCTTCTTCTTCTTCAGCCTGCTCGTTCTACCCCAAATTTCTATTTTCATGGCAGCTACATTTTAATCTTCCTTGTGACAGAAAGGAGCTTAATGTGTAGCTAATCATTTTCCTTCTTGGTGTGGAGATTGACTTGAGTTTCAAAGCTTCAAAGGGGAGTTTATTTTGTTCAATCTCTTTTCTCTGTTTACATTTTAATTTCCTAGTTTTAGGAATATTATTTTGTAATTTTTGAGACTTAGTTTGTCCGTTTGGAAAACTTTATGGATTGAACATTTGTGATTGGATTTAATTTCGTAGCTTGTTGGATTTATATATATATATTTCCTTATTAATTCAGTGAAATTGTGCTTTCTATGTGGTATCGTTAGATTGTATGATTGAATTGAATTAATTGAGTGGCGTGGTATCGCATTCATTTTAAGAAGAAGCAAGCTACATTAATTTAATCATAATCACACACTAAGTGGTTTTAAACAATATCTCAAGAGATAGTAGTTAGCTACGGTAGTAGGAGCTACTATTAATTGGGAATATTGGACTCAGTGGTATCTTGGGGTTTTTCATCTAGACTTAGTGAAAATTTACTCCTATATTTAGTGAACTAGGATAGCCACTTTTCTATTACCAAGAGCATTCATTCATACATTTTCACACTCCATTCCATTTTATTGAAAATACCAAAAATATTAGTTTAGCATTTAATTTAATTACATTTCTCTTTAGTTAATTAATTCAAAAATCCAAAACCAATTTCCCCTTGTTTTAATTGTATTTGCATGTCATTTAGATTACTTAGGACCCAATAAAAGGCTCCTCGAGAGAGAGAACGATCCTAGGGTTGACTATACGCAATCCTTGGTTTATTTTTGATTGTGGACCCCAAGGCTAAAGACAAAAAGGCCTGCATCAGCAGACTATAATAACATGCATAAGCAGTTGCTGTGTTTTGTTATTATCTTTCATATGTGATTACTGCTGTAATGTCATGAATATCTGTCATACATAATTGTTACATAAGCATGAGGTTAACCGTTATCTGAGGTTCAATGGGTATTGAACCTCAACTCTTGCTATAGCCTCAGGATCCGGAGGGAACAGGACCGAGGACAAGGGTAAGCAGCACACGTGAGGACACGGGCGAAGAATTTCTTTTTGAATTTTGTATTAACATACTATATTCAGATAACTGTACCGCTGTATAAGCAACCACATACAACAAACAGTGAATGTTTTTCAGATACTCACTCTTTTAAATTATTCCGATGCTCTACTCTGATTAAAATGTTTTAAAAACGCTTTTGAACATTCACAGCTAGAAAAATGGAGATTAGTGACGGATTTGCGACGGAATATTTATTCCGTCGCAAAGTCATAAAATTTGCGACGGAATAAGAATTCCGTCGCAGAATGGCAGTCAAAAGGCTGCCATTCTCATTCTAATTGCGACGGAATAAGCTTCCGTCGCAATATTTTGCGACGGACTGGTTAGTCCGTCGCAAAATGGCGGCATTATTGCCGCCGTTGGCTCCAAATTGCGACGGAAAGGCTTCTCCGTCGCAAAAGTGTGACCTTTTTGCGACGGAATTGCAATTCCGTCGCAAAAAAATTTCACCTTTTTGCAACGGAATTGCAATTCCGTCACAAAAAAATTTCAACTTTTTGCGACGGAAATACATTTCCGTCGCAAAAAAGTAAATTTGCGACGGAAAATAATTTCCGTCGCAAATTTCGTTTTTACCCCCCCCCCCCATTTCGTTTTCCAGCCACTTCGTCTTCCCCGAAAACTTTTCCCACAGCTCACAGCTCGCGCCCCGTCAACCCTCCGCCGAGCTCCTCAACCCAACCCCAGCCCGCAGCTTCCCCCCTCCCCTCGCCTCCAGCTCCCTAACCCCAAGCTCGGCCGGCCTTTCCCTCCCCCCAGCTCCGCCAGCTGCCCCCCCGCCCCCAGCTCCCCCCTCCCCCAGCTCCCCCCTCGCCCCCAGCTCCCCCCTCCCCCATCGCCCCCAGCTCCCCCTTCCCCTTTCGCCCCCCAGCTCGGGTCCGCAGGTGTGCTGTTTTTTTTTTTTTTTAATTTTTCAGCTATCTAATTTCATTTGTGTTCCTCTCTTAATTTTTTGTCCTAATTTCTTTAACCTGGTTGCAGGGTTGGGACAAGTGCAATTAAAATTGGGAGATTTTAGAAGTGCACTCTCAAATTTTGAAAAGGTTTTGGAGGTGTACCGGATAGCTGTGAGACATTAAAAGTAAGTGCCCAGTTTTCTAAATTCTAGATATAGTTTAAGGGAAAGATCAGAAAATATGTTTGTTTTGTTCATGACATTTGTGGGGACAGCCTTTGGAGTTTATGATATGTTTTGCATTATTTTTTATATAATTTGTGTGGCACTTGTTTTGTTCATTATTTTTTATTTGTTGGACAGCCTAAATTAATTAATTACTGCAGTAAGAAAAAAGGACGATAATTTTTTTAAAGGCTTTGACACATAAATCAAGAAATATAATTACAGTATTTTTCAAAATTTCTAGAGAGGTGTAACATAAACTCTAGCTTAAATGAAAAAGGTAGCAAGAAATAACAATAAATATTAGAAGGCGTAAAAATGAAAATTGAAAAAAAAGGATAAATTTTCAGAATATCTTATAAACATTAGTAAAAATAGCAGTAAAAATTATTCGCTTAAGAATTCTTTTTAAAAATACCTTATAAATATTACTAAAAAGTATACATGGAAAAAAAAACAATTGCACTTTAAAATTTCAATTCAATGATTTTTTTTATTAAAATAATTTGTACATTGATAAATTTTATACTAAATACTTATTCTGTTGAATTGACCACTTTTATATATTTGTGCCATGTTGAGATTTTAATTAAGTTAGTAACTGAACTAGCTAGGAAATATGGAAGACAACCAAGATAGAAGTTGGATGTACAATCGCCTAACTGAGAGAAGAGAACTAACTCAAGCATTCTTGGCGGGTTTGCCCATGTTCATCAATGTTGCTCTGGCACATTCAACTAATTCAAGTAGGGAGATCAGGTGTCCGTGTGTCAAATGTAGATGTATAAGATTTGAAGATTTTGAGGAGGTCAAAATCCATTTGTGTAGAAGGGGATTCATGAAGGATTATGAGTGTTGGGAATATCATGGCGAAGTCCGACAGACACCGACACCTAGTGGTTATTACGGGGACAGTAGTCATCGAGACAACCTTAATCAATATGAGCAGTTGGTTATGGACGCTGCTGGACCGTCGATCGGCCGATATTTCGATCCTGTTACTCATGCTGAGTCGTCATACATGGGAGAAGAGACCGATACACATGCTCAACCATCATACATGGGAGAGGATCCTCATCCGGAAGCCGATAGGTTCTATAAAATGCTTCAAGAAGCTCAACGTCCGTTATGGGAAGGTTGTGAACACTTTGAAAATAGTGAATATTCATCGCTATCGGCTACCCTAGCAACACTAAGCCTGAAGACTGATCACCATATGAGTGAGAGGAATTACAACGAAATGATGCAGATCATAAGCAAGGTTGTTCCCAACGACAGTAATTTGCCGAAGGATTTTTACCAAGCAAAAAAAAAGGTGAAAGAGCTTGGGCTTGGATGTGAAAAAATTCATTGCTGCCCTAGGGGATGTATGTTGTATTACAAGGATGATGCTGAGCTGACCAATTGTAGATTCTGTGGACATGACCGATATGAAGTTGTGAGGAAAGGAAGGAAAATTACCCGTCGAGTGTTAAGCAAGATGCACTACTTTCCTCTGGTGCCTAGACTTCAGAGATTGTATGCATCAGAACAAACAGTTGCTCACATGAGATGGCATCGGGAGCATCACAGGGATGAAAACTTTGTGACGCATCCTTCAGATGCTGAAGCTTGGCGTAAATTTGACGAGGCGAATCCTTTCTTTGCTATGGATCCCCGTAATGTCCGTCTTGGTCTATGTTCGGATGGATTCGCTCCTTTTGATAAAACGGGCAGGAATTATTCCTGTTGGCCTGTCATTGTGACACCGTACAACCTCCCACCTTCTATGTGCATGAGAAGAGAGTTTTTGTTCCTGAACGCGTTAATCCCTGGGCCATCCAACCCAAAAAAGAAGATAGATGTGTACCTCAGGCCTTTGATAGACGAGTTGAAGATGTTGTGGAGTGAAGGGGTTCTTACGTATGATATATCATTGAGTCAGAATTTCACAATGCGTGCTGCCTTAATGTGGACGATAAGTGATTTCCCTGCATATGGGATGTTGAGTGGCTGGCAAACGTCGGGAAAGCTTGCATGCCCGATATGTCTTGAACAGAATATGGGTTATAGCTTGCAACACAGTAACAAACAGCAGAATTTAGAATTGTTGCAATGGGTAAAAGAATTGAAACTCCCGGACGGTTATGCGTCAAACTTGAAAAGATGCGTCAACATGCACGAGGGGAAGTTCTTCGGGATGAAGAGTCATGATTGTCATGTTTTTTTTCAGAGATTGTTGCCTTGGGCCTTCAAAGCACTACCGAAGGAAATATGGTCTATTCTAACGGACTTTTCCGTGTTCTTCAGAGAAATTTGTGCTTCAGAGCTTAATGTTGAAAAGTTACGGCTTCTGGAGGCGAGTATGCCTATAACGCTATGCAAGTTAGAGAAGGTGTTTCCTCCTTCCTTTTTTGACTCAATGGAACATTTGCCCGTTCACTTGGCTTACGAAGCAAGGATAGGAGGCCCACAACAATATAGATGGATGTATCCGTTTGAGAGGTAATATATATGTCTTTCGATCTGTTATTAATTGAAAAACATGGTACTTTAGTTTATAAATACCCTATGATATTCCATTGTAGGTTTTTACGCACACTTAAGCAGAAGATCAAAAATCCAACCCACGTTGAAGGATCTATCGCTGAAGCATATCTAGTCGAAGAGGCCGCTAAATTTTCGTCATACTATCATCCCCCTGAAATGATGTCAAGATGGAGAAGGGTACCTCGCAACGATGCCGGTGATACAAGGGATCAAAAATCAATATTTAATTATCCAGGGCGAGTCGTGGGAAAACATTGGAAATCAACTCTTGACGGAAGAGATAAGCAAGTAGCGGAGTGGTACATTCTAAACAACTGTGAAGAGGTCGCCCCGTACTTAAAGTAAGATTTTTGTTTTTCCGTTTTACTATTACGATAAGTATTGAAGTATTAACTTCATATATATATATATATATATATATATATATATATATATATATATTTGCAGTTACTTTTCTAATTGGGTCCGATCGGAAAATCCTTCAATGTCGGTGTCCCAGGTTGATCAATTCACGAACTCTGAGTTTCCAAAATGGTTTCGAACCTATTTCGCGAAACATCGAGAAGATCCCAATGAAGTTGCATGGAGTTTATCTTATGGAGCTCCAATTAGTGTTACTCAATGCAGCAGATATATAATCAATGGGTATCGGTTTTCAACTGTTGACACGGATGCAGGTACACAATGTTGCAATTACGGTGTATGTTGTCGAGGTGACCAAGTTGACGGGGTGGAGACTGTCTACTACGGGAAGTTACGTGACATAATTCAATTGAAATATCCGTGGGACAATGTGGTGACCCTTTTTAAGTGTGAGTGGTTTGATAATAGTCCGCGTGGGACAAAAATGGACAAGCATGGAAATATTGAGATCCATTGGACAAGGAGATATGCGGTTGGTTATGACCCATTCATCCTTGCTCAACAGGCGGAACAAGTTTATTATACATTATATCCCACATCCCGCCAAGGGTGGAGGGGGGTTATTAAAACCAAAGCACGAAATATCATACCGAAGTCGAAAGAGTCGGATTCAAATGACGGTATGGCTGAACCGTTCCAAGCTGATGTGGAACATCTACTGCCCATAAACATCGAAGACAACGAAATACCAAGCAATCTCTTTGATTCTGCTGTGGATTTAGAATTGATTCCTATACAAATTGACGATGAGGAATCAGACGATGAGGCAGCATTGATTTACTCTGACAGTGAATCTGAGTTCGACGACTATGAGACTTCAGAGGAAGACGGCCAAGCAGAAGTCGATGAACAGGAATCGTCCGGTTGAGATTTGTTAGTTCTTTGTTTTTGACGGTCTGTTATACTACATACTTTGTTACTTCACTACTGTAATCAACCCTAAATATATTTGTAGTTTTTTTTTGGACCTAATGTCTATAAGTGTTCAGAGATGGAGCATCAAGGAGGAACTTCAGGTAGTGGACGTGGTGGTGGTCGATCCCGGCCCCGTCCTATCAGAGGTGGTAGGGCGTCGTCATCTGCCCATTCTGTAGGCAGAGAGCGGGGCGGTGCCCCAGAGGTGCCACCGTTTAATATGGCATCGTCACCGTCGGGTTATTTCGCATCTTCACCGTCGCTGTATACGTCGCCGTCGCCTCCTACCTCCACTGATCCGCAGCAAATGGGACAACAGGTTTACTAGCCTAATTCTGATTGATTTACATATGTTTAGTTTCATGAAACCATCTATGTACAAACATCTTTAATATTTCACATTTCTTGCTTAGCACACCCCGTCGCCTCAGAGCCACGTCGGGGAAGAAGGTAGTTCCTCCAATACACCGATCTGGGGCACAACAGATCCTGAGACAGGGCTACTTTGGATCTGTCCTGACAACGAGTAGTAAGTCATGCCAAGTTACCAGTAATGTTACTAATCCCATATCTAATTGGTTTTATGCTAATAATATTTGCATGATGTCCTCTGGCTTTAGCTTTGTGCCTCGTGATCCGGTGATGGATTTCATCTCGGACCAATTATTCCGTAACTACAATGAAGCTTGGACCAGCTGGACAGCGATTCCTACGGAAAATCGAAATGCTTGGTTCGATGAGTTTATGGTAAGTTATTTATTTATGGTTTTTAATTAAGTACTTTTATAAATTACCGCACTAATTGTTTGTTGTTGATTTTCAGAGGAAGCACATGTCGTTGCCTGAACATCGTGCAGCTCTGAGAAAGGCTTATAACGCCAGGGCAGCCCGGTGGTTGTCTCAAAAGCTTTATAACTTGAGACATGGTGGAAGAGGCAGGCGAGATTGGCTTCCACAGGACACTGCAAACCAATTATTTGACAATTGGGCCACCAATGAAAAGTTTCAGGAGAAGAGTGTGAAAAATAAGCAAAATAGGGCCAAAATGGAAGGCCCGTCATATGTTGGCGGCTCTATTCCGATGACTGAGTGGAAACGGAAACTTGTGAGTACACGTTATTTTCTATTTAGGTAATCAATATTTTGTACTTTGAAGTAATTAACTATGATCATCATTTGCGTTTGCAGGCAGAGACTGGGGTTCCTCCAGAGTCGGTAGGTTGGGCTGCCTTTGAGCGGACCCATTCCCGGCAGTCTGAAGGAAGTGATGAGAGGGAATGGATTAACTCAAGGGCGCACACAGTAGCGGTTAGACATTTATTGCATTTATTACTTGTTTTATGCACCACAATATTTATTTCATTTTACATGTCTTATTTGTTATGTATTTTTGTCTTTGTAGGAAAATTATACGAAGCTGTCGCAGGAGAGAGACTCACAGCGTGAGACTGACCCGTCATCCTCTGTGTGCGATAATGATAGTCTGTTCATTCAGGCTGCAGGTGGATTTGACAAGAAAGGGAGAGTCTTTGGATACGGTGCCGCTGCTAGCCGACTGAAGCCAACAAAGCGCTCCTCATCCGGCATTGGAGATGTTTCTGCAGGTAAACGTATTTGATATTGAAAATTTCCATTCTCTTGTCCATTCAAATGAAGTCCAAATAATAAATGTACTTGATATTGTTTTTGCAGATGAGATGAAGAAGATGAAGGCTTTGACAGCACAGATGACTCAGGAACAGGAGCGGATGGTTGAAGAGCAAGAGAAGATGAGGCAGATGATGATTCAGGAACGAGAGATGATGGAGGAGCGGATGGCTAAGGAACGAGAGATGATGGAGGAGCGGATGAGGCGGATGCAAGAGGAGATGATGAGGCAGATGCAGATTCAACTCAAGTCCCTAATGAACAAGGGTTCGGGGTCGGCTCCTGGTGATGATGACCATGCTGGTGATGATGATGATGATCACAATGCTCCTGTTTAGACTACTGTTTAGAATTTGCCCTTTGTAACATTGTTAGACTGCTTTTTAGTATTTGGTATTTGTTAGATTACTCTTAATGTGCACTCCTTATAATTATTATTATATCCATGAATCACTACTTTTTGTACTCAATTTTTTAAAATTAAAAAAAAAATAACATTCAAAATAATTATTAGTTTTTCTAAGAAATTGTTTCTGTAGCAAACGATCAAATATGGGGAAATTTGTAAAATTTCTAGTTTGCTATAGAAAAAAAAAATAAAAAAAAAGGAAAAAAAATAAATTTAAAAATAATTAAATAATAATAATAATTTGCTACGGAATATAATTCCGTAGCAAATTTGCTACGGAATTCATTCCGTAGCAAATTTGAATTTTGCTACGGAATTATTCCGTAGCAAATTTGCTACGGAATTCATTCTGTAGCAAATTTGCTACGGAAAATTTTCCGTAGCAAATTTGCTACTGAATATTTTTCCGTAGCAAATTTGCTACGGAAAGGAAATTCCGTCGCAAATTGCGACGGATTTTCCTTATCCGTCGCAATTTGCGACGAAGGATTTTGCTACGGAAAAATTCCGTAGCAAATTCCGTAGCAAAATCATTTTGCTACGGAAAATCCATATTTTTCCGTAGCAAAATGATTTTGCTACGGAATTTGCTACGGAATTTTTCCGTAGCAAAATCTCAAAATTTTTGAAGTGATTGGGATGTTACATTTTTCTCAAAAAATATAGGGATAGGATATTGTTACTACCATTTTTTGTACTCTGATTAAAATGTTTTGAAAACGCTTTCGAAAATTGGGATGTTACATTTTTCTCAAAAACTATAGGGATAGAATATTGTTACTACCATTTTTTGTTACTACCAATATTACTACCACTTTTCCACCGTTAGATCAGAATCTTAATAGGAGAGAGAAATTATAAAGGTAGATGAAATTCTGATCTAACGGTGGAAAAGTGGTAGTAACTAACAAAAAAAATGGTAGTAACAATATCCTGTCCCAAAATTATACATCATTTTAAATTATGATAACTCTTTGATTTATGGAGATAAAACAAAATTCAATTATGAAGGAATATAAAAACAAAATAGTGTTACTTAACAAAATAAACGGTCTTACTTAAAAACAAAACGGAATTTAATAGTGTTACTATGAATATTATAGAATATATAGGTAAATGAGTTTCATCTATAAATTAAAATAAATGCTGTTACTTCATTTGTAGAATATAGAAATCAATATAGAATACTGGAATTTGGAGCAACAAATTAAAGAATATTGGAATTTGACCCCAAAAAGACGAATATTGGACATATATGAGTGTGAATGTAGAACGTTAAACTTTAAAATCCATAGAATTTTGATTGCAATCCAATACATGAATCAATATCAAAGTAGCAGTAAGTGGAATTAAAAATCACTAGAGTTGATCATCAAAATGAAATTCCTCATTAAAAGATATGGGAGATTATTTTCATTCTGAAATTTCCATTATTTCTGCGAGCATGAGATGCCATTTGTACCCAAATCTGATAATTTAAAACCTAATTGAAATAGAGCACTAAAAACATCCCATATTCTTTATCATCCTCCTGAAAATCCCTTTTGGCTTTTTCGTCGATATCACAACCAGTCTTTCACTGCTGGGCGGCACACCGGCCTCTATCCGTCGGAATTCAAAAACGAGATAAGCAAACACTCTTTCCATATTCGTCTGAAAGCTGAGCCGGATTTCAAAACGTGGCGGAGCCACCCCGTCACACCCATGAAACCCGACCATCACGCGCCCGTTCGCGTATGCGTCACACGCCGCCAGAATAACATTTGCTCGCTGGCGAAAATGGTGCTTAATCAAGGGTTCGAACTTCCTCGGAGGTTTCCGAATCAAGTGAACTGTAGTCATACAGGTGAGCGAAAACACGTTCTGACTGTAATCCGTAGATAATTTTTTACTATTCACAAAGGTTAAAGGGTCGTTGAAGTAGGGTTTTTCGTTGAGGACGAGGCTTTGAATCGATAGCAGAACCTGCAATAATGTCGACATTTTGGGGTTCCAACGCTTTCTCGACCAACCCATCCATGTGTTGAGGAGGCTCAGGCAAACGGTGCCGTTGTTGTAGAGATTCGGGTTGACTTGGTACCCGTGTGAGAGGTAATGAACCTTGGGAGGCTCATTAGGATAATTGGGAGGGAGGCCGATGTCGAAGAAGAAAAGAGCGTCGTGGTAGGGCGTTCCGGCGGCGCCGATTATGGCAGCACGGAGCAAGTCAGAGCGGGTCTCAAAGACCCAAACGAAAATGGATTCAGGTAGGTTCTCTTGGAGGATCCGCCACTCCTTGCTGATGGCCCTGAGGAAGCGATTCTCCATCTGACGAAGCAGATCACGACCCAGAAAGTGATAATCTAACATATCCGAAACGACGTCGAATTGCGGGAAGGTGAGCTTATTGTTATCCTTTTCCGGTGTCATGGTTCTGGGGAAGTTGGGAGAGACTTTTTTTTTTTTTTTGCTCGAAGGGAAGTTGGGAGAGACACTGAAGCCTAAGTGCCTGTTTGGCCTAGCTTATTTTTAGCTTATTTTCTACTTATAAGCATAAGCTAGGCCAAACAGGATTTTACATAAACTCTTATAATATAAGAGCTTATTTTATAATGAAAAAAAAAAGAGCTTAAAAATAAGCTCCTCATAGGAGCTTATTTTTAAGCTCTTTTTTATAAGCTCTTTTTTTTTTAATTAAAAAACAATTGAAAAGAGAACCCATAATCTCTCGAGCGACCACTACTGCCACTAGCGCCACCGTGCTACCACCGCCACCACCACCGGTCTGCCACCGCCGGTCGGCCACCACTACCGGTCCACCACCACCGTCAGCCCGCCACCACCACCGGTCCACCACCACCACCGGTCGGCCGGCCACCACCGCCGACCTCCACCACCACCGGTCCCCCACCACCGACTGTCGGCCGCCACTGCAGGCCAGCCCCCACCACCACCGCCACCGGTAGTGGGGGCCGGTCGGCGGTGGCGGTGGTGGGGGCCAGCCGGTGGTGGTGGTGGCGGCAGCAGCAACCATCGGTGGGGGGTGGGAGGGGATTTGATTTGATTTTTTTTATTTATTTAAAATTAAGGGCAAAAAAGTAATTTGACCCAAATTTGTATATCCCTTATAGGTCCTTTATACCTTTCAGTCTTTTTTCAAATTCAACATATTTCTAGGGGTTTTACAAATTCAGATGGTATTTATTTGGAATTTTCCCTAATTTTTATTAGAAAAAGTTCTTATAACAAAAATTTTGTCAAACAGCTTATTTTTAATTTTAGCTTTTAAGTAATTTTTAAGCTGAAAAATTTACATATTCACCAAACGGCTTTTAGCTTTTTTTTATAAGCTCTTTTTTTTAACTTTAGCTTAAAAGTAGCTTAAAAGTTAAAAATAAGCTAAGCCAAACGTGGTCTAAATAAAAAACTTAATATTGTATTTATAGGCAAAACAGAATGTAATTTGTTGCTTGATGCTAAGGAACAAGTGTAATTTTGTTGAGGTCAAAATATCAAAACGTCATTTTAAAAAAAAATCTATCACTGTTATTTTAATTTGTAAAATGTGCATTGCATCAATATAAAATTTATAATCAATTACTATGATAGAAAACCCTAACTTTCTCATTTAGTTCTATACATATATTTGGAAATATTAATATGCAAATCTCGTTAAATTCAGGTCAATATTATTTTTAAGATCTTGAAAAAATATTTGAGGGTACTAACCATTGTTGTCAAATTCGTGAGTTGACTCTTCAATTTTACCATTTTTACACTTCTAACTTACAAAAACGAGTCGAGTCAACGGTAAACTCGTGTTAGTTGTCAATTCGGTTAAACTCACGAGTTTATACACTGAGTTTACTATTTGTACGTTTCTAACTTACAAAACCATGGTAACTTACCCTTAAATTCATATTAACTTTTTTTTTATTTGATCATGCTCATAGGCTTTATATAGAAATTTTATAGAAATTTCTTTATTTAATATGATAAATGATGAGTATTGATAGATTTAATTTCAATTATTTGAATTTAAAATATAATTAAATCAAATTGTTGTTATTTTTATATTTTAATGATTTAATTATATAATAGTAATATCTATTTAATAATAAAAGTAAACTCTTGCGAGTTTACAATTCGAGTTCACGATACGAATTTACGTCATTGTCACGAGTTTACTTAAACTCGTGAGTTTGACCACCTTGATACTGACCGATACTAAAAAAAATACTTTAGGATACTAAAAAATAATTCATGATCTTAAAAAAAATTATTTTTAGATGTTAAAAAGATACTAACTACTACGAAAAATATGCTTTGTGATATTTTTTCAAGATACTAAAATAATTTTTTAAAATTATAAATTATTTTTCAGCATCCTAAAATATCCTTTTAGTATCATTCGGTACCTTCAAATATTTTTTCATGATTCTAAAATATTTTTTCAAGATTTTAAAATAATTTTTCAAGATTATGAATTATTTTTTCAGTATCTTGAAGTATTCTTTTAATATCAATGAGTACCCTCAAATATTTTTTTTCAATACCTTAAAATACCTTTTTATGATCCTAAAATAAATTTTCAAGATCATGAAGAATTTTTTCAATACTATTAAGTACTCTGAACTATCTTTTTACTCTCCGACTGTGCTTAAATTTTTTTAAAACAAAGGGAGGAAAGGGATGTGTGAAATTGCGCCAAAATGGCCAGTTTAACGTAGCGGTCCGCTGCAATTCCTGAGATTAATTAAAAATTAGTACGTGGGTGATTTTTGAGATCACTTTTAGACCTCCAAAAGTACGATTGATGGGGGCAAAACCGCAAATGGCAGATGATATGTTTTCAGCTTTTTTTTATTTTATTTTTTATTTTTTGAGTGTTTGATATATTACTGATTTATATTAAAAGGGGAGGGAAGAAAGGTTGGCAGAAAAGAGAGAAGGGGCATTAAAGTTATTTTATCCAGATTTTGAAATCCTAAATTAGTTTGATAACTTAATTAATGATTTTTTGAATTTATCAACCCAATTTAGAAATTTTCTATTTTAAGTAGATTTATATGGGATTTTCCCCTTTTTTTTCCAATTGGGCTTTTGGAAAAAAGAAAATCTTGTATTTGGTTTTTCCACCATGGAAAGAGAAAAACAGTTTATGAAAGAAAGATTTTGGGTCGCACATTTTTTAATTAAATACTATTATAGTTCTTATTATAAATCCTTATAGATGAAATTTTTAGTCCTAACTATAAATTTACTTAAAATTTAATAATAATTGTTTCCCATTTTTATTCTTACTTAATTCTCATTGGAAATAGAGAAAGATATTAGAGAATTAGTTAATTGATGACAATTACTTGATACATTTTAAATTATGCTCTAGCTAGTAGTTGATTTGGTCTCTATTGGAGGTGAAAAATTGTGTTTATTGATTAATGGTCTTTGTTCATGAAACTCTTTCAATTTATGGTCGATTAGTTATGTGATATTATTGATTTTAAAAAAATTTATATTTGTATGATTTAATTTATATGCATTTTTATTCATTAATTTTATATAGTTATGTATTTTACTATTGCCAAATTTTTCAACTTAACTTTTTTCACTTTTTTATCATTTTAATTCTAATTGTTCTCTTATAATTATCACAATATATACACATATAATACATATGTATTATTTAATAAGATTTACGTCATTTTCAATCATTTTTCATCTAAACTCATTTTTCAAAATAATCAATCAAACAAGTCTCAATTTTAGAAAAATCACTTATACTACTATCAATCCAAAGATAAATCATATTATACAATATAATTTTTACTCAATCATAATTTTGCAAAGTCATATTGCCAAAAAAAAAAACCCCCACTTTTGCCTCCGTTATTTTAAACACACTAAATCAGTCGAGTTAATTGCTCATAAATTTCAATTTTAAACTGCAAAATGGTTAAAGAATTAACTTTATACTCCTCTAATTCAATTCATAAGTCACTTTTAACATATTTCATTACACTACACTGAGCTGGATGCCATGCCAAATTGTAGACTCCAAAATGAGTTTATCCAAGGGGATGAATTAAAGGGATATTTTATTGAAGCTATGTATAAGAATATTGGACCCGCAACCAAAATAAGACGTGTGAAATATAATGGCTTCTTTTATTTTATGGGCCAATTAAAATTTAAAATCCATACATTTTCACCAATGACATTGTAGTTGAGTGGAATGAGAAGTTCTTTATAATTGAGACGTCTTGGGTTCAATCAAGCTTGGAAGCTCATGCCGTATTAGCGGCAGCCCTTTTAATTTTTCTTTTTTAAAAAAAAAATCCATACAATTTTGAGTTTTTGATTAATATCAATGTAGTAATAAGTGAAATTAAAAATTCTAACAGTTGATAATCAAAAGAAAATTCTCAATAAAAGATATGGGAGACTATTTTCATTATAAAATTTCCATTTCTATGAGCATGAGATGGAATTTGTATTAAATAAATGTGGTAAAAATTGATTCATTGATTGTCAAATAATAATTCATTAGATGGCCAAAAAAGAAATTTGTTCTTCATCATCAGAACTTGCCTTGTCCCTCACTACTATCGTTCTATCATCCTTTAGAAAACCACTTTTGGCTTGTTCTCTATTCCATTCGTCGAAATTCAAAAGCGAGCTCAGCATACACTATCTTCGCATTTTAAAAATCTACCCGACGTTTATTTTCATGGAATAAGATATTATCACTATCAATTTTGATCACTACCAAATCACTACGAGAGATGCAATTTATACCCAAAAGTGATAAATTGAGACCTAATGAAATAGAGCATTATTAATATAATAAAATAAAATTTTTAAAAAAATCTCCAGAGAAAAATCGCATCCATGAAGCAAAAATTGATTGTGAAATAAATCAGTAGCGTCTAATATATAAAATCCCTATTTTTCGCTATTTTTCTTCTTCAATCCCAAAGCATCTCATATTCTTTATCATCCTCCTGAAAATCCCTTTTGGCTTGTTTGTCCGTATCACAACCAACCTTTCGCCGCCGGGCGGCACACTGGCCTCTATCCGTTGGAATTCAGAAACGAGATTAGCGTACACTATTTTGATATTCATCTGAAAGATGGGCCGGATTTTAAAACTCGGCGGAGCCGCCGCGTCACACCCGTGAAACCCGACCTTTACGCGCCCGTTCGCATACGCGTCACACGCCGCCAGTATCGCATTTGCTCGCTGGCGAAAATGGTGATTAATCAAGGGTTTGAAGTTCGTCGGAGGATTCCAAATCAAGTTAATTGTAGTCTTACAGGTGAGCAAGAACACGTCCTGACTGTAATACTCCGACGATTTTTTAGTCCAGAAGCGGACTGTTCCAGGCTCGTTGTAGTATGGTTTTCCGTTGAGGACGAGGCTTTGAATCGATAGCAGAACCTGCAATAATGTTGACTGTTTCGGATTCCAATTCTCGCTCGGGTGGCCTATCCATGTGTTGAGTAGGCTCAGGCAGACGGTGCCGTTGCTGTAGAGATTTGGGTTGACTCGGTGCCCGTGTGAGAGGTAATGAACCATGGGAGGCTCATTAGGGTAATTGGGAGTGAGGGCGATGTCAAAGAAGAAAAGAGCGTCGTGGTAGGGCGTCTGGGCGGCGCCGATGATGGCGGCACGGAGCAACTCGGAACGGGTCTCGGGGACTCGAACAAAAATGGATTCGGGTAGGTTCTCTTGGAGGATCCGCCACTCCTTGCTGATGGCTCTCAGGAAGCGATTCCCCGCACAATGAGTCGGATCACGACCTAGAAAGTGATGATCTGACATATCTGAAACGACGTCGAATTGGGGGAAGGTGAGCTTACTGTTATCCTTTTCTGGCGTCATGGTTCTGGGGAAGTTGGGAGAAACCCTAAAGCCTAAATAAAAAACTTAATCCTTATAAGCGAAACAAAACGTTATTTATTGCGTGGATACTAAGGAACAAGTGTAATTCTGTTGAGGTAAAAATATCAAAATGTCTAATATAATTTCATTAAAAAAAAAATCTATCACTGTTATTTTGATTTTTAAAAAATGCAATGCATCAATATAAAATATAAAATTTATAATAAATTGCTACCTCTTGTCCTAATTATAAGATTGGGTTGACTTTTTTTTGGAGGTTAAATAAATTATTTAATAATATTATAGGTTGTGTATCATTAAATTATATATTAATTTATTAGTCAACTAACTAATTTGGAGGGAAAAAAATAAAAATAAAATACTCTAAGCTAATTTAATTAGCTTCCTTAATCTCAAAAAAAAAAAAAAAAAACAACAACAACAACAACAACAACTTCAACTTAGCCTTATAGAGCGGAGGCAGTACTATGATAAAAAAGCCTAACTTCCTTTATATTATAATCTTTATAAATAATAACATGATAAACGCTAGGACTTAAAAATTCTCCAACTGTTTGGGACTACTTTTTACCTAGATGAGGTGTTTTTGGATTTTTTTCAAATGTTTGGGATATTTTTTTTTCAATTGGGTTTTTTTAAAAAAAAAAAAACCTTAGGCCATGAGTCAAAATTTCTTGTATTAGGCTCTTCCACCGTGATCAGAGAAAATCAGCTTATGAAAGAAAGATGTTGGGTCCCACATTTTTTAATTGAAAGACCGTTTTGGTCCTCATTATAAATCCTTATAGATGAAATTTTTAGTCCTAAATATAAATTCACTTAAAATTTAATAATCATTGTTTTCCATTTTTACTCTTACTTAATTCTCATTGGAAATAAAGAAAGATGTTAAAGAATTAGTTAAAATAAACTTATAATAAGGACCAAAGTGGTAAACTTTTATGAAAGCAATCTGATTTATGTCTAACTTGATAAATTTTCAAATTATGCTCTAGTGGTCGATTTGGTCTATATTGAAGGTGAAAAATGTGTTTATTGCTTATCCGTCTCTGTTGGTCTCTATTCATGAAACTCTTTTTCAAATCACAACCGATTAGTTATGTAATATTATTTTATAAAAAAACTTTATATTTGTATGATTTCTAATTTATATGCATTTTAATTCATTAACTATATTTGGTTATGTATTTTAGCAATGCCAAATTTTTTAAGTTAACTTTTTTCACTTTTTTATTATTTGAATTCTAATTTTTCTCTTATAATTATCACAATATATGCAAATATATATATATATATATATATATATATATATATATATATATATATATATATATATATATATAATATTAAAATTCACGTCCTTTCAGTTATTTTTCATCTAAACTTGCTTTTTCAAAATAATCATCCAAACATATTTCAGTTTTAGAAAAGTCATTTATGCTACCGCCAATCCAAACATAAATCACATTAAACAATCTGACTTTTACTCTATCTTAAGTTTGCAAAGTCATATTACAAAAAAAATCACTTTTGTCACCGCTATTCCAAGCACACACTTAATTAGTCAAGTCAATTGCTCATAAATTTCAATATCAAACTGTGAAATAGTTAAATAATTAACTTTATACTCCTCTGATCCTATTCATAACTCACTTTTAACATATTTCAAAAAAAAATCTTAAAACCTCACAACACGACTTTAAAATTCAACAACTTTTCAATTTTACCTTAAAATTCTACATTGATATGAGAAACTTAATAATTTGACTCAACTTTTTATTCTATATCTCAGACTATCTACTCAAGCATTTACGGGGTTATGGCTTCCAGGAGAGCTAATGACAAGGGGAAGGAGGTTGAATGTCCCAGACCTGTTCTAAGGGGAAGCAATAGTAGAAGGGAAGGTGGTAGTGGCCGTCGAGACAAGCACATAGTGACATATGAAACTGACATAGATTAAGGAAGTTAAATAAGTTACTTAATCATATCATATATTGTATATTCTTAGATTATATATCAGTTTTTAAGTCAAACTAATTAGTTTGGAGAAAAATAAAAATATGCTAACGGTTGTTGGTGGTATATATAGATTTCAGTACATTGCTGAATTCATGATAAACCAAGAGAGTGGCATTGTTTTTTGATTTTTTTTTTTTTGTATGAAGGCAAAATAACATTAACAAAAATAATTGTTTTACAAAGAAAAAAGTAATCAATATGTTCTAATCAACCTTCCTTTCAAGTGGAGAAAACCCTAAAATTTAAATTCTCTTTTCTCTACCTCATAACCCTCCTTCATCTCTTTTTCGCTGGTGGCTTATGGCACCATCACAAGATGATGGCGAGTATCATTTTATGCCACAGCTGCGTCAGAGTGGTAGATCAGTTCCTAGATCTTTGATCTATGGCCTTCTCCCTCTGATTTTTGGGGTTGTGGACTTCTCTTGTCCTTGTGGCGAGTTTTGCCCTCTTCTTCAAATTTGTTCTGCGGCAGTGAGAGCTTTTTGTCTTTTGTTTCTTTCTTTGTGGTGTTGGGTTTTATGATGGTGTTCTTGTTTTCTCAGGAAATAAACAAATCCGTGAGATCTGAGTATAAATCCTCTTAGTTGGATGGTTGTTTGAACGTTATTAGATTCGACTATCTCCTAGTGGCTCAGATCTGCATTCTTAGGGGAAGATTTCAAAAGATGTTATTCGACGTGTGGTCCAGGTCACCATATTTGCTTGAATGGAGGAGCAGAAGTGTTGTTTAGGATATCATGGGTTTTCTTTCTTCTGAGGTTGGATTTTCTTTGATCTTTACCCCAAGTCGGGGTGTTTGTACAGCTGTTCTAATTACAGCTAATGCTGAAGGTGTGCCCGTTACGGTGAGTTTTACAACCAACACTTTTTTTTCACGTCTTGGGTGTTTGTATAGCTGCTCTAATTGTAGCTAATGCTTATAAGAAGATGTGCCCGTTAGGGTGGGTTTTATAACCAACACTTTCTTTCACGTCACTGCTAACCTTAGATATCAAGGAAGCCGATTTTGTCCGTGCTTCTACTTCTACTCTTAAATCTTTAATGTACAATGATTGACTATTCTTGTATTTGGCTTATTTTGTTGTATTTGATTTTGCTCTGTTTGTATTTCATCTTCAGTTTATTTTCATGTATTACACCGTTTCTAGTAATAATATAAATAGCTCTTGACCAAAAAAATAAAGAAAAGAAAAAAGCAAGTTAGGGAATTGAACTAAGAAATTAAACTATAACGTGGTGTTTGGCTTGACAGAGGGAAAGGAAAGGAGGGTAAGACATTTTAATGAAAGGAAAGGAAGGGACAAGAAGGTTGATATATAAAGGGAAGGGGGAAATTTTAGTGATCCTTTATTTGGATTGATTTGAAGAAAAGAAGAAAGGAATTTTGATGAAACATTATTCAGCTTGAGAGGGAAGCTAATAATAAATTAACTATCTTACTCTTATAATATTAATTAAATATTTATCGTTGTTTTTTTTAAATTAATATAAAAGTATGTATAATACAATGGATCAACTATGATCTCCTCCATAGTAAGAATTATATTTTATTTCTTATTCGATATTAAGATTAATATTATTAGATAATAGGATTATATTCGAATTAGATATTTAAATGATATCACATAATGTATAGTATTATAATATTGAGATAACATATTAGATGTTATAAGATATTACCATTGGATTTGAATTAGATATTTTATTTGGATTTAGATATTTATGGATTTAAATTAAATATTTAAATGATATCACATCATGTATGGTATTATAATCTATCACCTTTTTTTCCCCAACAAACAAGATTACAAATCATATGAGGCACAAAACAACAGACACTTTTCTTCTTCTTTTTTTTTCAAGCATAAAAGGAAAACAAAATGCTATGGTCATGGAAAACAAAACAGTGTTACTTAACCTAATTAATTGGAAAAATTTAAATGAAGGACTTAGAGGAAAAAATATGGGAAAATCTCATATAAAGCTACTTAAAATAGAAAAATTCTAAATTGGGTCGGTAAATTCAACAAATCATTAATTAAGTCATCATCCCAATTTAGGATTTCAAAATTTTTATAAATTAACTTTAATGTCTCTCCTTTCTTTTCTGTCAGTCTTTTTTCTCTCCCCTCTTAAAAGAGTATTATTGCTTTATCACTTTATATAAAAAGATAATCAAGAATAATTTAAGTATGTCATGCCATAACAATATCATTGATATCAATTAAATATATTTTAACTGAAAGTCAATTAATTCTATTAATGATAAAAAAATAAATGTGATTTTTTTAAAAAAGGAAAGTTGTTATTTTTATTGGGTGAATAAAAAAAAGTATATCCCATGCCAACTTCATCCTTTGCAAGAATAAAAGTCTTTTTTACCAATATTAATCTAAACCAGAATAATTTTCCTTAACACATAAATGTAAGTTTTTAGATAGTAATTTAGTTAATATTTCAATTTTAATTTTTTAATTCTTTAATATAAATTTGTAATATTATTTAATTATTGTTTTTCTTAAAAAAAAGCAACGTTTAAATTTCATATACTTCTATGGGTATTTCAGGAAAAAAAAAGATGTAAAATGCACTTAATATTTCATAAAACAGTTTACATCAATATAAAAATTTCCAAAAAAAGACCTATATATATGTGTGTGTGTGTGAAAAATATAGAAAAATTCATACTTAATTAATATATTTACCAAAATATGTTCTTTTTATAGTGACATATATTATAATTTTTCTTAACAGAAATTGTTCATGTTAATAAAATGAACTTTTTGCTGAAAATATTTTAGGTTTTTATTTTTATGATGATATACTTAATATATTTGGACCAATCATATTTTGTTGTATTAAAATTAATTTTGACATATACATGGGAAACTTAAGTTAGGGAATAATAAAACTCATTAATGAGAAGAGAGGAGAGGGAATTAAAGTTATATTACCCATATTTTAAAATCCTAAATTGGGTAGATGATTCAATTAAAGATTTATTGAATTTACCAACTCAGATTTAGAATTTTTCTATTTTAAGTAACTTTATATGGGATTTTCCTAAAAAATATTTATTGATAAGGACCATAAAAATTTAAATTATTTAGAAGGACAAAATACAGAAATATAAGAATTAAAATACTAAAATGCCCATAACAAAATTTTTTGCATTTCCTCCTACATTCTATTTTTAAAACTAAGACAAAATTCTAAATTTTATTGAATTAAGCAAAAGTCTTCTCAATTTCCATTTTTGAAAACTTGTATAGATATTTATAGAAAGAAAATTACACATTCTTTAATTTTGTAAAAATTATAATTTTTAAAAAACAACAAAAATTTAAATTTAAAATTTAAAATATATAATTTTAACAAAACTCAAGGACTTTTATAATTTATTATATATGTTATACCAAGAAAGTTTATCCGATTTATTTTGATATTTAGAAGAAAACTTTTTCTCAATTAAATTCATTTAATGTTAATAAAATTAAAAAATGTAAATAATATACTATGTCTAAATAATTAAATGAATATGAAAATTGGTTAAAAACATTAACAATATATGATTTTCATCGTTGTTAATTAAATAACACATTAATTGCATGAATTTGAAACTTGGTGTAAAAAGATAAGATAATGAAAGGCGGCTTTAATTTTGATTTCAGTTATTTTTAAATTAAGAATATAAGAGATAATTGAAGAAGTTTAGTCAGGAGTAACTTAATAATTTAAAATTCATAGTATGATGTTTGATCCTTCAAAGTAATTACAATTTTTATGGTCCTTTATAATAAATATGATTTTTTTAGGTCCTTTATTTTAATTTTACCTAATTAAATAATTAAATCAGAATTTAATAGTGTTACTACGGCTATTATAGAATATATAGATAAATAAGTTTGATCTATAAATTAAAATGAATGCTATTATTTCATTTGTAGAATGAAATCAATATAGAATGTTGGAATTTTGAGCAACAAAGTCGATAAAAAAGAGGAACAAAGAATAATGGAATCCCCCCCCCCCAAAAAAAAAAAAAAAATATATATATATATATATAGCACATATATGAGTTTGATTGTGTGAATGTAGAACGTTAAAGTTTTATTAATTTCAAAGTAGCAGTAAGTGAAATTAAAAATCACAAGAATCGATCATCAAAACGAAATTCCTCATTAAAGATATGGGAGATTATTTTCATTCTGAAATTTACATTATTTCTACGAGCATGAGATGCAATTTGTACCCAAATGTGAAAATTTGAAACCTAATTGAAATAGAGCATTATTAAAAAAAAGAAAGAAAAAAAAAGAAGCTCTAGAGAAAAATCGCTCCCATGAAGCAAAAATTGATTAATCATAGCAAGAAAAACAGATTGATTGTGAAATAAATCAGTGGAGTCTAATAAATAAATAAAATCCCTATTTATCGCTATTTTTCTTCTTCAATCCCAAAGCATCTCTTATATTCTTTATCATCCTCCTGAAAATCCCTTTCGGCTTTTTTGACGGTAATACAACCAGTCTTTCGGCGCCGGGTGGCACACGGGCCTCTATCCGTCGGAATTCAAAAACAAGATAAGCATACACTCTTTCCATATTCATCTGAAAGCTGCGCCAGATTTTAAAACGTGGCGGAGCCGCCCCGTCACACCCGTGAAACCCGACCTTCACGCGCCCGTTGGCGTACGCGTCACACGCCGCTAGAATCGCATTTGCTCGCTGGCGAAAATGGTGCTTAATCAAGGGTTTGAACTTGCTTGGAGGATTCCGAATCAAGTGAACTGTAGTCATACAGGTGAGCAAGAACACGTGCTGTAATACTCCGACAATTTTTTATTATTCACGAAGATAAAAGAGTCGTTGAAGTAGGGTTTTTCGTTGAGGACGAGGCTTTGAATCGATAGCAGAACCTGCAATAATGTCGACATTTGCGGCGGGTTCCAATGCTCGCTCCTTCTACCATAAAATGTATTGAGGAGGCTCAGGCAAACCGCGCCGTTGATTTTGAGATTCGGGTTGACCCCGTACCCGTGTGAGAGGTAATGAACCTTGGGAGGCTCATTAGGGTAACTGGGAGGGAGGCCGATGTCGAAGAAGAAAAGGGCGTCGTGGTAGGGCGTCCCGGCGACGCCGACGATGGCAGCACGGAGCAAGTCGGAACGAGTCTCGGAGACTCGAACGAAAATGGATTCGGGTAGGTTCTCTTGGAGGATCCGCCATTCCTTGCTGATGGCCCTGAGGAAGCGTTTCTCCATCCGAGGAAGCGGATCACGACCCAGAAAGTGATGATCTGACATATCCAAAACGACGTCGAATTGCGGGAAGGTGAGTTCACTGTTATCCCTTTCCGGCGTCATGGCTCTGGGGAAGTTGGGAGAAACACTGAAGCCTAAATGAAAAACTTAATACTTATAAGCGAAACAGAATGTGATTTGTTGCATGGATGCTAAGGATCGGAACAACTGTAATTCTGTTGAGATCAAGATATCAAAATGTCATTAAAAAAATCCATCACTGTTATTTTGATCATTAGAAGGTGCTACGCATCAATATAAAATGTAAAATTTATAATAAATTACTATGATAGAAGACCCTACTAACTTTCTCATTTAGTTCTATATATATATATATATTTGGAGATATTAATATGCAAATCTCGTATTTTGCTTCTTTTATTAGGCTCTTATATATAGTTATTTAATTATCGGTATTGTTTGCTGGCAATTAAGTAATTTCCAATTAAAAGAAAAAGATTAATAGTAATTTCCAAAAGTACGAATTGATGGGGCAAAAGGCAGATGATATGTTTGAGTTTTTTAAAAAAATTTAGTACGCGGGTGGTGTTTGGGACACAAGTTCAGCTTCTTTTTTTTTTTTTTTCTTTTTGAGTGTTTGAGATTTTTTTCCCCAATTGGGGTTTTTTCAAAAAAACAAAAACAAAACTTAAGCAATAAGCCAAATTTTCTTGTATTTGGTTTTTCTACCATGGAAAGAAAAAAACAGTTTATGAAAGAAAGATGTTGGGTCCCACATTTTTTAACTAAATACTATTATATATAGTCCTTATTATAAATCCTTATAGATGCAATTTTTAGTCCTAAGTATAAAACTTAATACTGTACTTATAAGTGAAACAGAATGTGATTTGTTGCATGGATGCTAATAAGGATCGGAACAACTATAATTCTGTTGAGATCTAGATATCAAAATGTCATTAAAAAAATCCATCACTGTTATTTTGATCATTAGAAAGTGCTACGCATCAATATAAAATGTAAAATTTATAATAAATTACTACTCCCTCCGGTCCTAATTATAAGAGCAAATTTTGGAGTTGGTTTTGGTCCTAATTATTAGAGCAAGTTTTAACTTTTGTCAATTTTTTCCTATAATACCCCTATTTATACTTTCTCAATAATAATTAAAGATAATAATAATTTAATAATATACCTATATATTTTATAATGTAAATAATGTTTTCAACTCATTAATGTCATATACACCTAAATTATACTTTTTTATATAAAATAATTTTGAGCAATTTTTGTCATATTTTTCCTATATCACCCCTACTAATACTTCTTCCACAATAATTAATTTAACAACACGCTTATATTCTATCAAGTGAAATATTTTACTTTATTTTTTATTATCACATAAATGTCATTGGATTTGACGATTTGACATTTAATACTAGCAGTTATAGGGCCTGTTTGGCAACAGTGAAAATGGACTTATTATCCCATTAAATGGGATAATAAGTCCATCAAGAAGAAAAGCCCTGTTTGGGAAGATAAAAAATTTGATGGACTTATGATAGCAATGGGGTTTTTTTTTTTCTGAAGCTCATATTGGGGTGCTTATAACCCCATTGAAGTCCATTGAAAAGGAGTTTTTTTTTTAGACCATTTTACCCCCAATTCTCTTCTCCTGCTGGACCACTGTACCCTCCAAGCTTCATCCAGCCAAAAAGCCATTAATTACTTATTCACTTGTAAATTGTAACCCTGCATTTATGCGTGTTCTCTCAATACTTAACTGTGCCTTTTATGGGTTCTCTCTAATTAATTCAAACAAGCCATGTTTTTCGTCCTGCTATCCTGCCCTGTTCAATTTTTGAAATATGCTATGTGAGTATATATAGAATATTTCAACAGGAAAGAAATCATGTCTGTGTTAGATAGTTTGAGAGAAATTTAATTCTGAACAAAATTATTTGGTCTACCAGTTAACTTGGAATAATAGTGGGTTAGAGATAAGCAACCAGGTAGTGGGGATACATAATTTTATCTGGAGATATTCCCAAAATGATGTGGAATTTGATCAAGCTGAAGAAGGAAATATGAGTGATGAAGATAATGATGATCCACTTGATGAAGCATCCTCATCAAATGATCTTCGTGAAGCATTCTCATCAATATGAGTGGTTTGATTAAGCACTTTATTGTATTGTAATTTATTTAATGGAATTTTATCATTTTATTTGGTAAATTTATATTTATTTTTGATTTTTTATCCCAAATTATTACATTTTATAGGGCACATATATGTGTGTGTGTGAGAATTTGCTTCATGCCCTTTTCAGTCATTTTCCATCTCATCCAACTTTTTTAAGCTATGCCAAACAAGTTCCCATTACAAACAAAAGTCACTTCTGCTACTAATATCTCAAACACAAATCACATCAGAAAAAAGTCCATCAGAGAAAAGTCTATTAAGAAAAGTCCATCAGAAACAAAAGCCACTTTTCTCACTGCTTTCCCAAATGGGCCCATAATCTCTAAACTTGTTTATTGCTTTTTCTGTGATAGAATAAGAAGTTTATTCCGTGATATCATCATATGATTTTTTTATAACAAAAAAATAATTATATTCTTAAATCAATTATATGATTTTTTCGATTCTTCCTCTTGGATTAAAATTACAACTAAAAAGTAGGAAGTTAAACTGTGGAAGGATATAAATTGGTCTCTAAATAAATTATATTTTTAATTATTTTGATAAGCAGCTTCAAAGGAGAATAGATTCTTAGTTGTATACATAGTATGATTTATTTTTATTCCATGATTCTACTATCGGAGTGTGGTTTAAGAAAATAAACTTATATTTGTATTATTTAGTTCTATCTTTGAGAGAAGTATTTGTATTAAATAAACTTGGTTAAGGGTATTTTAGGAAAATACACATAATTAACTAATTTAACTTCCTTCCTTACTTCCTCCAAATTCTGGTAAATAGCTCCTATAAGGACCGGAGAGAGTATGATAGAAGACCCTAACTTTCTCATTTAGTTCTATATATATATTTGGAGATATTAATATGCAAATCTCGTTAAATTCAGGTCATTTTTTAATCATTTTTTATCTAAACTTATTTTTCAAAATAATCAACAAAAAAAATTTTAGTTTTAGAAAAGTCACTTACCATCAATCCAAAGATAAATCACATCATACAATATAATTTTTACTCAATCTTAATTTTGCAAAGTTATATTGCAAAAAAAATCACTTTTGCCACCGTTATTTCAAACACACTAAATTGGTCAAGTCAATTGTTCATGAATTTCAATTTCAAACTGCGAAATAGTTAAATAATTAACTTTATGCTCCTCTAATTCAATTCATAAGTCACTTTTAACATATTTCAATGAGCTCAATGCCATGCCAAACTGTAGACTCAAAAATGAGTTATCCAAGGGGATGAATTAAAGGGATATTTTATTGAAGTAATGTATAAGAATATTGGACCCGCAACCAAAATAAGACATGTGAAATATAATGGCTTCTTTCGTTTTATGGGCCAATTAAAATTTAAAATCCATACAATTTTATTAATGAAACTTGTAAGCTAATTTATTGATCCGATGATCCGACGATAATTTGTTTATCATTCACCCACCCATCTTGCCTCAATATTTTAACCCAAAGCCTAGATTTGAATGAGGAAGTCTCCTTCCTTCTCCATATAAGTTGGCCATGGACCTTTTTTGAACCCTCTCGGCTTGTCACACCTAGCTAATAAAATGCTTTGTTCTGGCTCTGCATTACACGTTTCTACTCTCTCCTTTGATCATCTAGATCTTGCTTCTATGCATACACTTTTGTTAGTTCTTGTGTTTTGATGATTATAATTTCCAAGTTGAGAAATTAAATAAGCAAAGAACATTGCAAAGAATTTGATAATCTGATTTTCAGAATGTTGCTCGAGCAAAGGATTAAGATTGCTCGAGCAACATCATGTGCAAAGTATATCAGATGTGATCTGATAGAACTTTGCTCGAGTAGATCATATGGTTTTGCTCGAGCAACATCGAGCTAGGCCAAAACAAAGCAAAAGTAGAAGGCATACTCGAGCAGAAGGAAAAAGCATGCTCAAGCACTTTGGGTTGCTCGAGCAATATCGAGCAACCTGTGTGCTTTGTTCTACTGAAGTCTTTACTCGAGCATAAAAAATGTATTGCTCGAACAGCATGCTCGAGCAAACACAAAATGCTGCTCGAGCAAGGTCGAGCAGCAAGCGCTTTTCTCTGATTTGAAAAGGTTGCCCGAGCATGGTTTACATCATGCTCGAGCAAGCATTAAAACATGCTCGAGCATCAATGAGCATCAAGTCTTTACTACTAAGTTTTTGAAGGCTTGCTCGAGTACACTTTAGAAGCATGCTCGAGCAACAACGAAGTTGAGGAGATTTGAACAGATTTAAAAGGACCTTGCCCGAGCATGATATACTCATGCTCGAGCAAGGAAATTTTCCTGCTCGAGCACCAGCGAGCAAATGCATTTTGTTCAGCCTTTCAAAGAAGCTCGAGCAAGCATGAATCTTTGCTCGAGCAACATCACTCTATTTTTCAAATCACCGTATACGAAATTCTTGAATCATTGAATGGATCAATATCCTACTTGATTATTTCTAATTATGATTATCAAATACTATTAACCAATTTGTTCATGAGTTTCAGATCATTTAGACATAAATTAACGGTGAATTTGAATTAACCAATCTGGACTGTCAGATGCATTAAATGCAACTACCTAAATCGTCATATTCTCGGAGATCGATATACTAAGCAAAGTAAAGCCATCTCTGATAATCTTCGACTTCGCATTTAATGCCATCTCACAATGGATACAGTAGAAAGAATGAAAGAGAATGTTCGGTCTGAACATTCCACCAAGACGGCGAAATCTTCAACAAATGTATCATCTGTCTAACGGACATATTGAGAAGACTCTGTTGGAAATTATGCCCTAGGGGCAATTCATTGTACTTTGGATATTTAAGTTATTTAAAGTATTCTCTTTTATTATTTTCGTTTGCATGTTCGTATTGATAACTGCATCCCTGGATAATCTTATAGATTATCCTAAATGTCCCTGGTCGGTCATCTACACGGGAGTGAAGATGAAATAAGACCAGTATGACTTTGATGAGGTATGGAGATACGAATCAAAGTCATGGGCACTTGTAAGAGTACAAGGTGCTGGACCGACCCACTATGAGAAAGCTGCATGGATTAAGTCATAAGCTTATCTCATGTATAACCGCGTCACGACGCCCTATGACCTGAGACCATCATAGATTCCTACATGATGAGTCACTGGTCTTTGACCTAGTCAAAAGTCACCTTTGACCGGGTGATGATAAAGGCTCGGATCGGGATCAGTGGTTTTCATGCGGAGGAATGTGAGTGGTCAAGATGGGATTTGTCCCTCACATATGTAGAGAGATAATGCTGGGCCCCTCGATGAGTGAGTCTAAGAAATGTATGGCCATACTGTGATGGAAAAGAGTTTCCATTTCACTTATTAGACTACTCGAGAATCGAGAAAGCAATGGTCAAGAAAAGGAAGTTGACATCATCCATGCCTCATCCTTGACCAAATTATCGCGTGACAAAAAGGACGTGACATGGTTGTACGATAGGTAGTATCGTGTCATCGATCCCCATGTGAATTGGGTAGTCGCAATGTCTTGCTAGAGGCCGCTTGCGACTTGTGGGCTGATACAGTGTTGGCCCACTGCCAATCTCATATGGGCCTGCAGGGTCGTACACAAGAATAATCCAACACGGGTAAAAGTGTCCAGATTCATTGAATCCCAGATTAGTCGGAGATTAAATGAATGCTAAATTTGATCTAGGATTTATATATATATATATATATAAATTCGAAATTAATATATATATTATAAATGAAGATTATAATATTATATATGATATTTGTTTAGTATTTAATTTATTTGATAAATTAAATATCTGAAAGAAATAGAGATATTGTATCTCATTTAATTTCGAATAAGGATATCGTATATCTGTTTAATATTAAATTGAGATATAGTATCTCAGATTTAATTAAATAGATAGATATCATATCTCAGATTTAATTTATATTGATAAATTAAATCAAAAGGCTTTAAATTTAGATTTGATCTAAATTCAAGATTCGGATTTCAAATCTGGCTTCTAATATATTTGATTACATTTATGAGATGGATCTGATTAATATATTGACCAGATTCGAAATTCCGAATTTCCAAAATTAATCAGGATTAGTTTTGGTTATATAATACGCCTATCAGGTTTTAGAAAAACTTACGGACTTTTCAGTCGAGCGTATTAGAAAGCCGCGAGAACCCTAGAGCAACTTGAGAGAGAGACGCACAAGAAGCGCTAGCACGCTGCCGCAACCGTGTTCGGGGATTGTTCGTGTGGATACCAGTAGAGGAAGCCGATCCTAGAGTCGACTTCTGCTGATCGAGAAGGTAGTCCACCTGATCAAAGAGAACGAGACACGGACGTGTTGATCGAGAAGGTAGCCCACCTGATCAAAGAGAACGTGACGCGGACGTGTTCAATATAAGGTATGATTCAGTTCCCAAACCTTGATTTAAACGTCGTTGAGTGATCCTCAGGAAGGATTCGTAAGAAATTTTAATCCGCTGCGTGTACGAATCCCTTCAGACTCAACGGCTACTTCTTGTGCTTCAACAACGGTCATTAATGGAATCAACTATAAATAGCCGAAGCATTCAATTTTCCCACTACCGAAACGCTGCGCAATCAATTTGATATTAATTTCACTTGTTTCAACTGTGCTACAGAGTCTGTTCTTCAGTGTTCATTATCTATCAACTCGTGAGGAGTATTTAAACGCTTATTTCTTTAGTGATTGTAACTAAAGGTTGTGGAACCTTAAGAGTGGGTGTATAGATTACAACTTGTAAAGGGTTCAGTGTTCATTATCTATCAACTCGTGAGGAGTATTTAAACACTTATTTCTTTATTGATTGTAACTTAAGGTTGTGGAACCTTAAGAGTGGGTGTATAATTACAACTTGTAAGGGGGAGTGGAGACCGAGAGTGGAAGGGACCTTCCTTCGTTTGCAGAGTCTGTAATCGTTCGGGAAAATAGTGGAATCCTAGGTGTTCTGAGGACTGGACGTAGGTCGAAGCTTTAGACCGAACCAGGATAAATTCTCTTGTGTTCATTTATCTTATTGGTCTCTATTTTGCTCACACTCGAAAAGAAGTTTTAAAATTATTGAGATCACCTATTCACCCCCCCTCTAGGTGATATTCCATCTTCAACTTTTACCAAATATCTTCATTTTTACTTTCAATAATATTGGATTCCCAAATGGCCTCACCTTGATATTCACGAGAGGAGGAAAGAAGGCGCTTTGTTTTTTATTTTCTTTGTTTGGGGAGCAACTGAGAATTTGAAGGATAATTTAGTACTTTTAAGTTTATCTGGTCCTCCTTAATAATTACAATTTTTATGGTCCTTCTAATTAAATATTGTTTTATATAGGTCCTTTATTTTAATTTCCCCATTTTTTTTGCAAGAAAATATATATTGATTTATGGAGATAAAACAAAATTTAATTATGAAGGAATATAAAAATAAAACGGTGTTATTTAACGGAATTAACGGTGTTACTTAAAAACAAAACCAAATTTAATGGTGTTACTAGGATTATTATACAATATATAGATAATTGAGTTTGATCTATAAATTAAAATAAATGCTATTATTTCATTTGTAGAATGCAATCAATATAAAGAATATTGGAATTTGGAGCAACAAAGAATATTGTAATTCGGCCCCAAAAAAAAGGGTTAAGGACCATTTTTGCCAATGAATTATTGGCCCAGGTGCATACAACACAATAAACTTTTGGTTGGACCTTAAATGCAAATAAACTTTCCAAAACAGCAAATTTTTACAGTGCCGTTAACGTCGCCTAACGTCCGTGTAATTGAAATTGAATGAAGGGAGAGTATTCATCTCTTCCACCTCCACGCATCAACAACTAAAGGATTCGCCTTCCACCACCTTCATCTGACCATTACCGTCGTCGGAAACACAACACCAGAACGTCTTTCACAATAACAGTTCCAAAAACAATAATTCGTCTTAATTTACAAGTGGAAAGAACTTGAAACAGGACCCAAATCTAGAAAAATCGAAGCCCCAGATTGTCTGTTGGCTAAGTCGCACCTCCGCTGGTCTTCACGTTCAACATTTCATGGATCAATCCAGAATCAAGAATGAGGAACAAAAATGTGAACTAGGTGATTTCTGAAAATGCTAAAAACATTTTTGTGAAGGAACATGAAACAATACTCCTTCCAAATTCACAAACCGAAGGAACTTGAAACAAGACCCAATACCAGAATAGTCGAAGACCTAGATCAACATTTGGCTAAGTCGCTCCACTGATTGAGACGAGTCTATCGCTATCGCTGGGGGAGGTGAGTCTCCATCATTGCTAGGGGAGACGAGTCGGCATTGTCGCTAAAGCAATCAATTAAACCAGGACCAACTAATAATGCAATATAGTGGCAACCTAGGTCATTCTCCCAAGGAGCAATCTGTGGGTTTTTCTTTAGGTTGAATTTAGGTGATAAAAAAATGCAATGGAATGAACCTAAACTAAAATGCAAAACACTACTACCTAGATGAAATTAAACTAACTAGATGCACTAATGCAATTGATTCTAAAACCTAAATGAGAATGAAACTAATGAGACTAACCTATATGAATATGAATGCAATTTTTGGGGGGTTTTTGTTATAAGAGGAAATTTAAAATCCTAAGAAGAAAATTTATTAAAATCAAATTAAATGACAAAGATCTAGTTCAGTTATGAGGAAGAAGGGGACAACTTAGGAATTGCATGGAGTTAACTTTTGAGCCCAAACCAATTAATTAGACCAAAGGAAAATTAATGAATTTAATCACCTAATTGAACACGGGAAACCCTCTAGCTCAATAACACCTATTCCACTAGAAAACTCATAATGAAATAAGCGGTGGTTAATTAAACTCATTAAAAATCAATCACAAAATAGTTTTAAAAATCTTGTTTGCAATTATCCAATTGAACAACTAGATAATTTATCAACCCAATTAAACAATTAAGATGATAAACCAAATTGACAATTAAATTAATAATGAAAACTCAATTAATAATTCAATTGACAATCGAAAGGTTGCAAACAAAACTTCAACAATTGTCTCACACATAAAAACTTCAAATTATCAATCCAATCCAAAAGAAATATGTTTACAATCTAAAACTAGATTGTTCTCAATTAACACAACTTAAAACCCTTTAAAACTAAAGAACCTCAAGTTTGGATTAAGAAGATAAAAAGAATAACACTCCCTTGTGATCTTCAAGTGTAAGTTCCTAGGCTCTAGCTTTCTCCATACTCCTCCCAAGTTGCCTCCTAAAAGAGCTTTAAACTTCCATGAATGTATATTCTCCACCAAACATCGTGCAGCTCACGGTCATTCGAATAGGATGAATTGATGGATGAAGGCTTACACACACTTGAGTGGAATTCCTTGTGCGTGTGAGAAAAGAGGAACGAATTGATGAAATCAATTCAAGTTGGTGGGCCCGCGAGTGAATTGCATGAATTGAGGAATGAATTGAATTACAATCCCCTCTGGGTGTTGCAACTCTGCTCAGCGTCTTCTTATGCGTGAAATTTCTGCGGCTCTCCAAGAGAGCGTGAATAATCCATAAGCAGCTAGGTTAATTTTATAGGAGAAAAAGAGGGTTTTTTGGGTATCAATTTGAGCCAATTAAAATTCCAAAAGCCCAATAAAATTTCACCATTAGATCTTCTTTTAGCTTCCAAGGTTAATTCTGCATCGTAGGATCTTCCAATATGCTTTTCCTTATCCTGCAAAAATTAAATAAAATCGTGATCTATCATATATTTAGAAATATTATTCAATCACAAGATCTCAATTCAAATATTGATAATTTAAGTCTAATAATCTCATAATTAATTCTGATTTATATTATTTCCTAAAATAGGCTAACAATCCAATTATTGTCTAATAAATCCAAATTAGCCTAAAATAGTCCCCAAAATAAATGAATAAGACGGGATAAAATATATTAAATTGGGATTTATCAAGTAACGTTGCAGATCAGAGGATGGAGAAGACACAAAGCCAGCGTCTATTGTCTTCCATGAGTCAGTCATTGACCTCAATGAAGTCATTGCCGTCAACCATCGTTCTTGCCAGAATCATCCCTATCCTCTGTCGTCTTGTCGAGAGAGAGAGAGAGCGTGGGGCTTCTCGCGTGAGCCATTCTCGGAGGCAGAGAAAGAAGAGGAAGCACTGACACGGGAGGAACCTTGCCATGCTTGGTGCCGCATGTTGTGTGAGATACCCATTTATTCCCTTTATTCAATTTCAATTACACGGACGTTAGGCGACGTTAACGGCACTGTGCAAATTTGCTATTTTGGAAAGTTTATTTGCATTTAAGGTCCAACCAAAAGTTTATTGTGTTGTGTGCACCTGGGCCAATAGTTCGTTGGCAAAAATGATCCTTAACCAAAAAAAAAAAGAATATTGGACATATATGACTGTGAATGTAGAACGTTAAAATTTAAAATCCATACAATTTTGACTACAATCCTATCAATCAACATCAAAGTAGCAGCAAGTGAAATTAAAATCACAAGAGTTGATCATCAAAATGAAATTCCTCATTAAAAGTAGATATGGGAAATTATTTTCATTCTGAAATTTCCAATATTTCTACGAGCAAGAGATGCAATTTGTACCCAAATGTGATAAATTGAAACCTAATAAATTATAACAAAAAATCTCTAGAATGTTGGCAAAAACAAAAATCTGCACAGAAAAACCTCATCCATGAAGCAAAAATTGATGGATAATAGCAAGAAAGACAGATTGATTGTGAAATAAACCAGTAGAGTCTAATAAGAAATTTGTTATTCAGAACTTGCCTTTTTATCGCTATTTTTCTTCTTCAATCCGAAAGCATCTCTTATATTCATTATCATCCTCCTGAAAATCCCTTTTTGCTTGTTTGTCCGTATCACAACCAAGCTTTGGCCGTCTTGTGGCACACTGGCCTCTAACCGTTGGAATTCAGACGCGATATTGGCATACACTATTTCCATATTCGTCTAAAAGCTGCGCCGGATTTTAAAACTTGGCGGAGCCGCCCCATCACACCCGTGAAACCCAACCTTCACGCCCCCGCTCCTATACGCGTCACACACTGCCAATATCGCATTTCCTCACCGGTGAAGATGGTGATTAATCAAGGGTTTCAAGTTCTTCGGAGGATTCCGAATCAAGTTAATTGTAGTCTTACAGGTGAGCATGAACACGTCCTGACTGTAACACTCCGACAATTTTTCCCAGTGGCGGCTTGTTCCAGGTTCGTTGTAGTAGGGTTTTTCGTTGAGGACGAGGCTTTGAATCGATAGCAGAACATGCAATAATGTTGACTGTTTCGGATTCCAATGCTCGCTCGGGTGGCCTATCCATGTGTTGAGTAGGCTCAGGCAGACAGTGCCGTCGCGGTAGAAATTTGGGTTGACCCGGTGCCCGTGTGAGAGGAAATGAACCTTGGGAGGCTCATTAGGGTAATTGGGAGTGAGGCCGATGTCGAGAAGAAAAGAGCATCGTGGTAGGGCGTCTGGGCGGCGCCGATGATGGCTGCATGGAGCAAGTCGGAGCGGGTCTCGGGGACCCGAACGAAAATGGATTACGGTAGGTTCTCTTGGAGGATCCGCCACTGCTTACTGATGGCCCTGTGGAAGCGTTTTCCCAGCCGAGGCCGATCACGACCCAGAAAGTGATGATCTGACATATCCGAAACGACATCGAATTGCGGGAAGGTGAGCTTGCTGTTATCCTTCTCCGGCGTCATGGTTATGGGGAAATTGGGAGAAACCCTAAATAAAAAACTTCATACTTATAAGCGAAACAAAATGTGATTTTGTTGCGTGATACTGTTGAGGTAGAACTATCAAAATGTCTAACAAAATTTCATTAAAAAAATTCTATCACTTTTATTTTGATTTTTAAAAAATACAATGCATTAATATAAAATAGAGACATATAAAAGTGACATAAGTAGTTGTTGCTTCCTATTTCTTTTTATTATCATCTTTATAAATAGTACTCCCTCCGATCCTAAATATATAACATGGTTGACATTTTTTTTTTTTGGAAGAGATTAAGGAAGTTAAATAAGTTACTTAATCATATCATATATTGTGTATACTTATATTATAGGGAGAAGGGGGAAATTTTAACGATCCTTTATTTGGATTGAACTGAAGAGAAGAAGGAAGGAATTTTGATGAAACATTATTTAGCTTGAGAGGAAGCTAATAATAAATTAACTATATTACTCTTATAATATTAATTGAATACTTTTTATAAATATGTAAGTATGTATAATACAATGGATCAACTATGATCTCCATAGTAGGAATTATATTTTATTTCTTATTCGATATTAAGATTAATATTATTAGATAATAGGATTATATTTGAATTAGATATTTAAATTATATCACATAATGTATAGTATTATAATATTTAGATAAGTCAATAACATATTAGATGTTATAAGATATTATGATTGGATTTGAATTAGATATTTTATTTGGATTTAGATATTTAAGGATTTAAATTAAATATTTAAATGATATCACATCATGTATGGTATTATAATCTATCACTTTATTTTTATTTCAACAAACATGATTACAACTTCTGAAATCGATAAAAGTGAGAGAAGCCCCTCCCCTCTTTAAAATTGTTTTATCCAAACAAAAGGAGGGGAATAATTCCCCCTTTCTTCCTTAGAAAATTTTCAAAAACCCCGTACCAAACAAAGTTCAAAAGAAAGTTATGCTACATGAATCACAACTTCTGAAATCGATGAAAGGAGGTGGATGTCATGCCAAAATGTAGAGGGGTTGACTTAATGCTTCAAAAGTCAAAACTCTTCCTCTTCTCTTATCATCTTCCCTCTTTTTCAGTTCTAATCATAAGAGTAACATTTGAATGGTAGAAAAAACATAGAATAGGATGGAAAGGGAAGAGGAGGTATTGCGAACCCATTGAATTAAGGTTATATGTATATTGAAGCTTATATAATGTTGGACCCGTGACCAAAATTAGACATGTGAAATGGCTTCTCTTATCTTTAAGATTATTCTTTGTTCATCAACAAGACCAAGCCCACTTTTAAGAACAAAACATTGCATAGCTCAAGCTTTGCATAAGCTAATATGAGCTTATATAAGAAAGTTTATTCATTAAAGTAAGAATTGGTGCTCCTATGTGCACGAAGAAGTTCATATCTATGTGATACCTCAATTAAGTTATATAAAGTCGACTATAGGTATTGGCACTTGTACGCCTTATTTTTTATTTTGCTCACTCATTTTTTTCTAAGAGCATACAACATTAAAAGAGAAAATGAATTTAAGAAATATTTTGAAATTATTTTAATTAAAGTAAATACTTTTGACACAAGTTCAAAAACACCTATAATGAATCACAATACAAAATCATAATCCAAACAAATTAGGAATATAAAAAAGAAATTAGAAAATAATCATCAATAAATTATATTTATTGATTAATGGATCTAAATTTAATTCTCTAGCTAGTATTTGTTATCAAATTGAATCATCTAGTATTTATTATGTTTTTCGGGAAAAAAAATTAGAAAATAATCATCAATAAATTATTTTTATTGATTAATATGCAGATTAAGAAAAATCAATTATAAAGCAATATAAAAATTAAAAATTAAAAATAATTATCAATAAATTATATTAATTAATTAATTAATGGATCCCACTAAGGCATAAGATATTGTTACTACTATTTTTTGTTACTACTAATGTTACTACCACTTTTCCACCGTTAGATCATAATCTTAATAGGAGAGAGAAATTATAAAGGCAGATGAAATTCTGATCTAACGGTGGAAAAGTGGTAGTAACAAAAAAATGGTAGTAACAATATCATATCCCTTAAACTAAATCCCCTCGCATGAGTAATTTTTTTTTTATAATACCCCAAAAACTATACTTCTCATAAATACAATATTTTGATAAATATTACCTATTTAAAGGGTGAATATGTGGTCTCAAAATATTGTAGTTTATTTATCTAGGGGATGTTCTCTTGAAATTAAAAACTAACCAAAGGCCAAATTTCTAGTTTTCATTTAGGGATCATAAATTGCCCTATAACTAATAAAGTAATACTTGGTGCATAAATGACCATGAAAAGCCAAAAAGTTGTGAGAAAATAAGTAAACCAAATAGAGAAAATTGCCAATAATTAGTGGATAATTCAATCTACATTAATTAAATTAATTTCGTAAACATTCATAATTAATGTAGTGGCATATGTTAAGGGCATAATTAAGGATGTATTACCCTAATTAAGAACCAATGGCTAGTGAAGGACTAAGAGTGGCATAAATAAATTTCTAAGGACCATAATTAAGCTAGGAACCAATCATATTTTGACAATTACACTTAACTTCTTTATTAGGGATGCTAATTAAGATTAGATTTGGAGGGCTAGGATTAAACCTCATAAAGCTAATCTAAGGGCTTTAAAATTAATTTAATAAAGCATAATCCATGTGAAATTAAATCCACCAATGAAGGGTTTTCTTCTTGATTTCATGAATCAAATGAAACACACATACAAGAGTAAAAGAGGGAGTAAATTTTCGATGCACACAAGTTAGAAAAAGGTGAGTGAATTGTTTATTATAAAACAACCCACACATGCAAGAATGAATCATAATCAAACATTAAGACATGGAGACTTTAGAGGCAATTGGAAGAGGATAAGTGTACTATGTAACTAAAGCTCTTAATTACATGGAAGAGGATAAGATGATGAGAGATGAGAGAGAGGGGGCGGCAAAGGTGTTGTGAGTGTGTGTGTGTGTGTAATTGTTGTGTATGTGTGTGTAGTGAAAAAGAAGGAATGAGGAAGGTAAAATCAAGAGTAAACATTGAGAAAACTCTAGGCAATAAATGAAATGCAATCCTGAGCAAATTAATTCCTACAAAGAGAAATTCTAATCATAAAATAAATATAAGGACTAATCTTGAACAAACATAAAATAAGATTGATATTAAGTATCATTTAAGTCTTTTTGGCCAACTTGCATAATTAATATTAAAAATGATTAAGGGGCAATTAGAGACTTCTAGTGAAGCCATAATATTTAAAGATAAAAGCTAGTGTAAGACCTTGACTTAAAGCTTCATAAGAACCCCTAAGAATATTTATGCTTTGTTAAACAACCAACCTTCATCTTCACCTAGTTACAAGCCTCCTAGAGTAACTAGTAATTGAAAAGCCAATCAAAGAAAGATGAAAGGGGGAGGGGGTTCAAATATTGTGGCTTGAGGAAGGGGAAGGATAATTGTTTATTGTTTAAGTTATTTACACATGCTAAATTAACATTAATTAAGGGGACAAATTGAAGAGATAAGGTGTACTTTGGATAAGGGAAATTAAATGAAAATGGAAGAGGATAGAAAAGAGAGAGAGGAGGGACGGTGGAGAGAGAGAGCAAGGGTGAGGATTGGATCTCCCAATTTAACCTAGATCTAAGGGTTGAAAATGAAGAAGAAAAGTTGCAAAGAATTACCATAATTGCCATGACAAATTAGTATAAATAGGGGCATTGGTCTTTATCTATTTTCACACCAAAACAAGCTTAGAAATCTGATATAGAGAGTGGAAGTGAGAGTGAAGAGTCTTGGGGAATGAGGAGCAAAGTTCTTGGTAAGTTCTCTAGCTCTAGCTTTTAAATTCTTTAAGTTCTAGTTCTTAAATTCATAGTTAGAAGTAGCTTTGATTTTTAAATATTCTAGAGTAATTTTATTTTCATATTTTTATGGTCAAAATTAGCATTATTTCAAAAAAAATTATAAGGAAAGTTACAGAGCAAAATTTTTGAAGAGAAACATCAAAGTAACGAAGTTCTGGCGAAATTTCAACGGTTAAGCAATTTCTGAAATGGGTGATAAAAATGCCAATATTTTATGTTGAAAATGAAGTTGCAAACTTCTGGAAAATTTCATGGTTAAAGTACACATATAGGGATTTTCAAATATGCCTAGAACGTATTAAATTGAGCTCTGTACAGTGAGATAAAAATTCTCAAAGTTTGACTACAAATTTCTGGAAAAATTCTGGGTAGAGACTCAAAACGTTAAGACTGGGAATGACTCAAGTAATCTGGGCAAAAGTGAGTATTTTTACTTAAAAATAGACATCCTAAGGATTCCGAGGAATTTTACGGATCCTCGTTTCGATTTTTCTAAAATTAGTTATGATTTTTCAAATTTAAATGAAAAATCTACCCAAAATACTGTACTCACGTTTTTTCAAAAAATAAGGGAAATAAGTTGAAAAATAATTCCACCAAGAGAATAATGGTCATTAGTGACTAAGATATCTATTAGGATATTATTTGTGAATTAATAAATGCGATATTACCATTATAGGATAAACGTGATGACAGTCCGACCGACAAACATACCGATATCACCAACGAAGGTACGGATGCGTACTGTAACACTAACTCTGATGCTTATTGTATACTTATATGTGATAGATGTATTCATAGACTAAGACTCTATTTTAAAGTTTTCATACACATACAGCTATACACGGGTTATGGTTCTGATAATGTCGTTGAGTTTTCCTAGCGCTGAGGATACGAATGTACATCGTGGCACTGGTGAATAGTGCAGACTATAATAACATGCATAAGCAGTGGCTATGTTTTGTTATTATCTTTCATATGTGATTACTGATGTAATGTCATAAATATTTGTCATACATAATTGTTACATAAGCATGAGGTTAACCGTTATCTGAGGTTCAATGGGTATTGAACCTCAGCTCTTGCTATAGCCTCAGGATCCTGAGGGAACAGGACCGAGGACAAGGGTAAACAGCACACGTGAGGACACGGGCGAAGAATTTCTTTTTGAATTTTGTATTAACATACTATATGGGTGAAGAATTTCTTTTTGAATTTTGTATTAACATACTATATTCAGATAACTGTACCGCTGTATAAGCAACCACATACAACAAACAGTGAATGTTTATCAGATACTCGCTCTTTTAAATTATTCCGATGCTCTACTCTGATTAAAATGTTTTAAAAATGCTTTCGAAAATTGGGATGTTACATTTTTCTCAAAAAATATAGGGATAGGATATTGTTACTACCATTTTTTATACTCTGATTAAAATGTTTTGAAAACGCTTTCGAAAATTGGGATGTTACATTTTTCTCAAAAAATATAGGGATAGGATATTGTTATTACCATTTTTTGTTACTACCAGTGTTACTACCACTTTTCCACCGTTAGATCAGAATCTTAATAGGAGAGAGAAATTATAAAGGTAGAAGAAATTCTGATCTAACGGTGGAAAAGTGGTAGTAAAAAATGGTAGTAACAATATCTTATCCCAAAAATATAGATCATTTTAAATTATGATAACTCTTTGATTTATGGAGATAAAGCAAAATTCAATTATGAAGGAATATAAAAACAAAATAGTGTTACTTAACAAAATAAACGGTCTTACTTAAAAACAAAACGGAATTTAATAGTGTTACTATGAATATTATAGAATATATAGGTAAATGAGTTTCATCTATAAATTAAAATAAATGCTGTTATTTCATTTGTAGAATATAGAAATCAATATAGAATACTGGAATTTGGAGCAACAAATTAAAGAATATTGGAATTTGACCCCAAAAAGACGAATATTGGACATATATGAGTGTGAATGTAGAACGTTAAACTTTAAAATCCATAGAATTTTGATTGCAATCCAATACATGAATCAATATCAAAGTAGCAGTAAGTGAAATTAAAAATCACAAGAGTTGATCATCAAAATGAAATTCCTCATTAAAAGATATTGGAGATTATTTTCATTCTGAAATTTCCATTATTTCTACGCGCATGAGATGCCATTTGTACCCAAATGTGATAATTTAAAACCTAATTCAAATAGAGCACTAAAAACATCCCATATTCTTTATCATCCTCCTGAAAATCCCTTTTGGCTTTTTCGTCGGTATCACAACCAGTCTTTCGCTGCCGGGAGGCACACTGGCCTCTATCCGTCGGAATTCAAAAACGAGATAAGCATACACTCTTTCCATATTCGTCTGAAAGCTGCGCCGGATTTCAAAACGTGGCGGAGCCGCCCCGTCACACCCGTGAAACCCGGCCATCACGCGCCCGTTCGCGTATGCGTCACACGCCGCCAAAATCGCATTTGCTCGCTGGCGAAAATGGTGCTTAATCAAGGGTTCGAACTTCCTCGGAGGTTTCCGAATCAAGTGAACTGTAGTCATACAGGTGAGCGAGAACACATTCTAACTGTAATCCGTAGATAATTTTTTACTATTCACGAAGGTTAAAGGGTCGTTGAAGTAGGGTTTTTCGTTGAGGACGAGGCTTTGAATCGATAGCAGAACCTGCAACAATGTCGACATTTTGGGGTTCCAACGCTCGCTCGGCCAGCCCATCCATGTGTTGAGGAGGCTCAGGCAGACGGTGCCGTTACTGTAGAGATTCGGGTTGACCTGGTACCCGTGTGAGAGGTAATGAACCTTGGGAGGCTCATTAGGATAATTGGGAGGGAGGTCGATGTCGAAGAAGAAAAGAGCGTCGTGGTAGGGCGTTCCGGCGGCGCCGATTATGGCAGCACGGAGCAAGTCAGAGTGGGTCTCGGAGACCCGAACGAAAATGGATTCGGGTAGGTTCTCTTGGAGGATCCGCCACTCCTTGCTGATGGCCCTGAGGAAGCGATTCTCCATCTGACGAAGCGGATCACGACACAGAAAGTGATGAGGATGATCTGACATATCCGAAACGACGTCGAATTGCGGGAAGGTGAGCTTATTGTTATCCTTTTCCGGTGTCATGGTTTTGGGGCCTAAATAAAAAACTTAATACTGTATTTATAGGCAAAACAGAATGTAATTTGTTGCTTGATGCTAAGGAACAAGTTTAATTTTGTTGAGGTCAAAATATCAAAACGTCATTAAAAAAAATCTATCACTGTTATTTTGATTTGTAAAATGTGCATTGCATCAATATAAAATTTATAATCAATTACTATGATAGAAAACCCTAACTTTCTCATTTAGTTCTATACATATAGTTGGAAATATTAATATGCAAATCTCGTTAAATTCAGGTCAATATTATTTTTAAGATCTTGAAAAAATATTTGAGGGTACTGACTATTGTTGTCAAACTCGTGAGTTGACTTTTCGATTTTACCATTTTTACGCTTCTAACTTACAAAACGAGTCGAGTCAACGATAAACTCGTGCTAGTTGTAAATTCGGTTAAATTCACGAGTTTATACACCGAGTTTACTGTTTTTACATTTCTAACTTACAAAACCATGGTAACTTACCCTTAAATTCATATTAACTTTTTTTTTTATTTGATCATGCTCAGAGGCTTTATATAGAAATTTTATAGAAATTTCTTTATTAAATATGATAAATGATGAATATTTATAGATTTAATTTCAATTATTTGAATTTAAAATATAATTAAATCAAATTGTTGTTATTTTTATATTTTAATGATTTAATTATATAATAGTAATATCTATTTAATAATAAAAGTAAACTCTTACGAGTTTACAATTCGAGTTCACGATGCGAATTTACGTCATTGTCACGAGTTTACTTAAACTCGTGAGTTTGACAACCTTGATACTGATTGATACTAAAAAAAAATACTTTAGGATACTAAAAAATAATTCATGATCTTAAAAAAATTTATTTTTAGATGTTAAAAAGATACTAACTGCTACTAAAAATATGCTTTGTGATATTTTTTCAAGATACTAAAATAATTTTTTAAAATTATGAATTATTCTTCAGTATCCTAAAGTATCCTTTTAGTATCGGTCGGTACCTTCAAATATTTTTTCATGATTCTAAAATATTTTTTCAAGATTTTAAAATAATTTTTCAAGATTATAAATTATTTTTTCAGTATCTTGAAGTATTCTTTAATATCAGTGAGTACCCTCAAATATTTTTTTTCAATACCTTAAAATACCTTTTTATGATCCTAAAATAAATTTTCAAGATCATGAAGAATTTTTTCAATACTATTAAGTAGTCTGAATTATTTTTTCAATACTATCTTAAATTTTTCTAAAACAAAGGGAGGAAAAGGATGTGTGAAATTGCGCGAAAATGGCCAGTTTCACGCAGCGGTCCGCTGCAATTCCTGATAAACACTAGGACTTAAAAATTAGTACGTGGGTGATTTTTGAGATCACTTTTAGACCTCCAAAAGTACGATTGATGGGGGCAAAACCGCAAATGCCAGATGATATGTTTTCAGCTTTTTTTATTTTATTTTTTGAGTGTTTGAGATTTTTTTTGGGAGACTTAAAATAGAAAAATTCTAAATCGGGTCGGTAAATTCAATAAATATTTAATTGAGTCATTAACCCAATTTATGATTTTAAAATATGGGTAAAATAACTTTAATACCCTCTCCTCCCTCCTCATCAATGAGTTTTATTACTCCCTAACTTATGTTTCCCATATATATATCAAAATTAATTTTAATACAATAAGATATGATTCGTTCAAATATATTAAGTATATCATCATAAGAATAAAAACATACAATATTTTCAGCAAAAAATTCATTTTATTAGCATGAATTTTTTTTAAAAGAAAACTTATAATATATGTCACTATAAAAAGGACATATTTTGGTAAATATATTAATTAACCACACACATATATATAGGTTTTTTTTTTGAAAATTTTTGTATTGATGTAAACCGTTTTATGAAATTTTAAGTGCATTATACTTTTTTTTTCCCTAAAATCCATAGAAGTATATGAAATTTAAACATCGCATTTTAAAAAGATAAATAATATTACTGATTTATATTAAAAGGGGAGGGAAGAAAGGTTGGCAGAAAAGAGAGAAGGGGCATTAAAGTTATTTTATCCAGATTTTGAAATCCTAAATTAGTTTGATAACTTAATTAATGATTTTTTTGAATTTACCAACCCAATTTAGAATTTTTCTATTTTAAGTAGCTTTACATGGGATTTTCCTTTTTTTTTCCAATTGGGCTTTTGGAAAAAAAAAAATCTTGTATTTGGTTTTTCCACCATGGAAAGAGAAAAACAGTTTATGAAAGAAAGATTTTGGGTCGCACATTTTTTAATTAAATACTATTATAGTTCTTATTATAAATCTTTATAGATAAAATTTTTAGTCCTAACTATAAATTTACTTAAATTTTAATAATAATTGTTTCCCATTTTTATTCTTACTTAATTCTCATTGGAAATAGAGAAAGATATTAGAGAATTAGTTAATTGATGACAATTACTTGATAAATTTTAAAGTATGCTCTAGGTAGTAGTTGATTTGGTCTCTATTGAAGGTGAAAAATTGTGTTTATTGATTAATGGTCTTTGTTCATGAAACTCTTTCAATTTATGGCCGATTAGTTATGTGATATTATTGATTTAAAAAAACTTTATATTTGTATGATTTAATTTATATGCATTTTTATTCATTAATTTTATTTAGTTATGTATTTTACTATTGCCAAATTTTTCAAGTTAACTTTTTTCACTTTTTTATCATTTTAATTCTAATTGTTCTCTTATAATTATCACAATATATACACATATAATACATATGTATTATTTAATAAGATTCATGTCATTTTCAATCATTTTTCATCTAAACTTGTTTTTCAAAATAATCAATCAAACAAGTCTCAATTTTAGAAAAATCACTTATACTACTATCAATCCAAAGATAAATCATATTATACAATATCATTTTTACTCAATCTTAACTTTGCAAAGTCATATTGCCAAAAAAAAAAACCCCCACTTTTGCCTCCGTTATTTGAAACACACTAAATCAGTCGAGTTAATTGCTCATAAATTTCAATTTTAAACTGCAAAATGGTTAAAGAATTAACTTTATACTCCTCTAATTCAATTCATAAGTCACTTTTAACATATTTCATTACACTACACTGAGCTGGATGCCATGCCAAATTGTAGACTCCAAAATGAGTTTATCCAAGGGGATGAATTAAAGGGATATTTTATTGAAGCTATGTATAAGAATATTGGACCCGCAACCAAAATAAGACGTGTGAAATATAATGGCTTCTTTTATTTTATGGGCCAATTAAAATTTAAAATCCATACATTTTCACCAATGACATTGTAGTTGAGTGGAATGAGAAGTTCTTTATAATTGAGACGTCTTGGGTTCAATCAAGCTTGGAAGCTCATGCCGTATTAGCGGCAGCCCTTTTAATTTTTCTTTTTTTTAAAAAAAAATCCATACAATTTTGAGTTTTTGATTAATATCAATGTAGTAATAAGTGAAATTAAAAATTCTAACAGTTGATAATCAAAAGAAAATTCTCAATAAAAGATATGGGAGACTATTTTCATTATAAAATTTCCATTTCAATGACCATGAGATGGAATTTGTATTAAATAAATGTGGTAAAAATTGATTCATTGATTGTCAAATAATAATTCATTAGATGGCCTAATAAGAAATTTGTTCTTCATCATCAGAACTTGCCTTGTCCCTCACTACTATCGTTCTATCATCCTTTAGAAAACCACTTTTGGCTTGTTTTCTATTCCATTCGTTGAAATTCAAAAGCGAGCTCAGCATACACTATCTTCGCATTTTAAAAATCTACCCGGCGTTTATTTCATGGAATAAGATATTATCACTATCAATTTTGATCACTATCAAATCACTACGAGAGATGCAATTTGTACCCAAAAGTGATAAATTGAGACCTAATGAAATAGAGCATTATTAATATAATAAAATAAAATTTTTAAAAAAATCTCCAGAGAAAAATCGCATCCATGAAGCAAAAATTGATTGTGAAATAAATCAGTAGCGTCTAATATATAAAATCCCTATTTTTCGCTATTTTTCTTCTTCAATCCCAAAGCATCTCATATTCTTTATCATCCTCCTGAAAATCCCTTTTGGCTTGTTTGTCCGTATCACAACCAACCTTTCGCCGCCGGGCGGCACACTGGCCTCTATCCGTTGGAATTCAGAAACGAGATTAGCGTACACTATTTTGATATTCATCTGAAAGATGGGCCGGATTTTAAAACTCGGCGGAGCCGCCGCGTCACACCCGTGAAACCCGACCTTTACGCGCCCGTTCGCATACGCGTCACACGCCGCCAGTATCGCATTTGCTCGCTGGCGAAAATGGTGATTAATCAAGGGTTTGAAGTTCGTCGGAGGATTCCAAATCAAGTTAATTGTAGTCTTACAGGTGAGCAAGAACACGTCCTGACTGTAATACTCCGACGATTTTTTAGTCCAGAAGCGGACTGTTCCAGGCTCGTTGTAGTATGGTTTTTCGTTGAGGACGAGGCTTTGAATCGATAGCAGAACCTGCAATAATGTTGACTGTTTCGGATTCCAATTCTCGCTCGGGTGGCCTATCCATGTGTTGAGTAGGCTCAGGCAGACGGTGCCGTTGCTGTAGAGATTTGGGTTGACTCGGTGCCCGTGTGAGAGGTAATGAACCATGGGAGGCTCATTAGGGTAATTGGGAGTGAGGGCGATGTCGAAGAAGAAAAGAGCGTCGTGGTAGGGCGTCTGGGCGGCGCCGATGATGGCGGCACGGAGCAAGTCGGAACGGGTCTCGGGGACCCGAACAAAAATGGATTCGGGTAGGTTCTCTTGGAGGATCCGCCACTCCTTGCTGATGGCTCTCAGGAAGCGATTCCCCGCACAATGAGTCGGATCACGACCTAGAAAGTGATGATCTGACATATCTGAAACGACGTCGAATTGCGGGAAGGTGAACTTACTGTTATCCTTTTCTGGCGTCATGGTTCTGGGGAAGTTGGGAGAAACCCTAAAGCCTAAATAAAAAACTTAATCCTTATAAGCGAAACAAAACGTTATTTATTGCGTGGATACTAAGGAACAAGTGTAATTCTGTTGAGGTAAAAATATCAAAATGTCTAATATAATTTCATTAAAAAAAAATCTATCACTGTTATTTTGATTTTTTAAAAATGCAATGCATCAATATAAAATATAAAATTTATAATAAATTGCTACCTCTTGTCCTAATTATAAGATTGGGTTGACTTTTTTTTGGAGATTAAATAAATTATTTAATAATATTATAGGTTGTGTATCATTAAATTATATATTAATTTATTAGTCAACTAACTAATTTGGAGGGAAAAAAATAAAAATAAAATACTCTAAGCTAATTTAATTAGCTTCCTTAATCTAAAAAAAAAAAAAAAAAACAACAACAACAACAACTTCAACTTAGCCTTAAACTTAGCCTTATAGAGCGGAGGCAGTACTATGATAAAAAAGCCTAACTTCCTTTATATTATAATCTTTATAAATAATAACATGATAAACGCTAGGACTTAAAAATTCTCCAACTGTTTGGGACTACTTTTTACCTAGATGAGGTGTTTTTGGATTTTTTTCAAATGTTTGGGATATTTTTTTTTCAATTGGGTTTTTTTTTTAAAAAAAAAAAAACTTAGGCCATGAGTCAAAATTTCTTGTATTAGGCTCTTCCACCATGATCAGAGAAAATCAGCTTATGAAAGAAAGATGTTGGGTCCCACATTTTTTAATTGAAAGACCGTTTTGGTCCTCATTATAAATCCTTATAGATGAAATTTTTAGTCCTAAATATAAATTCACTTAAAATTTAATAATCATTGTTTTCCATTTTTACTCTTACTTAATTCTCATTGGAAATAAAGAAAGATGTTAAAGAATTAGTTAAAATAAACTTATAATAAGGACCAAAGTGGTAAACTTTTATGAAAGCAATCTGATTTATGTCTAACTTGATAAATTTTCAAATTATGCTCTAGTGGTCGATTTGGTCTATATTGAAGGTGAAAAATGTGTTTATTGCTTATCCGTCTCTGTTGGTCTCTATTCATGAAACTCTTTTTCAAATCACAACCGATTAGTTATGTAATATTATTTTATAAAAAAACTTTATATTTGTATGATTTCTAATTTATATGCATTTTAATTCATTAACTATATTTGGTTATGTATTTTAGCAATGCCAAATTTTTTAAGTTAACTTTTTTCACTTTTTAATTATTTGAATTCTAATTTTTCTCTTATAATTATCACAATATATGCATATATATATATATATATATATATATAAAATTAAAATTCACGTCCTTTCCGTTATTTTCCATCTAAACTTGATTTTTCAAAATAATCATCCAAACATATTTCAGTTTTAGAAAAGTCATTTATGCTACCGCCAATCCAAACATAAATCACATTAAACAATCTGACTTTTACTCTATCTTAAGTTTGCAAAGTCATATTACAAAAAAAAAATCACTTTTGTCACCGCTATTCCAAGCACACACTTAATTAGTCAAGTCAATTGCTCATAAATTTCAATATCAAACTGTGAAATAGTTAAATAATTAACTTTATAGTCCTCTGATCCTATTCATAACTCACTTTTAACATATTTCAAAAAAAATCTTAAAACCTCACAACACGACTTTAAAATTCAACAACTTTTCAATTTTACCTTAAAATTCTACATTGATATGAGAAACTTAATAATTTGACTCAACTTTTTATTCTATATCTCAGACTATCTGCTCAAGCATTTACGGGGTTATGGCTTCCAGGAGTGCTAATGACAAGGGGAAGGAGGTTGAATGTCCCGGACCTGTTCTAAGTGTAATACCCTAAAAATCCTATTTAGTATAACCACTAAATGATACCTATTAAAGTAGGTGGATATGTGGTCTCAAAGATATTATGGTTTATCTAATTTAAAATTAGAGAATTTTCTCCTAGAGTTAAATAAACCAAAACAACTCAAATACTCTAAGTTCATTTAGGGATTATAAAATACCCTATAAATTTTCATATTGAAGCATAGTTCATATTTAAATTTTAAAAGGGGCATAAAATGTTATTGAAATATCAAACAAATTAGAGGAATGTGTCAATAATTGATTGGACAAATAATTGTACATTAATTAAAGTAATTGCATTAATTTTTGCAATTAATTATTGAATCCTCTTAGGAACCATAAAATATCATAAAATCCAAGTAATTACTAAATTAAAATATGGTTCACATGGAATTAAAAGGACCAATAAGGAACTATGGAGAATACTTAAACAAGATAGGAGAAAAATAATAAATAGTTAGGTATTCATTAAATTAAATAACTATGCCCAATCTTCATCAAGGAATTGATTATAATACCCCAAAATTTGTATATCTCTTGAATATAATATTTTGGCCATTTAGGACCCATTTAAAATAGGAGAGTATGTTATCTCCAAATTAGTAAGTATATTTATTCTAATTCTCGAATAACTTGTCGGTAGAACTTAATAGGGCAAAATACAACTCCCTAAATTTTTATTAGGGGTCATAAAATATTGTACAATACCATAAAAGCCCTTAAACCAATTAAATGGAATTTCCAACAATTTAAGAACAATTAAACTCACAATTAGTGATATATTGTCATATAATTCACATATTGGCAAAGTTAAGCCGTAAAGGGGTAGGAAGAGGTCTAAAATAATTAGAGGACACTAAAAATAATTAGTAAACATCAAAAAATTAATCTTAATTGAATTAACATGCAAAATTAATTTAATGATAAATATTTATAAACAAATTGCAATATTTTGGCTAAATTCAACAATAAAGTCTAACAAGGGATCCACAATTGTAACAATTGGACTTAGTAGGATCAAAATTTAATTGGTAGTCAATAAAATCATTTCAAATTAAACTTAATTAAGCTTAATCTAATAATAAACAAGAAGAAATTAATTTAGGGCTTTTTGGCACAACAAAAACTCAATTGGATCATTTTTGGTAACCCAAACAATCGCCCAAACCACCAATAAAGCCCAAAACAACAACCCAACCCTAAGGACCAGAGGAATTTCGGTTTTGAAGGCTTCAAAGGGAAGGAATTGAGTTTCAAACACATGTGTCAAAAATTGTCAAAGCTTCTAGAAAACAAAACACTATTTATGGCTTAAAATGCAAGTTTGTCTTAGCTTCAAGGAGAAGGAAGAAGAAAGAGAAGAAGGGAGAGAGAGAGAGAGGGCAGATGAGTGTGTGTGTGGTGAGGATTTAATTTGTCAATGAAGCCCTAGATCCAATGGTGTTTAATTGACAAGAGCAAAGTTGCATTTTATTACCAAATTGCCCAACCTTTTTCCTATAAATAGGGACCCAAGCTCTTCACTTTTCTTCACACCAAGCAATACAACATTTGCTTACTTGAGAGAGAGTTGAGAGAGCTGAAGCGAAGTCTTGAAGGAGTTCAAGCTCTAGGTAAGAAAAGTTCTTAGTTTTTGAGTTTAAATTCGTAGGTAGAAGTAGTTTTAATCTTTAAAATTCTAGAATAATTTTAGTTTCATGTTTTTATAGTTTAAAATAGCTTCATTTTGAAAATTCAGTGAAGAAAGTAGTTCTGCAAAAATTCCCAGGTCAAGAACAAGTAGTAACGAAGTTCTGGCGAAAATTCGTCGGTTAGGCGATTTCTGAACTAGTAACAGAAACACTCATATTTCATGTTGAAAATGCTATTGAAAAATTCTGAGAAAATTCATGATGAAAGTAGACATGTAGAGGTTTTTAAATATGTAAAGAGCATGTTGAAATGATCTCTGTACAGTGAGAAAGAAATTCTCAAAGTTTATGTTGCGAAAATGCTGGAAATTCTGGGCAGAGGATGAGCACGTGAAAGCTGGGAATGATTTTTGAATTCTGGGCAAGGCCTGATATTTTTTCTGGAAAATAGACATCCTAAGGAGTCCAGAAATTTTTACGGATCTTCGTTTCGATTTTTCTAGAATTAGTTGTGATTTTTCAAAGATAGGCGAAATTCTGCCCAATATTGTCCAGCGTTTTTCCACGAATTTTGAAGAAATAAAATAATGGGTTAGTGTACCAAGGGTAGAATATTCAATAGTGGCCAAAATATATTCAAGAATATTATTTACGATTAATAACGTAATATTCCTATGATAGGACGTCTGCAAACGTGTACCGATCACCGACATACCGGAATTATTAACTCAGGTACGGACGCGTACTGTAACACTAACTCTGATGCTTATTGTATGCTTATATGTGATAGATAGTCTGAAACTCTGTTTTGAAAATTGATCATAGACATACAACTTAATACGGGTTATGGTTTTGATAATGCCGTTAAGTTTTCCTAGCGCTGAGGACACGATAGGCCGTCGTGGCACTGGAGATAGTGCAGACTGTAATAACATACATGTTGCAGTGGCCGTGTAATGTTATTACGTGAATATATGAATATTGTATGTGATTAAATGCTGTTTTGCCATGGATATCTGTCATACATATTTGATACATAAGCATGAGGTTAACCGTTACCTGAGGTTCAATGGTAATTGAACCTCAGCTCTTAACATAGCGTCAGGGTCTGGAGGAACCAGGACCAGGGACAAGGATAAGGAGCTAGCGCAAGGACGAAGACAGAGAAATTTTTATTTCAGCGTTATCTTGTTGTACTATTTTCAAACTACTGTACCGCTATGTAAGCAACCAAATACTACAACAGTGAAGGTTTTTATCAGATACTCGCTCTTTTGAAATTATTCCGATGCTCTACTCTGATCAAATAGTTCGAAAACGTTTTAGAAAATTGGGATGTTACACTAAGGGGAAGCAATAGTAGAAGGGAAGGTGGTAGTGGCCGTCGAGACAAGCACATAGTGACATATGAAACTGACATAAGTAGTTGTTGCTTCCTATTTCTGTTTATTATCATCTTTATAAGTAGTTCTTCCTTTGGTTCTAAATATAAGATATGATGACTTTTTTCTTTTTAAGAGATTAAGGAAGTTAAATAAGTTACTTAATCATATCATATATTGTATATTCTTAGATTATATATCAGTTTTAAGTCAAATTAATTAGTTTGGAGAAAAAATAAAAATATGCTAACAGTTGTTGGTGGTATATATAGATTTCAGTACATTGCTGAATTCATGATAAACCAAGAGAGTGGAATTGTTTTTTGATTTTTTTTTTTGTATGAAGGCAAAATAACATTAACAAAAATAATTGTTTTACAAAGAAAAAAGTAATCAATATGTTCTAATCAACCTTCCTTTCAAGTGGAGAAAACCCTAAAATTTAAATTCTCTTTTCTCTACCTCATAACCCTCCTTCATCTCTTTTTCGCTGGTGGCTTATGGCACCATCACAAGATGATGGCGAGTATCATTTTATGCCACAGCTGCGTCAGAGTGGTAGATCAGTTCCTAGATCTTTGATCTATGGCCTTCTCCCTCTGATTTTTGGGGTTGTGGACTTCTCTTGTCCTTGTGGCGAGTTTTGCCCTCTTCTTCAAATTTGTTCTGCGGCAGTGAGAGCTTTTTGTCTTTTATTTCTTTCTTTGTGGTGTTGGGTTTTATGATGGTGTTCTTGTTTTCTCAGGAAATAAACAGATCCGTGAGATCTGAGTATAAATCCTCTTAGTTGGATGGTTGTTCGAACGTTATTAGATTCGACTATCTCCTAGTGGCTCATATCTGCATTCTTAGGGGAAGCTTTCAAAAGATGTTATTCGACGTGTGGTCCAGGTCACCATATTTGCTTGAATGGAGGAGCAGAAGTGTTGTTTAGGATATCATGGGTTTTCTTTCTTCTGAGGTTGGATTTTCTTTGATCTTTACCCCAAGTTGGGGTGTTTGTACAGCTGTTCTAATTACAGCTAATGCTGAAGGTGTGCCCGTTACGGTGAGTTTTACAACCAACACTTTTTTTTCACGTCTTGGGTGTTTGTACAGCTGCTCTAATTGTAGCTAATGCTTATAAGAAGATTGCCCGTTAGGGTGGGTTTTATAACCAACACTTTCTTTCACGTCACTGCTAACCTTAGATATCAAGGAAGCCGATTTTGTCCGTGCTTCTACTTCTACTCTTAAATCTTTAATGTACAATGATTGACTATTCTTGTATTTGGCTTATTTTGTTGTATTTGATTTTGCTCTGTTTGTATTTCATCTTCAGTTTATTTTCATGTATTACACCGTTTCTAGTAATAATATAAACAGCTCTTGACCAAAAAAATAAAGAAAAGAAAAAAGCAAGTTAGGGAATTGAACTAAGAAATTAAACTATAACGTGGTGTTTGGCTTGACAGAGGGAAAGGAAAGGAGGGTAAGACATTTTAATGAAAGGAAAGGAAGGGACAAGAAAGTTGATATATAAAGGGAAGGGGGAAATTTTAGTGATCCTTTATTTGGATTGATTTGAAGAAAAGAAGGAAGGAATTTTGATGAAACATTATTCAGCTTGAGAGGGAAGCTAATAATAAATTAACTATCTTACTCTTATAATATTAATTAAATATTTATCGTTGTTTTTTTTTAAATTAATATAAAAGTATGTATAATACAATGGATCAACTATGATCTCCTCCATAGTAAGAATTATATTTTATTTCTTATTCGATATTAAGATTAATATTATTAGATAATAGGATTATATTCGAATTAGATATTTAAATGATATCACATAATGTATAGTATTATAATATTGAGATAACATATTAGATGTTATAAGATATTACCATTGGATTTGAATTAGATATTTTATTTGGATTTAGATATTTATGGATTTAAATGATATCACATCATGTATGGTATTATAATCTATCACCTTTTTTTTTCCCCAACAAACAAGATTACAAATCATATGAGGCACAAAACAACAGACACTTTTCTTCTTCTTTTTTTTTCAAGCAAAAAAGGAAAACAAAATGCTATGGTCATGGAAAACAAAACAGTGTTACTTAACCTAATTAATTGGAAAAATTTAAATGAAGGACTTAGACGAAAAAATATGGGAAAATCTCATATAAAGCTACTTAAAATAGAAAAATTCTAAATTGGGTTGGTAAATTCAACAAATCATTAATTAAGTCATCATCCCAATTTAGGATTTCAAAATTTTTATAAATTAACTTTAATGTCTCTCCTTTCTTTTCTGTCAGTCTTTTTTCTCTCCCCTCTTAAAAGAGTATTATTGCTTTATCACTTTATATAAAAAGATAATCAAGAATAATTTAAGTATGTCATGCCATAACAGTATCATTGATATCAATTAAATATATTTTAACTGAAAGTCAATTAATTCTATTAATGATAAAAAAAATAAATGTGATTTTTTAAAAAAAGGAAAGTTGTTATTTTTATTGGGTGAATAAAAAAAAGTATATCTCATGCCAACTTCATCCTTTGCAAAATTGAATTGAAATAAAAGTCTTTTTTTACCAATATTAATCTAAACCAGAATAATTTTCCTTAACACATAAATGTAAGTTTTTAGATAGTAATTTAGTTAATATTTCAATTTTAATTTTTTAATTCTTTAATATAAATTTGTAATATTATTTATTTATTGTTTTTTTAAAAAAAGCAACGTTTAAATTTCATATACTTCTATGGGTATTTCAGGAAAAAAAAAAGATGTAAAATGCACTTAATATTTCATAAAACAGTTTACATCAATATAAAAATTTCGAAAAAAAGACCTATATATATATGTGTGTGTGAAAAATATAGAAAAATTCATACTTAATTAATATATTTACCAAAATATGTTCTTTTTATAGTGACATATATTATAATTTTTCTTAAAAGAAATTGTTCATGTTAATAAAATGAACTTTTTGCTGAAAATATTTTAGGTTTTTATTTTTATGATGATATACTTAATATATTTGGACCAATCATATTTTGTTGTATTAAAATTAATTTTGACATATACATGGGAAACTTAAGTTAGGGAATAATAAAACTCATTAATGAGAAGAGAGGAGAGGGAATTAAAGTTATATTACCCATATTTTAAAATCCTAAATTGGGTAGATGATTTAATTAAAGATTTATTGAATTTACCAACTCAGATTTAGAATTTTTCTATTTTAAGTAACTTTATATGAGATTTTCCTAAAAAATATTTATTGATAAGGACCATAAAAATTTAAATTATTTAGAAGGACAAAATACAGAAATATAAGAATTAAAATACTAAAATGCCCATAACAAAAATTTTTGCATTTCCTCCTACATTCTATTTTTAAAACTAAGACAAAATTCTAAATTTTATTGAATTAAGCAAAAGTCTTCTCAATTTCCATTTTTGAAAACTTGTATAGATATTTATAGAAAGAAAATTACACATTCTTTAATTTTGTAAAAATTATAATTTTTAAAAAACAACAAAAATTTAAATTTAAAATTTAAAATATATAATTTTAACAAAACTCAAGGACTTTTATAATTTATTATATATGTTATACCAAGAAAGTTTATCCGATTTATTTTGATATTTAGAAGAAAACTTTTTCTCAATTAAATTCATTTAATGTTAATAAAATTAAAAAATGTAAATAATATACTATGTCTAAATAATTAAATGAATATGAAAATTGATTAAAAACATTAAAAATATATGATTTTCATCGTTGTTAATTAAATAACACATTAATTGCATGAATTTGAAACTTGGTGTAAAAAGATAAGATAATGATAGGCGGCCTTAATTTTGATTTCAGTTATTTTTAAATTAAGAATATAAGATATAATTGAAGAAGTTTAGTCAGGAGTAACTTAGTAATTTAAAATTCATAGTATGATGTTTGATCCTTCAAAGTAATTACAATTTTTATAATCCTTTATAATAAATATGATTTTTTTAGGTCCTTTATTTTAATTTTACCTAATTAAATAATTAAATCAGAATTTAATAGTGTTACTACGGGTATTATAGAATATATAGATAAATAAGTTTGATCTATAAATTAAAATGAATGCTATTATTTCATTTGTAGAATGAAATCAATATAGAATGTTGGAATTTTGAGCAACATAGTCGATAAAAAAGAGGAACAAAGAATAATGGAATCCCCCCCCCCAAAAAAAAAAATAAATATATATATATATATATATATATATATATATATATATATATATATATATATATATATATATATATATTGCACATATATGAGTTTGATTGTGTGAATGTAGAACGTTAAAGTTTTATTAATTTCAAAGTAGCAGTAAGTGAAATTAAAAATCACAAGAATCGATCATCAAAACGAAATTCCTCATTAAAGATATGGGAGATTATTTTCATTCTGAAATTTCCATTATTTCTACGAGCATGAGATCCAATTTGTACCCAAATGTGAAAATTTGAAACCTAATTGAAATAGAGCATTATTAAAAAAAAGAAAGAAAAAAAAAAGAAGCTCTAGAGAAAAATCGCTCCCATGAAGCAAAAATTGATTAATCATAGCAAGAAAAACAGATTGATTGTGAAATAAATCAGTAGAGTCTAATAAATAAATAAAATCCCTATTTATCGCTATTTTTCTTCTTCAATCCCAAAGCATCTCTTATATTCTTTATCATCCTCCTGAAAATCCCTTTTGGCTTTTTTGACGGTAATACAACCAGTCTTTCAGCGCCGGGTGGCACACGGGCCTCTATCCGTCGGAATTCAAAAACAAGATAAGCATACACTTTTTCCATATTCGTCTGAAAGCTGCGCCAGATTTTAAAACGTGGCGGAGCCGCCCCGTCACACCCGTGAAACCCGACCTTCACGCGCCCGTTGGCGTACGCGTCACACGCCGCTAGAATCGCATTTGCTCGCTGGCGAAAATGGTGCTTAATCAAGGGTTCGAACTTGCTTGGAGGATTCCGAATCAAGTGAACTGTAGTCATACATGTGAGCAAGAACACGTGCTGACTGTAATACTCCGACAATGTTTTACTATTCACAAAGTTAAAAGGGTTGTTGAAGTAGGGTTTTTCGTTGAGGACGAGGCTTTGAATCGATAGCAGAACCTGCAATAATGTCGACATTTTGGGGTTCCAACGCTCGCTCGACCAGCCCATCCATGTGTTGAGGAGGCTCAGGCAGACGGTGCCGTTGCTGGGAAGATTATGATTGACCTCGTAGCCGTGAGAGAGGTAATGAACCTTGGGAGGCTCATTAGGGTAACTGGGAGGGAGGCCGATGTCGAAGAAGAAAAGGGCGTCGTGGTAGGGCGTGCCAGCGGCGCCAATGATGGCGGCACGGAGCAAGTTGGAGTTGGACTCGGAGACCCGAACGAAGATGGATTTGGGTAGGTTCTCTTGGAGGATCAGCCATTCCTTGCTGATCGCCCTGGGGAAGCGATTCCCCATCCGAGGAAGCGGATCACGACCCAGAAAGTGATGATCTAACATATCCGAAACGACGTCGAATTGTGGGAAGGTGAGCTCACTGTTATCCTTTTCCGGCGTCATGGCTCTGGGGAAGTTGGGAGAAACACTAAAGCCTAAATGAAAAACTTAATACTTATAAGCGAAACAGAATGTGATTTGTTGCATGGATGCTAAGGATCGGAACGACTATAATTCTGTTGAGATCAAGATATCAAAATGTCATTAAAAAAATCTATCACTGTTATTTTGATCATTAGAAAGTGCTATACGCATCAATATAAAATATAAAATTTATAATAAATTACTATGATAGAAGACCCTAACTTTCTCATTTAGTTCTATATATATATTTGGAGCTATTAATATGCAAATCTCGTTAAATTCAGGTCATTTTTTAATTAATCTGTATTTTAATTTGCTTCTTTTATTAGGCTCTTATATATAGTTATTTAAATTAAAAATAAAAAATATATAAGTTTTACATAACTCAAGGTCTTTTATAATTTCTTATATATGTTATACTAAGAAAGTTTATCCGATTTATTTTGATATTTAGAAGAAAACTTCTTGTTAATAAAATTCATTTAATGTTAATAAAATTTTTTAAAAAAATTCTATGTTTAAATAATTAAATGATATATTGATTAAATGAATATGAAAATTAGTTAAAAACATTAAAAATATATGATTTTCATCATTGTTAATTAAATAACACATTAATTGCATGGATTTGAAACTTGGAGAAAAAGATATGATAATGATGGGCGGCTTTAATTTTGACTTTAGTTATTTTTAAATTAAGAATATAAGAGATAATTGAAGAAGTTTAGGAGTAACTTAGTAATTTAAAATTCATAGTATGATGTTTGGTTATTTAAAGTAATTACAATTTTTATGGTCCTTTATAATAAATATGATTTTTTTAGGTCCTTTATTTTAATTTTCCCTAATTAAATAAGTAAATCGGAATTTAATAGTGTTACTACCAGTATTATAGAATATACAGATAAATGAGTTTGATCTATCAATTAAAATGAATGCTATTATTTCATTTGTAGAATGAAATCAATATAGAATATTGGAATCTGGAGCAACAAAGTTGATAAAAAGAGCAACAAAGAATAATGGAAATCCCCCCCCCCCCCCCCCAAAAAAAAGAACATATATAAGTGTGAATGTAGAACGTTAAGATTTAAAATCCATACAATTTTGATTGCAATCCAATACATCAATCAATATCAAAGTAGCAGTAAGTGAAATTAAAAATCACAAGAGTTTATCATCAAAATGAAATTCCTCATTAAAAGATATGGGAGATTATTTTCATTCTGAAATTTCCATTATTTCTACGCGCATGAGATGCCATTTGGGTAATTTGAAACCTAATTGAAATAGAGCATTATAAAAGTAAAATTAATTAATTAATTAATTAATTTTAAAAATAAAAAATAATAAATAAATAAGAAAAACCTAGAGAAAAATCGCACCCATGAAGCAAAAATTGATTGGTCATAGCAAGAAAAACAGATTGATTGTGAAATAAATCAGTAGAGTCTAATAAATAAAATCCCTATTCATCGCTATTTTTCTTCTTCAATCCCAAAGCATCTCATATTCTTAATCATCCTCCTGAAAATCCCTTTTGGCTTTTCTGTCGGTATCACAACCAGTCTTTCGCCACCGGGCGGCACTCTGGCTTCTATCCGTCGGAATTCAGAAACAAGATCAGCATACACTCTTTCCATATTCGTCTGAAAACTGCACCGGATTTTAAAACGTGGCGGAGCCGCCCCGTCACACCTGTGAAACCCGACCATCATGCGCCCGTTCGCGTACGCGTCACACGCCGCCAGAATCGCATTTGCTCGCTGGCGAAAATGGTGCGTAATCAAGGGTTCGAACTTGCTTGGAGGATTCCGAATCAAGTGAACTGTAGTCATACAGGTGAGCAAGAACACGTGCTGTAATACTCCGACAATTTTTTATTATTCACGAAGATAAAAGAGTCGTTGAAGTAGGGTTTTTCGTTGAGGACGAGGCTTTGAATCGATAGCAGAACCTGCAATAATGTCGACATTTGCGGCGGGTTCCAATGCTCGCTCCTTCTACCATAAAATGTATTGAGGAGGCTCAGGCAAACCGCGCCGTTGATTTTGAGATTCGGGTTGACCCCGTACCCGTGTGAGAGGTAATGAACCTTGGGAGGCTCATTAGGGTAACTGGGAGGGAGGCCGATGTCGAAGAAGAAAAGGGCGTCGTGGTAGGGCGTCCCGGCGACGCCGATGATGGCAGCACGGAGCAAGTCGGAACGAGTCTCGGAGACCCGAACGAAAATGGATTCGGGTAGGTTCTCTTGGAGGATCCGCCATTCCTTGCTGATGGCCCTGAGGAAGCGTTTCTCCATCCGAGGAAGCGGATCACGACCCAGAAAGTGATGATCTGACATATCCAAAACGACGTCGAATTGCGGGAAGGTGAGTTCACTGTTATCCCTTTCCGGCGTCATGGCTCTGGGGAAGTTGGGAGAAACACTGAAGCCTAAATGAAAAACTTAATACTTATAAGCGAAACAGAATGTGATTTGTTGCATGGATGCTAAGGATCGGAACAACTGTAATTCTGTTGAGATCAAGATATCAAAATGTCATTAAAAAGAATCCATCACTGTTATTTTGATCATTAGAAAGTGCTACGCATCAATATAAAATGTAAAATTTATAATAAATTACTATGATAGAAGACCCTACTAACTTTCTCATTTAGTTCTATATATATATATATATATATTTGGAGATATTAATATGCAAATCTCGTATTTTGCTTCTTTTATTAGGCTCTTATATATAGTTATTTAATTATCGGTATTGTTTGCTGGCAATTAAGTAATTTCCAATTAAAAGAAAAAGATTAATAGTAATTTCCAAAAGTACGAATTGATGGGGCAAAAGGCAGATGATATGTTTGAGTTTTTTAAAAAAATTTAGTACGCGGGTGGTGTTTGGGACACAAGTTCAGCTTTTTTTTTTTTTTTTCTTTTTGAGTGTTTGAGATTTTTTTCCCCAATTGGGGTTTTTTCAAAAAAACAAAAACAAAACTTAAGCAATAAGCCAAATTTTCTTGTATTTGGTTTTTCTACCATGGAAAGAAAAAAACAGTTTATGAAAAAAAGATGTTGGGTCCCACATTTTTTAACTAAATACTATTATATATAGTCCTTATTATAAATCCTTATAGATGCAATTTTTAGTCCTAAGTATAAAACTTAATACTGTACTTATAAGTGAAACAGAATGTGATTTGTTGCATGGATGCTAATAAGGATCGGAACAACTATAATTCTGTTGAGATCTAGATATCAAAATGTCATTAAAAAAATCCATCACTGTTATTTTGATCATTAGAAAGTGCTACGCATCAATATAAAATGTAAAATTTATAATAAATTACTACTCCCTCCGGTCCTAATTATAAGAGCAAATTTTGGAGTTGGTTTTGGTCCTAATTATTAGAGCAAGTTTTAACTTTTGTCAATTTTTTCCTATAATACCCCTATTTATACTTTCTCAATAATAATTAAAGATAATAATAATTTAATAATATACCTATATATTTTATAATGTAAATAATGTTTTCAACTCATTAATGTCATATACACCTAAATTATACTTTTTTATATAAAATAATTTTGAGCAATTTTTGTCATATTTTTCCTATATCACCCCTACTAATACTTCTTCCACAATAATTAATTTAACAACACGCTTATATTCTATTAAGTGAAATGTTCTACTTTATTTTTTATTATCACATAAATGTCATTGGATTTGACGATTTGACATTTAATACTAGCAGTTATAATCTCTAAACTTGTTTATTGCTTTTTCTGTGATAGAATAAGAAGTTTATTCCGTGATATCATCATATGATTTTTTTATAACAAAAAAATAATTATATTCTTAAATCAATTATATGATTTTTTCGATTCTTCCTCTTGGATTAAAATTACAACTAAAAAGTAGGAAGTTAAACTGTGGAAGGATATAAATTGGTCTCTAAATAAATTATATTTTTAATTATTTTGATAAGCAGCTTCAAAGGAGAATAGATTCTTAGTTGTATACATAGTATGATTTATTTTTATTCCATGATTCTACTATCGGAGTGTGGTTTAAGAAAATAAACTTATATTTGTATTATTTAGTTCTATTTTTGAGAGATGTATTTGTATTAAATAAACTTGGTTAAGGGTATTTTAGGAAAATACACATAATTAACTAATTTAACTTCCTTCCTTACTTCCTCCAAATTCTGGTAAATAGCTCCTATAAGGACCGGAGGGAGTATGATAGAAGACCCTAACTTTCTCATTTAGTTCTATATATATATTTGGAGATATTAATATGCAAATCTCGTTAAATTCAGGTCATTTTTTAATCATTTTTTATCTAAACTTATTTTTCAAAATAATCAACAAAAAAAATTTAGTTTTAGAAAAGTCACTTACCATCAATCCAAAGATAAATCACATCATACAATATAATTTTTAATCAATCTTAATTTTGCAAAGTTATATTGCAAAAAAAATCACTTTTGCCACCGTTATTTCAAACACACTAAATTGGTCAAGTCAATTGTTCATGAATTTCAATTTCAAACTGCGAAATAGTTAAATAATTAACTTTATGCTCCTCTAATTCAATTCATAAGTCACTTTTAACATATTTCAATGAGCTCAATGCCATGCCAAACTGTAGACTCAAAAATGAGTTATCCAAGGGGATGAATTAAAGGGATATTTTATTGAAGTAATGTATAAGAATATTGGACCCGCAACCAAAATAAGACATGTGAAATATAATGGCTTCTTTCGTTTTATGGGCCAATTAAAATTTAAAATCCATACAATTTTATTAATGAAACTTGTAAGCTAATTTATTGATCCGATGATCCGACGATAATTTGTTTATCATTCACCCACCCATCTTGCCTCAATATTTTAACCCAAAGCCTAGATTTGAATGAGGAAGTCTCCTTCCTTCTCCATATAAGTTGGCCATGGACCTTTTTTGAACCCTCTCGGCTTGTCACACCTAGCTAATAGAATGCTTTGTTCTGGCTCTGCATTACACGTTTCTACTCTCTCCTTTGATCATCTAGATCTTGCTTCTATGCATACACTTTTGTTAGTTCTTGTGTTTTGATGATTATAATTTCCAAGTTGAGAAATTAAATAAGCAAAGAACATTGCAAAGAATTTGATAATCTGATTTTCAGAATGTTGCTCGAGCAAAGGATTAAGATTGCTCGAGCAACATCATGTGCAAAGTATATCAGATGTGATCTGATAGAACTTTGCTCGAGTAGATCATATGGTTTTGCTCGAGCAACATCGAGCTAGGCAAAAACAAAGCAAAAGTAGAAGGCATACTCGAGCAGAAGGAAAAAGCATGCTCAAGCACTTTGGGTTGCTCGAGCAACATCGAGCAACCTGTGTGCTTTGTTCTACTGAAGTCTTTACTCGAGCATAAAAAATGTATTGCTCGAACAGCATGCTCGAGCAAACACAAAATGCTGCTCGAGCAAGGTCGAGCAGCAAGCGCTTTTCTCTGATTTGAAAAGGTTGCCCGAGCATGGTTTACATCATGCTCGAGCAAGCATTAAAACATGCTCGAGCATCAATGAGCATCAAGTCTTTACTACTAAGTTTTTGAAGGCTTGCTCGAGTACACTTTAGAAGCATGCTCGAGCAACAACGAAGTTGAGGAGATTTGAACAGATTTAAAAGGACCTTGCCCGAGCATGATATACTCATGCTCGAGCAAGGAAATTTTCCTGCTCGAGCACCAGCGAGCAAATGCATTTTGTTCAGCCTTTCAAAGAAGCTCGAGCAAGCATGAATCTTTGCTCGAGCAACATCACTCTATTTTTCAAATCACCGTATACGAAATTCTTGAATCATTGAGTGGATCAATATCCTACTTGATTATTTCTAATTATGATTATCAAATACTATTAACCAATTTGTTCATGAGTTTCAGATCATTTAGACATAAATTAACGATGAATTTGAATTAACCAATCTGGACTGTCAGACGCATTAAATGCAACTACCTAAATCGTCATATTCTCGGAGATCGATATACTGAGCAAAGTAAAGCCATCTCTGATAATCTTCGACTTCGCATTTAATGCCATCTCACAATGGATATAGCAGAAAGAATGAAAGAGAATGTTCGGTCTGAACATTCCACCAAGACGGCGAAATCTTCAACGAATGTATCATCTGTCTAACGGACATATTGAGAAGACTCTGTTGGAAATTATGCCCTATGGGCAATTCATTGTACTTTGGATATTTAAGTTATTTAAAGTATTCTCTTTTATTATCATTTTCATTTGCATGTTCGTATTGATAACTGCATCCCTGGATAATCTTATAGATTATCCTAAATGTCCCTGGTCGGTCATCTACACGGGAGTGAAGATGAAATAAGACCAGTATGACTTTGATGAGGTATGGAGATACGAATCAAAGTCATGGGCACTTGTAAGAGTACAAGGTGCTGGACCGACCCACTATGAGAAAGCTGCATGGATTAAGTCATAAGCTTATCTCATGTATAACCGCGTCACGACGCCCTATGACCTGAGACCATCATAGATTCCTACATGATGAGTCACTGGTCTTTGACCTAGTCAAAAGTCACCTTTGACCGGGTGATGATAAAGGCTCGGATCGGGATCAGTGGTTTTCATGCGGAGGAATGTGAGTGGTCAAGATGGCATTTGTCCCTCACATATGTAGAGAGATAATGCTGGGCCCCTCGATGAGTGAGTCTAAGAAATGTATGGCCATACTGTGATGGAAAAGAGTTTCCATTTCACTTATTAGACTACTCGAGAATCGAGAAAGCAATGGTCAAGAAAAGGAAGTTGACATCATCCATGCCTCATCCTTGACCAAATTATCGCGTGACAAAAGGGACGTGACATGGTTGTACGATAGGTAGTATCGTGTCATCGATCCCCATGTGAATTGGGTAGTCGCAATGTCTTGCTAGAGGCCGCTTGCGACTTGTGGGCTGATACAGTGTTGACCCACTGCCAATCTCATATGGGCCTGCAGGGTCGTACACAAGAATAATCCAACACGGGTAAAAGTGTCCAGATTCATTGAATCCCAGATTAGTCTGAGATTAAATGAATGCTAAATTTGATCTAGGATTTTTATATATATATATATATAAATTCGAAATTAATATATATATTATAAATAAAGATTATAATATTATATATGATATTTGTTTAGTATTTAATTTATTTGATAAATTAAATATCTGAAACAAATAGAGATATTGTATCTCATTTAATTTCGAATAAGGATATCGTATATCTGTTTAATATTAAATTGAGATATAGTATCTCAGATTTAATTAAATAGATAGATATCATATCTCGGATTTAATTTATATTGATAAATTAAATCAAAAGGCTTTAAATTTAGATTTGATCTAAATTCAAGATTCAGATTTCAAATCTGTCTTTTAATATATTTGATTACATTTATGAGATGGATCTGATTAATATATTGACCAGATTTGAAATTCCGAATTTCCAAAATTAATCAGGATTAGTTTTGGTTATATAATACGCCTATCAGGTTTTAGAAAAACTTACGGACTTTTCAGTCGAGCGTATTAGAAAGCCGTGAGAACCCTAGAGCAACTTGAGAGAGAGACGCACAAGAAGCACTAGCACGCTGCCGCAACCGTGTTCGAGGATTGTTCGTGTGGATACCAGTAGAGGAAGCCGATCCTAGAGTCGACTTCTGTTGATCGAGAAGGTAGTCCACCTGATCAAAGAGAACGAGACACGGACGTGTTGATCGAGAAGGTAGCCCACCTGATCAAAGAGAACGTGACGCGGACGTGTTTAATATAAGGTATGATTCGGTTCCCAAACCTTGATTTAAACGTCGTTGAGTGATCCTCAAGAAGGATTCGTAAGAAATTTTAATCCGCTGCGTGTACGAATCCCTTCAGACTCAACGGCTACTTCTTGTGCTTCAACAACGGTCATTAATGGAATCAACTATAAATAGCCGAAGCGTTCAATTTTCCCACTACCGAAACGCTGCGCAATCAATTTGATATTAATTTCACTTGTTTTAACTGTGCTACAGAGTCTGTTCTTCAGTGTTCATTATCTATCAACTCGTGAGGAGTATTTAAACACTTATTTCTTTATTGATTGTAACTAAAGGTTGTGGAACCTTAAGAGTGGGTGTATAGATTACAACTTGTAAGGGGTTCAGTGTTCATTATCTATCAACTCGTGAGGAGTATTTAAACACTTATTTCTTTATTGATTGTAACTTAAGGTTGTGGAACCTTAAGAGTGGGTGTATAGATTACAACTTGTAAGAGGGAGTGGAGATAGAGAGTGGAAGGGACCTTCCTTCGTTTGCAGAGTCTGTAATCGTTCGGGAAAATAGTGGAATCCTAGGTGTTCTGAGGACTGGACGTAGGTCGAAGCTTTAGACCGAACCAGGATAAATTCTCTTGTGTTCATTTATCTTATTGGTCTCTATTTTGCTCACACTCGAAAAGAAGTTTTAAAATTATTGAGATTACCTATTCACCCCCCCTCTAGGTGATATTCCATCTTCAACTTTTACCAAATTTCTTCATTTTTACTTTCAATAATATTGGATTCCCAAATGGCCTCACCTTGATATTCACGAGAGGAGGAAAGAAGGCGCTTTGTTTTTTATTTTCTTTGTTTGGGGAGCAACTGAGAATTTGAAGGATAATTTAGTACTTTTAAGTTTATCTGGTCCTCCTTAATAATTACAATTTTTATGGTCCTTCTAATTAAATATTGTTTTATATAGGTCCTTTATTTTAATTTCCCCATTTTTTTTGCAAGAAAATATATATTGATTTATGGAGATAAAACAAAATTTAATTATGAAGGAATATAAAAATAAAACGGTGTTATTTAACGGAATTAACGGTGTTACTTAAAAACAAAACCAAATTTAATGGTGTTACTAGGATTATTATACAATATATAGATAATTGAGTTTGATCTATAAATTAAAATAAATGCTATTATTTCATTTGTAGAATGCAATCAATATAGAGAATATTGGAATTTGGAGCAACAAAGAATATTGTAATTCGGCCCAAAAAAAAAGGGTTAAGGACCATTTTTGCCAATGAATTATTGGCCCAGGTGCATACAACACAATAAACTTTTGGTTGGACCTTAAATGCAAATAAACTTTCCAAAACAGCAAATTTTTACAGTGCCGTTAACGTCGCCTAACGTCCGTGTAATTGAAATTGAATGAAGGGAGAGTATTCATCTCTTCCACCTCCACACATCAACAACCAAAGGATTCGCCTTCCACCACCTTCATCTGACCATTACCGTCGTCAGAAACACAACACCAGAACGCCTTTCACAATAACAGTTCCAAAAACAATAATTCGTCTTAATTTACAAGTGGAAAGAACTTGAAACAGGACCCAAATCTAGAAAAATCGAAGCCCCAGATTGTCTGTTGGCTAAGTCGCACCTCCGCTGGTCTTCACGTTCAACATTTCATGGATCAATCCAGAATCAAGAATGAGGAACAAAAATGTGAACCAGGTGATTTCTGAAAATGCTAAAAACATTTTTGTGAAGGAACATGAAACAATACTCCTTCCAAATTCACAAACCGAAGGAACTTGAAACAAGACCCAATACCAGAATAGTCGAAGACCTAGATCAACATTTGGCTAAGTCGCTCCACTGATTGAGACGAGTCTATCGCTATCGCTGGGGGAGGTGAGTCTCCATCATTGCTAGGGGAGACGAGTTGGCATTGTCGCTGGGGCTTATGAGTAACATTGCAGATCAGAGGTGGACAAGACACAGAGCCAGCGTCTATTGTCTTCCATGAGTCAGTCATTGACCTCAATGAAGTCATTGCCGTCAACCATCGTTCTTGCCAGAATCATCCCTATCCTCTGTCGTCTTGTCGAGAGAGAGAGAGAGAGCGTGGGGCTTCTCGCGTGAGCCATTCTCGGAGGCAGAGAAAGAAGAGGAAGCACTGACACGGGAGGAACCTTGCCACGCTTGGTGCCGCATGTTGTGTGAGATACCCATTTATTCCCTTTATTCAATTTCAATTACACGGACGTTAGGCGACGTTAACGGCACTGTGCAAATTTGCTATTTTGGAAAGTTTATTTGCATTTAAGGTCCAACCAAAAGTTTATTGTGTTGTGTGCACCTGGGCCAATAGTTCGTTGGCAAAAATGGTCCTTAACCAAAAAAAAAAAAAAGAATGTTGGACATATATGACTGTGAATGTAGAATGTTAAAATTTAAAATCCATACAATTTTGACTGCAATCCTATCAATCAACATCAAAGTAGCAGCAAGTGAAATTAAAATCACAAGAGTTGATCATCAAAATGAAATTCCTCATTAAAAGTAGATATGGGAAATTATTTTCATTCTGAAATTTCCAATATTTCTACGAGCAAGAGATGCAATTTGTACCCAAATGTGATAAATTGAAACCTAATAAATTATAACAAAAAATCTCTAGAATGTTGGCAAAAACAAAAATCTGCACAGAAAAACCTCATCCATGAAGCAAAAATTGATGGATAATAGCAAGAAAGACAGATTGATTGTGAAATAAACCAGTAGAGTCTAATAAGAAATTTGTTATTCAGAACTTGCCTTTTTATCGCTATTTTTCTTCTTCATTCCGAAAGCATCTCTTATATTCATTATCATCCTCCTGAAAATCCCTTTTTGCTTGTTTGTCCGTATCACAACCAAGCTTTGGCCGTCTTATGGCACACTGGCCTCTAACCGTTGGAATTCAGACGCGAGATTGGCATACACTATTTCCATATTCGTCTAAAAGCTGTGCCGGATTTTAAAACTTGGCGGAGCCGCCCCATCACACCCGTGAAACCCAACCTTCACGTCCCCGCTCCTATACGCGTCACACGCCGCCAGTATCGCATTTCCTCACCGGTGAAAATGGTGATTAATCAAGGGTTTCAAGTTCTTCGGAGGATTCCGAATCAAGTTAATTGTAGTCTTACAGGTGAGCATGAACACGTCCTGACTGTAACACTCCGACAATTTTTCCCAGTGGCGGCTTGTTCCAGGTTCGTTGTAGTAGGGTTTTTCGTTGAGGACGAGGCTTTGAATCGATAGCAGAACATGCAATAATGTTGACTGTTTCGGATTCCAATGCTCGCTCGGGTGGCCTATCCATGTGTTGAGTAGGCTCAGGCAGGCGGTGCCGTCGCGGTAGAAATTTGGGTTGACCCGGTGCCCGTGTGAGAGGAAGCTAATAATAAATTAACTATATTACTCTTATAATATTAATTGAATACTTTTTATAAATATGTAAGTATGTATAATACAATGGATCAACTATGATCTCCATAGTAGGAATTATATTTTATTTCTTATTCGATATTAAGATTAATATTATTAGATAGTAGGATTATATTTGAATTAGATATTTAAATGATATCACATAATGTATAGTATTATAATATTTAGATAAGTCAATAACATATTAGATGTTATAAGATATTATGATTGGATTTGAATTAGATATTTTATTTGGATTTAGATATTTAAGGATTTAAATTAAATATTTAAATGATATCACATCATGTATGGTATTATAATCTATCACTTTATTTTTATTTCAACAAACATGATTACAACTTCTGAAATCGATAAAAGTGAGAGAAGCCCCTCCCCTCTTTAAAATTGTTTTATCCAAACAAAAGGAGGGGAATAATTCCCCCTTCCTTCCTTAGAAAATTTTCAAAGACCCCGTACCAAACAAAGTTCAAAAGAAAGTTATGCTACATGAATCACAACTTCTGAAATCGATGAAAGGAGGTGGATGTCATGCCAAAATGTAGAGGGGTTGACTTAATGGTTCAAAAGTCAAAACTCTTACTCTTCTCTTATCATCTTCCCTCTTTTTCAGTTCTAATCATAAGAGTAACATTTGAATGGTAGAAAAAACATAGAATAGGATGGAAAGGGAAGAGGAGGTATTCCAAACCCATTGAATTAAGGTTATATGTATATTGAAGCTTATATAATGTTGGACCCGTGACCAAAATTAGACATGTGAAATGGCTTCTCTTATCTTTAAGATTATTCTTTGTTCATCAACAAGACCAAGCCCACTTTTAAGAACAAAACATTGCATAGCTAAAGCTTTGCATAAGCTAATATGAGCTTATATAAGAAAGTTTATTCATTAAAGTAAGAATTGGTGCTCCTATGTGCACGAAGAAGTTCATATCTATGTGATACCTCAATTAAGTTATATAAAGTCGACTATAGGTATTGGCACTTGTACGCCTTATTTTTTATTTTGCTCACTCATTTTTTTCTAAGAGCATACAACATTAAAAGAGAAAATGAATTTAAGAAATATTTTGAAATTATTTTAATTAAAGTAAATACTTTTGACACAAGTTCAAAAACACATATAATGAATCACAATACAAAATCATAATCCAAACAAATTAGTAATATAAAAAAGAAATTAGAAAATAATCATCAATAAATTATATTTATTGATTAATGGATCTAAATTTAATTCTCTAGCTAGTATTTGTTATCAAATTGAATCATCTAGTATTTATTATGTTTTTCGGGAAAAAAAATTAGAAAATAATCATCAATAAATTATTTTTATTGATTAATATGCAGATTAAGAAAAATCAATTATAAAGCAATATAAAAATTAAAAATTAAAAATAATTATCAATAAATTATATTAATTAATTAATTAATGGATCCCACTAAGGCATAAGATATTGTTACTACTATTTTTTGTTACTACTAATGTTACTACCACTTTTCCACCGTTAGATCATAATCTTAATAGGAGAGAGAAATTATAAAGGCAGATGAAATTCTAATCTAACGGTGGAAAAGTGGTAGTAACAAAAAAATGGTAGTAACAATATCATATCCCTTAAACTAAATCCCCTCCCATGAGTATTTTTTTTTTTTATAATACCCCAAAAACTATACTTCTCATAAATACAATATTTTGATAAATATTACCTATTTAAAGGGTGAATATGTGGTCTCAAAATATTGTAGTTTATTTATCTAGGGGATGTTCTCTTGAAATTAAAAACTAACCAAAGGCCAAATTTCTAGTTTTCATTTAGGGATCATAAATTGCCCTATAACTAATAAAGTAATACTTGGTGCATAAATGACCATGAAAAGCCAAAAAGTTGTGAGAAAATAAGTAAACCAAATAGAGAAAATTGCCAATAATTAGTGGATAATTGAATCTACATTAATTAAATTAATTTCATAAACATTCATAATTAATGTAGTGGCATATGTTAAGGGCATAATTAAGGATGTATTACCCTAATTAAGAACCAATGGCTAGTGAAGGACTAAGAGTGGCATAAATAAATTTCTAAGGACCATAATTAAGCTAGGAACCAATCATATTTTGACAATTACACTTAACTTCTTTATTAGGGATGCTAATTAAGATTAGATTTGGAGGGCTAGGATTAAACCTCATAAAGCTAATCTAAGGGCTTTAAAATTAATTTAATAAAGCATAATCCATGTGAAATTAAATCCACCAATGAAGGGTTTTCTTCTTGATTTCATGAATCAAATGAAACACACATACAAGAGTAAAAGAGGGAGTAAATTTTCGATGCACACAAGTTAGAAAAAGGTGAGTGAATTGTTTATTATAAAACAACCCACACATGCAAGAATGAATCATAATCAAACATTAAGACATGGAGACTTTAGAGGCAATTGGAAGAGGATAAGTGTACTATGTAACTAAAGCTCTTAATTACATGGAAGAGGATAAGATGATGAGAGATGAGAGAGAGGGGGCGGCAAAGGTGTTGTGAGTGTGTGCGTGTGTGTAATTGTTGTGTATGTGTGTGTAGTGAAAAAGAAGGAATGAGGAAGGTAAAATCAAGAGTAAACATTGAGAAAACTCTAGGCAATAAATGAAATGCAGTCCTGAGCAAATTAATTCCTACAAAGAGAAATTCTAATCATAAAATAAATATAAGGACTAATCTTGAACACACATAAAATAAGATTGATATTAAGTATCATTTAAGTCTTTTTGGCCAACTTGCATAATTAATATTAAAAATGATTAAGGGGCAATTAGAGACTTCTAGTGAAGCCATAATATTTAAAGATAAAAGCTAGTGTAAGACCTTGACTTAAAGCTTCATAAGAACCCCTAAGAATATTTATGCTTTGTTAAACAACCAACCTTCATCTTCACCTAGTTACAAGCCTCCTAGAGTAACTAGTAATTGAAAAGCCAATCAAAGAAAGATGAAAGGGGGAGGGGGTTCAAATATTGTGGCTTGAGGAAGGGGAAGGATAATTGTTTATTGTTTAAGTTATTTACACATGCTAAATTAACATTAATTAAGGGGACAAATTGAAGAGATAAGGTGTACTTTGGATAAGGGAAATTAAATGAAAATGGAAGAGGATAGAAAAGAGAGAGAGGAGGGACGGTGGAGAGAGAGAGCAAGGGTGAGGATTGGATCTCCCAATTTAACCTAGATCTAAGGGTTGAAAATGAAGAAGAAAAGTTGCAAAGAATTACCATAATTGCCATGACAAATTAGTATAAATAGGGGCATTGGTCTTTATCTATTTTCACACCAAAACAAGCTTAGAAATATGATATAGAGAGTGGAAGTGACAGTGAAGAGTCTTGGGGAAGAAGGAGCAAAGTTCTTGGTAAGTTCTCTAGCTCTAGCTTTTAAATTCTTTAGGTTCTAGTTCTTAAATTCATAGTTAGAAGTAGCTTTGATTTTAAATATTCTAGAATAATTTTATTTTCATATTTTTATGGTCAAAATTAGCTTTATTTCAAAAAAAAATTGATAAGGAAAGTTATAGAGAAAATTTTTTGAAGAGAAACATCAAAATAACGAAGTTCTGGCGAAATTTCAATGGTTAAGCAATTTCTAAAATGGGTGATAAAAATGCCAATATTTTATGTTGAAAATGAAGTTGAAAACTTCTGGAAAAATTCATAGTTAAAGTAGACATATAGGGCTTTTCAAATATGCCTAGAACGTATTAAATTGAGCTCTGTACAGTGAGATAAAAATTCTCAAAGTTTGACTACAAATTTCTAGAAAAATTCTGGGCCGAGGCTCAAAACGTTAAGACTGGGAATGACTCAAGTAATCTGGGCAAAAGTGAGTATTTTTACTTAAAAATAGACATCCTAAGGATTCCGAAGAATTTTACGGATCCTCGTTTCGATTTTTCTAAAATTAGTTATGATTTTCAAAGTTAGATGAAAAGTTTACCCAAAATACTGTACTCACGTTTTTTCAAAAAATAAGGGAAATAAGTTGAAAAATAATTCCACCAAGAGAATAATGGTCATTAGTGACTAAGATATCTATTAGGATATTATTTGTGAATTAATAAATGCGATATTACCATTATAAGATAAACGTGATGACAGTCCGACCAACAAACATACCGATATCACCAACGAAGGTACGGACGCGTACTGTAACACTAACTCTGATGCTTATTGTATACTTATATGTGATAGATGTATTCATAGACTAAGACTCTGTTTTAAAGTTTTCATACACATACAGCTATACACGGGTTATGGTTCTGATAATGTCGTTGAGTTTTCCTAGCGCTGTGGACACGAATGTACATCGTGGCACTAGTGAATAGTGCAGATGATTGAACCATATTTTTATATAATTTTTAATAATAAAATTGGGATTCTTAATACATTTTCTGGGATATTATTGCATGATTAAGTACTAATTTGAGTTATGGGCATTTATATTGAATCAAGTAAAATTAGGGGTAAAAAGGTCATAATTTATTAATTATTCATGCAAATGATTCATAGTACTTTTGATGCTACCTTGTGCTTAATTTTGCATTGTAGGAATTTTGAAAGGACCAGAATTAATGTCAGAGAAGGACCTCAATTACTGTCAGAGAAGGACCTAAAATTGAAAGTATATCAGAGAAGGACCAGAATTCATGTCAGAGAAGGACCTTAAATGGAATTCATGGCAGAGAAGGACCAACGCCTAAAACTCAGCGTTTTGACAATTAGGGCAGCTGATTCTTGACCCACTTTTGGCTGGATCTGGATGTTGACCCGGCAAAATTGAATGCCCAAACCGCTAGCTGAGGGGAATGATTAAAAGAAGAGAGTGCCGCTGGAATCAGGGGGACTTGAACGCATTCAGACCACATGACACCTTCTTCCCTTCATCCAATCTTCTCGCCGGTGACACCACTCCTTCCCTCCATCGCCGGCGAGCAACCACCGTTCCTCCACCACTGTAGACAGCAGAGACCGTGAACAGGACCAGGGACCACTCTCAATTTTGGGCGCTAAACAAGGACCTCCTTCCATTTCTCCATTCCGCCATAAACACCCACCTCCATCACTCTCCACCGTCATCCGTAGCTGCTGGAGTTGAGAGCTAATCATCATTGTCATTTATAGCAAGTTCTTCTTCTTCTTCAGCCTGCTCGTTCTACCCCAAATTTCTATTTTCATGGCAGCTACATTTTAATCTTCCTTGTGACAGAAAGGAGCTTAATGTGTAGCTAATCATTTTCCTTCTTGGTGTGGAGATTGACTTGAGTTTCAAAGCTTCAAAGGGGAGTTTATTTTGTTCAATCTCTTTTCTCTGTTTACATTTTAATTTCCTAGTTTTAGGAATATTATTTTGTAATTTTTGAGACTTAGTTTGTCCGTTTGGAAAACTTTATGGATTGAACATTTGTGATTGGATTTAATTTCGTAGCTTGTTGGATTTATATATATATATTTCCTTATTAATTCAGTGAAATTGTGCTTTCTATGTGGTATCGTTAGATTGTATGATTGAATTGAATTAATTGAGTGGCGTGGTATCGCATTCATTTTAAGAAGAAGCAAGCTACATTAATTTAATCATAATCACACACTAAGTGGTTTTAAACAATATCTCAAGAGATAGTAGTTAGCTACGGTAGTAGGAGCTACTATTAATTGGGAATATTGGACTCAGTGGTATCTTGGGGTTTTTCATCTAGACTTATTGAAAATTTACTCCTATATTTAGTGAACTAGGATAGCCACTTTTCTATTACCAAGAGCATTCATTCATACATTTTCACACTCCATTCCATTTTATTGAAAATACCAAAAATATTAGTTTAGCATTTAATTTAATTACATTTCTCTTTAGTTAATTAATTCAAAAATCCAAAACCAATTTCCCCTTGTTTTAATTGTATTTGCATGTCATTTAGATTACTTAGGACCCAATAAAAGGCTCCTCGAGAGAGAGAACGATCCTAGAGTTGACTATACGCAATCCTTGGTTTATTTTTGATTGTGGACCCCAAGGCTAAAGACAAAAAGGCCTGCATCAGCAGACTATAATAACATGCATAAGCAATTGCTGTGTTTTGTTATTATCTTTCATATGTGATTACTGCTGTAATGTCATGAATATCTGTCATACATAATTGTTACATAAGCATGAGGTTAACCGTTATCTGAGGTTCAATGGGTATTGAACCTCAACTCTTGCTATAGCCTCAGGATCCGGAGGGAACAGGACCGAGGACAAGGGTAAGCAGCACACGTGAGGACACGGGCGAAGAATTTCTTTTTGAATTTTGTATTAACATACTATATTCAGATAACTGTACCGCTGTATAAGCAACCACATACAACAAACAGTGAATGTTTTTCAGATACTCACTCTTTTAAATTATTCCGATGCTCTACTCTGATTAAAATGTTTTAAAAACGCTTTTGAACATTGGGATGTTACATTTTTCTCAAAAAATATAGGGATAGGATATTGTTACTACCATTTTTTGTACTCTGATTAAAATGTTTTGAAAACGCTTTCGAAAATTGGGATGTTACATTTTTCTCAAAAACTATAGGGATAGAATATTGTTACTACCATTTTTTGTTACTACCAATATTACTACCACTTTTCCACCGTTAGATCAGAATCTTAATAGGAGAGAGAAATTATAAAGGTAGATGAAATTCTGATCTAACGGTGGAAAAGTGGTAGTAACTAACAAAAAAAATGGTAGTAACAATATCCTGTCCCAAAATTATACATCATTTTAAATTATGATAACTCTTTGATTTATGGAGATAAAACAAAATTCAATTATGAAGGAATATAAAAACAAAATAGTGTTACTTAACAAAATAAACGGTCTTACTTAAAAACAAAACGGAATTTAATAGTGTTACTATGAATATTATAGAATATATAGGTAAATGAGTTTCATCTATAAATTAAAATAAATGCTGTTACTTCATTTGTAGAATATAGAAATCAATATAGAATACTGGAATTTGGAGCAACAAATTAAAGAATATTGGAATTTGACCCCAAAAAGACGAATATTGGACATATATGAGTGTGAATGTAGAACGTTAAACTTTAAAATCCATAGAATTTTGATTGCAATCCAATACATGAATCAATATCAAAGTAGCAGTAAGTGGAATTAAAAATCACTAGAGTTGATCATCAAAATGAAATTCCTCATTAAAAGATATGGGAGATTATTTTCATTCTGAAATTTCCATTATTTCTACGAGCATGAGATGCCATTTGTACCCAAATGTGATAATTTAAAACCTAATTGAAATAGAGCACTAAAAACATCCCATATTCTTTATCATCCTCCTGAAAATCCCTTTTGGCTTTTTCGTCGATATCACAACCAGTCTTTCACTGCCGGGCGGCACACCGGCCTCTATCCGTCGGAATTCAAAAACGAGATAAGCAAACACTCTTTCCATATTCGTCTGAAAGCTGAGCCGGATTTCAAAACGTGGCGGAGCCGCCCCGTCACACCCATGAAACCCGACCATCACGCGCCCGTTTGCGTATGCGTCACACGCCGCCAGAATAACATTTGCTCGCTGGCGAAAATGGTGCTTAATCAAGGGTTCGAACTTCCTCGGAGGTTTCCGAATCAAGTGAACTGTAGTCATACAGGTGAGCGAAAACACGTTCTGACTGTAATCCGTAGATAATTTTTTACTATTCACAAAGGTTAAAGGGTCGTTGAAGTAGGGTTTTTCGTTGAGGACGAGGCTTTGAATCGATAGCAGAACCTGCAATAATGTCGACATTTTGGGGTTCCAACGCTTTCTCGACCAACCCATCCATGTGTTGAGGAGGCTCAGGCAAACGGTGCCGTTGTTGTAGAGATTCGGGTTGACTTGGTACCCGTGTGAGAGGTAATGAACCTTGGGAGGCTCATTAGGATAATTGGGAGGGAGGCCGATGTCGAAGAAGAAAAGAGCGTCGTGGTAGGGCGTTCCGGCGGCGCCGATTATGGCAGCACGGAGCAAGTCAGAGCGGGTCTCAAAGACCCAAACGAAAATGGATTCAGGTAGGTTCTCTTGGAGGATCCGCCACTCCTTGCTGATGGCCCTGAGGAAGCGATTCTCCATCTGACGAAGCAGATCACGACCCAGAAAGTGATAATCTAACATATCCGAAACGACGTCGAATTGCGGGAAGGTGAGCTTATTGTTATCCTTTTCCGGTGTCATGGTTCTGGGGAAGTTGGGAGAGACTTTTTTTTTTTTTTTTTGCTCGAAGGGAAGTTGGGAGAGACACTGAAGCCTAAGTGCCTGTTTGGCCTAGTTTATTTTTAGCTTATTTTCTACTTATAAGCATAAGCTAGGCCAAACAGGATTTTACATAAACTCTTATAATATAAGAGCTTATTTTATAATGAAAAAAAAAAGAGCTTAAAAATAAGCTCCTCATAGGAGCTTATTTTTAAGCTCTTTTTTATAAGCTCTTTTTTTTTTTAATTAAAAAACAATTGAAAAGAGAACCCATAATCTCTCGAGCGACCACTACTGCCACTAGCGCCACCGTGCTACCACCGCCACCACCACCGGTCTGCCACCGCCGGTCGGCCACCACTACCGGTCCACCACCACCGTCAGCCCGCCGCCACCACCGGTCCACCACCACCACCGGTCGGTCGGCCGGCCACCACCGCCGACCTCCACCACCACCGATCCCCCACCACCGACTGTCGGCCGCCACCGCAGGCCAGCCCCCACCACCACCGCCACCGGTAGTGGGGGCCGGTCGGCGGTGGCGGTGGTGGGGGCCAGCCGGTGGTGGTGGCGGCGGCGGCAGCAACCATCGGTGGGGGTGGGAGGGGATTTGATTTGATTTTTTTTATTTATTTAAAATTAAGGGCAAAAAAGTAATTTGACCCAAATTTGTATATCCCTTATAGGTCCTTTATACCTTTCAGTCTTTTTTCAAATTCAACATATTTCTAGGGGTTTTGCAAATTCAGATGGTATTTATTTGGAATTTTCCCTAATTTTTATTAGAAAAAGTTCTTATAACAAAAATTTTGTCAAACAGCTTATTTTTAATTTTAGCTTTTAAGTAATTTTTAAGCTAAAAAATTTACATATTCACCAAACGGCTTTTAGCTTTTTTTTATAAGCTCTTTTTTTTAACTTTAGCTTAAAAGTAGCTTAAAAGTTAAAAATAAGCTAAGCCAAACGGGGTCTAAATAAAAAACTTAATATTGTATTTATAGGCAAAATTGAATGTAATTTGTTGCTTGATGCTAAGGAACAAGTGTAATTTTGTTGAGGTCAAAATATCAAAACGTCATTTTAAAAAAAAATCTATCACTGTTATTTTAATTTGTAAAATGTGCATTGCATCAATATAAAATTTATAATCAATTACTATGATAGAAAACCCTAACTTTCTCATTTAGTTCTATACATATATTTGGAAATATTAATATGCAAATCTCGTTAAATTCAGGTCAATATTATTTTTAAGATCTTGAAAAAATATTTGAGGGTACTAACCATTGTTGTCAAATTCGTGAGTTGACTCTTCAATTTTACCATTTTTACACTTCTAACTTACAAAAACGAGTCGAGTCAACGGTAAACTCGTGCTAGTTGTCAATTCGGTTAAACTCACGAGTTTATACACTGAGTTTACTATTTGTACGTTTCTAACTTACAAAACCATGGTAACTTACCCTTAAATTCATATTAACTTTTTTTTTATTTGATCATGCTCATAGGCTTTATATAGAAATTTTATAGAAATTTCTTTATTTAATATGATAAATGATGAGTATTGATAGATTTAATTTCAATTATTTGAATTTAAAATATAATTAAATCAAATTGTTGTTATTTTTATATTTTAATGATTTAATTATATAATAGTAATATCTATTTAATAATAAAAGTAAACTCTTGCGAGTTTACAATTCGAGTTCACGATACGAATTTACGTCATTGTCACGAGTTTACTTAAACTCGTGAGTTTGACCACCTTGATACTGACCGATACTAAAAAAAATACTTTAGGATACTAAAAAATAATTCATGATCTTAAAAAAATTTATTTTTAGATGTTAAAAAGATACTAACTACTACGAAAAATATGCTTTGTGATATTTTTTCAAGATACTAAAATAATTTTTTAAAATTATAAATTATTTTTCAGCATCCTAAAGTATCCTTTTAGTATCGTTCGGTACCTTCAAATATTTTTTCATGATTCTAAAATATTTTTTCAAGATTTTAAAATAATTTTTCAAGATTATGAATTATTTTTTCAGTATCTTGAAGTATTCTTTTAATATCAATGAGTACCCTCAAATATTTTTTTTCAATACCTTAAAATACCTTTTTATGATCCTAAAATAAATTTTCAAGATCATGAAGAATTTTTTCAATACTATTAAGTACTCTGAACTATCTTTTTACTCTCCGACTGTGCTTAAATTTTTTTAAAACAAAGGGAGGAAAGGGATGTGTGAAATTGCGCCAAAATGGCCAGTTTCACGTAGCGGTCCGCTGCAATTCCTGAGATTAATTAAAAATTAGTACGTGGGTGATTTTTGAGATCACTTTTAGACCTCCAAAAGTACGATTGATGGGGGCAAAACCGCAAATGGCAGATGATATGTTTTCAGCTTTTTTTTATTTTATTTTTTATTTTTTGAGTGTTTGATATATTACTGATTTATATTAAAAGGGGAGGGAAGAAAGGTTGGCAGAAAAGAGAAAAGGGGCATTAAAGTTATTTTATCCAGATTTTGAAATCCTAAATTAGTTTGATAACTTAATTAATGATTTTTTGAATTTATCAACCCAATTTAGAAATTTTCTATTTTAAGTAGATTTATATGGGATTTTCCCCTTTTTTTTCCAATTGGGCTTTTGGAAAAAAGAAAATCTTGTATTTGGCTTTTCCACCATGGAAAGAGAAAAACAGTTTATGAAAGAAAGATTTTGGGTCGCACATTTTTTAATTAAATACTATTATAGTTCTTATTATAAATCCTTATAGATGAAATTTTTAGTTCTAACTATAAATTTACTTAAAATTTAATAATAATTGTTTCCCATTTTTATTCTTACTTAATTCTCATTGGAAATAGAGAAAGATATTAGAGAATTAGTTAATTGATGACAATTACTTGATACATTTTAAATTATGCTCTAGCTAGTAGTTGATTTGGTCTCTATTGGAGGTGAAAAATTGTGTTTATTGATTAATGGTCTTTGTTCATGAAACTCTTTCAATTTATGGTCGATTAGTTATGTGATATTATTGATTTTAAAAAAATTTATATTTGTATGATTTAATTTATATGCATTTTTATTCATTAATTTTATATAGTTATGTATTTTACTATTGCCAAATTTTTCAAGTTAACTTTTTTCATTTTTTTATCATTTTAATTCTAATTGTTCTCTTATAATTATAGCAATATATACACATATAATACATATGTATTATTTAATAAGATTCACGTCATTTTCAATCATTTTTCATCTAAACTTATTTTTCAAAATAATCAATCAAACAAGTCTCATTTTTAGAAAAATCACTTATACTACTATCAATCCAAAGATAAATCATATTATACAATATAATTTTTACTCAATCTTAATTTTGCAAAGTCATATTGCCAAAAAAAAAAAAAACCACTTTTGCCACCGTTATTTCAAACACACTAAATCAGTCGAGTTAATTGCTCATAAATTTCAATTTTAAACTGCAAAATGGTTAAATAATTAACTTTATATTCCTCTAATTCAATTCATAAGTCACTTTTAACATATTTCATTACACTGAGCTGGATGCCATGCCAAATTGTAGACTCCAAAATGAGTTTATCCAAGGGGATGAATTAAAGGGATATTTTATTGAAGCTATGTATAAGAATATTGGACCCGCAACCAAAATAAGACGTGTGAAATATAATGGCTTCTTTTATTTTATGGGCCAATTAAAATTTAAAATCCATACATTTTTACCAATGACATTGTAGTCTAGTCGAATGAGAAGTTCTTTATAATTGAGACGTCTTGGGTTCAATCAAGCTTGGAAGCTCATGCCGTATTAGCGGCAGCCCCTTTAATTTTTCTTTTTAAAAATAAAATAAAAAAAACCATACAATTTTGAGTTTTTGACTGCAATACTCTACATCAATTAATATCAATGTAGTAATAAGTGAAATTAAAAATTCTAACAGTTGATAATCAAAAGAAAATTCTCAATAAAAGATATGGGAGACTATTTTCATTATAAAATTTCCATTTCAATGAGCATGAGATGGAATTTGTATTAAATAAATGTGGTAAAAATTGATTCATTGATTGTCAAATAATAATTCATTAGATGGCCTAATAAGAAATTTGTTCTTCATCATCAGAACTTGCCTTGTCCCTCACTACTATCGTTCTATCATCCTTTAGAAAACCACTTTTGGCTAGTTCTCTATTCCATTCGTCAAAATTCAAAAGCGAGCTTAGCATACACTGTCTTCGCATTTGTCTAAGAATCTCTCCGGCGTTTATTTTCATGGAATAGGATATTATCACTACTAATTTTGGTCGCTAGCAAGTCACGAGAGATGCAATTTGTACCCAAATATGATAAATTGAGACCTAATGAAATAGAGCATTATTAATATAAGAAAATAAAATTTAAAAAAAAAATCTCCAGAGAAAAATCGCATCCATGAAGCAAAAATTGATTGTGAAATAAATAAGTAGAGTCTAATATATATTTTTCTTCTTCAATCCCAAAGCACCTCATCTTCTTTATCATCCTCCTGAAAATCCCTTTTGGGTTGTTTGTCCGTATCAAAACCAACCTCTTGCCGTCGGGCGCCTCTATCCGTTGGAATCCAGAAACGAGATTAGCGTACACTATTTTCATATTCGTCTAAAAGATGGACCGGATTTTAAAACTCGGCGGAGCCGCCGTGTCACACCCGTGAAACCCGACCTTTACGTGCTCGTTCACATACGTGTCACACGCCGCCAGTATCGCATTTGCTCGCTGGCGAAAATGGTGATTAATCAAGGGTTTGAAGTTCGTCGGAGGATTCCAAATCAAGTTAATTGTAGTCTTAGAACACGTCCTAACTGTAATACTCCGACGATTTTTTAGACCAGAAGCGGACTGTTCCAGGCTCGTTGTAGTATGGTTTTTCGTTGAGGACGAGGCTTTGAATCGATAGCAGAACCTGTAATAATGTTGACTGTTTCGGATTCCAATTCTCGCTCGGGTGGCCTATCCATGTGTTGAGTAGGCTCAGGCAGACGGTGCCGTTGCTGTAGAGATTTGGGTTGACCCGGTGCCTGTGTGAGAGGTAATGAACCATGGGAGGCTCATTAGGGTAATTGGGAGTGAGGGCGATGTCGAAGAAGAAAAGAGTGTCGTGGTAGGGCGTCTGGGCGGCGCCGATGATGGCGGCACGGAGCGGGTCTCGGGGACCCGAACAAAAATGGATTCGGGTAGGTTCTCTTGGAGGATCCGCCACTCCTTGCTGATGACTCTCAAGAAGCGATTCCCCACACAATGAGTCGGATCACGACCTAGAAAGTGATGATGTGACATATCTGAAACGACGTCGAATTGCGGGAAGGTGAGCTTACTGTTATCCTTTTCTGGCGTCATGGTTCTGGGGAAGTTGGGAGAAACCCTAAAAGCCTAAATAGAAAACTTAATCCTTATAAGGGAAACAAAACGTTATTTATTGCGTGGATACTACGGAACAAGTGTAATTCTGTTGAGGTACGTAAAAATATCAAAATGTCTAATATAATTTCATTAAAAAAAATCTACCACTGTTATTTTGATTTTTAAAAAACGCAATGCATCAATATAAAATATAAAATTTATAATAAATTGCTACCTCTTGTCCTAATTATAAGATTGGGTTGACTTTTTTTTGGAGGTTAAGTAAATGACTTAATAATATTATAGGTTGTGTATCATTAAATTATATATTAATTTATTAGTCAACTAATTAATTTGGAGAAAAAAATAAAAATAAAAATACTCTAAAGTAATTTAATTAGCTTCCTTAATCTCAAAAAAAAAAAAACAACAACAACAACAACTTCAACTTAGTCTTATAGAGCGGAAGCAGTACTATGATAAAAGACCCTAACTTCCTTTATAATATAATCTTTATAAATAATAACATGATAAACGCTAGGACTTTAAAATTCTCCAACTGTTTGGGACTACTTTTATGAAAATTGGAACTTGATACCCAAGAGGGGGGTGAATTGGGTATCTTTAAAAATTTAAAGATCTAACTCTGTTTTGCACAACTAAGAACAGGGTATAACAGAGATGGAGAGAAGAGAAGCTTTGCACAATACGATTTATACTGGTTCGGTCCTTTCCCTGACCTACATCCAGTCCCCAAACCTCACTTGAGATTTTCAATCCACTAACTTCACAGAATTGATTACAATCTCTGTACTCAGAGTAGTTCTCTTTCTAAAACTCACTCCCCCTTACAAGATGTAATCAATACACCCAACCACCAAGTCCCCTGACTTGTGGTTATCACAATCAATGAATGATTTACAGAAATGACTCTCTCACAGAGCAGATAAAATAATCACTGAAGCACAAGTATCAAAATGATACAATACAGATGAAAGTTGAACACAATAAATGACACTTAATAAATTTTTGCTCTCAGTTGGTGTATCAGCTTGAGAAGAAGTTAATGCACTCTATTTATAGGTAGAGGGCATTAAATGACCGTTGTATGATGAATCCAACCGTTGTAGGTGATTAGCATTAAGTCTGGTCATCTTCTCTCTCTTAACTTCAACTAATCTAGGTGTTAATATGATCTGATGTGGCTCTTTGAGGATTTGCCCGTTAGAGATGACTTTGCTTGTTGTAGTAAGCATTCTTTAACGTTTAGAAGGCGTGCTCATATGGATTAGCTGAAAGAAGGTTGATTTTCAGAGGTGCATTAAATGCACTGAGCACTTTTTGCTTTTTGGCTTTGACCTTCATTAATCTTCATCTGTGCTAACTGAAATTCACTTAACAAACTTGTTAATCATAGCTAGGAACATAAGTGAATGATTCATGAAAACAATAAGATTAAACAATAGTGTTTTCCAAATTCGTGTAATTCAAAAATCAGTTTTTACCGTTGTATACTCGAGTATGTTTATCTATACTCGAGTATGGCACTGTGTACAAGTGTCCATACTGGAGTATCCAAAGTGATACTCGAGTATGTAGCTTCCAGAGGCAAACCATCGTGACTTGATCTTGAAAACCAAAGGCTGTACTCGAGTATACAACTGTTTGTGTGAAAAATTTTAAGTTCAAAATCCTCTATACTGGAGTATCCATTTCTATACTGGAGTATGCAAATCCTTGACAAATGGATTTCCCTTCTGTATGGTCCTATACTCGAGTATGCATAGCTGTACTCGAGTATGCATCAGTTATAAATTTTTTGGGGGCTTTCTGTAAGACCAATACTCCAGTACGTCAATATTATACTCGAGTATGCATTCTTTGGGAAAAGTTGTTTGCTCTCTATAAGGCCTATACTCGAGTATGTAAGTATCATACTCGAGTATGCACTCGAGATGAAAAACACATTTGCTTTCTGTAAGTCCAATACTCGAGTATAGCTCCCTATACTGCAGTATTGACTTATCTTGAAAATTTTGGTTGCTCTCTGGATGGCCTATACTCGAGTATGCATACCTATACTCGAGTATGCACCTATTTTTCAAAACTTGATTGCTCTCTGTAACTTCAATACTCGAGTATGACTTTCCATACTGCAGTATTGACTTGTAAAATGCCATTGAGCAATCCTTTAACAGTCCTATACTCGAGTATGCATACCTATACTCGAGTATGCAATTGTCAAATGGTTTTTAACTGATTTTGGAAACTTCAAAACATATTTACAATTGTTATTAATCATCAAAACACATTGAGAACTAACATTTTAGACCTAGATGAGGTGTTTTTGGATTTTTTCAAATGTTTGGGATATTTTTTTTTTCAATTGGGTTTTTGAAAAAAAAAACTTAGGCCATGAGTCAAAATTTCTTGTATTAGGCTTTTCCACCATGATCAGAGAAAATCAGCTTATGAAAGAAAGTTGTTGGGTCCCACATTTTTTAATTGAAAGACCGTTTTGGTCCTCATTATAAATCCTTATAGATGAAATTTTTAGTCCTAAATATAAATTCACTTAAAATTTAATAATCATTGTTTTCCATTTTTACTCTTACTTAATTCTCATTGGAAATAGAGAAAGATGTTAAAGAATTAGTTAAAATAAACTTATAATAAGGACCAAAGTGGTAAACTTTTATGAAAGCAATCTGATTTATGTCTAACTTGATAAATTTTCAAATTATGCTCTAGTGGTCGATTTGGTCTATATTGAAGGTGAAAAATGTTTTTATTGCTTATCCGTCTCTGTTGGTCTCTATTCATGAAACTCTTTTTCAAATCACAACCGATTAGTTATGTAATATTATTTTATTAAAAACTTTGTATTTGTATGATTTCTAATTTATATGCATTTTTATTCATTAACTATATTTGGTTATGTATTTTAGCAATGCCAAATTTTTTAAGTTAACTTTTTTCACTTTTTTATTATTTGAATTCTAATTTTTCTCTTATAATTATCACAATATATGCAAATAAATAAATATATATATATATATATATATAATTAAAATTCACGTCCTTTTCAGTTATTTTCCATCTAAATTTGCTTTTTCAAAATAATCATCCAAACATATTTTAGTTTTAGAAAAGTCATTTATGCTACCGCCAATCCAAAGATAAATCACATTAAACAATCTGACTTTTACTCAATCTTAAGTTTGCAAAGTCATATTACAAAAAATCACTTTTGTCACCGCTATTCCAAGCACACACTTAATTAGTCAAGTCAATTGCCATAAATTTCATTTTCAAACTGTGAAATAGTTAAATAATTAACTTTATACTCCTCTAATCCTATTCATAACTCACTTTTAACATATTTCAAAAAAAAAAATCTTAAATCCTCACAACACGACTTTAAAATTCAACAACTTTTTAATTTTACTTTAAAATTCTACATTGATACGAGAAATTTAATAATTTGACTCAACTTTTTATTCTATATCTCAGGCTATCTGCTTAAGCATTTACAGAGTTATGGCTTCCAGGAGAGATAATGACAAGGGGAAGGAGGTTGAATGTCCCAGACCTGTTCTAAGGGGAAGCAATAGTAGAAGAGAAGGTGGTAGTGGCCGTCGAGACAAGCACATAGTGACATATGAAACTGACATAAGTAGTTGTTGCTTCCTATTTCTGTTTATTATCATCTTTATAAGTAGTACTCCCTTTGGTTCTAAATATAAGATATGATGACTTTTTTTTAAAGAGATTAAGGAAGTTAAATAAGTTACTTAATCATATCATATATTGTGTATTCTTAGATTATATATCGGTTTTTAAGTCAAACTAATTAGTTTGGAGAAAAAATAAAAATAAAAATATTCTAACAATTGTTGGTGGTATATATAGATTTCAGTACATTGTTGAATTCATGATAAACCAAGAGAGTAGCATTGTTTTTTGATTTTTTTTTTGGTATGAAGGCAAAATAACATTAACAAAAATAATTGTTTTACAAAGAAAAAAGTAATCGATCTGTTCTAAACAACCTTCCTTTCAAGTGGGGAAAACCCTAAAATTTGAATTCTCTTTTCTCTGCCTCACAACCCTCCTTCATCTCTTTCTCGCCGATGGCTTGTGGCACCATCACAAGCCACCGGCGAGTATCATTCTATGGCACAGCAGCGTCAGAGTGGTAGATCAGTTCCTAGATCTTTGATCTGTGGCCTTCTCCCTCTGATTTCGGGGGGTTTTGAACTTCTCTCGTCTTTGTGACGAGTCTTTCCCTCTTCTTCAGATCTGTTCCGCAACAGTGAGAGCTTTTTGTCTTTTGTTTCTTTTTTGTGGCGCTAGGTTTTGTGGTGGTGTTCTTGTTTTCTCAGGAAATAAACAGATATGTGAGATTTGAGTATAAATCCTCTCGGTTGGATGGTTGTTCGAACGTTATTAGATTTGACTATCTCCTGGTGGTTCGGATCTGCGTTCTTGGGGGAAGATTTCAAGAGGTGTTATTCGATGTGTGGTCGAGGTCACCATATTTGTTTGAACAGAGGAGCAGAAGTGTTGTTCAAGATTTCATGGGTTTTCTTCCTTCTAAGGTTGGATTTTCTTTAATCTTTACCCCAAGTCGGGGTGTCTGTACAGCTACTCTAATTGCAGCTAGTGCTTATAATAAGGTGTGAGCGTTAGGGTGGGTTTTACAACTAACATTTTCTTTCACGTCACTGCTAACCTTGGATATCGAGGAAGCCGATTTTGTCCATGCTTCTACTTCTACTCTTAAATCTTTAATGTACGGTGATTGACTGCTATTGTATTTGGCTTATTTTGTTGTATTTGATTTTGCTTTATTTGTATTTCATCTTCAGTTTATTTTCATGTTTGCACCAGTTTCTAGTAATAATATAAATAGCTCTTGACAAAAAAAAAACAAAGAAAAAAGTAGGTTAGGGACTTGAACTAAGAAATTAAACTATAATGTGGTGTTTGGCTTGACAGAGGGAAAGGAAAGGAGGGGGAGACATTTTTGTAACATCCCAATTTTCAAAAGCGGATTTTTTTTTTCAATCAGAGTAGAGCACCGGAGCAAGTAAAAGAGTGAGTAACTGATATACCATTAACTGTGGCATATCTGTCTGTTCATCAAGTACAGTACATTTATCTGAGTAATGTTACAACGGTACAAGTCTTAAAAGTGGGATCTTCAGTCGGGTCTCTACGCGTGCTGCTTGCTCTTGTCTTCAGTCCTCGATTCCTCAGACCCTGAAGCTATGGTAAGAGCTGAGGTTCAATACCCATTGAACCTCAGGTAACAGTTAACCTCATGCTTATGTAAACAAGATATGTGAACGGTTAACCTCATGCTTATGTAAACAAGATATGTGTGATAGATATTCATGACATTACAGCACTAATCAACATAAAAACTCATAACTGATTCATCTGGATAACGGTACACAGCCACTGCAATATGTCCGTTACCCCCAGTCTGCACTATTCACCAGTGCCACGATTGCCTATCATGTCCTCAGTGCTAGGAAAACTCAACGGCATTACCAAGACTGTAACCCGTATAAATAAAGCTAAATGCGTATGCACAACTTTTTAAAACAGAGTCTCAGACTATCTATCACATATAAGTATACAATAAGCATCAGAGTTAGTGTTACAGTACGCGTCCGTACCTTCGTCGGCGATATCGGTACGTTCGTCGGTCGGAGTATGGTCACGTGTATCCTATAATGGTAATATCGCATTTATTAATTCACCAATAATATTCTAGAGGATATCCTAGTCACTAATGACCTTTTTTACCCTTGGTAGGATTATTTTTCAACTTATCAACTTTAATTCTCAAAAACGCTCGTTCAGAAATTCTGGACAGATTTTTGCCTAACTTCAAAATATCATAACTAATTCTAGAAAAATCGAAACGAAGATCCGTAAAATTTCCCGGACTCCTTAAGATGTCTATTTTTGAGGAAAAATATCAGTTTTCACCCAGAATTCAAGAAAAATTCCCAGATTTCATGTGTTCAAACCTTGCCCAGAAACATAGCCTAATCTTCAAAAATTCATATCTCCTTGTCCAGAGATCAAAACATTACATATTTTATATATTTGAAAAGCCCTACATGTCTACTTTATTTCTGGAAAATTTCGTGATTTTTAAAGATCATTTGATGCATAAAATAATGTTCCCTATCCAGTTAACTCCCAAACTCCAGAAATTCCAGAATTCTTTTATCTTACTCTAACTTATTCCCTTAATCCTAAAAGTCACTCCCCAACATGTTTCCACCTTGTCAAGCATCTTTTGATGCAATAAGGCCTGAAAACAATTATGGGAAATTACTTTGCCTATTTACTAGATTAAACTAACACCTATATTAAAAGCTACTAAGAACAACTAAAAACTATAAAACTAAGAACAAGCTTACCTCTTGAAGCTTCTTGCTCTTCCTCCTCCCTCTTGCTCCTCTTAGAAATCAACTCTTGAAGTTTGATTTAGTGTGAGGAGAATGAAGAGGTGAGCTTCCTATTTATAGGGAAAATTCAACACCTCCTACAAGCTTCATCTTCTCAATTTTTGGCCTTTGGATCCTACTTAACTAAGAAGTTTTAATCTCATCCATCCATGTGATTAGAAAACCCTAGCTTAATCAACAAGTTTAGAAAACCCTAACTTGTCTCCTAAGCTTCTCCAACTTCCTTAACCAACAAGTTGTTGACTTCTTCTAGAGCATTCTAGCAAATTCTTACTTCCTCTCCAAGTTATTAAATCCGTCCCCCTCACTCTCTCTTTTTTCTTCACCGTGCTCAACAAGTTGCTTCTTAAGTCTTCCAACTTGTTCACCAAGTTTCACAACTTGATCACCAAGTTTCACAACTTGCTCTCCAAGTAACTTGTCCACATAGTAACTTGCCCACCAAGTAACCTCATCCGCCCAGTAACTTGTCCGCCAAGTAACTTGTTCGCCAAGTAACCTCGTCCGCCCAGTAACTTGTCCGCCAAGTAACCTTGTCCGCCCAGTAACTTGTTTGCCAAGTAACCTTGCTCCCTAAGTAACTTGCTCAAGAAGTTTGAAGACTTGCCCAATAATTATTCTTGGTATTCTCTAATTACTTTAAGCTCTTTCATACTCCTTTACGACTTATTCTTGAAAATATAAGAATTAAATGTTAATATCTTTTTAAATGTAGATTTAATTGTTCTTTAATTGTTGGAAATTCCCTCTAATTGTTTTAGGTATTTTCATGATATTTTATAATATTTTAGGAACCCTAATTTAATTATAGTCCTTAGAAATTCATTCAGACAACTCTTAACTAGCTATTGGCTTTTACTTAGGATTATACATCTTTAATTATGCTTATTTTAATTTAGTTATTAAACTTAGTGTCTTAATTGTTGCAATTTCAATTGTTCATTAATTGTTAATAATTGTCCCTTAATTGGCCTCAGCGTGATGACAGTTCTTTATGGCTTGTTATGACTTAATTATGAATTTAAACATTAGTGTGTTAATTAAGGGTATTCTAGTAAATTTAGCCTCTTAATAAATTAAATGATACTTAATTAATCCCTTGATTATTTATAAATATTTGGCACAATTACTTAATTTAATAAATACCTAATTATTTATTGATTTTATTATCTTCCCCTATTTGGTTCAATAATTTTCCATAGTACCTTATTGCTCTTTTTAATTCCCTGAGAACCATACATTAATATGGTAATTATTTTCATTTTATGGTATTTTATTGATTCCTAAGAAAATTCAGCCTTAGGTTGCCTTAATCCTAAAGAAAAATTTCATAGAAAATATAATAATTATATCTCAAAATTTGAAACCACATATTCATCTATTTTTAATAGGTATTTCCTAGCAAAATATAGTGGTTTAGACTAAATAGGATTTTTAGGGTATTACATTTTAATGAAAGGAAAGGAAAGGACAAGAAGGTTGATATATGAAAATGGAATATCACCTAGAGGGGGCGTGAATAGGTGATTATAAAATTCTTTCGCAGATTGATCAAGAACACTTAAAAAAAGAGACTGAGAGAATAAACAGAAAGACACAAGAGATTATTCTGGTTCGGTCTAAATCTTCAACTTAGGTCTAGTCTCTAAAACAGCTGGGATTTCCACTATCTTTCAAAACAATTACAATTACACACTGCACTCAAATGATCTTCTCACTAGGATCACTCCCCTTACAAGCTGTAATTGTATATCCACACTTAAGGTTTCACAACCTTTAGATTTTACAAATCAAATAATCAAATAGGTGTTTAGAAATTCCTCACGAGTAGATAAATGATCAACACTGAAGTACACAGAAATATCCGAAGATATTAGTGAAGTTAATGAAACAGTAGTTGTAATGAATTCGAATTGAATGTACAGCGTTTCGGTAGGTGGCAAATTCAATACTTCTGGTATTTATAGTTGTTGCAATTAATGACCGTTTGGTGAAGCTTGAAAATTAGCCGTTGAGACTCTTGAATATAGCTGCTAGAAAGATGAAGCTTTGTTAATCACAGTTGCCATTGTTCAGTTGTAATTGTGCCGTCACGACATTCTTTCGTTCCTTCTGTTTCGCCCGTTGTGAGATAGCATTTATTGCTTGATTGGAATGTCGATAAATACTTTAGAATGATCAGAGGAATGGTTTCTGGGAATATGACTTGTTTAGGAAATAACATTAAATGCTCTCTAACACAAATTGCTTTTATTGCAATTTGTTGTTTAATCTAAGATATAATTATCTGAAACTCATTAGCAAACATGTTAAAAGCATTTAGGAATATTAATGAGTAATGATTTGAAGAAACAAAATCATAATCAGTTGATTTTGATTTTCCGAAGACAGTGATTTGAAAATTAGAAAGATATGACTCTAGTGAGAAGAGAGCATGCCTAGAGGTATATTGACTGGAGGCATTTTAATTGACTCGAGGTAAGAGTAAATTGTTGGAAAAATTTTGCCTTGAGTAAAAAATATGATGCCTTGAGTTATGTGACTTGAGGCAATAATTATTTGACTTGAGGCAAAGTCAATTTTCTTTCTAGTTGATGTGTTTTCGGGTTTGCCTAGAGTCAATGACTTAATGCCTTGAGTCATGAACCTGGAGGCAAAAGTGAAAACATAGAAATATTGGATAAAAGAATAGTTTGCCTAGAGTTAATTAATAATTGACTAGAGGCAATCCCTCACTTGACGTCTTGACTAGAAACATAAATAAAATGGCTTGAGTCATGTTACCTAGAGGCAATTATCTAGAGACTAGAGGCACTCCTTTTGTAAAAGACGCTATTTAGAGATGAGAAGATTTAAGCATAATTACAGTTTTGTCATTAAATGATGTTATGAAAAATGTGCCTGGGAGAAAGGAAATGCATTGAGGCAAATCATAATTGACTAGAGGCAAAAGGTGAAGTTCAGCATAATTACGATTTTGCCATTAAAAAGTATATTTTCAGCATAATTACGATTTTGCCATTAAAAAGTATATTTTCAGCATAATTACGATTTTGCCATTAAAAGTGGATTTCAAAGTAATTACGATTTTACCATTAAATGTGGATTTCAAAGTAATGAGTGAAAGGAAATGGCTTAAGGCAACTCACTAATTGACTATAGGCAAAATGTAAATTTCAGCATAATTACGGTTTTGCCATTAAAAGTGGTTCTTGAACATAATTACGGTTTTGCCATTAAAAAAAAGAATGTCGAGGGATAGGAAGTCTCTCGGGGGACTGAGTAACTCGGCTATATAAGTTAGTGGACTTAGTATGTATAAGCCGGGGAATTAGAGTGCCAGTGAAAAAGGGGCACAAAAGACCTATACGGTATAAATTTGATTGGAAAAGATGCCACCTAACTATATCCTAAGGTATAGGACAATTAGTTGAGTGAAAATATGCCAGTATAAGTAAGTATACGGTATTTTCAGGGTAGTTAGGTATGCCCCTCGTTTTTGAGAGGTGGCATGAGAAGATAATAGAAAGCTTAAGAAGAAACACACATGGCAAAATTAAGAAGAGTATTAACAAATATCTCTTGACTTTGAACATGATTATGTCATGGATGATATCATGCTTATGTCATGGATGATGTCACGCTTTTGTCATCGATGATGTCACGCTTATATCATCAATGATGTCATCATAAATTGACAAGTCAAAAGCTATTTTTGTTGGTCAAATGGAAATGTGACACGTGTCCCTTCATTATGACATAGCTTTTGAGTCAGCATGACACGTGTCCCGTAATCATGACATAGCTTTTGAGTCAGCATGACACGTGTCCCGTAATCATGACAAGACATAAAGCTACTTTTATGTGGTCCAATGGAAAGAGGACATGTGGCGCATTCTAGACTATACACGCGGTGCATTATGGACTAGACACGTGGCGCATTCTAGACTGCACCCATGTTCTATATATACCCCTTTCCCCTTCATTTGTCTTTAGGCTATTCTTGTCCAAAACATGCAAAAGAGAGGGGAAGGAGAGGAAAAAACGAAATAGAGGAAGAGATGGAGAAGAAAGGGTCCGATTTCACCTCTAATTTGGTGTTTTTAGCTCCCAGGGCCTTCTCCAATGTTGTTCCTTTTGGCGAAAGCAATCTTTCTATGGTTTTGGATTCTTGATATGAAGTGTTTGGTGCCGTTTCCATGGTGGAGATGCTGTCAGAACTCGAAACCAATCACAGAATCGAGGTAAGTAGAACTTGGATTCTTGCTCTACTCCCTTCAATCTTCATAAACATCCCTAAGACCTTGACAAATGATTCTTGCGTGGTGTTTTGATGTCTTGACTGAAAATACAAGGGAGTTCAAGAAGGAAAGGTGTCAAGGAAAAGATAAGATCAAAGACAAGAAGTATCATTATTCGAAGCTTTAAGGAATTTTGAGAGTTGATTATCAGTCTAAGACTTTACCAGGTAGTAACCTTAATCCTCATATGCTTTTTATGTCTTTTTATGTATGCTTTACCATGATTGTGTATGCATTCAATGTTGTTATTTGCCAAGCGCTTTGGTACTGGAACTGCTGTGTGCTACTAGGGCTTTGTTGTGCCCTGCAGTCTGTGCTATGTGCTATAGAGACTGCTTGTACCGGATTAGGCTTCGTGCCTCGCTATGTGCGATTTACTGAATGCTGTGGTTTGTATTTTATGGTTTTCTTACATACCTTGAATATTATGAGATTAACGGTTACTCTGGGATCCTTCGAGATTCCAGTTTGTATTGCTACCTGTGTATTACAGCTTGTTGGAAGTAACTCCCATGATAAAGTGGTCGATACTAGCACATGAAGGTGTCAAACGGGTTTCAAATCATTCGAAGAAGATTTATAGATATTTTATGTATTTATGTTTGAAATTTGTAACCAAGACTCGTAATATCTTACCAGTACACTATGCCCAAAGCGAAGGTATGCTCTGCTGTGTAATTTACTCTGATACATGTTGTTAAGTAATATAATATGAGAACTAAAAGGTATCACACTACCTGCCACCCGAAAGAGCGAGGTCGGTAGGGGTGTAACACTGGGGCTAGTGATTGGTTTATATTGGATCGAATGGCTCCTCAAGGATGTCTACTTACTGCTATCTATTGGGAAGATAACACTGAGTATTTGCTGATCACTGTGCTACACATATATGGCCTTTCACCAAAAGGGTGGGGTGTCTACACAGTGGGACTGAATTCAAGTAATGGAATTGAGTATGGAGCGTGTGCACCTGGTGAGTATCCTTCTATTTATATAGGTCACCTAGAGTTTCAATCCACCGATCGTGCATCTGTTCTCAAGTAATGTGTGCCTCCACGATTTGCCCAGTGCCTTCTCCACTATCTGCATTATCGCGGATTATAGGCACAATCATGGAGTGATTAACGTGTTACCTGATTGAGGGAATCTTGTCATAAAGTACCCTTATTGGTCCTTGCCCTTATCAGGCCTATTATACAGGTCCATAACAGTAAGAATTATATTTTATTTCTTATTCAATATTAAGATTAATATTATTTGATAATAGAATTATATTTGAATTAGATATTTAAATGATATCACATAATGTATAGTATTATAATATTGAGATAACTTATTAGATGTTATAAGATATTGCGATTGGATTTGAATTAGATATTTTATTTGGATTTAGATATTTATGGATTTAAATTAAATATTTAAATGATATCACATCATGTATGGTATTATAATCTATCACCTTTTTTTTTCCCAACAAATAAGATTACAAATCATATGAGGCACAAAACAACCGACACTTTGTTTTTTTAAGCAAAAAAGGAAAAAGTGTTATGGTGACCGGCTTGACTTGATTTCCATATATATTAAAAATGCTATGGTCATGGAAAACAAAACAGTGTTACTTAACATAATTAATTGGAAAAATTAAAATGAATGACCAAGAGGAAAAAATATTTATTGAAAGGATCATAAAAATTAAAATTATTTAGAAGGACAAAATACAGAAATATAAAAATTAAAATGTTAAAATGCCCATAACGAAATCTTTTGCATTTCATACTACATTCTATTTTTAAAACTAAGACAAAATTCTAAATTTTACTGAATTAAGCAAAAGTCTTCCCAATTTTCATTTTTTAAAACTTGTATAGATATCTATAGGAAAAAAATTACACATTCTTTGATTTTGTAAAAATTATAATTTTTAAAAATCAACAAAAATTTAAATTTAAAATAAAAAAATATATAATTTTAACAAAACTCAAAGTCTTTTATAATTTATTATATATGTTATACCAAGAAAGTTCATCCGATTTATTTTGATATTTAGAAGAAAACTTCTTGTTAATAAAATTTATTTAATGTTAATAAAAATAAAAAACGTAAATAATTTACTATGTCTAAATAATTAAATGAATATGAAAATTGGTTAAAAACATTAAAAATATATGATTTTCATCATTGTTAATTAAATAACACATTAATTGCATGAATTTGAAACTTGGTAAAAAAAGATATGATAATGATGGGCCGCTTTGATTTTGATTTCAGTTATTTTTAAATTAAGAATATAAGAGATCATTGAAGAAGTTTAGTTAGGAGTAACTTAGTAATTTAAAATTTATAGTATTATGATGTTTGGTCTTTCATGGTCCTTTTATATATGTTTTTTTTTAGGTCCTTTATTTTAATTTTCTCTAATTAAATAAGTAAATCGGAATTTAATAGTGTTACTACCAGTATTATATAATACATAGATAAATGAGTTTGATCTATCAATTAAAATGAATGCTATTATTTCATTTGTAGAATGAAATCAATATAGAATATTGGAATTTGGAGCAACAAAGTCGATAAAAAGAGCAACAAAGAATAATGGAACCCAACCCCCCCCCCCCAAAAAAAAAAAAAAAATTGAACATATATGAGTGTGATTGTGTGAATGTAGAACGTTAAAACTTAAAATCCATATAATTTTGATTGCAATCCAATACATGAATCAATATCAAAGTAGAAGTAAGTGAAATTAAAAATCACAAGAGTTGATCATTGTAAAATCCCAATTTTCTAAAACGTTTTCGAACTATTTGATCAGAGTAGAGCATCGGAATAATTTCAAAAGAGCGAGTATCTGATAAAAACCTTCACTGTTGTAGTATTTGGTTGCTTACACAGCGGTACAGTAGTTTGAAAATAGTACAACAAGATAACGCTGAAATAAAAATTTCTCTGTCTTCGTCCTTGCGCTAGCTCCTTATCCTTGTCCTTGGTCCTGGTTCCTCCGGACCCTGACGCTATGTTAAGAACTGAGGTTCAATTACCATTGAACCTCAGGTAACGGTTAACCTCATGCTTATGTATCAAATATGTATGACAGATATCCATGGCAAAACAGCATTTAATCACATACAATATTCATATATTCACGTAATAACATTACACGGCCACTGCAACATGTATGTTATTACAGTCTGCACTATCTCCAGTGCCACGACGGCCTATCGTGTCCTCAGCGCTAGGAAAACTTAACGGCATTATCAAAACCATAACCCGTATCAAGTTGTATGTGTATGATCAATTTTCAAAACAGAGTTTCAGACTATCTATCACATATAAGCATACAATAAGCATCAGAGTTAGTGTTACAGTACGCGTCCGTACCTGAGTCGATAGTCTCGGTACGTAATGGATCGGTCTGCGTTCTTTCGGACAGCCTATCAGAGCAATATCGTCCTATTAATTTAAAGATAATATTCTAAAAGATATTTTGGCCACTATTGACTATTCTACCCTTGGTATTTTAAACCATTATTTTATTTTCTCATAATTTATTGAAAAACCGCTGGAATTATTGGGCAGAAATTCGCCTATCTTTGAAAATTCATAACTAATTCTAGAAAAATCGAAACGAAGATCCGTAAAATGTTCCGGACTCCTTAGGATGTCTATTTTCCAGTAAAAATACCAGACTTTTCCCAGAATTTAAAAATCATTCCCAGATTTCACGTATTCATCCTCTGCCCAGAATTTCCAGCATTTTCGTAGCCTAAAATTTGTGAATTTCTTTCTCACTGTACAGAGCTCATTTCAACATGTTATTTACAGATTTGGAAAGCTCTATATGCCTACTTTCATCATGAATTTTATCAGAATTTTTCAATAACATTTTCAACATGAAATATACGTTTTTCTGTGACCCGTTCAGAAATCGTCTAACCGACGAATTTTCGCCAGAACTTCGTTACTACAGTGTTCTTAACCTGGAAATTTTGCAGAACTACTTCCTTCACTAAATTTTCGAAATGAAGCTATTTTTAACTATAAAAACATGAAACTAAAATTATTCTAGAATTTTAAAGATTAAAAATACTTCTATCTATGAATATAAACTCAAAACTAAAGAACTTTGCTTACCTAAAGCTTGGGCTCCTTCAAGCTCTTCCTCCAACTCTGTCAACTCTCTCTCAAATAAGCAAGTATTGCTTTGCTTGGTGTGAGGAAAAGTGAATGCCCAAAGGCCCTATTTATAGGAATTTCTCAAGGCAATTTGGTAAATAAAAGCAACTTCCCTCTTGTCAATTTTCCACCATTGGATCTAGGGCAACTTTGCAACTTCAAATCCTCACCACTCTCCCTCTCATCTGCCCTCTCTCTCTCTCTCCCTTCTTCTCTTTCTTCTTCCTTCTCCTAGAAGCTAAAACAACTTGGAGTGCAAGAATTGAATAGTAAGTTGTATCCTACAAGCTTTGACCAATTGGCACATGTGATGAAACTCAATTCCTTCCTCATGAAGCTCCCAAAACCGTGCCCCCTCTGAATTTTTGGGTTTTAGGTTTGTTTTGGGCTTTATTGCTTGGTTGGGCAAAAGTTTGGACTCCCAAAAATTGATCCAATGTGTATGGTTGTGGTAAAAAGCCCTAATTTAATTTCCTCTTGTTTATTATTTGATTTAGCTTAATTAAGTTTAATTTGTAATGCTTTTATTGATTACCAACTTAATTATGATCCTACTAAATCCATTTGTTTCAATCATTGATCCCTTGTTAAGCTTTAATATAGAATTTAACCGAAAATACTCCTAATTGTTACTAATGTTTGCCATTAGATTAATTATGAATGTCAATTCAATTAATATTAATTTAGGTGCCCAATAATTATTCTTTAGCATTCCCTAATTACTTTAAACCTTTTCATACTCCTTTATGACTTATTCTTGAAAATATAAGAATTAAAGGTTAATATCTTTTTAAATATAGATTTAATTGTTCTTTACTTGTTGGAAATTCCCTATAATTGTTTTAGGTATTTTCATGATGTTTTATACTATTTTAGGAACTCCAATTTAATTATAGTCCTTAGAAATTTAAACAACTCTTGATTAGCCATTGGCTTTTAATTTGAATTATACATCTTTAATTATGCCTATTTTAATTTAGTTAAATTTAGTGTCTTCATTGTTGTAATTTCAATTGCTCATTAATTGTTATTATTCACCCCTTAATTGGGCTCAGTGTGATGCTCTTTAAGGCTTTCTATGAGTCAATTATGATTTTATGCATTAGTGTGTTAATTAAGGGTATTTTAGTAAATTTCACATCTTAATAAGTTAATGATGCTTAATCAATTCCTTGATTATTAATAAAGATTTGGCACAATTATTTAATTTAATGAATACCTAACTATTTATTATTTTTCTCCTATCTTGTTTAAGTATTCTCCATTGTTCCTTATTGGTCCTTTTAATTCCATGTGAACCATAATTTAATTTGGTAATTATTTGCATTTTATGATATTTTATGGTTCCTAAAAGGATTCAATAATTAATTGCAAAAATCAATGCAATTACTTTAATTAATGTACAATTATTTGTCCAATCAATTATTGACACTTTCCTCTAATTTGTTTGAGATTAATAACATTTTATGCCCCTTTAAAATTTAAATATGAACTATGCTTCAATATGAAAATTATAGGGTATTTTATGATCCTTAAATGAACTTAGAATATTTGAGTTGCTTTGGTTTATTTAACTCTAGGAGAAAATTCTCTAATTTTAAACTAGATAAACTATAATATCTTTGAGACCACATATTCACCTACTTTAATAGGTATCATTTAGTGGTTATGCTAAATAGGATTTTTAGGGTATTACAATCATCAAAATGAAATTCCTCATTAAAAGATATGGGAGATTATTTTCATTCTGAAATTTCCATTATTTCTACGAGCAGGAGATGCAATTTGTACCCAAATGTGATAATTTGAAACCTAATTGAAATAGAGCATTATAAAAATAAAAATAAAAATAAAAAGCTCTAGAGAAAAATCGCACCCATGAAGCAAAAATTGATTGATCATAGCAAGAAAAACAGATTGATTGTGAAATAAATCAGTAGAGTCTAATAAATAAAATCCCTATTTATCGCTATTTTTCTTCTTCAATGCCAAAGCATCTCTTATATTCTTTATCATCCTCCTGAAAATCCCTTTTGGCTTTTTTGACGGTATCACAACCAGTCTTTTGCCGCCGGGCGGAACACGGGCCTCTATCCGTCGGAATTCAATAACAAGAGAAGCATACACTCTTTCCATATTCGTCTGAAATCAGCGCCGGATTTCAAAACGTGGCGGAGCCGCCCCGTCACACCCGTGAAACCCGACCATCACGCGCCCGTTTGCGTACGCATCACACGCCGCCAGAATCGCATTTGCTTGCTTGCGAAAATGGTGTGTAATCAAGGGTTCGAACTTGCTTGGAGGATTCCGAATCAAGTGAACTGTAGTCATACAGGTTTGCAAGAAACAATACTGACTGAAAGAGTCCGACAATTTTTTACTATTCACAAAGTTAAGAGGGTGGTTGAAGTAGGGTTTTTCGTTGAGGACGAGGCTTTGAATCGATAGCAGAACCTGCAATAATGTCGACGTTTCTGGGTTCCAACGCTCACTCCTGCTACCAGAAAATGTATTGAAGAGGCTCAGGCAGACCGCGCCGTTCCTTTTGAGATTCGGGTTGACCTCATACCCATGTGAGAGGTAATGAATCTTGGGAGGCTCATTAGGGTAACTGGGAGGAAGGCCGATGTCGAAGAAGAAAAGGGCGTCGTGGTAGGGCGTCCCGGCGACGCCAGTGATGGCAGCGCGGAGCAAGTCGGAACGGGTCTCGGAGACCTGAACGAAAATGGATTCTGGTAGGTTCTTTTGGAGGATCCGCCACTCCTTGCTGATGGCCCTGAGGAAGCAATTCCCCATCTGTGGAAGCGGATGACGACCCAGAAAGTGATGATCTGACATATCCGAAACGACGTCGAATTGCGGGAAGGTGAGCTCACTGTTATCCTTTTCCGGTGTCATGGTTTTGGAGAAGTTGGGAGAGACACTGAAGCCTAAATAAAAAAACTTAATACTGTACTTATAGGCAAAACAGAATGTGATTTTGTTGCTTGGATGCTAAGGAACAAGTGTAATTTTGTTGGGGTCAAAATATCAAAACGTCATTAAAAAAAAGAGATTATCATTTCTGCATCTACTGCAGAAAAGAACTCTGCCGCAGCCCTTAACAACAAAGTTTTATCTTTTTTTTTTCTAGCCCAACCTAGTTACGGCTTCTCTTCTCTTCTCCAGCCTTCTCGTTCTTCGATGATGAGTGTTGGCGACGGATGGAGGTGGTGGTCCAGAGGTGATAAGCGACAAGGACGATGGATGTGGGTGTACTGGTGATGCTCAACATCGGACTTAGTGTTGAATGGCGAAAAAAGAGATTTCGGTGACCAAGGAAGAAGGTGACACCAACACTCCCCTGCGCATACTTGATGAGAAGAGAAAATATGCACATATATGCCTCAAAAGAAGCTGCACAAAAAGTCAAAGAAGGTGGCTGTAAAAACCCGATGGCTTACCTCTGTTTTTCTTGTTCTAAAGCAGAGCAAGAATGGGTGTACAGTGGAGGCTGAAAGTGATACGCTGACACTGTGGCGTGATTCTGCTTAACGTGTTGCCGTAGGCATTAATGAATAAACACTGGTTATTTGCTCTGGCTGAAGGATATGGCTGCTGTGTGATTATAAACTGAATAAATGAGAAAGAGTATTGTATGTGATAATCAATTTTTATAAGCAAAGCTTTGTTTCTCTCATTTTTATAAGCTATGATGATGATATATATACATATATGGAATCTAAAGTGTGTGTGTATATATATATATATAACACATAGGAGGCTTCCTTTGATAGCTAAGTCTTCCTTCTCTCTTATATATACAGCAACGTATATAACAAGTTTTTCTATTACCTTCCATATAAAATGATATATATATATATATACAACACTCAGCAAGTTTATGCAGCTATATGTACTGTTTCTTATTCTTTGGTTCAACATATGCGACAGTCTAGTTATCTTCTTAACCTTCCACATGCAGCAACATATATTCGTACAGCAACGTTTTTATGTATGAATATACATAGATCAGCAACTTTTATATATATATATATATATATATATATATATATATATATATATATATATGTTTATATTAGTAAGTGTATATGCAGCGCTACGTTTCCTTACATCAGCTACAAGGTTCCTTTTTTTTTTTTTTTCTAGCTTTTGTTTCCAAACTAGATGTGAGTATATATATATGTAACAGCAACCAAAAGCCTCAGAACCTACGTTGGTCATTCATAGAAACAAGAAAGAAGAAAAGCTTGATGATTACCTTCGGTTTCAAGCTTGCAAAATTGATCCTTGCTAATCTCAAATGCCTCTGTTTTGACTGGTGTAAAACAGAGGAAAGCAACTTCGTTTCTAACTGTCTTTCTCACTCACTCTCTATTTCTCGGTCTTGGTGTCGGATTGGGCTGGAGCAAGGTGAATGAAAGGGAGAGAGAAGACGGGAAAAACAAAAATTAACGAAACGGTGTCATTTCTGGTTTGCTACAGAAAAAATTTTCTGCAGTTGAAGCAAAAATGGTTTTCCCTAAAAAAAAAATCTATCACTGTTATTTTGATTTGTAAAATGTGCATTGCATCAATATAAAATATAAAATTTATAATCAATTACTATGATAGAAAACCCTAACTTTCTCATTTAGTTATATATATATATATATATATTTGGAAATATTAATATGCAAATCTCGTTAAATTCAGGTCAATATTATTTTTAAGATCTGAAAAAATATTTGAGGGTACTGACCGATACTAAAAAGATACTTCAGGATACTAAAAAATAATTCATGATCTTAAAAAATTTATTTTGGATGTTAAAAAGATACTAACTACTACTAAAAATATGCTTTGTGATATTTTTTCAAGATACTAAAATAATTTTTTAAGATTATGAATTATTTTTCAGTATACTAAAGTATCATTTTAGTACCGGTAAGTACCGTCAAATATTTTTTTCATGTTTCTAAAATATTTTTTTAAGATTTTAAAATAATTTTTCCAGATTATGAATTATTTTTTCAGTATCTTGAAGTATTCTTTTAATATCAGTGAGTACCCTCAAATATTTTTTTTCAATACCTTGAGATATCTTTTATGATCTTAAAATAAATTTTTAAGATAATGAAGAATTTTTTCAGTATTATGTTTTTACTCGCTTGAATTTTTTTAAAAAAAACGGGGGAAAATTGCGCCAAAATGGCCAATTTCACGCAGCGGTCCGCTGCAATTCCTGATAAACACTAGGACTTAAAAATTAATAAGTGGGTGATGTTTGAGATCACTTTTAGTTTTAGACCTCCAAAAGTACGATTGATGGGGCAAAACTGCAAATGGCAAATGATATGTTTTCAGCTTTTTATCTTTTTTTTTTTTTAGTGTTTAAGATTTTTTTTTTTCAATTGGGCTTTTGGAAAAAAAAAATTCTTGTATTTGGTTTTTCCACCATGGAAAGAGAAAAATAATTTATGAAAGAAAGATGTTGGGTCCTACATTTTTTAATTAAATACTATTATAGTCCTTATTATAAATTCTTAAAGATGAAATTTTTAGTCCTAACTATATGTAATACCCTAAAATTTCTACTTAGCTTGACCACTATATTTTGATAGTAAATACCTATTGAAAATAGGTGAATATGTGGTCTCAAAATTTTGTAGCTTATTTATTTTAATTTTAGGGAATTCTCTCTTGGAATTAAATAAACCAAAAACCAAAATTTCTGAATTACATTTATGGATCATAAAATACTACAAAATTACCATATTAAAGGCTAGTCTTATATAATCATAAGAGCAATAAAATGCTATGGAGATACTAAAATTAATTAAGAAGGTTAATTAAAAGTTGAAGGGCCAATTTTAAGAGTATGATTAAGGAACAAAAATATGATAAAATTATCATGTTAAAACATGGTTCTTATGTAACCAAAATAATCAAGGAAGTGTCATGAAACCACTTGAGTTAGTTAAGGGGAATTAACCACGGTTAAGAGGCAATTAAATTTGCACTAATTAAAATAATTGTATAAAATTCTTATGTCTCTTGAATATTATGGTTTGACCAAATAATACCTATTTAAAGTAGGAAAGTATGTTGTCTCTAATTTTAGTAATTTATTTGTTTATCTTCCTGGGAATTTAAAGAGAGGCAAAAATCCAATTTTATTCTAGGGATCATAAATTGCCCTATAATTATTAAATTAATACATGGTGCATAAATGGCCATGAAGAGCTAAAAAGTTGTGAGAAAATAATTAAACCGATTAGAGAAAATTTCCAACAATTAGTGGATAATTCAATCTATGTTAATTGAATTATTTTCATAAACATTCACATTTAATTTAGTGGCATATGTTAAAGGTATAATTAAGGATGTATTACCTTAATTAAGAAACAATGGCTAGTACAGGACTAGAGGCCCTTTTGGATGGGCTTTTTTGAGAAAAAAAAAAGTACTTTTTTAATGCAAAAAAAATGCTTTTTTAAATTAATTTGTGTATTTAGATGATATTTTTTTAAAAAAGTAAAATTCACAAAAAAAGCTAGAGTGCTCCTTTTTTTTAAAAGCTTCAATTTGGAGCTTAAAAAACAATCACTTAAAAAAAAGCACTTTTTTAAAAAGCCCATCCAAATGGGCCCTAGGATTAGCATAGAAGTGGTTTCTAATGATCATAATTAATCTTAGAACCAATCATATTTTGACAATTACACTTGACTACTTTATTAGGGATGCTAATTAAGATTAGAAATGGAGGGCTAAGATTAAATTTAATAGAGCTAAATCTAAAGGCCTTAATTAAGCCTCATAAAGCCAAATCCTTGTGAAATTGAATTGGCCAATGATAAATCAAGAAAATGTTCTTAATCCTCATAAAATTAATTGGACCAATAAGAGATTAACACAAATTAAATGTTTGGATTAAATCTAGTAAAGTTAAATCCTAAGGGTTAAATTAACTCTCACAAAACACAATCCATGTGAACTTAAAACAACCAATGAGAGGGAGTTGTGTGTGTGTGTGTGTGGGAAGGAGAGAGAGTGTTGTGAGTGCACATGTTGTGAGCCTATAGGGAAAAGTCAAAGTTTCCACCAATAAGAAAAAGAAGCATAAATTAATGAAATTTAAGCAAATGAGAATCTATACAAAATAAATTGTATTTTGACATCCGTTGATCATAGATCAAATATAAGGAGTTATTATTAACAAGCATAATTTAAGCTTGAGATAAGCTATAACCAAAGTCATTTTCCCAAATTTGTGAAGATTATTGCCAAATGATAAAAAGGGAATTAGAGGTTCCTAAATTAAGCCATGAGTTCCAAAATTACAAAACCAAAGAGAAGATTTGAATAAAACTTCATGAAGACCCCTAAATATATTTTTATCTAGTGAAATGCAAAACCAAGAATGGATGAAGGAGGAACTTGTGACTTGAAGAAGGAGCTAGGAATTGTTTATTGTTTAACCAAAGCACATGGGATAATATAATTAAGCATTCATGTAGGGAACAAATTGGAGAGAGATTGTGTACTTGGATAAGCTAGCATTGAAGGAAATGGAAGAGGATGAGGGAGAGAGAGGGGAGGACGGTTTTGGAGGGTTAAGGGTGAGGATGAGAGCTTCAAAAATGACCTAGATCCAAGGGCTCATGTTCAAGAAGATTAGGTTTGAAAAATTTACCAAAATTGCCATAGCATTTTACTATAAATAGGCACCTTGGGTCTTTACATTTCTCACATCAAAACAAGCTTAGAAATCTGAATATAGAGAGTGGAAGTGAGAGTGAAGAGTCTTGGAGAAGGAAAAGCAAGGTTCTTGATAAGTTCTCTAGCTCTAGCTTTTAAGTTCTTTGAGTTTTAGTTCTTAAATTCATAGTCAGAAGTAGCTTTGATCTTAAATATGCTAGAGTAATTTTGATATAATGTTTTTATGGTTAAAAATGGTTTTAAATCGAAAAATTGATGAAGGTGTTCTAGCAAAATTCTTGGAAGATTAGGGTCAAAGTAACGAAATTCTGGGGAAATCTGTCGGTAGGCGATTTTTGAAATCAGTAATAAAAATGCCAATATTTCAAGTTGAAAATGAAGTTACAAAATTCTGGGAAAATTCATGGTGAAAGTAGACATATAGGGCTTTTCAAATATACCAAAAACATGCTAAAATGAGTTTTGTACAGTGAGATAAAAATTCTCAAAGTTGGGCTACGAATTTCTAGAAAAATTCTGGGCAGAGGCTCAAAACATAAAAACTGGGAATGATTCGTGTAATCTGGGCAAAATTGAGTACTTTTTCTTGAAAATATACATCCTAAGGATTCCAAATAATTTTACGGATCCTCGTTTCGATTTTTTTAGAATTAGTTATGATTTTTCAAAGTTAGACGAAAATCTGTCCAAAATTCTGGACCAGCGTTTTTAAAGAATTAAAGGTAATAAGTTGGAAAATAATTCCATCAAGGGTAGAAAGGTCATCAGTGACTAGGATATCTTCTAGAATATTTTTTGTGAATTAATAAATACGATATTACCATTATAGGATAACCGTGACCACCGTCCGACCAACAACGTACCGATATCATCAATTAAGGTACGGACGCGTACTATAACACTAACTCTGATGCTTATTGTACTTTTATATGTGATAGATGTATTCATAGATTAAGACTCTGTCTTAAAGTTTTTCATATACATTCAGCTATACACGTGTTATGGTCTTGATAATGCCGTTGAGTTTTCCTAGCGCTGAGGACACAATAGGCCATCGTGGCACTGGTGAATAGTGCAGACTAGAGATAACGGCATATGCAGTGGTTGTGTACCGTTATCCAGACAAATCTGTTATGAGTCTTTATTTTGATTACTGCTGTGATGTCATGAATATCTGTCATACATAACTGTTACATAAGCATGAGGTTAACCGTTACCTGAGGTTCAATGGTAACCTCAGCTCTTGCTATAGCCTCAGGATCCGGAGGTGTCAGGGCCGAGGACAAGGGTAGGCAGCATCAGTGAGCACACGGTCGGAGAATTTCTTTTTGATATGTATTAACGTACTCTTAAATATTCAGATAGTTGTACCGCTGTTTAAAGCAACCAGATACACCAGTAGTGAATGTTTATCAGATACTTGCTCTTTTAAATTGTTCTGATGCTCTACTCTGATCAAACTATTTTAAAAATGCTTTAGAAAATTGGGATGTTACATTATAAATTTACATAAAATTTAATAATAATTGTTTTCCATTTTTATTCTTAATTCTCATTGGAAATAGAGAAACATATTGGAGAATTAGTTAAAACAAATCTATAACAAGGACCAAAGTGGTAAACTTTTATCAAACTACTCTAATTTGGGTCCATGAGAAATTTAATTGATGATAATTACTTGATAAATTTCAAATTATGCTCTAGCTAGTAGTTGATTTGGTCTCTATTGGAGGTGAAAAATTGTGTTTATTGATTAATGGTCTCTGTCCATGAAACTCTTTCACTTTCAATTTATGGCCGATTAGTTATGTGATATTATTGATTAAAAAAAACGTTATATTTGTATGATTTAATTTATATGCATTTTTATTCATTAATTTTATTTAGTTATGTATTTTACTATTGCCAAATTTTTCAAGTTAACTTTTTTCACCTTTTTATCATTTTAATTTTAATTTTTCTCTTATAATTATTACAATATATACACATATAATACATATATATTATTTAATAAGATTCAAGTCATTTTCAATCATTTTTCATCTAAACTTATTTTTCAAAATAATCAATTAAACAAGTCTCAATTTTAGAAAAATCACTTATACTACTATCAATCCAAAGATAAATCATATTATACAATATAAATTTTACTCAATCTTAATTTTGCAAAGTCATATTACACACTACTACAAAATATAGATACTACTATCCTAAAAAACGTCATTTAAAAAAAAAAAAGAAGTAAAAAGTGAAGGCGGTGGCATTGTTGTAATTATTTACTTGAGTTTGAGACTTTAGACGTCCTAAATATTAATTTAGGACGTCAAAATATTATTTTGGGCGTCCTGAAATACATTTAGGACACCTAAAATCAGTATTTTTGGCTCTAGAAATTTTTTTGGTATCCTGAAATACATTTTGGACGCCTAAAATCAGTATTTTTGGCGCAATTTGGGATATTTGGGGAATTTTTTGGTGCCAAAAATTTTTTTGGTGTCTTGAAATCGGTTCAGGATGTCAAAAAATTATTTTTTGCGTCCTGTATACAAGACGCCTAAAATCAACATTTTTGGCACAATTTAGGGTATTAGAAGAATTTTTTGGTGCCAAAAATTAATCAAATTAAATCAACAAAATTGAAACTTTGACTAATCAAATCAAGGAAATTAAAAATAATACTAATCAAATCAAAAAAAATTGAAACTTTTACTAATCAAATCAAAGAAATTGAAAATAATCAAATCAAATCAAAGAAATCGAAAATAATACTAATCAAATCAAAGAAATCGAAACTTTTACTAAACAAGGGTTAAATGCCTAATTTACCCCAGAAGTTTTGCTAAGGGGGCGCTCAGCACCCGGAAGTTTTTTTAGTACCAAATTTGACTCGGAAGTATTAAAAAGTTATCAAATTTACCCAAAAGTGACGGAAATCCACGTAGATCGTTAAAATGTGAGGTGACATGCCACCTCATCACACGTGGCATGCCACCTCATCAATCAAAAATATCATTTTTACCCTAGAAGTTTTCAATAAGGAGCAATTTTGCCCCGGAAGTTTTCATTAAGGAGCAATTTTGCCCTTCTTTCTCCCAATACTAAATTTGACTATTAAATCAGTCAAAGACCACACATGTCATGCCTTGAAAAGGTCGAACTTCGAGTCAGAGAAGGAGATCCTTGAGATGTTGAGCTCAAGGCAGCTAGAATTTGTGAAGCTGAACTGGTCACAGGGACTGAAAGGTCTGTCGCAAAACCCTGATAAAGCATCACTTATGATCTAAGCAAATAAAACGCAAAACGAAAAATGAATTGTTTCAAAAATTGGTTTAGTAAAACAAATAAATAGTGATAATATTTACGTAATTACGTTTATATAGACTAATCATTTGCTTAGATCAAAAGTTTCTTCTTTTAACCAGTTCAGCTTCACAAATTAAAGAAATTAAAAATAATCAAATCAAATCAAAGAAATCGAAACTTTTACTAATTAAATCAAAGAAATTAAAAATAATACTAATTAAATAAAAAAAATCGAAACTTTTACTAATCAAATCAAAAAAAATTGAAAATAATCAAATCAAATCAAAGAAATCGAAAATAATACTAATCAAATCAAAGACATCGAAACTTTTACAAATCAAATCAAAGAAATCAAAAATAATATTAATCAAATCAAAGAAATCGAAACTTTTACTAAACAAATCAAAGAAATTAAAAATAACCAAATCAAATCAAAGAAATCGAAATTTTTACTAATTAAATCAAAGAAATCGAAAATAATACTAATCAAATCAAAGAAATCGAAAATAATACTAATCAAATCAAAGAAATTGAAACTTTTACTAATTAAATCAAAAAAATCAAAAATAATACTAATCAAATCAAAGAAATTGAAAATAATAATCAGATCAAATCAAAGAAATCAAAAATATAATATATATTTAAGATGCCTAAAAGGGAAATTGTGGCGACCTCAAATAAATTCAGGTCGCCAATTTGAGAATTTTAGCGACCTAAATTTAATTTAGGTCGGCAAAAGGGAAATTGTGGTGACCTAAAATAAATTCAGGTCGCCAATTTGAGAATTTTGGCGACCTGAATTTAATTTAAGTCACTAATTGTAGAATTTAGGCGACCTAATTAAATTCAGGTCGCCAATTTTGAAATTTTGGCGCCCTGAATATTAATTCAAGTCACCAAAATTCACTACCATAAGACGGATCAACACATACCTTTCATCATTTCCCTCTTTCGAAATCGCACACACTTCATTCTCCGCCTCCTTCCGCTCTTGATATCCCTTTTCACTGACGTTTCCTTCGTCTCCACCGCACCTCAAGCTGCTCCGTCTCTCATACTCCTCAGAACGTCTCCTCCGTCTCCGCCGCGCTTCTGGCTGTTCCATCGTCTATCATACTCCCCGGCTCTCTCTCACTCCACCTCCTTTCTGAAACCCAAAATGTAACACCCGTCCTTAATACGCCTTTATTTATCAGAGTGTAAGCGCACAGACATCGAAGTGGTTTGGACGACTTATTTACGGAATCAAATACTTAAATTGAAAATAATTCGTGGTTCAAATCTATCCCACAGTGGGTTCTTAATACAATAATCCAGAGTAGACAAACGATAAATAACATAATATGGTCCATAAATTTATTTTAACATATAAATTCCTTCTGTTGGAACCCTTACAGCAGCTTCTTTCCTCTTGACCCCGATCCACTACCTGTCTCTTTCATGTGATCTGGAGTTCAAATGAATGAACCCCAGGGGTAACAGTTAATCTCATATGCATATATGAAATGTAAATGCAGTATAACACATGTATAAGCATAGAAAAATTCGCAGTAAACAAATCACACCGTAACCGCAGTTAACGGCAAAGGACCTCAGCCCTTTAGGACACGCAGCCCTATGAGACCGCAGCCTCAATCCATAGCTAGGATACTCACATGCAAAATAATCTAGCAAACATGATCAGTCATACATGAAATACATACATACATGCTAATAAGATAACAGTTACCCACCTCAAGCTTGAATCCTTAACTCGTCTGAAGATATTGGGATCAGTAGAGGTGTCAAGGTATGCCTAAAATGTTTATCATTGTCATTAGTCACTTCTTCACGTCTAGCAACACTATCACAATATAATTTATTTTAATGTTTCTCATGGTTTCCCAATCCATCAACATTTTTTCCTTTATAAATTGCAAAGTATTATCTTAAATACCATCTTTTTCACAATTCTGGGAAAAATTCTTTCGGTTGCTACAGTAACCGTATACTGCTACAGTACCATACCGTATACTGTAACAGTGCCACTATTGCTACAGTACCAAATAGTGAAAATTGCTACAGTAACACTATTGCATTTCGGATTCACTGTAGCAACGCGATGTTACTGTAGCAGACGCTCTGTTTGACTCTGTTCTTCATTTTTCTTTCATTTTACCCTTACATTTCCTCAAAAACGGAATTTCTGCATTTCTTCCTAGATTTTTTTTTTCGATAACTTTGAAAAATCATAATTAATTCTACAAAACTCCAAATGAGGTGCTGCAAAATTCCACATAACCCTTGATATGTCTATTCTCAAGAAAAAATAACGGTACAAACTCAAAATCTCTGTATCATTCCCAGTTTAAATATTTCTCAACATTGTTCAGATTGTAACTTCAGAAATAAGGCTTAACTTCAAAAATCATGATCTCCTTGTCTAGAGCTCAAAACGTTACAAATTATATATCAACTGAAAGCCCTAGATGTCTACTTTATATCTGGAAAATTTCATAATTTTATCACATGCCGTTTATTCCCAGATTTTAAAAATGTGAACACTGTCCATAAAAACTTTTCAAAATAACAGTGTTATGAGGTGACAGAAAATTCTTATGAAAACTCTTATTTTCTAGCAAGCTTTTGAACCTCAAAAACAATATTAATCCGCTGAAATAAATATAAGAGAGGGATTAAAATCCTTACCTAAGCCCAAAAAAATCAGTTGTATTAAATCTTCTTGTCTTCACCGAAAACTCTCCCAATTTCTATTGTTCTCTCCTACTCTCTTGGTATCTCCACTATTCTTTTCCTTTTGTCTTTCAACTCTCCACAATTTCTCTCTTTCGTTGGACAACATTAATGGAAAAATCTGATGTGTGTCCTCTATTTATATAGGCCAAAAGGTGGAGTAAGAGTGTTGTAGTTTGGTGGAATATTGGTAGATAATGGCCAAAGTTAGTGAAGAAAATATGTGTGTGAAAATTGTGCATTTTGCAAGATAGTGGTAGGTATTTGCGTAAATTGAAATTTCCTTCATTTCATACTTCACCTAATTTTCTTTTCCTACGGCACACTTCAACATATCTTCCAATTTTTCATATAGGTTGGCCAAAGGTAATTTTGATGGTGTGAAATTAAGAAATGAAATGGATGTGCATGCGTACATTTCCTTACTGCCAACTTAAGGGAAATTTGAGGATGGAAAATGCTACCTAATTGGATAATTCATTTGGCTGCATGAAAAACCGCAAAGAATGATCAAGTAGCTATTAAACAATATACTGTATAGCCTACTCTTATTGACCAATGAAATATATTCATATGAGCATTTGGAATTTCCTACTTGTAATCCTCCAATAAAATTTTCTTATTTTCAATAATTACTCATATAGTCTTTCAGACCAATTTTTCATAATGTATACGTGAATAGTAAAAACGTACATGTGAATAGTAAATTACTATTCATAGTCCCAAAATATACTGATCTCAAATTTGTCACATTCAAATACTGGGTCCAGTAGTCTTCCAAATATAGACTAATTTCCAAATCTTTAGACCCAAAATTCGGGATATTACATTTCTCCCCCCGTTAATTTAAATTTCGTCCCCGAAATTTGCTACACATCATGTAAACTCTGAGCCATAAATTCCGGGTACTTCTCCTTCATGCTTTCCAATGTTTCCCATGTTGCCTCCTCAGGAGATAACCCCTTCCAGATCACTTTCACCAATGGGATTCTTTTATGCCTGAGCTGCTTTTCTCGCTTATCACTAATTTGTATCGGCTCAACTACAAAGGTATTATCATGTCGGAGTTCTACATTCTCATATTCTATGACATGATCATGGTCTGGTTGATACTTTTTTAGTTGAGAAACATGGAATACGTCATGAAGCTTGCTCAAATTTGGGGGTAAGGCTAGCTGATAAGCTACTGGTCCACGTTTCGCCAACACTTCAAATGGTCCAACATATCGAGGACTTAGCTTTTTCCTTTTCAATGTTCTACCAACACCTGTAACAGGAGATATCTTCAGAAAAACGTGATCTCCTACATCAAACTCCAGAGGTCTTCTCCTTTTATCTGCATAGCTTTTCTGCCTGCTTTGCGCTGCTAATAGCCTCTTCTTGATTAGTTCAATACCCTCAGAGGTTTTGTCAACTATCTCTGGTCCAATTAGCCTTCTTTCAGACAACTCTGTCCAGCAAATGGGTGATCGACATTTCCTTCCATATAGTGCTTCAAACGGAGCCATCTGAATGCTCGAATGATAGCTGTTATTGTATGCAAACTCTGCTAGTGGAAGATATTGATCCCAATTTCCTTTAAAGTCCAATACACACGCCCTCAACATATCTTCTAGCGTCTGTATGGTCCGTTCGGATTGACCGTCAGTCTGGGGGTGATAAGCTGTACTATATTTAAACTTTGACCCCAGAGCTTCCTGTAAAGCTTTCCAAAATCGAGATGTGAATCGAGGATCTCTGTCAGAAATAATACTTTTTGGTATACCATGGAGTCTCACTATCTCCTTGATGTAGACCTCAGCCAACTTCACAAGAGAATAACTAGCACTGATGGGAATAAAGTGTGCTGACTTTGTAAAACGATCAACAATTACCCAGATTGCATCAAAATGTCTAATCTTGGGCAATCCCACTACCAGGTCCATGGTAACATCCTCCCACTTCCATTCTGGGATTTCAATCCTCTGTAGTGGTCCTGGTGGCCGTTGATGTTCGAGTTTCACCTTCTGACAGGTTAAGCATTTGGCCACATATTGGGTTACATCTTTCTTCAACCCTGGCCACCAGACCTCAGATTTCAGATTCTGGTACATTTTGACTATGCCTGGATGTAAGGTATATTTACTCTTATGAGCTTCATCCAATATTTTCTGTCTCAACTTATCGTTTTTCGGTACATAAATTCTCTTCTTATATCTAACCAATCCGTTACGTGACAGGTCGTAGTCTTGAGTCTCATTCCGAGATATTAATTCTCGTATAGCATTCACCTGTTCATCATGCCTCTGAGCTTCTTCAATTTCATCTCTCAGATCATACTCTTCTTGGCTAACAAGAAGACTTGCAAGATAAACCTTATGGGACTCTTTCCGTGCTATCGTGATTTGGTTGGACAGGTTCAAATCTCTGAAATCCTCCAACAGTTTCTGCTCCTGAATCATCATGAATGCTGCCTGCACCACTTTCCTACTCAAAGCATCTGCGACAACATTTGCTTTCCCTGGATGATATTTAATCTCCAGGTCGTAATCCTTCAGCAACTCCATCCACCTACGTTGTCTCATATTTAACTCTTTCTGGTCAAAGAGATATTTGAGACTCTTGTGATCACAGTATAGTTCCACGGTATTACCATACAAATAATGCCGCCAAATCTTCAATGCAAAAACAACAGCCGCGAGCTCCAAATCATGAGTTGGATAGTTTGACTCGTGAGGCTTCAACTGTCGAGAGGCATACGCCACCACTCTGCCCTGCTGCATCAGGACACATCCCAATCCATGCTTGCTAGCATCACTATAGACAACAAATGTCTGAGTCGGATCCGGGATGATCAACACTGGTGCTGTAGTCAACCTCTCCCTCAGTTCTTTGAAGCTACCCTCACAATGCTCATCCCAAACAAATGATTGGTTCTTTCGCGTCAGCTTTGTTAATGGCAAGGCAAGTCTGGAGAAATCCTTTATGAATCTGCGGTAATATCCCGCCAGACCCAAGAAACTCCGTATTTCTGTTACTGTTTCTGGTCTCTTCCAGTCTAGTACTGCTTCCACTTTACTAGGATCAACAGCGACCCCATCTCGTGATATCACATGGCCCAGAAATTTAACTTCTGATAGCCAAAAGTCACATTTGCTCAACTTAGCATAGAGTTGCTTCCCTTTCAGTACATTAAGTACCTGTCGCAGATGGTGCTCATGTTCCTCCTTACTCTTGGAGTAAATCAAAATGTCATCAATGAAAACTACTACGAATCGATCTAGGTACTCACGAAAGATTCGATTCATATAGTCCATGAACACTGCAGGCGCATTGGTCAAACCAAAGGGCATTACCATAAATTCATAGTGCCCGTATCTGGTTCTAAAAGCTGTCTTCGGAACATCCTCAGCTCTTACTCGTAATTGATGGTATCCCGAGCGCAGATCAATCTTTGAGAAAACGCAAGAACCAGATAATTGGTCTAACAGATCATCAATTCTAGGGAGTGGATATTTGTTTTTTATTGTCACCTTGTTCAACTCCCTATAATCAATGCAGAGTCGAAGACTTCCATCTTTTTTCTTCACAAACAGTACTGGAGCTCCCCAGGGTGACACACTGGGTCGGATGAATTCTTTCTCCAGTAACTCCTCGATTTGTTTCTTTAATTCTGCCATTTCGTTAGGCGCCATTCTGTAGGGTGCTTTAGATATCGGTCCCGTGCCAGGCATCAACTCAATAGTAAACTCAACTTCCCTCACCGGTGGCAATCCGCTAATATCTTCTGGGAATACTTCAGGGAACTCGTTCACTACTGGTATATCAATCAATGATGGTTCAGTCTCTGCCTGCACTGAGAGAAACACCATATATCCTAAGCAACCTTGTTTCAGACATTTCTTCGCCTCTCGAGCAGTGAGAAGATTCAAATTGCCTGCCGTAGTATCCTTTGTTGACTGTGTGTACAGGATTTGCTTGTTACCGCAATCGATCAACGCATTGTTGGCCGTCAGCCAGTTCAATCCCAGTATGATGTCAATACCAACTAACGGTAGACAAATTAAGTCTATTGTGGACTCATGTCCATTTACAATCAACACACAATTTAAGCATGCATCAGATACTACAGACTTAACACCTAGCGGTGTATTTACAATCAAATCATATGGTAACCTATAGGTATTCATCCCTAGTCTTTTAGCACAACTACTAGCAATAAAAGAATGGCTAGCTCCTGAATCAAATAGTGCTTGTAAAGAATTACCATTTAATGAAATTGTACCTTGGATCATGTCAGGAGATTTTCTAGCCTCTTCATGGGTTAAAGCAAAGACCCTTCCATAATTTTGTGGCCTCTTTTCCCCAGCCTTCTGCGGACAATTAAAACTGAGATGTCCCGGCTGGTTACACTTGAAGCAGATCAACTTTCCATCACAATTCACCCCCGGGTGGCTCTTCCCGCACTTTTCACATGTTCGGGGTACTGGTAGTCTTGGATCTTCCTGCCTGGAGTGATTAGGCTTCTTGTTTCCGCCCTTGTAACCAGACCATTTCCCTTTTCTCTTCTGATTACTTATGGAATTCCCACGGCTATGTCCACTGTTATTTATCATCATCCTACTCGCATGCAGCTCCTTCAGATTGCGTTCAATTATCCTACATTCTTCCTCAGCTTGGTGGAATGTAAGAAATCTTCGAGAGACTAGTCTATCCCTCATTTCAAATGTTAATCCCTTGATGAGCCTGTCTATCTTCCATCCCTCTGCTTCATTCTCCTTTAGGTAGGAGGAGTAACGGGACAGATTGACAAACCTTGCCAGATATCTGTCAAAAGACTCTCCTGGTTTCTGGGTAATGGTTATGAACTCATGTTCCTTTTCTACTTGGACTGAGTGGGGAAAGTACTTCTCATTAAATTTCTCCTGGAACAGTTCCCATGTTATTGGTCTGCATTGAGCACGCAGAGCCTTGGCTATGCTTTTCCACCAATGGTCCGAATCACCTTCCAGCTTGTAAATGGCTAGTTGTGCCTTCCGCTCTTCCGGGCAGTCCATCACCTCAAATATTTTCTCCAGTCTGAGTAGCCAATTCTCAGCAGCTTCTGCATTATGTTCACCAGTAAATGATGGCGGGTTATGCTTGCAAAATTGAATAGTCCAGAATTGAGACTCTCTAACAGATCTCTGTCTTTGTGGTTCAACAGGAGGTGGAGCTTCTCTCTGTGGAGGGTTATCTTCTTGGTTCTCCTCTTCTTCCATCTCCACCCTCTGAGCTAGTCGAGCTTCAGCAGCTTCAGCACGCTGCCTTGCTTCATCTCGTTCTGTCCTCAATAAGATTACCTCTTCTCTGAACTCTCTCAACGAATCTTGATATTCACCCAACATCGCCCGTGCTTGTTGCATGGGATCCTGAGTTGGAAGTTCCTGTTGATTGGTCCTTCCCCTGCCTCGACCTCGGCCTCTGCCCCTTCCACGTGTAGGTGGATTTGCTTCCTGCTGGGGCTCCATTTGTAATACTCTAGTACTATATGTCAAGAAGTTTAGTTATTAATAACAGAGGTATAATAATCATTCCTAATATGCATATGCACTTAAAACATATGTCATACTTGTTACTCGCATTTCACAAACCAATACTAAATTGGGTTTCCTTATTCCAAATATTTTGTCCAAACCAGGCTCTGATACCAAAAATTGTAACACCCGTCCTTAATACGCCTTTATTTATCAGAGTGTAAGCGCACAGACATCGAAGTGGTTTGGACGACTTATTTACGGAATCAAATACTTAAATTGAAAATAATTCGTGGTTCAAATCTATCCCACAGTGGGTTCTTAATACAATAATCCAGAGTAGACAAACGATAAATAACATAATATGGTCCATAAATTTATTTTAACATATAAATTCCTTCTGTTGGAACCCTTACAGCAGCTTCTTTCCTCTTGACCCCGATCCACTACCTGTCTCTTTCATGTGATCTGGAGTTCAAATGAATGAACCCCAGGGGTAACAGTTAATCTCATATGCATATATGAAATGTAAATGCAGTATAACACATGTATAAGCATAGAAAAATTCGCAGTAAACAAATCACACCGTAACCGCAGTTAACGGCAAAGGACCTCAGCCCTTTAGGACACGCAGCCCTATGAGACCGCAGCCTCAATCCATAGCTAGGATACTCACATGCAAAATAATCTAGCAAACATGATCAGTCATACATGAAATACATACATACATGCTAATAAGATAACAGTTACCCACCTCAAGCTTGAATCCTTAACTCGTCTGAAGATATTGGGATCAGTAGAGGTGTCAAGGTATGCCTAAAATGTTTATCATTGTCATTAGTCACTTCTTCACGTCTAGCAACACTATCACAATATAATTTATTTTAATGTTTCTCATGGTTTCCCAATCCATCAACATTTTTTCCTTTATAAATTGCAAAGTATTATCTTAAATACCATCTTTTTCACAATTCTGGGAAAAATTCTTTCGGTTGCTACAGTAACCGTATACTGCTACAGTACCATACCGTATACTGTAACAGTGCCACTATTGCTACAGTACCAAATAGTGAAAATTGCTACAGTAACACTATTGCATTTCGGATTCACTGTAGCAACGCGATGTTACTGTAGCAGACGCTCTGTTTGACTCTGTTCTTCATTTTTCTTTCATTTTACCCTTACATTTCCTCAAAAACGGAATTTCTGCATTTCTTCCTAGATTTTTTTTTTCGATAACTTTGAAAAATCATAATTAATTCTACAAAACTCCAAATGAGGTGCTGCAAAATTCCACATAACCCTTGATATGTCTATTCTCAAGAAAAAATAACGGTACAAACTCAAAATCTCTGTATCATTCCCAGTTTAAATATTTCTCAACATTGTTCAGATTGTAACTTCAGAAATAAGGCTTAACTTCAAAAATCATGATCTCCTTGTCTAGAGCTCAAAACGTTACAAATTATATATCAACTGAAAGCCCTAGATGTCTACTTTATATCTGGAAAATTTCATAATTTTATCACATGCCGTTTATTCCCAGATTTTAAAAATGTGAACACTGTCCATAAAAACTTTTCAAAATAACAGTGTTATGAGGTGACAGAAAATTCTTATGAAAACTCTTATTTTCTAGCAAGCTTTTGAACCTCAAAAACAATATTAATCCGCTGAAATAAATATAAGAGAGGGATTAAAATCCTTACCTAAGCCCAAAAAAATCAGTTGTATTAAATCTTCTTGTCTTCACCGAAAACTCTCCCAATTTCTATTGTTCTCTCCTACTCTCTTGGTATCTCCACTATTCTTTTCCTTTTGTCTTTCAACTCTCCACAATTTCTCTCTTTCGTTGGACAACATTAATGGAAAAATCTGATGTGTGTCCTCTATTTATATAGGCCAAAAGGTGGAGTAAGAGTGTTGTAGTTTGGTGGAATATTGGTAGATAATGGCCAAAGTTAGTGAAGAAAATATGTGTGTGAAAATTGTGCATTTTGCAAGATAGTGGTAGGTATTTGCGTAAATTGAAATTTCCTTCATTTCATACTTCACCTAATTTTCTTTTCCTACGGCACACTTCAACATATCTTCCAATTTTTCATATAGGTTGGCCAAAGGTAATTTTGATGGTGTGAAATTAAGAAATGAAATGGATGTGCATGCGTACATTTCCTTACTGCCAACTTAAGGGAAATTTGAGGATGGAAAATGCTACCTAATTGGATAATTCATTTGGCTGCATGAAAAACCGCAAAGAATGATCAAGTAGCTATTAAACAATATACTGTATAGCCTACTCTTATTGACCAATGAAATATATTCATATGAGCATTTGGAATTTCCTACTTGTAATCCTCCAATAAAATTTTCTTATTTTCAATAATTACTCATATAGTCTTTCAGACCAATTTTTCATAATGTATACGTGAATAGTAAAAACGTACATGTGAATAGTAAATTACTATTCATAGTCCCAAAATATACTGATCTCAAATTTGTCACATTCAAATACTGGGTCCAGTAGTCTTCCAAATATAGACTAATTTCCAAATCTTTAGACCCAAAATTCGGGATATTACACAAAACCAAGCTCGTGGGTGCCGACGGCAAAACACAATCGGATTCAGGTACGTCGGTCTCTGGGTTGTGTAGATCGACAGATCTAGGTTGAGAATGAATCTTCGACAGATCTGGGTTGCAGATCGACACCGATCTCTTCCTCCGATGGAGGTTCAAATGAATCTGAAATTTGAATTGATTATGAAACTAGATCTTTTTTTTTTTTGGTTGAATCTGCTAATGACATTTGGAATGTGCTATCAACAGATGTATTGTCTTGTAAAATTTGATTTTGAATATATGATTGTTGATCTTTTTTTGTTTGGTTGGAACTGTTAATGACTTTTGAATATGCTATCGACTTATTTGCTTGGTTTTTTCCATGCTTACCATTGTTCCTCCGTCTTCTGAGGTTGCTCCTCCTTCTGAAAGTATTTCTGGAATTTGAATGTTGATTTGTTGATCTGCTCTTCTTCCACGGCCACCCCAAACTAGGTTTTTTTAAAAAAAAAATTGCAATGCGGCAAAAAAAATGCAATGCGCGTCCTGAATAAATTTCAGGACACCTTATGTAAGGCATCCTGAATTTATGTAAGGTGTCCTGAATTTAGTTCAGGACGCCTTACATAAGGCATCCTGAAATTTATCCAGGACGCCAAAAGTAATTTTTTTTAACTACCTCTCACGAGACGTCCCTAAAAAAAAGGACGTTAATTGGGTTAAATTTAGGACGTTTTTGACGTTTTTTGTAGTAGTGACAAAAAAAGCCACTTTTACCACCGTTATTCCAAACATACTAAATTGGTCAAATCAATTGCTCATAAATTTCAATTTCAAACTGCGAAATAGTTAAATAATTAACTTTATACTCCTCTAATTCAATTCATAAGACACTTTTAACATATTTCATTACACTGAGCAGGATGCCATGTCAAATTGTAGACTCAAAAATGAGTTATCCAAGGGGATGAATTAGAGGGATATTTTATTGAAGCTATGTATAAGAATATTGGACCCACAACCAAAATAAGACATGTGAAATATAATGGCTTCTTTTATTTTATGGGCCAATTAAAATTTAAAATCCATACAATTTTATCAATAACCTTGTAGTCTAGTGGAATGAAATGTCCCTTATAATTGAGACGTCTTAGGTTCGGTCAAGTTTGGAAGCTCAAGCCGTTAAGCAGCTGCCCCTTTAATTCTTTTTTTTTAAAAAAAAAAATCCATACAATTTTGAGTTTTTGACTGCAACACTCTACATCAATTAACATCAATGTAGTAGTAAGTGAAATTAAAAATTCTAAGAGTTGATAATCAAAAGAAAATTCTCAATAAAAGATATGGGAGACTATTTTCATTATAAAATTTCCATTTCTATGAGCATGAGATGAAATTTGTATTAATTGTGGCAAAAATTGATTCATTTATTGTGAAATAATAATTCAGTGGATGCTCTAATAAGAAATTTTTTCTTCATCATCAGAACCTCCCTTTTCCTCACTACTATCGTTCTATCATCCTTTAGAAAACCACTTTTGGCTTGTCCTATATTCCATTCGTCGGAATTCAAAAGCGAGCTTAGCATACACTATCTTCGCATTTGTCTAAGAATCTCCCCGGCGTTGGGCGGCACACCTGTGAAATCCGACCATCACATGCCCGTTCGCGTATGCATCCCGTGCTGCCAGAATTGCATTTGCTCGCTGGCGAAAATGGTGCTTAACTAAGGGTTCAAAGTTCCTGTAGGAGTTGGATTTAAAAAATATTGGGGAAGTCGGGTTATAAAATTGGGAAAATCCTGAAAAAATACTACTTGAATTTTAAAATCTTAATCTTATTACTGTTCTTGTTAATCTCATTACTGTTGTTGTCAACAGAATTTTGAAGTTCGAGTGATATTTTTCTGTCGTTTCCCTATAAACCTTTAATAAAGATAATATATAAAATAAAAGAACAACAAAATTAATTAAATACTTTCAACCTCACTTCTCTAATTTTTTTAAAATTTTTCATAAAACTTTTACCTCCCCTCCATATACCTCGTACCAAACCTCTCTTGATATATAAGAGAAACAAAATGTGATTGGTTGTGGGTGGGGTCTCTAATGTTTAGAAAACTCCGGAACCATTGTAATGTTGCGGAGCGAAAATATTAAAATATCTAATCTAATTTCCTAAAGAAATAGGGAGAAAGATCAAGGTAAGATAATATTTATTATTAATAATAGTCTTAAAAATTGCAATTATTTTTAAGGATAAAAATTAAAATATAAATTTTCATTTACGAAAATTAACTTTTACCAAAATCTCTACATTTTCTCTAATCCATCTCAACTAACTATTTGACATTTACTTATTAAATTTGATAATATCTACATATAAATTTTGATAAAAAATATCTATATGCAACTCAATAATAGTTTTATGATATTCTCTCCCACGGACATCATATTATGTTAAAATTAGGGAAGATCTTATTTAAATACCAATGAAATTTTGAAAACCCCCAAATGTACATGTGTGATAAAATTTATAAAGGACTTAAAAAGGTGACAGGAACTAAATTAAAATTTTAAAATGTTGGTGAATTTACCTTTTTGTCTTTAGTTTTAAAATAAATTAAAAAGAAAAAGAAAATTAAAGATTGAATTAAAGTAGAAGGGTGGGTTTGAACCCACACCATATTCATAGAAGATAAGTGGCCCAACCACTAGGCCAGTTCATTTGCATTAACAAATATATATATATATTCTTGTAACATTTTTTTCATTAAGAAACACTTTTATAAATTCTATTACTGAACTTGTAAATCTCATTAATGAATTTGTTATTCTCATTATAAATTTTGTTCATAGTGCTCAGATTTTGTTCAATCTTGTGAATATAAATATTAGGGTTATGGTGCAGATTGACTAATGAAGTGTTACGCTAGAAGCATCTGGCACAAAACTATTTTGAAGGTATCAAAAATACCAATGAACAATTAAAAAGGAGCAAAAATATCAATAAAGAATTTAAAACTTTAGTGAATAGACCAAAATGAGGATTGTGCTACTTTCGTCAGAATTTATTTCTTCATTGGTATTTTTGTTCCATTTCAATTATTCATTAGTATTTTTGCTCCATTTTAATTATTCATTGGTATAATACCCTAAAAATCATATTTAGCATAACCACTATATTTTGATAAATGATACCTATTAAAATAGGTGAATATGTGGTATCAAAGATATTATAGCTTATCTAATTTAAATTAGGGAATTTTCTACTAGAATTAAATAAACTAAAGACCCAAATTTTCGAATATTCTTTTAGAGATCATAAAATACCCTAATAACTCATATGAATATCATATCTTAGCAAATAAAATACAAAGGTGAATTTGTTATAATCTATTGGTTATATTTTCATCTAAATTCCATTTGGAATTAATTAACCAATGGTCAATTATAAGACTACATATTGAAGGCTATAGTAAATCACATAAAATAACAACTATTTTGAATGATCATAAAGCAAGAAAATAACACATAAATTAGTAATTATTTTATAACCAAAGGTTATGAAACCACTTAAAAATATTAAAGCAAATTAGTAAATGAACAAATGAACTTGCAATAAATAAGATTAGTGACAAATACATATAACTACCTATTATTAGGGGTATATTTTAGCCTAAGTACAAGAGATAGATGGCAATGAAAATAATAGATATTAAAGAGAATGAAATACCCTATAAATATCACATTGAATCATAGTTCCTATTTATTCTAAAGGGCCATAAAATGTTATTAAAATACCAAAACAAATTAAAAGAAATTGTCAATAATTGTTGGGCAATTAAATTGATATTAATTGGATTATTTTCATTAACATTCATAATTAATCTAGTGGCAAATATTGATAAACAATTTGAAATATTTGGACTTAATTAAATATTAAAGAGTAGTAAGGGTTCAATATTAGTATCAAATGAGTTTCCAAAAATCATAATTAATGTAATAAATCAATCATACAATTATAATTAAGCCTTGTAACAACTAAAACACTATATTAGGGATTATAACTTGAATTAAATTAACAACCCCTAAGGGTATAATATGGGGCAAAGTTTGTGGTGAATTAAGAAACAAAAGATTAAACAAAAATCTAAGATAGGAGCACAAGTAATATAAAATAAAAAACTACCAAAACAAGTAGGATTTTTCTACATAAATGAGGAAGTAAGAATTGAAAGAAGGTTCTAGAAGGTTCAAGAAAGTTCTAGAAGATTCAACAACTTGGAGAGCAAGTTAGGAAAACTTGAAGAACAAGTTGGAAAACTTGGAGAGCAAAAGTCAAAAGCACATGTACAACAACTTGTTGGACAAGGAGGGCAACTTCTTGAAGAAGAATGAAAAAGATAAAGGAAGAGAGAAGAGGAGTGGCTTGTTGGAGAAGTTGTTTATAGCCTATAAATAGAAAGCAAATCCCTCTTCAATTCTTCACACCAAAACTCAACCAAGAAGGTAATTTATTAGAAAGCAAGAGTAGAGAGAAAATGAGAGTGAAGGGTCTTGGAGAAAGAGTAGCGAAGTTTTTCAAGGGTAAGTTTTCTAGTTATTGAGTTTTAAGTTTTAAGTTCTTATAATTCTTAGAATAAATGTTAGTTTGATCTTTAATCTTCCATTATAATTTGGATTTCATGTTTTTATAGCTAAATATGTCTTTATTTCGAAAATATGATGAAAAATATTATGGATCAAAATTCTTGGAAGATATAGATCAAAGTGGCGAAATTCTGGTGAAATTTTCGGTTAGACGATTTCTGGAGTCAGTATTAAAAACGTCATAATTTTATGATGAAGATGAAGTTCTAAAATTCTGAAAATTTTCATGGTTAAAGTAGACATATATGTCTTTCCAAATATACCTAGAGTGTGGCAATTGGAGTTTTGTGCAAGGAGATAAAAATTGTAGAAAATAGGCTACGAAATTCTGAAATTTTTCTGGGTAAGGGATGAACACGTGAAAACTGGGAATTGTTCTTAAGTTCTGGGAAAACCTTAGTATTTTTTCTCAAAACTAGACATCCTAAGGAGTCCGGGGAATTTTACGGATCTTCCTTTTGATTTTTTTAGAATTAGTTATGATTTTTCCAAGTTAGACGAAAAATCTGCCCAAAGATGCTGAACCAGCGTTTTTTCGAAATTTAAGAGGAATAAATTGAAAAATAATTCCACCAAGGGTAAAATGGTCATTAGTGACTAAGATATCTATTAGAATATTATTTGTGAATTAATAAATGCGATATTACCATTATAGGATAAACGTGATCACAGTCCGACCGACAAAACGTACCGGTATCACCAACGAAGGTACGGACGCGTACTGTAACACTAACTCTGATGCTTATTATACTTTTATATGTGATAGATGTATTCATAGATTAAGACTCTTTCTTACACTTTTCATATACATTCAGCTTTATACGGGTTACAGTCTTGGTAATGCCGTTGAGTTTTCCTAGCGCTGAGGACACGATAGGTCATCGTGGCACTGGTGAATAGTGTAGACTAGAGGTAACGGATATGCAGTGGCTGTGTACCGTTATGTGTTATGAGTTTTTATATTGATTATTGTTGTAATGTCATGAATATTTGTCATACATATCTTGTATACATAAGCATGAGGTTAACTGTTACCTGGGGTCCGATGGGTATTGGACCTCAGCTCTTACGACAGCTTCAGGTCCAGGGAACCGAGGACCGAAGACGAGAGTAAGCAGAGTAAACAGCACGCGTAGAGACCCGACTGAAGATCCTATTTTTAGACTTGTACCGTTGTAACATTACTCAGATAAATGTACTGAACATTATGAACAGACAGATACGCCACAGTTAATGGTATATCAGTTACTCACTCTTTTACTTGTTCCGATGCTCTACTCTGATGAAAAAAAAAAAATTTATTCCGCTTTTGAAAATTGGGGTGTTACAATTGGTATTTTTGATACCTTCAAAACATTTTTGTGCCAGATGCTCCTGGTGTAACACTTACTTGATCAATCTACACCTTAACTCTAAATATTACATATAGATACACACACATTTATATGTATATATGTGTGTGTGTGTATTATATAACATATATGAATATGAATATGATATATTATATGGAAATATCCGTCGTAGTTCAAAGGCAAGCGTAGCATACACTATCTTTGCATTCATCTGAAAATCACCCCTGGACTTTGAAACTCAACAGCGCCGCCCCATCACAGACCTTCATAATCGCATTTGCTTGCTAGCGAAAATGGTGTTTAATCAAGGGTTTGAAGTTCCTCAGGCGATTCCGATCACAAGTTAATCGTAGAGTGAGAACACGTCCTTACTGACTGTAGTACTCAGACAATTTTTTATTCACGTGATTTTCTGTAACATCCCAATTTTCTAAAGCGTTTTTGAAATCATTGATCAGAGTGGAGCATCGGAAAAATTCAAAAGAGCGAGTAACTGATGTGTGTATAAAAATATTAACCATGGTTGGTTATAGTAGTGGTAAATTCATCCCAGTAATTCAAAATATTATATAAAAGCAAAAAGAAACTCCGGCCAGATCTTCCACGGGCTGCTTACTCCTGTCGTCAGCCATCGGTCCTCCAGACCCTGAAGCTATAGTAAGGGCTGAGGTTCAATTACCATTGAACCTCAGGTAACGGTTAACCTCATGCTTATGTATGACAAAATATGTATGACAGATATTATAACATTATTCAGCACACAATCACACAATAGATGTAAGTTTAATATATTGACAGTACACTTCGCATGTACAGTTATTCAAGTTAACAATACACTTCACATGTAAAGTTATTTATGTCAACAGTACATTTCACATGTAAAGTTGTTTATGTACACTTCACATGTACGGTTATCATCTATCACAAATATAAGCATATCATAAGCATCAGAGTTAGTGTTACAATACGCGTTCGTACCTTTGTCGGTGTTCACGGTACGTTGTCGGTTGTGAAGCGCTCACAGATTCCCTATGAGGTAATATTTCATTTATTAATTCACAACCAATTTCCCAATAGATATCCTAGCCATAAATGACTATTTTACCCCTGGTGGATTTACTAATGAATTATTTCTCTTTATTATTTTGAGAAAAACGCTGGTGCAAATCTGGGCAGAGTTTTGCCTAACTTTGAAAAAGCATAACTAATTCTAGGAAAATCGAAACGAGGATCCGTAAAATTCATAAAAATCCTTAGGATGTCTAGTTTCAAGGAAAAATAATAGCCTTTGCCCAGATTCCACGGTTCATTCCCAGTTTTTAAGTTTTGAACATCTGTCCAGAATTTTTCAGAAATTCGTAGCCCTAACGTTGGGAATTTTTATCTCCCTGTACAGAAATCATTTGGACATGTTCTTTATATATTTAAAAATACCTATATGTCTATTTTCACCATGAATTTTTCCATAATTTTTCAGCCATGTTTTCAACATAAAATAATAGCATTTCTATGACTGACTCAGAAATTTCAGAACCGATGAAATTTCGCCAGAACTTCGTTACTTCGGTGTTTTTCTTCCGGAAATTTTGCTAAAACCCTTTCCCCACTATTTTTCGAAATAAAACCAATTTTAAACTCAGAAAAACATAAAAATAACTATTTCTAAAAGATTTAAAGATTAAACTACAAAATAACTAAAAACTTAAAAGATAGAGCTCAAGAACTTACCTAGAACTTTGCTCTTCCTTTCTCCAAAGCTCTCACACTCACTTTCTCTCTATGTTTCAGATGTTGTTGCTTGTGAATTGGTGAGGATTGTGAAGAGCAAAGGGCCCTATTTATAGTAGAAGCTCCATGTGCAAAAAGACTCATAATACCCCTCCCTACATCATCCCTTACATCATCTTATCCTCTTCCAAAGCCTTGAAAGTCTTCTACTAGATACATGACTCATGGTTTAGGGTTGTGACTCATCTCTTAACTAGGCTAATGACTCATGCTTGTTTAGGGTGATGATTCATTCATAGAGCTTGTGATTCATCATTTAGGTTAGTGACTCATACATGTTTAGATTAATGACTCATTCATGTGTAGGCTAATGACTCATTTCTAGAGTGATGACTCATTTTACATATGTATAATTAGTATTTCCTACTTTTTCCATTTTGTGTTCCACTAGATAGAAATTCATTTGGGGATCCTAATGAACTTGTATGCTCAATTTCTCATTGGTTTTGAATTCTTGAAGTTCTTAGCTTCATTTGGAGACCAATATCACTTACTTTCTCATTTGGTATCAATTTGCAAAGTTTGGGGAAATGACTTTGGTTATACTCATTTTCAAGTTTGATTTATGCTTGTTATTGTTCTCAATTTAGATTTGATACTTAGTTAGTGGATTTTAAGTTATAATTTAGTTTGTATAGATTTTCATCTGCTTATGTCTAGATTTAATTTCATGGATTAATCTAATTGTTTTAATGTCTAATTTTCTTATTGGCTAATGCTTTGACTTCTCTTTCTCACTCCTTCCACTAGACTCACAACACTCACAACATTTGCACACACACACATTCACAACTCCTTCTCTCATTGGTCAAAACCTTTTCTCATGGATTTAGAATATTTTCTTGATTTATCATTGGCCAATTCCATTTTACAAGGATTTAGCTTTATGGTATTTAATTAAGGCCTTAGGATTTAACTTTATGTGGTAAAATCTTGGCCCTTGATATTAGTTAAGTTTATTGACTTTTCAAAACTTGATTAACATCTTAATCAAAAGCTTAATTGTCTCTTGATTATTGCATTATTGGTGTTTAGGGTAATTTATGATTGTTGATAACTCATCTTATGCTAATCCTAGCCCCTTATTGGTCTTGGATTTTTAATTAGCCTAATACACCTTTAATTGATGATTATTAATATTAAATGTAAATAATTCTCTAAATATCCCATTAGTGTAAATTTAATTGCTCATTAATTATTAGTAGTTTCCCCTTAATTATTTCAAGTGTTTTGGTAATTCTTTATGACCCTTTATGAATTAATATGAGCTAGGTATTAATCCTAGGGTTTTAGATAATTTAGTTCCTTAACAAATTATGAATTTTGAGACTTAAATCTCCTTTAGTTAATCCCTTGATTAATTATGAAAATTTATATAATCATTTAGTTTAGTGAAAATCTAAGTGTCTACTAATTTTTATTAATTTCTCCTATTTGTTTTAGGTATTTTCCCAACCCTTCCTTACTCCATTTTAATCCTATAAGGACCATAATTCAATTTGGGGATCATTTGTATTTTTATGATATTTTATGATTCCTAACCAAATTTAGAAAAATAAAACATTAGCTACCCTAAATTCTAAGGGAAAATAATCTAATAGATAAAATAAATATATCTCAAAATTTGAGACCACACATTCACCTATTTTAAATAGGTGCCATCAACCGAAATATTGTATTTATGAGAAATAATAATTTTGGGGTATTACATTTTCACGCTCATTGTAATAGGGTTTTTCATTGAGGACGAGGCTTTGAAGCGATAGCAAAACCTGCAATAATGTCCACATTTTCGGATTCCAACGCTAGCTCGGCCGACCATTCTAGATGTTTAGGAGGCTCGGGCAGACGGTGCCAGAGCTGTAGAAATTTGGGTCGACCCCATACCTGTGTATTCAGTCTCACCCAATATACACTCAGAGTAATTTTGCCTTGCTAGCTACATGGATCTAAATAAAATAAAAATAAATTAGACTTACAGATGTAAAGAGGCGGTTATATTATGTATAAATGTAAAGAGGCGACTAGGAGCATAAATTTCTTAAGTTTTTTTTTTTTAAACACTAAATTTCTTAAGTTGATGGTAAACAAATTTTATTTTTAAGGACGTGCATCAATAATCAATAAAATTATTAATATATAAATGTAAAATTTATAATAAATTACCTTGTTAGTTGTAAAAGACGCTAAGATCTCTGGTGAAGTTTTCACATTTAGTTATATATATATTTGGTTTAATTAATAGGAAAATCTATCCTTATGATTAAACCTCGTTTTTAATTAAATCCTTACGTATTTTTTTCAATTTTTGTTTTAATTGCATTCTTCTAGCTACCCAATTATTGGTGTTGTTCCATGCTACACACACATATAACGAATTAATCTGTAAAAGAATGAGAATAATAGTTAATGAGGCTCTCTTTCTTATCTGAGGGTATAGCTCGCACTCAATATAAACTTGGGTACTTTTTCCATGCCACATGGTTCTAAATAAAATTAAAATAGATTGAATTACATATTGTATGCAGGATAAATAAGCAGTACGAGCATAATAATTTTTTTATGTGGATAATAACAAAATTATTTTAAAAAACTCTTTTTATTTTGTATTTTGAGGCAAACTTAGATATCATTTGGTCAACATTCATACAAGCTATAGTTAATAAACTGCATAGAAAATTTAGAACCCTAGTTAAAAATCTGGTAAAATCTAAAAAAAGACAAAGTAGTTGATAAAATTCTATACAAAATCTATGTAGATATAATTTTGGCAACAAATTTATTTTGGAGAGGTTGTTATCTATGGTTTGTTGGACACAAATTACCTACAGTTTTTCCGAGAATTTAGATGTAAACATGTATGAAAATATTGCTTAATTGGATATATATCTGCCTCCTATATTTATTCTTTGATTCTTTTAGCCGTAATTGAAGGCCAAATTAAAATCGTAATAACAGAAAAATTAATTAGAAAAAGGCTTATAATCATTCAAGCCGCAAAATAAACTTGTGGCTGCCCTTAATTATAGACACCACTGGACACCTAACAAAAATCCCTTCGTTCAATTCAACAACACTCAACAGTTATCCTATTTATTAATTAACAATATCTAAATAAAACCCACCCTTCACACTTTATTAAGAAATCTCCCATTTTTTCCTCCTTCTATAACTTAGTGCCTCATACAAACAAAACTTCAATATTCCTCTCTCAAAAAGAAGGGAAAAAAATGGCTTCATCTTCTTCCTTGTTCATAATAAAACCATTTCTTTGTTTCATCGTGTTGTTCTTGGCATCATGCCCTAGTTATGTTCTTGGTATCTCCGAGCTCAAAGATATTGTAATAGATTCTCCTCTATTAACAAAAAATATTCCGACAAATCGAACCATTAAGGTCGATGATGAAGGCAACGGAGAATTTACATCCATTCAAGCTGCCATAGATTCTATTCCTGAAGGAAATTCTCAGTGGGTCATCATCCATGTCAGGAAAGGAGTATACAGGTATTTACACAAATATGACATCGATCTCTTTAGAGTTGGTTATACAATTTATTTGGCTATTTTAACGTGGTGCTATTCAAGAATCATGCATGCATGCAAATGCACAAACAAACATGTTTAGTTATGAACAAAAGTCATCGTCCATATTAGGAAGGGCAACATCGACTTATTAGGGTTAATTAAAACAATTTATTTGGGTTTGAAGCTGTCACAATTTATAATCAATACTCCATCCATTCTTTTTTATAAGAAAAACTTAACCTGATCACGTAGATGAAAAAGTTGGTTAGAGGCAATAAAGATGTTAAAAATGAAACTTTTATTTACCAAAAAACCCTCATTTAAGTGGAAAACAGAGGATATTTGGGAATTAAATATAATAATATTAGGAAAATGAGTAATTAAATGAGGTTAAAATGATACACCAACAAAATTTTTTTGAGACAACCTCTAAATGTTTCTTATTATAAATAGGAACAAACTATAGGTGATATTATTTCTTATAAAAAGGAAAGGAGGAAGTACTACTTTTTGTTCCTTAAACTCCGTGAATGGAAGAAACATGTTTAGTTTGATATGATTTTGATTGTGATAATGCAGAGAGAAGGTGACGATACCAAAGAGCAAGCCATATATATTCTTGAGAGGAAATGGGAGAGGGAGAACTGCTATGGTTTGGTCTGAGAGTTCTGTTGATAATATAGAGTCTGCAACTTTCAAAGTCGAAGCTCATAACGTCGTTGTCTTTGGAATCAGCATCAAGGTCAATAACTCTTCTTATTTATATATATCACTCTTACACACACACACACACACATATTATGGGAAAGATGATATTGAATATTGTTAATGAATGAATGCAGAATGAGGCACCTACTGGGGTTGCTTATACTTCCCAGAATCAATCAGTGGCAGTATTTGTAGGAGCAGATAAAGTGGCATTCTATCACTGTGCATTTTATAGCACTCACAACACACTCTTTGATTACAAAGGCAGACATTACTATGATGAATGTTACATTCAAGGTTCTATTGATTTCATCTTTGGCCGTGGCAGATCCCTCTTCCATGTACGTACATTTACCATCACCATCTCTTTCTCTCTCTCTATATATATATCTCTAAAATCGGATACTGATTGTGAGCTTGTTTGAGGTGGTCATTTGAGGTCTCTATATATACATTTGGACCCTTGAATGTCAGTTGAAGCCAAAAACCATGTTTATAAGCTACATTTCAGAGCTTTCTGGGTTTTAGTTTTTGGCTTTTCTTCAGATTTAGAATTTTTGAAACTGGTTTTTCAAAATATAATTAATCCAATCAGCCGATGACCTGAGTATAATAACATGAAACTGTTTCTGTGGGGGGAGGTTATGGGATCAATACTGGTTGTAACCTCAGTTGTGCCTGCCCCTCAAATTAAAAATATTATCCGGATAATTTTAAGTTAAATTGACTTTTTATTTTATTTTATAGAACCGTATCCAACATAGATCACATATATTACACTAATGCAAATAAGCCCAATATTATTAATGTGTTGCGCTGATTTAAAGCTCTGTGGTGATTATGCAGAAATGTGAGATATTTGTGATAGATGATAAGAGGACGGCAATAAAGGGGTCAATCACAGCACAAAGTAGAGAGTCAGAATCGGAGAAAAGTGGGTTTGTGTTTGTGAAGGGAAAGATATATGGCATAGGAGCGGTTTACTTAGGAAGAGCCAAAGGTTCTCATTCAAGGGCGATCTTTGCCCGAGTCTATCTCTCTGCCACCATTGTTCCTGAGGGCTGGGCCCGCTGGAGTCATGCCGGCTCCACCGAGTATGTCCCTTTCTCATTTATATTATTCTAACCAACTAGCTCCTGTTATCAATATAAGACCTCTTTATAATTTCATTTTTACACTAAGGAGGGTCTTATGTTAAAGACTAGAGAAAGTATTGCTTTGATGTTCACAAAAGAAAATTACTCAAATTAATTATGATTGATGTGTGAATGTTAATATGTTACTGAAACTTCAGGAACTTGTACCATGGCGAGTACAAGAACTTTGGACCTGGAGCTAACACAACAAAACGAGCTAGTTGGGCCAAACAACTTACTGATCAAGAAGTTGAACCCTTCATGTCTGTGGAATACATTGATGGGCAAGATTGGCTTCCTGCTTGGCTATAAACTATATATATATATATATGATCGCACATGAAGATCTATATCGATGTCGTTGAGAAACTTGTCAAATGTCAACTATGCAATTGGCTGATCTGAAGACTCCGATGTTACGTACGTGTCTGCATGGAGGTTTGGATTCTTTTAAAATGATCCCTGTCTTAAACTATTTCAAACTATGTACTTAGATATAACACTCCTATAGTAATTCTAACGAATTTATATTAAGGCAAAAAGTTTGTGCTCTTTTTCTAGTTTGTATTAGTTTTACAAGGGATATAATGAATTGTGTGCGACTAATTGTTTGGACGTTAGGTTTTGTACTGAAGTTGATTTTACTATGTAAACCAGAAACGTGCCATTATATATCACAATTCACAAATTCTTTCATACATGCTGACTAGTTGTGTTATAATATCACGTGCTTTGTTCGAGATTGTCAGGTTGATTTGTTGATGCTATCGGTTTATTATACGATAATATTAATTACTTATGATATTTAAAAATAATATTTTCTTATACATGAATAATTTTTGTGGCAAGTTTGTTTGGATTAAGGACTAACTTGCAATAATTCATACTTTGCTTGTGAAATCAAAATTAAACTAGGCTACCAGGTTATTAATAGATGAAGCCAAAAAACTCACACTTATTTTCATTGATATATGATGCGTACTGGCATCTACAAGAAGCTAAAGGAGCTAGCATATTGCATGGATAAGCTAGCTAGGACGTATTATAGATTATAAAGTTCATAAATATAACTGAGGATATAAGGCATTGTAAAATTAGAAGCCACCGCCAACTCCTCCGCCACCACCAGCACCACCTCCAAAGCCTCCTCCGCTACCACCTCCTCCACCATCACCTCCACCAAGTCCTCCTCCAACTCCTCCACCTTTGCCACCTCCAAAGCCCCCACCCGCACCAGCTCCTCCTCCTATGCCACCGCCACCTCCAATTCCTCCTCCTACTCCACCACCATGTCCACCCCCTATTCCTCCCCCTACTCCTCCACCTTTGCCTCCTCCAAAGCCACCACCTGCACCACCACCTCCTCCAGCTCCTCCTCCTATGCCACCTCCAGCGCCTCCACCTCCACCGACCCCACCACCTATGCCACCACCATGACCACCTCCAATCCCACCACCTGCACCACCTCCAGCCCCACCACCTCCACCAATTCCACCACCTTGTCCACCTCCAATACCTCCCCCTACACCACCACCATGACCACCTCCTAGCCCTCCACCTGCACCACCCCCAACTCCACCGCCTCCACCAATTCCACCACCATGTCCACCTCCAATACCTCCCCCTGCACCACCACCATGACCACCTCCTATCCCTCCACCTACTCCTCCACCTTTACCACCTCCAAAGCCCCCACCAGCACCTCCTCCTCCACCAACTCCACCACCACCACCACCTCCAATGCCTCCACCTACTCCACCACCAGCTCCACCGCCTCCACCAACTCCACCACCATGACCACCTCCAATGCCTCCACCAACTCCACCACCATGACCTATACCTCCTCCTATACCACCTCCTTTCCCCCCTCCAAAGCCGCCTCCATCACCTCCACCGATCCCTCCTCCTGCTCCACCACCACCACCAGCACCGCCTCCGAACCCACCACCCAAACCATCACCTTCTCCAAAGTTCTCCACAGACTTTTCATTGGTTAATCTTGTGCGGCATTCTGCTATCCCGATAACAAATGCCAAAACTAAAGCAAGCACTCCAACATATTTGTGAAATCTCCCCATGTCCACTCAATCAAAGAAATACTCTCAACCACTAAGCCTCTTGCTTTGCTTGAAGTTGGAAGCCAAGCTATACGAAGTATTTATAGAGTAAAGGAAGCATTTAATGATCTTAGTTGGCATCTCTATTTCACTCGGACAAACAAAGGACTTTAGTGGTATTTTCATCCAACTCTTGGCTACAAAATTCAAACTTCTTCAGAAGACAATTATATATTGGCCGGTGAATTCATAATTGCTCTGTCTCAACTCTCAACTACCATGAGTACTACTAAGCTATAGTGCTAAATCTAATACTCTTTCATTATAAAAGCCTAAAATTTGAGTTGCTTTGGTCTTTTTATAAAAGCCCGATAAGAGTTATTTGAACATTTAATGATTTTTTTCCATTTTTACTTTTTATTAATTATATGTATTGCATTAATTAAAATATGTGTGATACTCATATTTACTATTTCATTCTTTTACTGGCCCCTCATAAATAAGAATATACTTGGAAAATAAAGTTTATCTTAGAGATATTTAGAGTCGTTTGGATAGGCTTTTTTAAGAAAAAAGCACTTGTTTAATGCAAAAAAAAAAATCTTTTTTTATTAATTTATATGTTTAGATGATATTTTTTTAAAAAAACAAAAGTCACACAAAAAAAAAAAAAACCAAAGTGCTACTTTTTAAAAAAACTCCAATTTGGAGCTTAAAAAATAAGCACTAAAAAAAGGCATTTTTTTAAAAAAAAAAAAACCATCCAAATGGGCCCTTATTATTTTGAACTAAATTTAACCATTTTTCTGAATTGTGTAATTCAATTATTGAGCTCTCATAAATAGGACTGTAGGTAGTATACTCTATTCCTCTAGTCCTATCTATAAGACACTTCCAACATTTTTTACATAGACCAAGAAAATCCTTAAACTTCATTAACTCTACTATAAAATTCAATAACTTTTCAACTTTATCTCTATTCAAAATATGTTATACCCATAAAAATGTTAACTTAATAATAAATAAAGGGTAAAATTATCTATTCATATGAAAAGTTTCTCTTTCTGCCTAGGAGTAAAAATTTCCTTCTCTATGGATTATAAAAACGGATGAGTATACTCCATTCTATATGGACGTCTGTGAAGAAATAGATGCTGTTTACTTCAAGTTACTGAGTAAGGCACTAATTACTTTTTTTTTTTCAAAATTCTCCTTACTTCAAATTCACTACTTACAACCTCTTCGACTTCTTGGAAGTAATTTATGATATTAAATATGGGTAAATTTTGAGGTTTCTTTTTCATTTTCAAACAAGTTAAAGCTAAAAACTTAACCTCATGTCGTTTGTTCTGATGAGGTATTTAGATGCATCTTTAATAAAGAATAGATGAAGTTTTGTATACTCCTTCGGTTTTTAATTTAAGATATATTTACCTAATTTGATTAGATTAAGGAAATTAGTTAAGTTAGTTAAAATGACATGTATTTTCTAAAATACCTTAATTATCTTCCTTGATTCCCTCATTTTCTCTCCTCTTTGATTATTGTTGAAAGGCATCTATAGGAATTTAGATAAGTTAGTTAATATGACATGTATTATTGATAAATATGAAAACTATGTCTTCTATTTATGATCAATATCAACTCCCAAATATGTCTTATATTAAGGATCAGAGAAGCACCACTCGGATCCTATTTATAACTCCAAATTATTACATACCAAAGAAAGTTAATTAATTCAATAAATATGGACTAATTTGATAAATTTTTCCAATTTTACCCTCATTCATGAATGTGTATTTTTCACATCTTTCTCTCTCTTAACCTTTAAAAGGGGTAAAATTGTATATAATTTATTACTCTGAAAATAGACTTATAACAAGGACAAAATGTTTTTTCTTAAATGAACTTATAAATTGGACTAAAGTGGTATGCAAATTACAAACTTATCAAATGAACTTATCAAATATGGACTAATTTGATAAATTTTTCCAATTTTACCCTCATTCATGAATGTGTATTTTTCACATCTTTCTCTCTCTTAACCTTTAAAAGGGGTAAAATTGTATATAATTTATTACTCTGAAAATAGACTTATAACAAGGACAAAATGTTTTTTCTTAAATGAACTTATAAATTGGACTAAAGTGGTATGCAAATTACAAACTCTTGGCTATGTATTAATTACATGATTTCTACCAAAAAAAAAATCCATGTTGTATGTAACCTGTATTGATATAACTCTCTCTAATTTCTTGTATAAATATAATTACAAAATTTAGAGTAATCCTTGATATATAATCTTTAGGATTAAGTTGCAATTTCAACAATGAAGTTTTTCATCATGAGCGTTTAGGATAATTAAGTTTTGAAGGGTACAAAAGTAAACACAATCCTTTAAAAATTGTGTAGTTTTAGCAATTCTATTGAATTGCCTCAAACTTTCGTTTTGTATCTGCCCCTTAAAAACTTAATTTTTTTAGATATTCAAGAGGAAAAAATTTTGCTCTTGAAACTGAAATTGTACCTTAACCCTGATCTTTAATAGTCAAAGTCATGAGAAAAATAGCTTATTTTATTAGAGTAAGAAAGGGATTATGAGTAAGGAGAATACATAAGATGTGTAGATTTTAGGGGAACCTAAAATTTGAATTCTCTCTTCTCTGCCTCACAACCCTCTTTCATCTCTTTCTCGCCAGCGGCTTGTGGCACCATCACAAGCCACCGACGAGTATCATTCTATGCTACAACTGTGTCAGAATGGTAGATCGGTTCCCAGATCTTTGATCTGTGGCCTTCTCCCTCTGATTTCTGGGGGTTGCAGACTTCTCTCGTCCTTGTGGCGAGGTTTTTCCTCATCTTCTTCAGATTTGTTTTGCGGCAGTGAGAGCTATTTGTCTTTTGTCTTCTTTTTTGTTTTGTTGGATTTTGTGGTGGTGTTTTTCTTTTTTCAGGAAATAAACAGATCTGTGAGATATGAGTATAAATCTTCTTAGTTTGATTGTTGTTCGAACGTTATTGGATTCGACTATCTCCTGGTGGTTCGAATCTGCGTTCTTGGATGGGGGAAAGATTTCAAGAGGTGTTGTTCATTATGTGGTCGAGGTCCCCATATTTGCTTAAACGAAGGAGTATAAGTGTTTGTTAGGATATCATGGGTTTTCTTCCTTCTAAGGTTGGATTTTCTTTGATCTTTACCCCAAGTTGGGGTGTCTGTGCAGTCGCTCTAATTGCAGCTAATGCTTATAATGAGGTGTGCTTGTTAGGGTGGGTTTTACCACCAACACTTTCTTTCATGTCACTTCTAACCTTGGATATCGAGGAGGCCAGTTTTGTCCATGCTTCTACTTCTACTCTTAAATCTTTAATGTACGGTGATTGGCTATTCTTGTATTTGGCTTATTTTGTTATATTTGATTTGGCTTTGTTTGTATTCCATCTTCAATTTGTTTTTATGTATTGCACTGGTTTGCAGTAATAATATAAATAGCTCTTGACCAAAAAAGAAAGGGATTATGAGTTGTGTCTACTTAATTTATAAATAGCTAGAGGAGTTGCTTGCAGAGCTATGACTCATTAATGTTTTGAATTTTGAGTGTAGTAGAACTTATGAATTGAGGAAAATCTTGAGCATATAATTCTTTTTACCAACTTAGTTATTCCGTTACGTTGGAGAACAGATCACGGCGATGAGTAAATCTCAGGTCGATGACATGCAATTTTGCGTGTTGGTTTCTATTTTTTGCACTTTGACGTCAATCTGGAATAGCTGTTTTTTCTCCAAATTTGTTTTCTGAAATAAGTTTTAGCAATAATGAACCAAAAAAATACACTCTTATACTCTTATAAACCCCCAAAAAAAAAAGAATTAGGAAGCATTAATCAGAATACACACAATATGATTTTTTTTTTTGGCTTGAATAACTTGTTTTATGTTATTAATAATGGCGTACTTTTTTTTTTTTAACATTCGCATTAAACTAAAAAAAGTTAAGACAGTGTGTGTTTGTTTGTGAAATGGACAGAATTCGTTCTCACTCAAGTGTTAACTCTATTACCCTCATTTTGTTTTTTAAAATATTGGTATAGTTAATCTCTTAAATACCACCTCCTATCCTAATTTTACGAGTTAGTTAAAGAATTTTCTTTGATTCTAAAAATCAGACTTCAATCTATTTTGTTTATTAAATTTATAATTCTTTTCCCGAACTCTTCTAATTACACACATTAATGAGTATTCATCAAAAGTTAGTTTTCAATGCATGTAACTAAACTAAATGGTATTTTGAGAAAATAACACGATTTTTAATAATTAACTTAACACTAATTTCCTTAATTTTAAAAAATTAGTTATCTAACTCTTATATTTATAATCAAAGATTGTACATATTTGCGGATGTTTGACCAAAAAATGCCAAGTTAATTAATTATAAATTTTTTTATTTTTAAATACTATTTTGATGCCCTCACCTCACTAATCTTCAAAGGATTTTGAATCAAATGATTAGTGCATGGATTGTTTTAAGCTTTCAATTGCGCTATAAAGTTGTTCAACTTAAGCACTGAAATTGCAAAAAAAATATAATAATTGCGAAATTCACCAATAAATGAAGTCTATATATATGTTTGACACTCAAGACATTTCATAACCTGCCAAGGTTAGTTGTCCCACCATGTGTATCATTTATTATATAGGCTAAAAAGCCCCAGCTACACACACACACACGGTAATAGTATTAGCTTACTTTAAGCTCCATTTGATATCATTTCTACAAATCTTAGAAACTTTTCATTATTATGAATAGGCCCAATGCAGCTTTGAAGAGTGATTTTTTTTTTTGGGTGTGTACTAATAAGAATAGAGAAAATTAAAATAAAGGACATAAAAAAATAATATTTGTTATAAAGGACCATAAAATTGTAGTTACTTAGAAGGATTAAACATTATAATATAAATTTAAAATCACTAGATTGCCCCTAACTAAACTCCTATATTATCTCTTATATTCATAATTAAAAAATAACTAAAATTAAAACTAAAACTGCCATCATATGATTGTATCTTTTTATTCTTAATTTTCAATATATTATTTAATTGACAACAATTAAACTCATTTTTTAAAAATTTTTTATTTTTCACCATTTTTTTTCAATTACAAATTTTTCACCAATTTATACCATCAAGTTAGCCTATTTATATCATCAATTATCATATGATCTTTTTATAAAAATAAAAGGGTGAAGGAGCAAAAATACACATGTGCTTTACCCTCAGGAGCGCTCAGCACCATATGTTTTTTTCGAGAGCAAAAATACACATGGGTTACATTTTAGGGGCAAAAATCACACCACCGTTAAAATTTAACTTCACGGTGCATTTGCAACAAAAAATGTCATATTTACAACAGAAAATGTCATATTTACAACAACATTTAAACACCTGGATTTTAAACATAGATAGGTCATTTACAACAACATAAAAAAAAAGGTTATATTTACAACAGGAAGTGCTGTATTTACAACAAAATTTAAAATCTGGCCATTTTTACAACAGAAAATGCCATATTTACAACAACATTTAAACACCTGAATTTTGAACATAAAAAGGTCATTTACAACAGAAAAATGCTAAATTTACAACAGGAAGTGCTGTATTTACAACAAAATTTAAAATCTGGCCATTTACAACAGGAAAAAAAAAATCATATTTACAACAGGCTAGATTTTAATGATGGTGTGACTTTTGCTCCTAAAATATAACCACATGTGTATTTTTGCTCCTAAAAGAAGCATGTAGTGCTGGGTGCTCCCAAAGATAAATCACATGTGTATTTTTGCTCCTAAACCCAAAATAAAAACTAAACTCATTTATATTTTTTAGGATATAATAATATATTACTTAGAATTTTTTTTATTTTCATTAACATTAAATGAATTTCTTAACTTACATAAATTGCTTCTAAAACAAAAATAAATCATATAAACTTTCTTGGTTTAACATATACGATAAATTATAAAAGGCATTGAGTTTTATTAAAGTTATATACTTCTATTTTTAATATTTTTATTTTAAAAAAATTATTTTTTTTAAATTGAAGAATGTGTAACTATTTTCCATAGATATTTATGCAAGTTGTGAAAAATAAATATTGAGAAAACTGTTTAATTTAGTGAAACTTAGAATTTTGTATTAATTTTAAAAATATAATCTAGAAAAGAATGTAGGTGGGAGAGCATAAGATTTTAACATTAAATGAATTTTTTAACTTACATAAATTGCTTCTAAAACAAAAATAAATCACATAAATTTTCTTGGTTTAACATATACCATAAATTATAAAAGGCATTGAGTTTTATCAAAGTTATATAATTCTATTTTTTATTATTTTTATTTTTAAAGAAATTTATTTTTTATAAAATTGAAGAATGTGTAACTATTTTCCATAGATATTTATGCAAGTTGTGAAAAATAAATATTGAGAAAAATGTTTAATTTAGAGAAACTTAGAATTTTGTATTAGTTTTAAAAATACAATTTAGAAGAGAATGTAGGTGGGAGAGCATAAGATTTTGTTAGAAGCATTTTAATTAGTATTTTTAATTTTTAATTTTTATATTTAATCTTTATAAATAATTACAACTTTTATGATTCTTCTCCATAAATATCTTTTCTATCCTTCATTCTAATTTTTCCATAGGAATATTTACCATAATGCTTTTAGTTAGATTATTTTATTAATTTAAAAGGTACTCATTTGCAATATTAATATCATCTGCCGACAATTGAGACCAGTCTCTCTTAAAGTATGGAAGGCAAAAGGCTGCCCCTTTCAATTAAGTTTAATTTCCTAGAGTTTTCTTTTTATTATTATTGACATTCAGAAAGTACTATTTAATTTAAACAATTGACCTATATATATCAAAAATATCTTATATTCAGAATGTTTTACATTTCAATATATATATGTAAATTACACTTGTTTTCTTACGTATTATGTTGAGTTTATAAAATAAATTGCATTTATTTATGGCTTGTAAAGTAGTGAAAAGTATACCAATATATTCATCATGATGATTCAATTAAATTTTAGTTAACTATTAATTGATATAAATTGATTACGTCATAATGACGTTAAATTTTCAAAATCTTGATTAACAAAAATACACAACGACAAGTTTGTGGCATTTAATTTATGCAAAAAGGACCCATACAAAATTTCTAAAATATGCAACGAGTGCATTACTAATTTGGATAGTTTGAAAAATGAGATTTGGAGGATGAAAAAAATATTTCAATTTGAGTAAACAATATAAGCGTAATCGATACGTATTAGGTGTATTAGGTTAAACTGGACACAGCTAGCTGAAGAAGATGATAACAATAAATTAATAATAATGTATTGATGCAGATAGATAGGTATCCTTTATTTTCAACAAGATGAAAAATTATGATGATGGTGGACAATAGCTGGAGGTAACCCATGTGACTGGTTTATTAGGTTTTTGAATATTTTTTAATTTTCACATATTTGCAATTAAAGATTAAAAGAATTTAATTACACAGTCATTACTTAAGTTTACGTAATCATTATTTGAATTTGTTGTGTCAGTATTTTCTATTAGCAACATTAAAGGTGTTAGAATTATAAGACCAAAAATATTTTTATAATGTTAGAAAACAAAAATATACCTCGTATAAACTCAAATGACTAAATGTATATTTTAGTGGAAACTAATGTTGTTAATATCAAGGTATTTAAAATATATTTTAAAAAGTACTAAAGTGATATTTTTTTATTTAAACTTATAGATTATATGTTTACTTTAACTGTTAAAGAATATGACTAGATACTTTTTTTTTTTTTAGAGATAAAGGAAGCTAAATAAATTACTCTAAATTATTAATTTTTATTTATTTTTCTCTAAACTAATTTTTCAAAATTATAAACTAATATATAAGTTAATGATATATAACATACTATGGTTAATCTTAATCTCGAAAAGGAATTAATTAGGTTTTATATTTAAAATTGGAGGGGATGCTAAATTCGCTTATGATATATAACACCTTTTATACTTTTTTTTTTTCACCTTCCATCATTCTAAATGTACCACGTGTGTATTTAGAAGATAAGAATCAAGAAGACCATACGGATCCATAACACATGGCACTATGAGCATAAAAGCATGTGAGCATATACCTATTGATAATTTATTTGACCTACTTTGCTTATCTTAGTGAATTCACTAGTCTACCTAAGGATCTTCTGTCTCCCATAACTTCATGATTTATCAAAGGCTTAAGGTGATATTTAGCAGCAAACTAACTAGCTGCAACATATCTGCTTGCTCAAATGCATGCTGCTTTACTAATGGGATTAGGTTTAGTGGATTAGGCTAGTCGATTAGAAGATGTGTCCATATTTAAATCTTGATTAGAAGATGTGTCCATATTTAATTTTCAACAGTGTTAGATCTGGCTATCACCCAAGAAGGGGGTGAATTGGGTGTCCGATAAAACTTTCAGAACTTTGAAAATCTTTTCGAAACTTATTGAAAGCAATTTGTATGACAGTAATAATTTATAAAGCAATAGTCAGATAGTCAGTCATTCAAACATATATGCTGGAAATATAAGAGATGAGGGAAGAGAATATAGAAACTGTGATTTATACTGGTTCGGCCTAATCCACAATGACCTACGTCTAGTCCTCAGGTTCCTCCTAAGATTTCAACCCACTATCTCCCTCAAGCTTTAATCAGGTGCTTGAGAACCACTACAATCCCACAAGTTTAGTCGGGCACTTATGTAGCCTTTACAAATCTCTTATCGAGATACTCTCCTTTACCCACTATAAGGATACAATCATTGTAATGAATGATTACAAATAATCTTCTCTCTCAAAAGTGATAAGATGAATACTAAAATGCATTACAAATAATCTCACTCTCTAATAAACTATATGATCACTGAGAAAATAGAGAGAAAATGAGATAAACGTCAAAAGGCATTTTGACTGAGAAGGAAGTTTTGTTTCTGTTGATTGTTCATTAATCGTCACTTCTTTCGGTTTGAAGACTTCGCAATTTATAGGTATTTGTGTTTTGACCGTTGCGAGTATTCAACCGTTGAGCTATTCTTCTAGTTTAGAATATGACTGTTGGAGAGAGATTAATGAGCCATTAAGAGTAATAAATATATTTGTTGCTCTGTCTCTTTGTAATCTTCCGACGTTGGTCAATATACTCCGTTGACATTCTTTGTTCGATTTGTCCGTTGAGACTCAGGTAGAATATTGACTGGAAATGGCCGGAGTGCTTTACGGTTGTTCAGAAACTTAGTTTCCTCTTTTGTGCTTCGTCTCTGTTTCTGCATTTAATGCATCTGACACAATTTTGCTTATGGGATTTTGATGTTGAAAACATGTTGATCATCTCTGAAAAACACTTGCAAACTAATTAAACTTGGTTAAGAGAAGTATAATCCAATAATATAGAACACTCAAGACATAATCAATGATTTACAGTTTACAAGGATGAAGGTTTGAAAAACAGCTGCATTCTCGAGAATTGTTCTTCTCATTCTCGAGAATTGTATGCTAGAGATGATTTTCTAGAAGCTATGTTCCAAAGATACTCGAAAACTATAACCTGAATAATCGAGAATGACACGTTAAAATATTCTCGCAAATGTTCACTGACAGTGCATTCTCGAGAATCTTTATACTCATACTCGAGAATTGTATTTTAAGAATTAAACAGAGAAGAAAACAATTAGAACATTTACCGTCCATTCTCGAGAATTGATTTCCAATTCTTGAGAATTGCATCAGAGAAGTTTGTTTCATGTGATTTAGACTAGGCATTCTCAAGAGCCCTTCTATCATACTCGAGAATTCCATTTTGACTTAAGTGCAGAAAAGTAATCTGGTCCTATAATCCACCGCTGATTCTCGAGAATTGATTGCTCATTCTCGAGAACCATTCTCGAGAATTAGTTCCTAATTCTCAAGAATTATTCAGAGAACTTTGTGATCCCGACGAGCCATTCTTGAGAACTCTTCATGTATTCTCGAGAATCTTTCCATAGGGACTTGCAGTGAGACTGATATACCTATTCTTGAGAATCCTTTAGCTATTCCCGAGAATCATTACACAGAGAGATGCAAGTGAGTTGATTCTAATTCAAATACTTAAACTCTTTAAAGCCTTCTTTCCATGCAAGAAGATTCAGCTCCAAACTCATTGTTCGTCCGTTATCATCACATGAATAGAGGTTGTTCTTGACCAGTGTTTTTTGCAGCATTCTGAACTGACTATCAACTTCAAAATATTATATCTCCTTCTTTTTATCTTCCTTTTTTGTGATCTTGATGTTTTTTGAAAGGTATTTGAGTCTAGTTTCAAATGTCACTAGTTTCAACTCATTTGGATTTGTCGTTTGTGAGATACACCCAAAATACCGAAGCTTGGTCTACTGTATGACTCTGATTGATGTGGTAGTTTCCAGAATTCATATTTATTTCATCTGATCTCATTTGAGTTTGAATCTTTGTCACAAAGACGCATTGGGAGTCTAGTTTCCAAAAAAATTGGTTTCATCTCAATCCGATCTTTGGTTTAGGAGATACCATCGAATTACCAGACGTCACCCGAGTGAAACGTGAAACAAAGCTGAACAGAGTTGCTGAAACATGCTGATTCTCGAGAATTGAAGTCCCATTCTCAAGAATTGATGTTTGATACTCGAGAATTGGTGTTTCATACTCGAGAATGAATGGGATTTATGCATAGGAAGGAGCTGTTCAAGTACGGAAGTGTAGCAATTAAACTATAGCAACTCTTATTCATCGGGAAGCTTAAATTTGCTTATTTTAATTCCGAATTGAGTCATTCCAATTTCCATATCATCGTGAAGACTTCTAGAATCAATCTAAGAACTTGTATAATGATTTTCTCATTCCATTAAGCAAGTTCTTCTTCAGTACCTTAAATAAAATTACTCTCCAATAGAAAGATACCTATACTTAACACACACAAAATGCTGCTTTCCTTGTTAGGTAGCGATTATTTCAGAGTCATTGTTCTAAAACTCGAGTCAGAATGATGGATATGGCTGATTAGACCATGGAACAGACAAAACTGATTTTCCTACTAAGTTTTTAAAACTTAGTAGTGAGAGCTAAGCAAATCTTGACAATCATATTAGATCTAGGCGGTCTAGATTTGAGTTTTTAGAAGCCTACTTTTAAAATTATTTTAATAGATATAAAATTTAAAATAAAGATAATCTTTCAACTATTATTCTATAAAGAAATGATTATATATATATATATATATATATATATATATATATATAAAGTCATCGTTTTAAGAAAACTAACATCTGCACTATCCAAAGTCAGATATGAATTCGGTTCCACAGGCTTGCTATTAGCTCGATTTAAATTATAAAACTGTTTTCATAATTAGGTTTGACTGGATTAGATTGAGCCAGAACCCAAGAAAACTTTTAATTTAGGGGGTTTTGGGTTGAAAAAGAAAAGATTGAAAAAAAAAACTGTAAAAAAATGACCATCTCAAAACATCCAACATATAGATTTTCAAAGCATTTGTAACCATATGGTAGAGTACTATTTTATTGAAAATTAAAACTTCCTAGTTCCTACAATGTTATTCTGTTGTCAATTAGACTTATATAGCTGTTTTTATTGTTCTTTCTGATTCCTTTTGTGGACTCAAAGTCGTGGGAAGATTTTGATGAACAAAAAAAAATCTGCCTCTCTACTTTTAAACTTCTCATTGTGTTGGAGTTTGCAGATCGAACAATTAAGATGTTCCACTAATCCAAATAGTTCATTTCAGGGGATGAGCACCGGATGCTCATATATTCATGAGCAGGTAGGGCTGATTCGGTGACCGAAATTCACCTATTTGCACCACCGAACTGGATAAAAAACCGAACCGAATTAACTGAAATAATTCGGTTCAGTTTTACATATAATTCGGTTTTTGACATTCAGGACACTTCAAAAGTTCCTTCACCAGCATTCACAAGTTCTTAGCAATGAAAGTAAAGGTTGAACGAACAACATAAGGAGAAAATAATCATTCATATGAGGTAAAGAGTAAAGACTGACAAAAGCACATAATTCACCGAAAAAGATCTTTCCTTGCTCTGTCCCCAAACCACACACAAACACAGAATTTTACAGTATTAATAGCAGAATAAGTTTATTCTTTAATATTGAAATCTTTCCGAATTTTGAGCGAAGCAGAAAGAATATACTCCAAAATCAGTTCGCAGAGCAATATTAGAAATCAAGACGAAGCAAAGTCCAGGAATGCAACACCCATTGAAAATACAAGCATACCGAGGAAGGCGAAGCAAAGTCTGGCAAGATGGAGCTTCGATCGAAGAACTGGAGAAGAGGCAGATCGAACTCGCAAAGTGAAGCGAAGCTTTGATCAACGCTCTGACAGTCGACCGGAAGTGAAGCGAGAAGGCGAATTGAGAGGTTGACTGCGACTCTGCGAGGGCCGACGGATACGAGGTAGGGTGACTGTGAGAGAGGAATACGACGGGAAATCAGAAGAGCTGAGATTCTGAGACGACGAAGTGAGTGAGAGGGTGAGCGATATTGGGAAATGGAATCTGGGACTGGGATTCGCCAATTAGGGATGAGCCGTGATCGGCAATTGGGGTTGAGTGAGTAGGGTTTGATCCAAAGTGATGAACTGATGTCTATCTGATGATGCATCGATGATGAAAGGGTTGAGTGACGAACTGACGAGAAGGGTTTTTTGGCAATTGGGTATTTGGGTTGTGAATCACTGAATTGGGCCGATTAAAGATGAGCCATGGGTGATGGGTCTGCATTTTTTTTCTTTTGCTAGAAGCCTGGTCTGAACGTGGGTTCAATTGAAAGGAAACAAAAAAGCCGATATGACGTCGTTTTCATATAATTCGGTTATTCGGTTAAAATCGAATTAAATTTAAAAAAACCGAACCGAAAACCGAAATAAACCAAATTAAAAACTGAACCAAAACCAAAAACCGAAATAACAAAACCAAACAGACCGAAAACTAAATTAATCGGTTCGGTTCTCAGTTTCGGTTTTGATTTGCTCACCCCTATGAGCAGGTCCAAAGGCAAGAACTTCTAATGTGAATCTGATTTACCATGTTATTTGTGGTCTGACTAGTTAAAATACAACAATTCAGCTAACATTAATTTATATGACGGCTCATGTATTTCATATTTATTATTTTTCTTAATTAAAAAATTGAATTCCTTAATCAAGATTTCATAAGTATGAAAAAGTGATGAACATTGTGAAATCTTTTAATTTTATTAATATGCTAGTTATTATTTCGGAGGTTCCAAACTTAGTTGTTGCATCTTAATTGGTGAGACCACGTTGCAAACCATACTTATATATATTTTTTAAAAAAAAAAAAAATCCTCACAAGGCACACTCAATTCTTCTTGAGGGTCGTTGGGTCCACTGGAGTTATACCTTTTAGCTCCACACAGTATAAATCTCCCTTTCTCATTCCTCTGCTTTAAAACTTCGACAGAGAGAGATTTTATTAACAAAATAATTACTCAAATTAGGACCACATACATACATGTGTGCATTAAGATAGAGAGAGATTCAAATTTGCTTATGATATATAACACCTTTTATACTTTTTTTTTTTTTTTTAACTCCCATCATTCTAAATGTACCACGTGTGTAGTTAGAAAGATAAGAATCAAGAAGAACATACGGATCCATAACACATGGCACTATAAGCATAAAAGCATATGAGGTACATTTTTCCATGTGACCTACTTTTGACATAAACATATACCTATTGATAATTTATTTGACCTACTTTGCTTATCTTAGTGAATTCACTAGTCTACCTAAGGATCTCCTTTCTCCCATGACTTCATGATTTATCAAAGGCTTAAGGTGATGTTTAGCAGCAAACTACCGAGCTGCAACATATCTGCTTGCTGCATGCTGCTTTACTAATGGGGTTAGATTTAGCAGGTTGGACTAGTCCATCATCATGTGACGAACTAAAATTTGAATCTTTGTTGAAATATGTGTCCATATTTAATGTTTAATAGTGCTTCAAATAAAATTGCCTTCCAATAAGAGGATACTTATACTTAACACACACAAAATACTGCTTTCCTTGTTAGGTAGCGAGTATTCAAAGTCATTGTTTTGAAAATCGAGTCAAAACGAAGGATTTGGCTAGTTAGACCATGGAACAGATAAATCTGGTTTTCCTACAAAGCAAAAAACTTAGTAGGGAAAGCTAAGCAGATCTTGACAATCATATCAGATCTAGACAATTCAAATTTGAGTTTTTAAAAGTCTTTTTTTAAAATTATTTTAATAGACATAAAATCTAAAATAAAGATAATCTTTTAACTATTATTCTATAAAAAAAATGATTTTTTTATATAAAAAGTCATCGTTTTAAGAAAACTAACATCTGCACTATCCAAAATCAAATATGTATTCGGTTCCACAGGTTTGCTCTTAACTCCATTTAAATTATAAAACTGTTTTCATAATTAGGTTTGACTGGATTAGATTGAGCCAGAACCCAAAACAACTTTTAATTCAGAGAACCAAACGGGTTTTGGGTTGAAAAAGAAAAGATTGAAAAAGGGGGGAAAAAAAGGTAAGAAAATGACCATCTCAAAACATCCAACATATAGATTTTCAAAGCATTTGTAACCATTTGGTAGAGTACTATTTTATTGAAAATTAAAACTTCCTATATTGTTATTCTGTTGTCAATTAGACTTATATAACTGTTTTTTTTGTTCTTTCTGATTCCTTTTGTGGCCTCAAAGTCATGGGAAGATTTTAATGAACAAAAAACAATCCGCCCCTCTACTTTTCGGGATTGGCTCCCATTTTCTTACCTTCCTATCCTCTTTCTCAATCTCAGCCGTTGGATTGAAATCTGAACGATTCAGATTTCATCTTTTATAAAAATTTTGTTTTTAAATATTTTTTAATAATTTAATATTTTAGTAATATTCTTTATAAAAGATGAAATCTGAACCGTTCAAATTTCAATCCAACGGCTGAGATTGAGAAGAGGATAGGAAGGAAAGAAGATGGAAGTCAAATCCCTACTTTTCAACTTCTCATTGTGTTGGAGTTTGCAGATCGAACAGTTAAGATGTTCCACTAATCCAAATAGCTCGTTTCAGGGGATGAGCATCGGGTGCTCATATATTCATGAGCAGGTCCAAAGGCGAGAAATTCTAATGTGAATCTGATTTACCATGTTATTTGTGGTCTGACTAGTTAAAAGGCAACAATTCAACTAACATTAATTTATATGAGACTCATGTATTTCATATTTATTATTTTTCTTAATTAAAAAATTGAATTCCTTAATCAAGATTTCATAAGTATGACGAAGTGATGAATATTGTAAAATCTTTTAATTTTATTAATATGCTAGTTATTATTTCGGAGGTTCCAAACTTATGAGTTGTTGCATCTTAATTGGTGAAACCACAAATGACATAGCAAACCATATTTATATAATAAAAAAATTCCTCAAAAGGCACACTCAATTCTTCTTGAGGGTCGTTGGATCCACCGGAGTTATACCTTTTAGCTCCACACAGGATAAATCTCCCTTTCTCATTCCTCTGCTTTAAAATTCTTGTTGTTTTAAGTGATGTTTTACAGTTTTAAATTCATTTATTCTCATTGTAATATGGTCATAAAATTCTCGATGATGAATAAAATTTCTAGGTGTTAAAACTCCTTTATATTTTTGGATTTTTCTTTTTATTTTATGTATTAATAATCTTAATAAATTTATGTCTGCATCCGGTACTAATATAGTTTCATTTATTTCTAATGTTTGATTATATATTTTATATAAAAATATTATTTTATTTCTATTTTCATCCCATTCAACTTCTATATCTTCATAAATCATGATAATTTTGGTATTATAATTGTTTGATGATTTAAGTTTATCATTATTCTTGTATCTTGGATTCTATATGGTTTTACTAATTCGAAAAAGTCTTTTCCTAATATTATTTTATAATTAAATGACAAATTTTCTCTTACTAAAAGGTTTAAATTAATTGTATCTCTATTATTAAATCTTAATACAACATTAGATCTTGTTTGATTTCCTTCTAATATTAAATTATCTTCTGTTAATGCTATGTCTATTTCACTTTTTTCTACATGTTCATTTACTTTTCCTATAATTTTTTTCCATGATGTATCTGATTTTACTTTTAATCTTATATAATTTTCATCTTGTGGTCTAATTTCTCTTAAACTTGAACTTATTGGTCTTTCTGCTAGTAAATTTCTCTGATTAAAATTATCTATAAATTCTTGTGATGTATCAATTGTTCTAAGACTTAAATTTCTATTCAATCTATTACTTGATGACGGTCTATTATATTCTAAACTTCTTCTTGGATTTATATTTATGTTTAATATTGGATTTTCTGATGTACTTACTCTTAAAAATCTTTGTCCTAAAATGTTATTAGTTATCATTCTTCTAGGGGTATTTTCATAATAATTTCTAGTATTGTCTAATTCCAATTTTTAACATTTCAGGTATAGTAATTTGTTTTGGATCAGTTTTAATTTCTGTTATTACAGGCATAAAATATTTATCAATTGTAATTCTTCCTTTATTTTTATTATAAATTTTATGTTCATTTGTAAATACTAGTCCTAACATTGTTGTTATACTTATGCTTCTAGATCCTGGTTGCAATCTTACATTGTATAAATTATGATATACTAAGATTGATTTATCCATGTTTTCTTCCACTCTACTAATTGCAAAATTTGTATTTAAAGTGAATTTTAATTTTTGATATATTAAATTTCCTTATATCATTCCTAAGATATTATCTTCAACATTACTAATTATTCTTCCAACTATTATTAACAACTCTAATGGTAAATCTATTCCACTTTGAAAATAAGCTTTTACGATAACTTGCACTCCTGCAATATATATTTCTGATATTTCATCTTTAAAAGGTATTTTTGATATTTCATGTTCAATTAAAGCTTTACTTATTAAAGGTATTCTTAATACTCATTTAGTTAAAGTTGATTCTATTGGATATTTCTTTTCTAATACTACACATTGAGATTTTTCTTTTTTCTTATTTCTTAATATTTTACTTACTTTATCTAAGAATTTTTCATCTTTTATGCTATTAACTGTCATATCTAAATGTTTTTCTTTTCTTTTATGATATTGCTCTTTGTTAAATGTTATTCTTCTTTCTCTTGAACTTTCTTCAATATTTATATATTCTTCATATTCTTGAAATTCTTGGTTATTTACAATTTCATTGTTTTCCACTTCTTCTGCATTCATCATATTTATATAATTTTTACTTTGATCTATATATTCTTTTTCTATATCATTTTCATCTTCTGAACTTCCTGATCCTATTTCCATTTCTTTTGTTTTTCTATTTCATATTCATATGTTAATTTATATATTTCCAATTCATTTTCTATGGGTTCATCAAATTCCATTAAATCTATATCTAAAGGTTCTAATTCTAATTCTTCAGCTTTTTCTAAGATATTCATTTTCTTTTTAGATTTTGGTTTATCACAATTTGTTACAATATGTCCTAAATCTCCGCAATTATAACATCTACATTTATAAGATTTCTTACTTTTATTATTCTTAATATTTTTTCTTCTTTTGAAATATTTATGTGGTTTAAATTTTCTTTTATTTTTAACATTATATTTCCTAAAAAATTTCTTCTTTGGATATTTCTTAAATTTATATACTTTTCTTTTTCTTCTATTTTTGGATAACCATTTATGTTGATTACATCCTCATTTATGTGGTTTTTCTAATTCTGAACAATTTACCATTAATTTATTCAATTTATAATATTTAATATTTCTCCATGCAGCTTTACATCTTTCTGATAAATATTTTCTTAAATATTCTTCTCTTCTTCCCATTGTATCAATTACATTTACAAAAGTTGGATTATTTTCATTTTCCATGTATTGTGTATATTCTTCTACTAAGTTTTCTGAAATTAAACTGGGTAATTTTCTATAAAACATATCTAAATAAAATTTTTGTTTTTCAGCTTCTACTATTTTTGCTTCATAAAAATATTTTTTATATTCACAAATATATTGATTTATATGTGTTGGTTTCAAACTGTAAATTTCTATTTCGTGTAAATATCTTATTGCTCTTAAAACTTGTGTATATTCTAAGCTTGCTTTGTTTATTCCTACAAATTCATTTTTTAAAACATTTTCGTATTTTGATAATATTGATGCATATAAGATTTCTCTTCTTTCATAAGATGTTTCTTCTAATCTTCTAACTTCCATTCTAAATTCCATTGTTCTTCCTTCCCACCAATGTAAAACGTTTCCTATAAAACTTGTTTCTAATATTATGTTTATAGATTCTGGGTCTATTTTTCTATTTATTAAAGCTATTAATTGAGATTTTTTCCATTCATCTATTCTTTTTTCATTATCTAAATACAGTCTAAATCTTACCATATTCTAGAGTTTGGGATTTGTCTAGTTTCATATTGTTCTAGTGGAGGGGGTATAAATTATTTTCCAATTGTTTTAGGTTTTTTATAACTAATATCAAATACTGCACTTGAAATATTATTTAAATCTTCTCTTACTAAATTTCTTTGCCTTCGCATCTCTTGTTCTCTTACTCTTCTTTGTATTTCAGGTGGATCTATGTGATTTCTAGATAGTGATGTTTCTTGTTCTTGTTGTTGTTGCTGTTGTTGTTGTTCTTATTGTATTTCTGATTGGGCTGATTGCATATTAATTTGATTTTCATTCACTATTTTTAAATTTTTTAATTCCTGAGTTATCTCATCTAGATTTGTTTCATTTTGACTCATAAGTCTTTCTATTTCATCTTCTGAATCTGAATCTAAATTTTCATTTCTGGTTTTCATCTTGTTTAATCTTCTAGTTTCAGCGTTATTAAATATACTTATTAATTCTCCAAATCTATCTTTTGTTTCCATAATTCTTAATAATTTATCTCTTGCTTCTACATTCTTTATTACTTGTTTACTTTTATATTGTGTTTTATATTCATCTTGTAAGTTTTTTCCTTTGTTATAATATTGTTCTAATTGTCTTAAACCTTCTACAATATCTGTTTTATTTTTATTAACAGTTTCATAAATTGTGAATAAATTATTGTTAATTACATTTTGTCCTTTCTTAATTTCTTCTGTTATAATCCAAGTTTGTCCTACATTTGTATTTAAATTTTGATTTTTTATATTTGTTACAGTTTTATCTAAATTTTTCCATTCATATAACGATCTCATCATATTTATTAGAGAATTATTATTTATCGGTTCTAATTTTTCTTGTATTCCTAAAGCCTTTTTTATTCCTTTAATATCATTTTTTACTTCTTTTAAATCTTTTGTATCTTGTCTAATTTCTGTTTTAATTTCATATATTTTTTTGTTCTAATGGTTTTGCTAATTCTCTTAATCTATCTTTTTTTATTTTTAATATCTTCCTTTTCTAAAATTTCTCTAGTTTCTTCTGGTAAATGTCTTATGATTTCTTCTAAATTAAATATTTGTAATAAATCTTCCATATTTAAATTTATATAACTTCCTAATTGTTTCATTAAATACATATTATTTCAATTCATCTGATTACATGAATATTCTCCTTGACCTCCTAATATAAAAGGTGTAAAATTACAAGTTTCTATTTCCTTTTCTTGCAATAAATAAGAACTATCAGGTAACTTATCATATTCTATTTCATACATTCTAGGTTCTAACTTTTTAATTATATTCATAATTACAACTAATTATTACAACTATGGCTTGTACAAATATTAAACACACAATAAGACTTCTATTAAACACAATAATAATAAGGATACTTGAGATAAACTTCAAACAACGATATATAAAATGCAATACACTGAACAGAATAAGGTAAACTTTAACAATATCAGTAGAAAAAGGATTAAAATTCGGTTTCATATTATCATTAATCTATAGTTCTGATACCATATAAGCGAACACATATATATCTTTGTGTATGTGTGTAGGAATGTAGATATATGTATACACATATATGATTTCCAAGCCCATTTTTCTCACACACAGTTGCATATTGCATTATCAAGAGTAAAAAGCTTCAATGGGTTGGGATTACTAATATTATATGAACAAAAAAATTGTACAAATTATATAATCAATGTAGTCTAAAGAGAGATATTTCAAAACCTTAGTATAGAATAAAATAATTGAAAATGGCATTGCATTGTTTAAGGAAAGTGCAGAAAACACAACTTCATGCAAAGCACAGGTCGTTTGTCTTATTCTTGGTATAACTAAACATTGGAACTAGAAAATTAATTTATATAGATAAACGAAATCTAGTTAGTTGTTTGGGATTAACATATCTGCTTCTGTGGTAGAAAAATTACTCTGCAGCTAAGTAAAACGACACAGTTTCGTCCTCCTTTTTTATACAACGTACACATTAAAACTCTTGGCATATTATTCATTATTCATCTTCAACCTTTGACATGCTCTGTTACTTCTTCAATGAGTAGAGACATGTCAAGAAAAGACGAGCCACCTTTCTCCACTGCCTTCTTTGCCTTCTCCACGTACTGTCTCGCTCTTTCTCTTATTCTCTTTTTTTCTTCTTCATCTTCACCCATTACTTTCTCTACTTCCTCCTTCGCTTTTTCCCTCTTCACTTGAATGCATCGAAATTATCTTCCTCTCCAAGACGCACAGCATGCTTACATCCCACTCTCACACCTGTCTGCACCACCTGCACAATAACCTTCATTATAGAACTGTTCACCAAACAAAGGAAAGGTTATTAATGGCACTCCACTGCATATTCCTTCCAGCGTCGAGTTCCAACCACAATGTGTTATGAAAACTCCTATCGCTATGTGTGACAATATTAACACTTGAGGTGCCCAACCCCTTATTAAGAATCCTCTTCCTTTCACTTTCTCTTTTGTACGCACCTCTTAGCACTCAAATGAATGGTCTTTTTGTAGCTTCCAATCCCAAACCCAGCTCCATCAATTGTTCTGGTGTTACTCTCTTTAAGCTTCCAAGGCAACATAAATGACAGATCTTGCAGGCCATGAATCTAACCACTTCTATAATAATAATGGCCTTCTCCTCCTTCTCCTTCGTTTGAGCTTCCCTTGCATCTTTGAGCCTTGTCCAAGTTGTTCTCGTTGGACAGTGAAACAGGGCCAACACACCAAACCTTTTTCCCTGAGACCTTTTTATACTCTTTCACGTACTTTGATTCTAAGTCATGAAAGGTATTCACTACCACTCCAAATTTGTCTTACCATCTCACGAGCAACGTTCACGCCTTGGTATATAGAACTCAATCCTGGGAAGCTTGTATTTTTTAAACTCAATCCTTCCTGGCAGGCCAGGTACAATGAATAGTTCCGAATCCGACACATTCTCATGTACCATGGAATCATACAGACAATGATAACATAGTAAGAAGAAACAATTAGCCCCATCAAATATTATTCATGGAGAAAGGTGGGTCGTCTTTTCTTGACATGTCTCTGCTCATTGTAGAAGTAACAGAGCATGTCAAAGGTTGAAGATGAATAATGAATAATATGCCAAGAGTTTTAATGTGAACGTTGTATAAAAAAGGAGGACGAAACTGTGTCGTTTTACCTAGCTGCAAAGTAATTTTCTACCACAGAAGCAGATATGTTAATCCCTATATTTTTTTTTTTCAAGAAAGCTTTTTTCAGTCCTTTGCATTAGAAATTACCAATTGTTATAAACCCTTTATCATGTGTAATTAATATGGATCTGGAAAAAAGAATGTAAATTTAGGAGAGAGAAATTTCATCAAGATCTCATTTTTAGTCTCACATTTAGGAATTTAGGATTAGAGGATATATTGTTTATGAAATAGAATTCAAAAGAACCCAGTATCAATCAACGAAATATAAAATGAATCTCTATGGGTTTATCGTTTGTCATGTCACTTGACATAAGGTTATGTCAAGTCACTTCAAAACTACGTCGTTTTGGGAATTAAGGGAATTAATGAAGGATATCTTAATATTTTTGTTTTTGTATTTATTATATGAATTTGACTAAAACATCATTCATTAATTCCCTGAACTCTCAAAACGACGTAGTTTTAAAGTGACTTGACATAACCTTATATCAAGTGACATGACAAACGATAAACGCTATATATATATATATATATATATATATATATATATATATATATATATATATATATATATTACGGAAAATGATAATTCATCAAATCTTCATCTATCTAAACGCCCACTTCTAAGTTTTTAACCAAGAATAGCTCACAGACTCGCCCCACTCAACTACCAAACCAACGAAGTAATGATTTTTTCAACAGTTATGGTGGAATGAGCCCAAGTACTAATAAGTAATAATTAACGTGCTATTATTTGTTTCTTTGTTTTTTTTTTTATATGAAAGATTAAATAATACAAATGGTAGAAATAAAAATCCCAAGGAAAGAATATAAACACACAAAATATCACAACAAATGAGAACAAGTTCATACTGCTAGGTGCTAGCTTGTCATTAAGATTCTTTTTGTGATTACATTTATTCATTGGAAGTTCATAGTAATTCTCCCAAGTCCCAATAAAAGAACTACATAACAAGAACAAGTATACTACTAGTTCAGATAATTTGTTTGACTATTTCCAACCTTGGAAGTACATAAATGATGCCTCCACCTGCATAAATCTAAAGTGTTGAAAACCCAGAATTATTCAAAAATCGTGATGTTCACTTAAGCACACATATCATACAAGCTTATGAAGACCAGAACCACGAAAAATTTAATAGACACTCCAACTCATTCTCTTTGAAACTACCAGACACAGTTCAGAATCTTGATCCAGAAAAGGGGGAAAGAATATCTTTAAAAATGACTAGGAGTTATTCCTTTTTCCAGTATATAATAAAACTTCCAAAAGAAGATGGCTTGATGAAGGGATCATACAATACTATTCTTCTAAAAGTTACAAAAATTATTGATCATTACTGCCTATTGCAGATGCATGAATTCCCAGAAGATTGCTATTTTGTTGAAGCATAGAAAAAATTCTTACAGCCACACCGAAATCTCTCATTTTGTGTAGAGAACATCCTCCCATGGGTGGCGGTAGAGTGGTTGTTTCAGTCTCTTTTGGTCAAAGGTGTGCCTGAAATTTCAACCAAGAAAAAATTAATGAGATGAAGCCTTGATCATATGTGTGATTGTACACTTTCAGTTTCATGGAAAAAGGCAGTGGAGAATTTTGAAATTCTGCAATCAGTTGATAGTGCTTTGTAAACTTCTAGCATGAAAACTAGCCTATAAATGCGAACTTGCGGGTTTGATCTCACTTGTAACATCAAGTACATGCTTAAATTAAAACTAATTATTTATTCGTCACCCACAAAAGGTTCTCTTTTTTATTATTCACAAAACAAACGCGCGCACATAAAAAGATGGTCAAATTAAAACAATGGAGACTGAAGTTTAACTTACCCAATAAGACCAATGGATCGAGCCAGCACAAAGAGTCCATTCAGATAGCCAATTTCCACAATTTCATCAATCTCTTGCTTGGTGAACAACCCACTACCAGCAAGGAGATCCAAGAAGAGAGATCCAATTGCACCATCTACGTTAAGAACCAGGTTGTTTGCCTTTGAGAGGGTGTAGGTTTCAACTTGAACAGCATATTCCATGTATTTCACAGAGGGAAAATGCGTGCGTGCAAATCGCTGTAGAAGCTCTACTCTCTTATCTTTGTTGTCCCTATTCTTGATCCTTTTTCACAAATTGGAGCCAGGTTTCAGCCATTTAAGTTTTCCCAATAATATTGATAGAAACTGAATGGAAGTTAGATAAGAGAAAAAAAATAATGCATCACCTGTGCCCAATTCCTGCCACACGAATGCCCTTCTTCTTCATGCCTTCAACAAACTCGTAAGGTGTAAGACCCTGACATTACATGGTACAGAACCTCATGTTATATTTTTAGGAGATCATGTTGGATAATCTAAGTTGAAGCGTGCCAGCTTCACAGGCAAAGCCTTTAAATTATACCCTGTCATAAGCATCCTTGAAGTAGCGAGCAGCATCATCAATGGCACCCCCAAATCGAGGACCAATAGTAAGCAAACCTGTTTGAGAAGCTCATTACTAATCAAATGGAAATATTGTAAAACAACATCCTGCTCGATCCATCAGTTTTGTCCAAAAAAAGAATAAATATCAGATTCATGCAAGATACCTGATACAAGACTGGAAACAAGGTCTTTTCCAGCTCTAGCTGTCACTATTGTATTGTGAGCACCAGAGACGCATGGACCATGGTCAGCACATAGCATGATGCAGATCTGACCAATGTAATGCATCAGCAAGTGAGAAGCTAGAAGATGGAATCAATAATTTACTTTGAAAAGCAGCAACTAAATGCAAGTGTCGCAAGGAAGTATCTTACAATTTTCATCAGATATCATTTGCTACAGAAAAAAGGGAAGGGAGATTGATTGGAAAAACAAGGAAAACATAGTTTTGTTCAACCTACCTCAATAAATTGTGTGCAGTAACGAGGAAGGCTGCGTTTGAACCACAAAAGAGAGATGACATCACCGACACCATAACCCTTTTCAACAATGGAAGACATCGGCACACCAGCATAGCATGGCTCCTCACCTTTGGAAAATATTGGATAAGAAATTTAGTTAAACCTGAGTCTGAGCATCAAAAAAGAAATCATTTCCAAGCTAAAGAATTAAGGGATCCCAACATACCCCTGTCATCAGAGATGGTGGAAATAATGTGAGTTGGAGCACGGACTTTTCCACTCTTAATTGCAGAGTTAAGGTCCTCAGGGATCTGTGGAGGAGTAAACTCCTTCACTGGTGTAATCTTCCCTTCTTCAACCTAGAATTCGTTAAACCCACTATAAGATTATAGCTGGCCAAGGAAACTAGAGACTTCCTCGAAGCATAACTCCTTAGTCACATGCAGATAAATAAAACCTCAAGAAACATGAAACTAACCAATTTCTCAAATGTTTCCTTTATTACGCTTTCAAAAGCTTCATAAGAAGTGGGAACAAAAGCTCCTGCATCCTTCAGTGCTTGATTCTTTCCTTGAGCAGACTCCATCTCACCACCACTTTTGGCTCCCTGATTTGTCCAAGTTCCATTGAGTATTAGGAATGCTCTTTGATTGACGCTTAGACAAAAATAATGGAATAGTGACATACCGCATGACCAAATTGTACTTCTGATTTGAAGAGTTGTGCACAGGTTCCACTGACCCAAGCACAAACTGGTTTAGTCACTTTCCCCTGTTTTAGGGCTTCAACTAGGGAATATTCATCACGCCCACCAAGTTCTCCAAGTACAACAATCATTTTAATCTGAGATTTCAAAAAAACTCTACCCGAGTCATTGACGGCAAACAGGAATTCTCCTATTCCAATCAGATATTCATGGGTTGTGGCTACAATATATGCTAAGAAATCCCCCAAGACAAAAGGGGTAGTTTACCTGTGGAATGTAGTTAAATCTTAACACGTGATCAGAAAGTGTGGAGCCAGGGAAAACATCCCCTCCAATGGCAATGCCTATAACAAAACAAATACAGTCAACATGAGCATAAAAAATGCAAAATGGTCAAACCAAAAAATATATATTAAAAAATTCCCTGTCAGTACCTTCATAAATTCCGTCTGTTACACGGGCAATTGTGTTGTATAATTCATTGGACATCCCACCCTGCAGTTCATAAAGGTTGTCTTCTCTAAGGACCATCATCGAATAGATTACAAAATGCAAATTCATGTAGCTCATCTCCAAATAAACAAATCAAGAAACTTCATAAAATTTCTTATGGCATAATAGAACATTTAGCACTCTAATATTGGATGAAAACAATGCAATCTGTGAAATATAAAGCATATCAATAGGTACACTAGTTATGATCACTATTAATTTTTTTTTTTTTTAAGGAAAACAGGAGAAGAAAATAGTCATGCTACAGACCGAGTAAGCTATTACTTAGTGTTGTTATGATACACTGCACTTCTCTAGTGTTAAATAGATAATGTACTCTTCCATTTAACTATCATGTTACTATCATTTATATTCTGAAATCCATAAAGAGATTGAGCTCTTTATTCACCATATATCTGCAGGAATTTTATCTTCACTCTGCAATATAACTAAATAGGATGGAAAAGTAAACTTTTTGATACAAGCTTAACAAATAACAGAGTAAATGACAAATATCTTCTACCCGTTTAATTTCATGTTGTATATTCATCTATGTGATTTTAATGCCTTCAAATACAGTAAGCATCCAAGAAGCAAGTTAAATGATGAATAAATCAGTGAATGTCACCTAAACTGATTTTTAATATTAAAATCACAACAGTGGAATCTTTGACCTCCAGGTTCAGCACAGATATGGATAAACTAAGGATGACATCTTAAAGTAAAAGGATAACATTCGCTAACATATCCAAGAAATCTCACATTTCCTATACACAAAGCAGGTAAGACTTATGGGAAACTTCACAGGGATACACCTATCTTTGATGAAAGAAAAATTCACACACAAAAATAAGAAAACAAATAAGTACATACAGATTTAGAAACAAAGCCAACAGAACCAGGCCTGTACAGCTTGCTTTGAATGATATTGTCAATTGTTCCAGCTGTGTCACCTATCTTAAAAGCACCAGCTTGAATGCCTCCAACAGTGGCAGGGCCAATAACAACCTACAATGTCATCAGGACTAAAATTAACTTTGCCAGCAATAAAAACAAAATGTTTTTTGAGATTTGTATCTCTAGCCTCAATTGATCTAAGTTTCCTTTTCTCCTCTCACCTTATTGTTTGATCGTGCATAAGCGATCAATTGCTTAGTGTCTGCCTCAGGAACACCTTCAGCAATAATGGCCACAACTCTAATAGTTGGCTGCTTCAAAGCAGACATGGATGATGCAGCAGCACTGCAGGCAGATCATTCTTTTTCAGCGAACTATGAAATTAAATTAGGCCAAAATAAAAATAAATAAATTGATGAATTAATGAATGATGACCTTCTAAATGAAGCAAAATTGATGAAGACGTCAGCAGTGGGATGTGCAGCAGAAGCAGCTTCAATGCTGCAAAACAAGCAAGCATAATGTTGATAAATTGTTACACTTGGGCAGAAAATAGAGTTAGTAATGACTGATGGTTGCAAGGTAGTTGGTTTCTACTGCCACGTTGTAAATAGTAAGGAGACCACTAAAATGAAGAAAAATGAAGGGGGAAATGCTTGAATACAATCAAGCCTCCAAATCAGAACTCAACCTGAGGAAGGAAGAATGAGGATAGAATAGAACATAAACACCAACCTTGCATGCACTGGGATGGCAATTTCCTCCTGACCGAAAAAGAGCTTCTGGAATCCCTCTGAACCAGGATTAATTATTCCAGCAACTGATGGTGTTTCCCTTCCTATAAAAACAAAAACAGATCTTTTTTTCATTTCTATTGAAAGCAAGAAAATCATTATTCTCCTTTTTTCTAAGATTCATTCAAACGAATATTTCATATAGAAACAGAACACAAAGGATTTGATACAAACCGCAAAGAAAATCAAAATCAAGCATCCGCTGGATTGGAAGTTGCTTGTAGTTGTAAAACAAAGCTTGAGTTGTGCGAGAGAACAGCTGTCCAGTGGCCATGATGACGAAACCGAGAGATCTGATGGCATATTGGTGTGTTAATTACTAAATTGCAGCATAACAGAATAAGGAGAAACCACAGACACGACACATAACACATAACACAGTTCATACTCCATACACATGTTGGATAAACATGTGCACGGAATTAAAAAATAAAATTGGAAATTGGAAATGTTTCCTTAATCGGTAATCAACAAGGGAGGTTAGCATCTTTCTCAGTGATCATACATCAATTAAACATTTCAAACAAAATATTACGTCAAGAGAATAAATTCCCTAAAGAAGATAATAGTATAGACATTTTTTATGAATAGGAAAAAGCTGTGTGGCGATGAAATCTTCCCTTTCATTATCCAGAGAACAAGTGGTGTAATAAAACAAAATAGACCAACTAGATTCAAATGTAAGCAAACCCATTCAGTAATACTGCTCAATTTCATAGCAGAGGAAACGAAAAGAGAAAAAATATCAATAAAGGAAGACGAAGACACTCATAAAGGAGATTCGACTTCACAATGACGATCACAGAGGAAAAACCTGACTCATTAGCGGGGACTTCACAACGACCAGCAAAAGTGCATTACACAAAAACCAGACAAAAATTCAACAAGCAAACAAAACAGATCGACCACCCCGACAAGTTCCAAAACTGGCAAACAATGCTCAACTTATAATGACATTTGCCAAAGCTCAATTGCAAGAAAGGCGTAGCTTTCTGGATCTCAATCAAAACTCAAACAGCAAAACCAAATCGGCCCAATGCACATGATGAAAGCCATATGCGACTGACATAAGCTTAAAATCTTCAAATTGTCAAATGAAAACAGAAATTCTGACTGATCTCACAACCCACCAATACGCATACGCTTAAAATCCAAGAGATCATTAATTCAACCAACAAAGAATACAGAAATAAAGCATCCCCCATTTCACTTCGAAACGAAAACGCCGAGAATCCAAGTCCGAAACCGATAATTCACATAAAAACAACCGAGTAAATCGAAAAAAACCGAGATCTATTATGAGAAACTGACGAATTGCAGCAGTTCAGAGTTCAGCCAACAAATAACAGATAAATGGGCACATCAGAACATACCAGAATCAATCGGTTATTGAAATCAGCCAGAAAAATAGAGGAGGAAAACGAGAATATGAGAAAAAGAAGAGAGGGGTTTATATAGAGAGTAAGTGAAAGAGAAAGAGAGATAGAGAGCATATCACGTGGGTAAAGGGTAGTTAGATGAGCAACATTTCTGGTGTCGTAGCTGCCTTGTGGGTAGACCATCGGCCATTTTGTGGCTAGCTGTACCATATTTATTTGATTGGAATTTGTTAGATGAAATGGCTGGTCGTAAGTTAGGTGGGAGGATCAGGGTTGGTTGCTTCTTGCTCCAAATATACTGGCATGTTTGAAAAATAAAAATACCCATTGTTACTTCAAAGTTATTACAACAATTCCCAGGAATTAAGTAAGAAGTTGACAAAATAATTTTTTAAAAAAATATATATATCTATTTTGAGCAAAAAGAATATATATATATATATATAGGGAAAAACACTTCTCATGCTGTAGGAGAAGTATTTTCTCATGTTACACACATAAAATAGTGAGACCCACACACACACACATATATATATAATTAGCATTATATATATGTGGGTCCTACTATTTCATGTGTGTGTAGGAATCTTCTTCTCATGTAACATGAAAAGTTTAAACCTCATATATCTATCAATAACTTTTAACAACTTTAAGTTCTTTATATACGTTATGTCAAATTCTCCAATCAAATATATGTTTATGTGTCTTATTTATTTCATATGGATTTGTAGTTAAATTATAATATTTAAAAATATATGACATATGGACAAGTATAATTAAAGGAAAAATGCATTTAAGGGCCTTTTTTGAAAAAAAAAAATTCAAAAAGGGCCCCCAAGATTCTGAAAATCCCAAAAAGGGCTTATGGGATTTTTAAAATCTTGGTGAGTTGTAAATGGGGCTGATATAGTTGTTAACCAGGGCTGATATTGTTGTTAATGTAATTGATTTAGTTGTTAAATTTAATTGTTAATAAGGGCCCTTTTTGGGATTTTCATAATTTTGGGGCCCTTTTTGGGATTTTTTTCCTCCAAAAAGGGCCCTTATATGGATTTTCCCATTAATTAAATAACTTGACATAATAAATATTTTTAAAAAAAAACTTGAAATAATTGGTGTTTGAATAAATTAATAGGCTAAAGTATACATTTGGTCCCTTATGTTTGCCTCTGGTATCATTTTAGTCCCTTAAGTTTGTAAAGTACACATTTGGTCCCTTAATGCTAACACCATTAGTTTGACTTAACAGAAAATAGTGACTCAACAATTTTAAGCGATGACTATGCAATTAAATGCTGACTAAACTTACTTATATGTTAGTATTTTAATAACTTAATATTTTAAATCCTATTAATTGAAAAATATTTAATTTTTTTCGACCCAAAAAAATATTTAAATATTTTTCAATTAATAGGATTTAAAATATTAATTTATTAAAATGCTAACATATAAGCACGTTTGGTCAACATTTAATTGCACAGTCATCACTTAAAATTGTTGAGTCAGTATTTTCTGTTAAGTCGGACTAACGGTGTTAACATTAAGGAAATACTAACATATAAGCACGTTTGATCAACATTTGATTGCATAGTCATCACTTAAAATTGTTGAGTCAGTATTTTCTGTTAAGTCGGACTAACGGGGTTAACATTAAGGGACCAAATGTGTACTTTACAAACTTAAAGGACTAAAATAATACCAAAGGCAAATATAAAGGACCAAATGTATAGTTTAGCCTATTAATATTAACTTCTGTAAAAATAATCATTATAAAGGCCAATTAACATCAGTGATGACTGATGAGTGCTCTTATTGAGAATTTGATTTTTTTAACCAAAATTGTGAATTTGATTTAGGTTTGGGAAAACCCCTTTAAAGTCCCATAAGACCAAAAAAAAAAAAAGTTAAAAAAAGCCCTACAAAAAATTCTGATGTTAAAAAAATCTCATTAACAACTCTTTCAGTAGGTGATTAATAATTCCATATGTGAGTTTTAACATTTCTTTGGGACCTTTTTACATCAAAATTTTCTGTGGGACTTTTTTGACATTTTTTTGATCATTGGACCTTAAAGGGATTTTCCTTTTATGTTCTTACATATGTAGCAGTTTAGTTTTGAAGATCCACTTTGATATAATTTTTTTAATTTAGACTTAATTCTATACAAATTTATTTTTTTAATCAAAATGAAAATTTAAATTAGTTAATATGATTTGTCAATAAAAAATTATAAATTTAAATTCTGTTTTCAAAAGTTAATAATAAAATTTCAGGTTAATTTTTTTTTCTTTAAACTATTCTTACAGAAACATTAGGAATTATTTCTTAGGATAAGATATTGTCACTACTAATTTTGGTCACTACCAAGTTACTACTACGTTTTTCACCGTTTGATCAGAATCTCAATAGAAAAGATAAATGATAAAGGTGGATGAGATTATGATCTAACGGTGAAAAGTGATAATGACCAAAATTAGTAGTAATAATATTATATCCCTTATTTTTTTTAATAAAAAGTTTAATTGGATTAGGTTGTGGGAGCTCATCAAGATAACTAATTAAGTATAGTGAGCATGTGAGTTATGACAAGTATTAGGTATATATTCTAAACTATTGCATTAGGTAGCTTCACTCTCAAACCTTAAAAAAATAGTATATTTGAGTTCGAAATGTGGGAATACAGCGTGCGTGGGTGGTAGAGGCTTCCCCCTGAAGGAGCCAACCCGGTCTCAGTTTGAATTAGTCTAGGGTCGTTGATGTGCCTAAAAGATGGTCTGCCCTAGAACACCGAATGTTCTAAACAAAAAAATATATATATATATATAACATGTCTCTAATGTTAATTGGAATTAAAATCAACGGTTAAGAAAGATTTTAATTTTCACATTTTTCCCCCTCATAAATTTAACTGAAAATTAAACTCTAAGTCAGAATAATGACGTGGAATGTTTCTACTTTACTTTCGCCACCAAAATAGTAAAATACTGTAATAAACAAGTATCGTACATTCGTACTTCAAAAATTAGGCCGGGTAACGTACGATCATTAATGTGGGTGTAGGTAAAGCTACCAAAAATAAGTTTTTGTGAGAATTAATAATTAATATTAATTAGTAATTTAATAATAATCACTGGCATCAGTTATCCTTAGAAGGGAAGATTTTGGTACGAGGACGTGTTTGACTAGAGATGCGACCTCACATGTTCCCTCATTTATCGATGGATCCCAAAACGTTGTCGTATTGCAGTGGCTTAAATTTCAAGTCAAAATTATATGGTTTGGTGATTTGCCAATTTGCTCATTCGTAGACCATGCACCAATTAATTATTTAGTTCATGTAATTTTAAATTAGTTGAAATTCAATCCCTAAATTTTAAATTCCTAAACTGTAACTTTCTAACTTTCAATAATTTAAAATATTGGTCCTTACATTTTAGAATATAAAATTTTAAGGTTAAGGCTTTAAAAAAAAAAACTTAGTGACAAATGTTTTAAATGATTAAACTATAGGAAGTTAGTTGCATCAAAAATCAAATTTTTAGGATCAAACTTGAATCCAATCAAAATTATAGAGGTTAAGTTGCAATATGTTATTAAAGTTTAGGAACTAAGGTGCAATTGAAGTAAAACTAGATGGGCCAAATAATTAATTTTTTCTAGGAAAAAAAAAAAGTAATTGGTTTGTGGAAATCTCAAATGCTTTTGCATTATTATACTTCAACTAATTTATTGCCTATTAATAAAGGTTGAAAAAATGACCAAAGTTCTGGTATCTGAATTGACGTGGTACCAATTCAGACGGGTTGGTCATTTTGTAACCAATTCGTATTTAATTATATTTAATAGTTGGGGTTTATTTCAACTTGAACAAATTATATAAATAAATAATAAATAAAGAAGAACTCGTACAGTCATACGAGATTAGCTACACAATACTAGTATATAGTATACTATTCGCTCCGGTCCTAATTATAAGAGTTAGTTGATTTTTTTGGAGAGATTAAGGAAGCTAATTAAATTACTTTAAAGTATTTTTATTTTTAATTTTTTCTTCAAATTTATTAGTTTGACTAATAAACTAATATATAATCTAAGAATATTTAACATATGAAATGATTAAATAACTTATTTAGCTTCCTTAATTTCTCCAAAGAAAGTCAATTAGCTCTTATAATTAGAATCGGAGCTAGTATTAATTATAAATATGAATATCATGATTGATTACATATTTTACATAAATCAAAACTACCTCCTCCAGTCTAAAATACTCCCTCTTGTCCTAATTATAAGAGATAGTTGGCTTTTTTGGAGAGATTAAGGAAGCTAATTAAATTACTTTAAAGTTTTTCATTTTTTTTCAAACTTATTAATTTGACTAATAAACTAATATATAATATAAGAATATTTAACATATGAAATGATTAAGTAACTTATTTAGCTTCTTTAATCTCTCCGAAAAAAGTCAACTAGCTCTTATAATTAAGACTGGAGGTAGTATAAGACAAAGTTGACTTTTTTTGGAGAGATAAAGGAAGGTAATTAAATTATTTTAAAGCATTTTTTTCTTCAAACTAATTAATTTGACTAATAAACTATGGGGTTTAAACTTCTCATGTTGCATGAAAATGTATAATGCTAATTATAAATATGTGTGTGTGGGTTCTACTATTTTATGTGTGTGTTACATGAGAAAACACTTCTCCTACAACATGAGAAGTGTTTTTCCCATAAACTATATAAAAGCTATTGATACATAACATATAATATGATTAAATACTACCTCCGGTCCTAATTATAAGACATAGTTGACTTTGTTTGGAGAAATTAAGGAAGCTAAATAAGTTATTTAATCATTTTATATGTTGTGTATTTAGATTATATATTAATTTATTAGTCAAACTAATTACTTTGAAGAAAAAAATAAAAATAAAAATACTGTAAGCTAATTTAATTAGCTTCATTAATTTCCCCAAAAAAGTCAACTATGTCTTATAATTAGGATTGGAGGGAGTAATTTATTTAGTTTCATTAATCTTTCTAAAAAAAAATCAACTATATCTTATATTTAGGCTGAAAAAAATATAACCTATCAGTTGCATGAATGTACTCTCTTAATTAAATGGTTGACTTATATGCTACAAAAATCACACATGCCTTTTAAATATTGTAGTTGTGTATGGGACAATTGGCCTAATAAATTACAATAATCAATATAATAAACGGTTCTCTTTTCTTTTCTTTTTTTGCCAAAATATAATAAACATTTCAAAAAAATGCAAATAAACATGATATAACATTTCAGAAAACTTATATTCATGAAATCATACACTATTCATAAGTTGTTGATTTTATATATACTATAGAGTGATTAATATTGAAAAGAACGTGAGCTAGCACGATTTTTTATTGGGAAAATTCTTGAAAAATCCTCCATTACAGAATTTATTACTCAAGATAAGTCTTTAAGAAGGTTGCATTACATCTTGAGTGGGTGGCAGGTGCAATTCTTCTTTAATGAAACTATATGCAATATGTTTTCAGTATCTATGTGTAAATGTTTTTTTTGTTTTGTATATACTTAAAGATATGCTATATACAGTTAAAAAAATAGTTAAATTAAGAGTAAAATACTCTGACCACCCTCTTATTTTGCTTTAATTACACAGACCTCCTTTCTATTTTAAAAACCCATAGAAACCTCCCTTAAAATTAAAATGTATATTACACAAACCTCCCTTATATTTTGATATTCTATTTCCATCCACTCAAACCGTTAAGTTTGACTCTTGAACCTTTTTTTTACCAAAATGTCCCTCTTCGGTATTAGAATTATTTAAGTATATAAAACTAAATTTATACAACCAAAAATGTATTCTAATAGATTTTATAACTTTAAAAAATTTATTAGTTTTGATCTTATAAATTAATTTTGACTTAAAAATATAAATTAAGCGCACATATTTTTATCAAATATAATAAACTATATAAGTTTAAGATTTCACGTGTCATTTAAATTTCTAATTTAATAATTTTTTTACAAATATTTATAAACACATTTGATCAAGCACATATTTATTTAAAAACTTATTTGAATATTCAACATATTGTGATATTTGCAATAACCAATGCTAAAATAATAAAAGAGTTAACTATTTGCAACGATAAAAAACTCTTAAATTATTCAAAACAATATTAGTCAAAATATAAAAGTAAAACTAAGGATTAAGTACAATATTAAGGGTAAAATAATATATAAATTTTATTTTTATATAAACTTTAATTAAAAAATACTATATTTTTAGAATCTTTTTAGAATATTCTTAACAAAGTTAATTATTTAGACTTAAATGTATGTTTTCAAAATAAAAGGTAGGTCTGTGTAATAAAGGCAAAACAGGAGAGTGGTCAGAATATTTTACTCTTATATTTACTAAAAATAGGTTATATCGTTGGTCGTTGTTAAAAAAAGGGGTTGTATATGAGTTTTTAAACAGTGTTCAAAAAAATACGAGTTTTTAAACAAATTTCAAATATTTTTAGATAATAAATTGTACAAAAAAAGATTTTTGCAGTAATTTTCTCTTTTTCCTTCATGTAACTTCGAGAACAGACAATATTCCTGAAAGCTGTTTTTATTTTGTGGAGAAATATTTGAAGGAATAAATATAAATTTATTCAAAACCAAATGAAATGTGTCAATAAAAAAGTTTTAAAAAAATAGGAAAAATTAATTGCATAGTGCTGAGGTTGACCAGATTACAATACAGGGTAAAGTATATTTTTAGCTTTTACATGAGATATACTTTTGGTACCTTAACTTTATAAAGTATACTTTTAGTCCTATATTTCTAACACCGTTAATTTTAAAGATGGAATATCACCTAAAGGGGGTGAATAGGTGATCTCAAATTCTTTTTGTAGGATACTCACAGATTCACCCGAGATAGAGTAGAATAAACACAGAGAAATAAAACAGGAAAGTAAAATAGACACGAGGCAATTTATATTGGTTCGGTCCAAAACTCTGACTTACATCCAGTCCCCAAAACACCTGGGATTTCATTATCTTTCAAAGACAATTACACTGTACTCGGATGATCCTCTCACTAGGACTCACTCCCCCTTACAAGTTGTAATTTTACACCCACTCTTAAGGTTCCACAACCTCAAGCTTTTACAAAAACAATAATCAAATAAATGTTTTGAAACTCCTTACAAGTAGGTAAGTGATAAACACTGAAGTAGAACAATATATCCAAAGATATTAATAAAACAGTTGAAACAGCAGTTTGCAATGAATTCAAGTTAAATGCACAACGTTTCGATAGGTAGCTAATTCAAAACTTCAGGCATTTATAGATGTCGTATTTAATAACCGTTGATAAAGCTTGAGTGTAGCCGTTAAGTCTTCTCTGACATGTCCATTAGACTTGAAGCACAAAAGGTCTGATATAATCGCAGTTGCAATATTCTTTAATTCCTTTATTCTAGCAATTATGACCGTTGAGAACCCAGCAGAAGGAATGAAACCTTCTTGCCCAAAATGTCTTTTGAATGCCCAGAGATTTGTCTGTTGGTTAAGGTCTCGAATAGATAAGCGCATTTAATGCGTTCTGACGCATCAACTACTTTATTCAAAATCTTGAGATAATCTGTGTTCTAATTATCTGTACTCACTAACAAACTGATTAAAACAAGTTAACAATATCAATGAAAGATGATAAGATGTATCCATAAGCATACATAGGAAATTTTAAGATTTTAGATAAGCATTTGTGAAAACAGAGACTTCCTTGGCTCAAGTCGACATTCTTATAGGCTCGAGTTAAAGCATCGTGGAAAGCAGGCATAACATTTGAAAAACGTACTTGACTCGAGGCAGTAAATGCCTTGGCTCGAGTCTAACCACAGACTCGAGTCACATAAATTCCAAGCTCGAGTTGATCATAGAAGATTGATGAAAGATTATTAAAGATCTTTGACTTGAGGTGAGATATGAGGCTCGAGTCAACCTCTACACTCGAGGCATGTAAATAGGCTCGAGGCAGGGAATTCTAGTTTCAGAAACCATTTTTAAAATTGAAGCCTTTGGCTTGAGTCTCTGGAATTCCTAGCTCGAGTTTTGCCACAAACTTGAGGCAAATTTTTGATAGGCTCGAGTTAAAGAGAGATTTTGGTGATAGAAACTAATGTGTTTGGCTCGAATCTGTAACATTGACTAGAGCCAATATGACAGCAAAATAATTTTTCTGATACACTATGATTTTGACTGTGGTAAAGTTATTTTGCTCATCTTTCTTGAACATATATTCTTTTCAACCTTAGTCAACACCAATAGGGAACTAACAAATTTTTCTAACGAAAAGGCAAACTCAAGTGATAATAGTGTAAATTTAAGTGATGACTGTGAAATTAAATGTTATTAAGCTTAAATTTAATATATAGGTAAATTTAAGAATATATAAAATTTGTATAATTAAATATTATTAGTTATTACTTGAGTTCGTTGCGTTAGCGTTTTTCATTAGCACCATTAACAGTGTTAGAATTTTAAAATAAAAAATATACTTTATAAAGTTAAGGGACTAAAAGTATATCTTATATAAAACTTAAAGGATTAAAAGTATATTTTAGTCTACAATATAAATTATCTAGAAAAGGAAGAAAGTAAACAGTTCATTACCCTTCTTTTCATCTTATTGTCTTATCTTGATATTTATCAACATGGTCTCATCAAATTGGTTACTAGTAAGGCCATATGAAGATAATTGATAATGATAACAATAATTGAAATTGGATAAAAGGAAATTTACCAAAATAATAATTTTTTAAAAAAAATTGTATTAATTTGAAGTACTTTTAAAACTATTTACCAAAGTAATGCTGATATTACTAATGACGTCGTACCTTCTGATACCACTACTCAGTGACGTCGTACCTTCTGACACCACTAGTAATGTCACTCTTTGACACCACTGTGTCAAAGAGATAATTAATTAACGCCTGAAGGCATCAATTATTGACGCTTGTGGCGTCCATTGACGCCACAGGCGTCAAATTTATTTATTTATTTTTTAAAATATAATTTTATAAATATATTTAAAATTATAAATAATAATTCTACTTAATTACAAATAATAAAAATAATAAATAAATAAATTTTATTATTAATTATAATTATTAATTAATTATAACAAATTTTTAAAATATTATTAATTATTAATTATTTTTATTATTTATAATTAAGTAGAATTATTATTTATAATTTTAAATATATTTATAAAATCATATTTTAAAAAATAAATAAATTTGACTATTGACGCCACAGACATATGGCGTCAATTAATTATCTCTTTGACGCAATGGCGTCAAATAGTGGCGTTTGTCAGTCTGACAGTACTAGTAGCATCGTACTGTCTAACGCCACTAAGTAGTAGCGTCAGAAGGTACGACGCCATTAATGACGTTAGTATTACTTTAGTAAATAGTTTCAAAAGTGCTATAAATTAATACAATTTTTTTAAAAAATTAATATTTTGGTAAATTTCCCTTGGTACAAGTTAGAAGTTTTTATTTATTGTAAGCATTGACTTCTACAAAGGAATCACAAAAGTTTTCTTCTAGATGAGTATTTAGTTAATCATATTTATACGCCATAAATGCATGAAACCAAGGTCGGACCGGACCGGTCGGTTCGGACTAGAAACTGACGAACTATCCGAAAAATCGGTCCGAGTTGGGGGTTAAACCGGGGTCCCGAGTTGACCAGGAGTCAACTTGGTCTGAACCGGCCGAGTTAAAGTAAAAAGGGGGAAAAAAAAAAAGGAATCGGCGAGAAGGAGGGGGGAATGTCGGCGGTTGCTAGCAGTGAGTCTTGTACCTTCCGACGGTGAGAAAAGAGCTGAGTGGAGCTATGGGCGATGGAGAAAATTGTAAGAGTAGAAGACAAAGATGGAGATCTGAGCTTCTTTGGTTGAAAGACTGAAGACGGAGATCACGATCTGAGTTCATTTAAGGTCGGAGATCGATGTTTCTTTGATCAAAAGACAGAAGACGCTTGAACGAGGGACTTAGGAGGGTCCAAGAACTCCATTGTTTAAGGGTTTGAGGGAGGACTCTTGAGGAGACCGGAGACACAAAGAAGATAGAGAGACCAAAGAGTGAAATGACACCGTGATGAAGAGAGATATTGAAATATTGAATATTTGCAATATTCATGAGTAGCTGCATGGGAGATCTGAAGGGTTGGGTTTCTCTCATAATCTCTTTCTCATTATCCCTCATCATCTCTAAATCATATCCATCCAATCAATCACAATACCACTTTAACTTTTCTCTCACTTTCCCAATTAATGGTCTAGATGATGCTAATGAGAAAAAATGAGAAAGAGGATTATGAGAGAATCCTCTTCCCTGAAAAAGTAGGTCTGCGATACAATTAATGGAGTACGTGTACGTCACAACTCACAAGAATACAATAATCTTTACTGACCAAACATTTTTATTTATAAAAATAATGTTTGTGTGAATATTTTTGCACTCATTTATATATAAATATATGGATCAATTTGTTTAGGAAAATTTCAAAAAACCCTTTTAAAAATTAATATAATATTACACATCTCCCATATTATCCATCATCACATCACATCTTTTTATTTTGATTATAAAATATTTTTATTATTAAAATATGAATATTTTTACATATTTTAATTAAATTATTTTTTAATTAATATCGATCTAACTCCGGTTTGACTCCGATCTGACTCACTAATCCTTAAACCAATACCCCATCGATTCACTGACCGGTCCGAGTCTGAGAACCTTGCATGAAACCATTACCCATATTTGTTTTTTTATGGAATTTGGTATGAAAAAAAATTGAATATTTTGATTGAAAATGAAAATAAAATAGTATACGTGACAACTGACAAGTGAGAATTTATAATATAGCTCATTTTATTTTATTCACATATTCTCTCTGTTTTTCCATCTATAATTATTTGAAAAATACTTCTAAAAATCAATAAAGAATATATAAAAATATAAAATAATGGCATCTTGTTAGTAGTTGGTGACTTTGATGATTGAGACAGACTGATATAAAATGCCCCGCATGGAAAGCGAGAGGATCCCTCCAAGTTTGCGTGGATCCTCAATTTCCCTTCAACATTTAAAATAAGATAAAGGAGTGTGTGTGTGTTAAAGTATTGATTTTTAATTGTACAAATATGGAATTGGCTTTCCTCCTTTGCGGGATGGAATTGGCTTTCCTCCTTTGCGGGATATATCCGCTGCCCTCCTTTTCTCTTAAGTGCTGCCGTTTTGGCATAAAAAGCAAGCTGTGCCTCTTTTTTTTTTTTTTTTTTGTAAAAATATTTTAGGGTATTGACTTGTACTAAAAAATAATTTCGGATACTAATTGATACAAAAAAAGTACCTAATGATTTTAAAAAATTATTTTAGGATCTTGCAAAAGTATTTTGCAACATATTTTTAGTATCTGCTAGTACCTTAAAATATTTTCTCAAGATCCTAAAATAATTTTTCTACATCATGAAGTATTTTTTTAGTATTGATGAGTACCTTGAAATATTTTTTTGAAAATTCTAAAATAATTTTTCTAGATTATGATGTATTTTTTCAGTAACAGTTAGTATCCTAAAGTATCTTTTTAGCACCAGGCATATCTTGAAACATTTTTCCTACATTATGAAGTATTTTTTCAATATCACCAAGTACTCTGAAATATTTTTTTAAGATTCTAAAATAAATTTTTAATATCATAATTTACTTTTTTAGTACCAGTTAGTATCCTATAGTATCTTTTAGTATCAATTAGTACCCTAAAATATTTTTCTAACATTCTAAAATAATTTTTTAAGATCATGAAGTATTTTTTTGAGTACTAATTAGTATCATGAAATATCTTTTTAAGTATCAATCAGTACCCTAAAATAATTTTATAAAAAGAAAAGAAAAGAAAAGAAAGAGGCATAGCTTGCTTTTTGAGCCAAAATAGCTGTGTTTAAGAGAAAAGGAGGGCAGCGGATATATCGCGCAAAGGAGGAAAGCCGGTTCCTACAAATATCACTGGATGACAAAAGTATTGTTATTGTCGCTAATCGCCACCATAGGCGGACGGCAGAGGTTAGAGAAAAGGGAGTAAGTGCCCACCTTTAATTTTGAGAGAGAGAGAGATACAAAAATGTCTTATATTGAAAAAGATGTATTTAATAGCATTGACAATAAAGTAATTATGATGAAATTTCAAAAAATAAGGTCTAGAAGGATGACATTGTAATTATTCTTATTATAATATACTTTTGTTATTAAAATATATGGACTTGAGAGAGAGAGAGAGAGAGAGAGAGAGAGAGAGAGAGAGAGAGAGAGAGATACAAAAATGTCTTATATTGAAAAAGATGTATTTAATAGCATTGACAATAAAGTAATTATGATGAAATTTCAAAAAATAAGGTCTAGAAGGATGACATTGTAATTATTCTTATTGTAATATACTTTTGTTATTAAAATATATGGACTTGAACTTATTGAGTGTCCACTCTTCATTATAATTTAAGTAGTTGCATTTCTAACCGTACTAAGCTTTACTTTTCTAAATGATAGGTTTGTAAAATAACTTACTCTCTTATTACGTCATCAATATTCATTTGATTTCATGAATTTTTTATATTCTTTTCTTTGCTTATTTATATATATTTTTTATTTTTAATGTATTTAAAACTTTTCTTAAAAAAAAAATCAGGGGCAGCCCTACTAATTGTGCAGACACAAACAAAAAACACTAACTTCGCCGAAAGAAGATCCTCTCATAAGCATTTTTTCTCCTCATTCCTCCCCATCCTATCTAGACCATTGATTGGAAAGAAGAGAGACAAATTAAAGTAGTACTGTGATATTTTAAATTGATTAAACGGATGTGATTTAAAGATAATAAGAAATAATAAAAAAAATAATAATGAGATAAATCTGACTCTGATACCCACCCTAAATTAATTTTCTAGATCCCCACTCCTCGCCACCCTACACAACAGCTTCAAATTGACAAATATAGTTTTGAGAGAGTCATTTCATTGGACAGTTGTACTAAACCGAGATCCAATTTTTTGGAAAAAATATTTATAGATAAACGTTAAACATAAAATGCACAAAATTATTTATAAATTAACATTAAACATAAAAGTAGCTGTCTAGGTCGTTGGTTACAGCACATTGACAGGTATGTTAATTTTATATTAAAAATAACACGGCCAAACTTATATGGATTACACCCTTTAGTTTTTTTATATTATTATTATTTGATTATTAAGAGTTTTCTTTCTTAAGACTTAAAGGGTGAAGAGTTTTCACATCTTCTGACAAGTGTCCATTTTAGGAATCAAGCTTATGTTTTATTCTATATAAGTGTGAGACCTCTTACCATATCAACCAACAGCTTAATTACTTCCTATAATTTTGGTTACAAGCACGTAATAACAACTACGGTTCATAGCCTAAAAATATTATTAGTTAGAGGACTTTTGTTATTTATTTAGGAAGTTTTATAACAAGACATGTTATATTATAATACATGTAGTTGCATATAATAAGGATTGGGGAAAATATTTAGATATGTTACATGATAATGAGATTAGGCTATCTATATAAATGGATATAATAAGTAAGCATACTTTATATAGAACCAAATAGATTAGGCTAAAAAAATCTATGATTCAAACTTATGAAGACCATAACTTACAAAATTAGACTAAGTAACTGTTTAAATTAGTAGTGGATAATTGATTTTACACAATATAAAATAAAAAGTAAATACCCTATTTCGTCCCTAAAAAAACACATGGACCCCATTTTGGTCCCTCAAACAACGAAACCTCTTTTTAGTCCCTGAAAATGATGAATTTCCAAAAAAAAAAACCCCATTTTGATCTCTCGAAAATTTCCAAAAATCCCTTTTTAGTCTATAAAAATGTCTCATTTTAGTCCCTGGGGACAAAAAAGAGGTCCGTGTTTTTTTCTAGGGATCAAATAGGGTATTTACTCTAAAATAAATATGTGATTGTCTTCACCAATTACTAAGAATATGCGATTGACATTTCAAACATTTATCATGGAGAATTTATTTTGCACGGTATGGGCTATATGTAAGTACTATATAAAATCTATAATCTAAACAGCTTCTCTTTGAACTCCACTAGCTAGAGAGGTTCAGAATCTTCATGAAGGAATAGGATAAAAGAAGAATATATCCTTAAAAATGAGTAGGAGTTGTTTCTTTTTTCCAAGTCTACAATCAAAATTACAAAAAGAAAATATGGCTTGAGATAGAGAGAGATCATACAACACTTATTCTTCTAACACTCTTTTAACTTTGAGTTCGTCAACAATTTGAAGTACTTGTGAAGTTTGGTGTTAGATGTATATTGTTTGGCATATATGTAACCCTCTTTATGTAATTATCTTTTTATATTTAATATAATTGATCATTTTATCCAGAAAAAATAAACACACCCTCTTAAACATAACTGAAAGATTGTGATATTGAAGTGGATTAAGGTTCAATTCTACTCCCTCCGGTCCTAATTATAAGGCATAGTTGACTTTTTTGGAAAAATTAAGGAAGCTAATTAAATTACTTTAGACTATTTTTATTTTTATTTTTTTCTTCAAACTAGTTAGTTTAATTAATGAACTAATATATAATCTAAAGATGCACAACATATGAAATGATTAAGTAACTTATTTAGCTTCCTTAATATCTCCAAAGAAAGTCAACTATGCCTTATAATTAGGACCGGAGGGAGTACTTTGGAAGTTTTTGTTTATGAGTTGTCAATATCTAAAAGTTTTTTCCCCCCCCTTAAATGATCAAAATCTCCTCAGAAGTGTATAGAAAAATGTAAAGTCGTCCTAACAATAAATAAATAAAAAAATTGCTAGTATAAAACTAATGTTAAATGTTAATATTTTTAACGAACGGAGACAACATTGCTTTTGTTTTAACACTTCAACTTGAATTGCATATAGTAATTTTAAGGATAGCCTAGTCTTATTTACAAGATTACACTTAAAAGACGTTTGAAATTTGAGTAAACATTTTTCATTTTTACCCCACTACTAATATATTAGTTACTCCTTCCAATCCTTTTTATGAGATGTTTTCTGAAAAATATTTTTGGTTCTTCTTATAAAGCCTTTTGATAACTTCAATGAGTATTAAATATTTATTTTTCATATATGCCTATATTTAATAAGATTGAGAGAGTGAAAATTAATATGACAAAGTTTATTGTGATTAATAAGGGTAACGTTTGAGATCATTTCAATTCTATAAAAAATTTACTACTTTTAGCTATTTTTATTAGTACTTGCAAATTAGTTGAAACCTTTTATAAAATGGATTGGAGGGAGTATATCACTACATTAATCGTCTCTCACACATCCCTTTTTCCTACTTATTCTCTCTAAATAAATAGGGAAAATCTCATATAAAGACGGTTGAATTACCCAAATTCTAATCCGGGTTACTAAACTTCACAAATTATTAATTAAGTTATGTGACACATTTAAGGATTTAGAATTTGAACCAAATTATCTCTATATCCCTTAGTTATTATTTTTTTTTTTTAAAAAAAAGGCAACCAATCAAGCGATGCACAAATTCTTCAGAACTAATGGAAACCAAAACCCTTGGAAGTTTCTTCAATCTTTCCAGCTGAAATAATGACGTCAATATTATGATTAATTCGGACTTTTCTTTCTTTCGTTGAGATTCAAATTTCAAAGATCACCTACCTAACCTATCAAGCTTAGCGAATATAGAATCAATCGCGGATATGGATCAATCAGGAATGAGAGGGTGGGATGAGGAGTGCAAGACTCCAAGGAACGTCCAGAATCAGATTCCGGCTATTCTTGTGCCCACCGCCGCTGCAGAAGAAGCTGATGATGATGGCAGACAGCAAGAGACCGGACCTGCAACCGAGGGCGGGTATTTTAGTCCTCTAGATCTTGATACCTTTTTCAACATTCTACCTTGCGGAGGTAGAATATGAACGAATTTGGTTATTGTTATTATTTTTTCTTTTCTGTTCTATTCTTTTTTAGTAGTGAATACGAAGAATTAGCTGTGTATATATAGATTATGATTCTGCGATTTGCATAGTTTTTATCAGGGCACATCCGACTACTTCTGACTTTTCCTTTTCTCTTCTTTAGATCATGGGTTAAGGGTATTATTGGAAAATAATCAACATTTAAATATTCTAAATTGGATCATTGACCCAATTTAAGATTTTTTAAGTTTACCAGCCTTTTATAGAATTTTCATATTTCAACTGTCTTTATATAGAATTCTCCCAAATAAATAAGGGTGTACTTAAAAAAAATACATATATATATATATATATATATATATATTTTTTTTTCTTTAATCAATTGTAACCATATTTGCATTAGCTATGGCCAATTCCTGGCACACGGATGCCTTTCTTCTTCTATGCCTTCAACAAACTCATAAGGTGTAAGACCCTAATAACAAGATAAAAGATGAAGAATCATATGTATTATCCATAGAAGAGAAACAAGCTTAGACAACAATTATAACCCTTTAGTTTTTAACACTAATCAACGTTTACTTAAGGGTGATGAACTAATCCACTTAGGACATGACAGAGGACCAATGCTACCCTTTCTTGACGAGAGAGAACCTTAACTAATTCAACCTTCTAACAATAAGGCCATTACTTGTTGTATAGAAATTATTTCAAAACAAAAGTCCTGCTCGATCCATATCAGTTTTAGCCAAATATCAGAAGAAATATCAAAAGCATGTAATTTTGATTACCTGATACAAGATATGAAATAAGGTCCTCCCAGCTCTTGATGTGACTATTGTGTTGGGAGCACCAGAGGCACAGGGACCATGGTCAGCACAGAGCATGATGCAGATTTGACCAATGCAAAGTGCATCAGCAAGAAGAGAAGCTAAATGATGAAATCAGTAATTTACATACTGACAAAAGCAGTAACTGAATACAAAAATGATCACAAGAAAGCATCTGTTGTGTTTATGATGTGGAAGTGTCAAAAGAACGAATAAAATTCACTTCATTTAACATAAGGGTGTACAGGAGGTATGCGCTAGTAAAAGTCCCATATCAGTTAATTCTCAAGAGAGCCCTTGTGACTGTCACCCATAAACAGGTGGCTCCTGGTGCAAGACAAAGCATATCGAACTCTTGCCCTATTTGGATGGAGAGAAAATTAAGAGAAAAGAATACTTTTAAGGAAAAACTCCAAAAACAATCGTGAAAGTTTTTACCATTTGAAAAGTTTTCCTTTTTATATTGCTTCCCCCTATTTTCCCCTCATTTTCCCTCCATCCAAACATATAAGTTTTCAAGCTATTATTTCCCCTCATCTCTTCTGCTTTGTTTCATATTGATATTGTTGCGGTTCTATTCCTGTACTCTTCACATGATAACTCTTAGGGATAGTGTTCTCAAGCAAGACTCGAATCTACACCATTCAGTGCACATGCCAGCTCCTATACAGAAAAGGGGAGGGCATAGTTTTGTTGAACAACTTACCTCAATAAATTGTGTACAGTAACGAGGAAGGCCACGTTTGAACCACAAAAAGAGAGATAACATCACCAATACCATAACCCTTTTCGACAATGAATGACATAGTCACACCAGCATAGCATTTCACTTTACCTATAAAAAATATATTGGATGAGAAATTGCAAATAAATGAAGCTCATGCTCAACGATGAATAGCAACTTAGTGTCTGTTTGTTATGAGAGAAATGGAGGGGTAGAAAAAATTTAATGAATTTGATTTGAAAAGCACCAGCTTGCATTCAATAATATTGTCAATTGTTCCAGCTGTGTCACCAATCTTAAAAGCACCAGCTTGAATGACTCCAACAGTGGCAGGGCAAATAACAACCTACCACGTCATTGGGACTAAAATTAATTTTGCAAGCAATTAAAAAAGGGTAAAGTAGCATCCAACACCCTAATGTTATTTTTCAGTAGCATCCAACACCCTAATCTTATTTATTATTTAGGGTTGTTAGATGTAACATAAATAAGATTAGGGTGCTCGAAGCACAAGAAAAATAACACCAAGGTGCTAGATTTATTATAAATAAGATTAGGGTGTTAGATACAATTAGGAAATAATATCCCTTTATGCTTAAGAAACGAAGTTGTCTGAGATCAATAACTTCTGCTATTTGATGAGGTAACTTTTTTTTATTTCACCTCTCACCTTATTGTTTGCTCGCACAAAAGCGATCAATTGCTTAGTGTCTGCCTGAGGAACACGTTCAGCAATAGTGACAGCAACTCCAATAGTTGGCTGATTCAAAGCAGACAAGGATGGTGCAGCAGCACTGCAACAAGATCATTCTCTTTCATTGTCCTCTCTCATTAAATAGACAAACAAAAATTTAACAAAATTAATGAATGCTAACCTTCTAAATGATGAGAAATCGATGAAGACATTGGCAGTGGAATGTGCAGCACAAGCTGCTTCAAGGAAAAACATAACAGTAACAAAACAATTACTAATAAGGAACTAAACACAAACACCAACTTATCAAAAATATAATGAGGTCCCACATTGATTAATTAAAGCGGAGATTAAAGGTATATAATGTAAAAAAGGGAAGTCCCATCAAGTAGTTTGAGTTATTTTGATTACTACCTTGCATGCACAGAGATGACAATCTCGTCCTGACCAAGAAAGAGTTTCTGATGGAGTTTCCCCTCCTGTGGATATTACCAGATGGGAGCTTTTATAAGTTCATTTCTATAAGTGATTCTCTTTCTTATTTGCTATTCTTTTGAGAAGAATGGTTTTACATGTATAAAAGACTTGTTTGATACAAACCACAACGGAAATCAAAATCAAGCATCTGCTGAATTGGAAGTTGCTTGTAGTTGTAAAGCAGAGCTTGAGTTGAGCGAGAGAGAAGTAGTCCAGTGGCCATGATGATGATGATGAAACCCAGAAATCTGATGGCATTTTGGTATGTTAATTTCTAAATTAATTGCAGCAGAAACAACCTAAAAAAACAATAATTGGATATCAACTTCTTCATGAAATTAATAAAATAAAATAAAATTTAAAATTGGAAACATTTCTTTAAATGCAGAGGAGTTAGCTAGGGGATTATTTTGGTCCTAGAAGCAAGACATTTATCCACTCTGTCTTACACATCTATAATTATCGCACATATTAAAGAAATACTGGGACCCAAAAAAAAAAAATGAAAATATAAGAATTCTGTTTTTATAATTTGGCTAAAGTATACATTTGGTCCTCTATGTTTGTCTCTGATATCATTTTAGTCTCTATAGTTTGTAAAGTGTAAGTTTGGTCCCTTAATGTTAACACCACACCTGAGCGACTGAGTGGACAATTTGATTGACTGAAGATACTCTCTCCTCATCTCTCCCGTCGGCTTCTCAACTTTTCTCTCCCGTCCTCTTTCTTCTCCTGTTCTCGTTAGTCTGATTTAACGGAAAATACTGACTCAACAATTTTAAGCAATAACTGTGCAATTAAATGCTGACCAAGCATGCTTATATGTTAGTATTTTAATAAATTAATATTTTAAATCCTATTAATTGAAAAAAAAAATCTTTACAAACTGTTTTGTGGTTTTTCACAATTTGTGAAGATTAAATATATATTTTTTTTTGTCGAAAAAAATTAAATATTTTTCAATTAATATGATTTAAAATATTAATTTATTAAAATACTAACATATAAGCATGCTTGGTAAGCATTTAATTGCATAGTCATTGCTTAAAATTGTTGAGTCAGTATTTTCCGTTAAGTCAGATTAACAGTGTTAGCATTAAGGGACCAAATGTGCACTTTACAAACTTAAGGGACTAAAATGATACCAGAGGCAAATATAAAGGACCAAAGATATACTTTAGCCTTATAATTTTTATTGAATGGTTCTTCTCCCTTATGTCATGGCTGGGATTTTTGGATTAAAAAACTGAAATAAAAAAAATCTCTGACTTGCATAATTATTCAACTGTATTTCAACACTTCAACGATGCATCTCAAAAGAAACCTTTTCAGATGTACCACTGTTTTACCTTGCCTGTCTTCCTATGGCTACATGGTGGATAATCAATCACCAAGCTTCAACTTTTTTCCTAGTCTTTAAAGGTTTTATTGGTGTATCTCTAATAATCATGGAATGAAAACTGACCCGGAATAAACCCGTCTAGTCTAGGATAATCTGTTGGGTTGAGGGTAAAAGTGCATCCAGCACCATGAGCTATTTTCAGAGGTGTAGTTAGAGGGGGAGTGAAAGCTTCACCTTTGTTGTTGCATACTTCAAATATTCCTATGCATTTCGTGCCTGTTTCAGTTCACTTTAGAAAAACAGATTTACGTAAGTCGAAATAAAACTTATCTTATACATTTATCTCGTAAACCGTAAATCATATTAAAAAAACAGTTTCTACCACTAACTCAAATAGATATCTTATTATCAACTCAGGATACAATGGGTAAAAAACTCTTCCCCAAACAGCAGACAGTTCCTCCAATTCCATATCCACCAACGACCCACTCCAAAAGTGACCCTCCACTCCCCACCACCCTTCGAATTCAACATAAACCAATCCCTTCTCTTAGTCCCACAAAACCTCCTATATGAGTCATATATATTTGCCCAAAGCATTCCAAATTTTCTTAGAATCTGGACAATTATTTAGGGTAATTATATTCTTTAATTCCATAAGTATTTATCAAAGTGTGTCAAAACACCTCCTATATGAGTCATATATATTTGCCCAAAGCATTCCAAATTTTCTTAGAATCTGGACAATTATTTAGGGTAATTATATTCTTTAATTCCATAAGTATTTATCAAAGTGTGTCAAAACACTATATATTTTTTCTGGAAGTGAAAAAAAAACCCATTAATTTTAAACAAGAGAGCGTAAATGTCATACTTTTTAAAATAATTTAACGGCTTTTATTTTTCATGGTAGGATCCATATTATTGTTATGAATCTTTTTTTTTTTAAAAAAAAAAAAAGTAATGGCGTTAAGTTCACTGATTTGACCTTGAGTTAATCTCAATTTAACTCACTAATTCTTGACCCATTGTCTCCAACGGTTTACAGATTTATCGAGTTTCTGGCCCCTAATGATATTGTCTATTATAGGCATTTTTTTCACTCTTATCTTTCAATTTATTTTCCTTTAGTAATGAGATGGAATGTATTACTAATATATGCCCTTAAAGTATGACCAAGTGAGCAACAAAAACAAGAATGTCAAAACTAATGCTGACATTTAATTTTTCCTTTGTTGGCAAAACCTAATATATTACATAAGAATTTACACCCCCAAAAAAAAAAAGTGTACCATTTATTAGTCATGAAAGCTATTAAGCATATTTAAAATAATAAAATCAAGTCTATATCTTTCAATTTCTTCTCCGCTCCTTTTTGGCTTTTTTAATTACCAATCCGTGCCTTAAAACGTTAAATATGCAAGAAATGAGCCATTTTCATGTGAACAAGATTAAGAAAATTTTGCATGCAGTTATTGGCAAAACATATTATGGTATTTTTAATTCATGATAATTTATATGTTTGTGTGTTTGTATCAATACTTGTTTTTACAATGATAACTGGGACAAGTTCAATATAGCATAATGCAATGACAAGTTCTAATGTAGAAAATGCCAATAAATTTGCACTGCTTACTTATTATTGGGACTTTCTATTAATTATATTCCTTCTTTGAGACTTCACAATGATTTTACCAAATATAAATAGCCCTATGAACCCACATGTAGTCAACTGTATGGAGGACACAGAATCCTGGTGCGAGTGCTCTTTGCATTCTTGTGATACGCTCATTGATTATCGACACTTGAAAGGTCTAACCAAAGCAAGGGCTTCCTCAAGAGCCAACAGGAGATGCTGTGGATGATCCTCAATACAAGCAGCTACACCATGTTGGGATTGCATGCCTCTCAATGCTTTTCCTACAATCTGATCAAAGTTATTCTCACAATCAGTAGCTATATGACGAATAGGGTGGACATTGGTTTGGCCACAAAGAGAGCTTGAACTTTATAATTACAGTCTATCATAGGCCAGACTTAAACAAACGTTTGAATCAAACACCAAGCTTAGGCATAAGTTTCACCAACCAACTTGGCTTAATCCAATTTCCACGCTCTTGTGCTGAAGAAGGGTTTGAAGATGAATAAATGAACTATTCTCTGGTCCTTGAATTGTCATAATATCAATATCTATTTAATATAAAATACTAGTGTAATGAGCCATACTGTTCATAAGTCATTTCGGATTTTGTGCAAAAATGTGGGATCACCCTAGTTTGGTTAAATCATTGAAAACTAGTGGATGCATGAGTAAGTTCTTGAAATTAATAGTCTCAGAGTTATAGTCAATTTGACATCTCTTTTGGAAACTAAAGCCAAATGGGCCGGGAAATTTAGTGTCACACATTGTTAGTTTAATCAATTGAAAATATAAAATGAATGATGAAATATTAGGCAGACACATAAATGACCAACCTTACGTGCATAGCCCCCATAAGCTACACCACCAATTAAAGCTTGGGATGAATCAGCTGAACCTGTTCTTGAGGTTGCATAATCTGAATTCTCTAGGAAAGATTTAGGGGGGAAATGAGTATTTGTGTGATGGTAAAAAAGAAGCAGCAGAAAAAGTGATGGCCACACAAGTGACAATATTACCAGTAACAATGGTTGTTTGGAAAAGTCCTTCTCTCTTCAACCCATCTACCGTGTGAGCATTAGTTCCACCAGCCAGTTGAAGGAAGCCTAGATTAAGCTTTCTATTAAATAAATGACATAGGAAAACCTTTTGAAAGACTAGTCATATCGTTCAGAATTATTCTTTTTTTTTTTAAAAAAAAAAAAAACCATTTGCCATGTTTTTGTTGATGATCACCAAAGCAAATATAAAACTATGGCCAAGTTTTGTGCATAAAGCAACTCAGAATATTCACATGGACCACACTGAATTTTCATACAAACCAGGAGGTCTGTCTCTTGCATTAGCCATTTGAACAGCAAAGGCAATAGTCTCCTTAGTTGCTCCTCTCCCAATATCACCACTCATGGGACGGCCATCCAACTTGTGTTTAAACAGGGAAAGCGAAATTGAAGAGAACTTTGATTGGCTTATGATAGTTTGAAATTGTTCATACTGTTTGTGTTTTGGAAACAATCAAGGGCATACCTGCCATAAGTTGAAGCTTTGAAGATTAGGTTCCATGGTAGAAAATATTTCATTCATTGTGGATATTGTTGAGTCCCCACCATTTGGTAGGCTAACCTAGAAACCCAGAGGCTAAGAGATTATTTAAAAGCATTATTACGGCCTTTAAATATTAGAAGAGGTTGGAGATTATACATTATACTTACTGCTATTAGTTTCATATATTTTACTGAATCTCCCAGAGCAGTCCATAGTTCCCTGAAGGTTGTAGTCTGCCTGTAGAATGATCATCAATCAGAAGAGGCAATATGATTAGTTTGGCTTGAATTCTGAAATATCATAAAAATGACATCTTGAAATTTGCAGTTTCTTCTATATGGAGATATTATGCTATATTGTTCTCAGGAAGAACCACTTCAACTCAAAAAGTCAAGAGTTTTTGTTTGTTAAGTGAAGACCATAATTACTTTATGGGATTAACATATCTGCTTCTGTGGTAGAAAAATTACTCTGCAAACGACACAGTTTCGTCCTCCTTTTTTATACAACGTACACATTAAAACTCTTGGCATATTATTCATTATTCATTATTCATTATTCATCTTCAACCTTTGACATGCTCTGTTACTTCTTCAATGAGTAGAGACATGTCAAGAAAAGACGAGCCACCTTTCTCCACTGCCTTCTTTGCCTTCTCCACGTACTGTCTCGCTCTTTCTCTTATTCTCTTTTTTTCTTCTTCATCTTCACCCATTACTTTCTCTACTTCCTCCTTCGCTTTTTCCCTCTTCACTTGAATGCATCGAAATTCTCTTCCTCTCCAAGACGCACACCATGCTTACATCCCACTCTCACACCTGTCTGCACCACCTGCACAATAACCTTCATTATAGAACTGTTCACCAAACAAAGGAAAGGTTATTAATGGCACTCCACTGCATATTCCTTCCAGCGCCGAGTTCCAACCACAATGTGTTATGAAAACTCCTATCACTATGTTTGACAATATTAACACTTGAGGTGCCCAACCCCTTATTAAGAATCCTCTTCCTTTCACTTTCTCTTTTGTACGCACCTCTTAGCACTCAAATGAATGGTCTTTTTGTAGCTTCCAATCCCAAACCCAGCTCCATCAATTGTTCTGGTGTTACTCTCTTTAAGCTTCCAAGGCAACATAAATGACAGATCTTGCAGGCCATGAATCTAACCACTTCTATAATAATAATGGCCTTCTCCTCCTTCTCCTTCGTTTGAGCTTCCCGTGCATCTTTGAGCCTTGTCCAACTTGTTCTCGTTGGACAGTGAAACAGGGCCAACACACCAAACCTTTTTCCCTGAGACCTTTTTATACTCTTTCACGTACTTTGATTCTAAGTCATGAAAGGTATTCACTACCACTCCAAATTTGTCTTACCATCTCACGAGCAACGTTCACGCCTTGGTATATAGAACTCAATCCTGGGAAGCTTGTATTTTTTAAACTCAATCCTTCCTGGCAGGCCAGGTACAATGAATAGTTCCGAATCCGACACATTCTCATGTACCATGGAATCATACAGACAATGATAACATAGTAAGAAGAAACAATTAGCCGGGATTTTAACCAAAATAATAACAAAAAAAAAATATTTACCAGATTAATGCACAGTCAAAACTATTTACCAAAATAAGGCTCACGCCACTGGTGGCGTAGGGGGGTCCCGCGCCACATCAGTGGCGTGAAACAGGTCCACGCCACCAGTGGCGTGGAGCTGTTTCACGCCACTGACGTGGCCTGCGCGGGGTCCACGCCACCAGATGGCGTGGACCAATCACAGTCTGATGATTCAATATTAAAAAAAAAAAAAAAAATGACACGGTGGCGTTAGAAAGTACGACGCCACTAGTGGCGTCGTACTTTCTGACGCCATTGTCACATCAGCCTTATTTTGGTAAATAGTTTGAACAGTGCTTCAGATTGGTAAATTTTTTTTTTTTTGTTATTATTTTGGTTAAAATCCCACAATTAGCCCCATCAAATATTATTCATGGAGAAAGGTGGGTCGTCTTTTCTTGACATGTCTCTGCTCATTGTAGAAGTAACAGAGCATGTCAAAGGTTGAAGATGAATAATGAATAATATGCCAAGAGTTTTAATGTGAACGTTGTATAAAAAAGGAGGACGAAACTGTGTCGTTTTACCTAGCTGCAGAGTAATTTTCTACCACAGAAGCAGATATGTTAATCCCTTACTTTATTGTAATTGCTAAAAGGTTATAATAAAGCGCATTGGTTTTTTATGCTTGGGTAAAGCACTGGCTTACTGGTCTATCCTACCTCGTGCTAAATCTTAATATTAATTAAGAGGATGGGGGTAAAAAATAACTGAATAACTATTCCAAAAACCATATCAACTCAAAAATTTAACCTATTAAAGTATTCAGTAAAGGCATATAAACATTTTGACTACTAGTTCTCACAAAGCCAATCCCTCGTACTTAGCAAAATGAAGAGAGGGTAAGAAAGACTGGTATTTAGGAAATGATTACATTCCATGCACAAGCAAATTGAGATGGTGCTCAAATAAACTACGAAGTAAAAGTTTCAACTAAAACATCATGAAAAATTATTACCCTGATGATTGATTAAAAACAGCTTCCTGAAAAATTTAATGTTATTGACTTGATCGGTAAAATTACCTCCCACTTGTATGTATTTCTATAGCATCGACATCATCGCTCTTCATGAGATCAGAAGTTGTAGTAGCATCTCTTATGTATGTTACCTCTCCTGGATCAATATGAACAAAGATCATGGCAATTGTCAGTAAGAACATCTGAAATGAATAATCAATGAAGTTATGAACTCAAAATCGTAAATGGACAGAGAAATCCCACTTATTTTATCATAGGGGCAAACTGGAAAACAGCGACCACAGCCATAGCAGCGTTCGGTTATAACTCCATCCTGAATTGTTGTTACAACAGAACATTTTAGAACCCATGTGAACTTTTTTTTTAAAAAAAAAAAAACAGAGAGAGAGAGAGAAAGACAAACTCGTCTGTATTGAATTAAATAATGTGTCTTTTTCTTAAAAAAAAAATCATACCCTTGGTATTTGAATATCAAAAGAATATTCTGGTGCTGTATTCTCCTGGAATGATATTGCATTAGCAGGGCAAACATTTACACAGGGCCTTGAACAGTCTGCTGGACAGTCTTCTGGATCAAATTCTGTAGAGAAGGCATTGCAGACATCCTTTATATATTGCTAGCAAGTGATAGAAACTATGCATTAGTATCTTAAGTTTCGTGGTTCATTTTTCATTTGAGGAACGCTTTTAAATATAGAGGTCATAAAATATAATCATGCTCTGATAAACAATTGCACAACTTATCAATATATTATGAGCTCACTGCTCTAATGCCATGATTATGGATAGAAATATGAAATTCAAGTTTACATTTAGAAATCAATCTGCCAGAAGATCAATGTTGGAATGTAGAATAGCCACCCCTCTCATACTTTGCAAGTAGACAAATTCAACTCAGGAATTGTCCATCTTTTATCACAGGTCTGATATTTGCACATTACAGATCTTATTCAAAGTTTTCTTTGATTAATGTCTTATTTCAAATAGTGTAAGTGTACTAAGCTCTATTTAAAAAGTTTCACATATTTTTAGGAAAACCATTTTACAGGTACCTATAATTTCCTTCAATTTTTAATTTGGTAGCACTGTTAACTCCTTCAATTAAATGCTTTAATTTTGTTTTATTAGCACTGTTAACTCCTCTAGCTTTGCTTTATTAGCAAAGTTAGCCTCTATACAAGAGTCAACAATGCTAAAAAAGTAAGGTTAAAGGATTTAATTAAGAGAGAAAAACACATAGGCACCAAATTAAAATTTGAGGGAAAGTGGAGGTACCTACAAAATGGTTTCCTCTTTTGATTTCCTGATTCAGACGCCAAATGTCATGAAATCCATAGTAACATGAGAATAATGCTGTATTATGTCAATATGCATGTAGATTGTTTAGAATTTTTCTAATCTTTGTTTGATAAGACTGAGGTAGAAACTATAGTACAATAATCATATGGGGGATTGCATGCTTCATCTAAGACATTAAGACATTCATCTGGACTAGTATGGAAGAAGTTAGAACACTTGAATTTCATATTAAGTTTTCAAAGATATCTGACCAATCCAGAAGCACGTATATAGCAATTATGCTAAAAAATTCCTTTACCAGCCTTACGAAAGTGAAGATCTTTATCATCATTGACACTAATCATCAGCCATGGCCTTCGAAGGTTTATAATGTCTCTTGCAATCTCAATTCCTTCATTCACTGCATTGACCACTGATGCATCAGCAGCACAGTCAATGCAGTCAACTGCAACCATATAATTCAAATAAATTATATTCATATTAAGTAATGGTGAAAAGTAAAGCACAGTAGATATTTAATAGACACCCTAGTACTTTTAGTATTTAAAATCTTATCTATAAATAACATAGTACTAATTTTTATGCGTCTGTTTTTTTTTTTTTTTTTCAAATGCCTCGTAGATTACATCTAACAATCGCTACTTCCACAAGAAGCAGATGAAACATCAATATGTTCTATTTCTCCCTCAAAAAGGGGAGAACTGCATACAGGCCCTAATGAAGAGAAAAAATCACAAGTAGGTCCCTTGAAATAATTAAATTGCATTGAAGTCCCATGGACTAGACTAATTTGAATTGAGAAAATACCTCTTTACACTTGTTAACTTGAGCAATCAATGACAAGTCATCAAGTCGTTAGTAGCACATTGACTTGTCATTGGTTGCCCAATGACTTATCATTGAGTATTCAATAACTTGTCATTGGTTGCTCGCAAAGTTACCTTTTCTCAATTCAAATTAATCTAGCCTATGTCCCATGGGATTTCAATACAATTTGATGATTTTGAGGGACCTGCTTGGGATTATTTCTTTTCCTCGAGTCTGGCATCTAATTCCAAAAAATTAAACTACAAATTTCTTACCCCCAGCAAGAGTGTAAACCAGGCTGAGATTCCTGATATCAACAACATCCTAAAAAAGAAGTTAGGTCTTAACAAATAGAGACTAAAGAGTAAGAGCTAGACGAGGGGGAATCATCAAATTGAGCTTTAGTTTCACACCTCAAAGCTCGCTCCACAAATGAGCTTGACCCAGTTTCCTCGCTTGAGAGCTTCGAGAGGAGAAGATGACATAGAAGGAAGCCCAACATTGTTCACAATGCTTTTAACATTTTGAAGACATTTCTTGCTTCTCGAATCCACTTTCGCTGCGATAGAATAATACAATACGCTGTTAGGGAGAGGAAGAGAGTGAAATAATAAGAAGATAGTGAAGAACAACCTTGAGGCGAAGTTGAGATTTGAGTATTGCAGGAGATTCTCAGAGCCATCACGGCAAAGAAGAAGCTGAACTCACCGGAGTCTGAAGGCTTCGAGTTAACGGATAAACAGAATTTAGCAGTTTTTTTTTTTTTTTTTAATAAGAATTTAGCAGTTTTTTTTTTTAACTAGAATTTAGCAGTTAATAAACTACCATCTTACAAAGGGATTGATTACCTTCAACATGGGCCGACATTTTGAGATGGACCTTCGAGCGCAGCCCAGCTTCTATGCTGAAGTGAGGAAAATGTGATAATTAGACAAAGTCTCCTAAATTTTGAGGATTTAGGTTTCTCTCAACATTCCTGGTAATCGCCAGCGTCTTAATAGCGTAGTGGTATGGGAGCATGGTTCTTAAAAACTCGTTTTATTACTGCGATTTTACGTTTTTATGATTTTTTTTATTAAAACGATTTTACTAATTTTCCAAACGTTTTTAAGTTTTACGATTTTACGTTTTACGATTTTTTATTCTCCTTCCGTTTTCAGGTAAAAACTTGTTTTTAAGAACCTTGCATGGGAGTTTGGCTCCCCTCCCCCATGTCCAAGGTCTGGACATGGGAGAGGGGAGCCCTGGACATGGGGGAGGGAAGCCAAGCTCGCATGCTACTGCGCTACTCTCTAAATCATATACATCTAGTTAATCTAAAAATTCATCTTATCTAAATTTCCTCTCTTTTTCCCAATCAACGGCTCAGATGAGGTTAATGAGGGATATGGAATAAAAAAAGAGAATCATCTTCCAATTTAGAGACATGGAAATAAATTTTCTCACATTCAAAAATTAAAAAAGGGTTAAGGACTATTTCAAGCCCTCAACACAATTAATTATTTTGAAATGTAAAATTAGACATAACTAATTTTTTTGGTAGCACATATAATAATGCTGGCTAGCTTCCATTACTTTTTATACTGTGGGTCTTATCACTATTCTCACTCTCTATTATTTTAATATATTTTTAGAAGGGTGCAAATGTGCAAATTTAACAATAAATTATTTCACTATTAGCATTCAACACAATTATCTTTTGTCATGTCCATAAGTAGACATAAATATTTTTTGTCTTGTAAATTCTTTTATTTGCCTTATAAATGATCATATTTATCTTATAAAGGGATTTAAAAGAATCTAGGGAGTTAGAAAAAATTTGGTCATTCACGTATTTGTCTTGTACTTTTTTTTAACTACCTAGATTCTTTAAATCTATTTATTGGTCTTGTGAATACCTTTATTTGTCTTGTAAATGCTTTTATAAAAAAAAATAAAGAAGGGCATTATTGTTTTTTTTACTAACAAAACTTAATTTCATTTTGACCTTAGTGAGTGAAGTAAAAGTTTAGACTCCTTTGGAAATTAACTGAAATAAAATTGCTTGGATGGGATTTATGTGATATTTTTCCATTAAAAAAGGCACATATTGTTAGTTCTCAGAGTGTTTTGATGATCACTGACAATTGTAAACAATAGTGGAAAGATTTGACAAGTCAAGGATGTTTAAAACTCATGATTTTTCTATCTGTCAAAATAGAACTCGAGCCTATGAGTGATGAACTCGAGCCTGTATTTAACAGAAAGCATGAACTTGCAAAACCAAAGTTCAAACTTGAGACTAAACCTGAAGTTTATAATTAAACCTTTGAAAGTTCGCATGAACTCGAGCCTATAACTGTTGAACTCGAGCCTATGTTTAACAGAAAGCATAAACTTGTCAAACCAAAGATCAAACTTGAGACTGAACCTGAAGTTCAAAATTAAATCCTTGAAAGTTTGAGTGAACTCGAGCCTACCATTTAATGAACTCGAGTTCGCCATTGACAAAGTTTTTTTTTAACTTTTGAAAACCTATTACAAACTCTAAACCTCTACTCAAACCTCAAGTTTGAAAAAGTTCAAAGAAGATATTAAGTAAAAGAACTCGAGCCTGTCATGATGAACTCGAGTTCATCCTTGGCAGGACAAGTTTGTTTAAACTTGAAAACAGAACATTGTCTATAAACTGGAGCCTAAACTCTTCAGACTCGAGCCTAGTTTTGACCGAGAGCCTTCAGAATATTTTAGAGAGAACTAAACTCGAGCCCAAGCTTCTCAAACTCCAGTTCAAAAGTTCCAGAGAGTAATTAGCCATTTTCAAAAGTTTCAAACTCGAGCCCACTTGTCTTAAACCTCCAGTTTGTTTTATGTTAACCCTTTTTGAAGTTCTCTAAGTAAAGAGAACTCGAGTTCATCATTAATGAACTCGAGTTCGTGTTCTTACAAACCTCAGGTTTACACACAAACCTCCAGTTTGATTTTGACAGAACCGAATTCTCAAAATGAATAAAGGCCGAACTCGAGCCTAACATTATGAACTCGAGTTCAGACCTCCAGAACAGAAAAACGCATTTAAACTCTGATATGTCAAATTTGATTCTTTCTTCATGTTTCAAATTACCCATTGAATCTAATCATTATATCTATCTCTTATATATGTAAGTGATCTGTTCTAACAAGTTTATTTATGAGATAACAGAAAGAATTTGAATTAGACAGAGATTCAATTGGAGCAACACTTTATGCAACTTGGATTATTTTATCTTATCCTTCAAGACAAGATTAAATGCATGACAGGTTGGCATTACAGACAGTACAATCACCTCTGAAGAAAGCCAAACGTGATTATTCTAAAAACAGAATGTCATGGGCCACCAATATTCAAATGCAAAAGCTACAAACACCCAAATCTGGAAAGTAGCAACAGAATATTACCCATCAGCTTCTGCAGTACCTTTACACATGGAAGAACACTCACAACAGTCACATTTTCGAATGGGAACAAGCTTCAGTGGATTATTAACGTTCAAATGATTCAAACAATTATAAATGACTGAGGAACTGAAGCCAAACAAGACACAACTGATGAACAACTACTCTACTCGAAAATAATCATCCTGAGTTGTTCTTTTCATTAGGCTGTATCTTTGATACATTGTACTTCAGTATTTATCTTATCTACTCTTTGAGAGAGTCTTTCTTGTAATCATTCATTGATTGAGATAACCACAAGTCAGGGGACTTGGTGGTTGGGAGTATTGATTGCATCTTGTAAGGGGGAGTGAGTTCTAGTGAGAGAACTACTCTGAGTACAGAGATTGTAATCAAGTCTTGTGAAGTTAGTGGATTGAAAATCCCAAGTGAGGCTTGGGGACTGGATGTAGGTCAGAGAAAAGGCCGAACCAGTATAAATTGATCCGTGCAAAGCTTCTCTACTCCTCTCTTCATTTATCCTCTGCTTTAACTTGCCCAAAACAGAGCCAAGTCTTTAAAATTTTATAGATACCCAATTCACCCCCCCCTCTTGGGTATCAAGGTCCATTCTTTCATTTGGTATCAGAGCTTGGTCTTCTCAAGAGAGTCTAACAGCTCGAGAAGGATCAATATGGAAGGAATTCTTCCCGATGGAGCCTCTATCAACAGACCACCTGGTTTCAATGGAGAGCACTACTCATTCTGGAAAGCCAAGTTCAAAGTCTTTGTCATGGCTACTGAATATGGACTATGGAGAGTATTTGAAAGAGGAGATTACACTCCTACAACTATGGAAGATGGTGTGAGAATTCCAAAGCTTGAAGAGGAATATGATGACAATGATCGAAGGAACATCACACTCAACAGTAAGGCAGTTCTACTTCTCCAAAGTGCATTAAGTCAACAAGAATACTTCCGGATTTGCACACTTCCATCTGCAAAGCATATGTGGGATGCACTAGAAATTGCTCATGAAGGGACAGCAGGTGTAAAGCAAAATCGTGTAAACACCCTCATGACAGAATATGATCTCCTTAGAATGAAGTCCGGCGAATCCATTGGTGAATTTCAACTTCGTTTCACTCATCTCATAAATCAACTTGCTGCACTTGGTAAAGACTATGATCAGTCAGTCCAAGTAAGAAAAATTCTCAATGTTCTCAACAAGGAATGGGAGGCCAAAGTCACAGCAATAGAAGAAGCTAGAGGAGAATCAATGACATCTGTGGCTGCTCTATTTGGTAGCCTCTCAGAATATGAAGCAAAAATCAAGTTCAAGAAAGGACTTGACGAGGTACATGGGAAAAGCAAGGGATTGGCTCTTAAAACAGCCAAGGAAGCAAGAGATTCTGATAATGAAGAAAATGAGGAAGATGAAGATGAAGAAATCGGTATGTTGGTCAGGCGCTTCAAGAAATACTTCAAGAGAGACCAAGGATTCAAAAGGTTTCAGAAAGGAAGCTCAAGTCATGAAACAAAGAAACCAATCATCTGTTATGAGTGCCAAAAGCCTGGACACATCAAGTCTGAATGTCCTTTGCTGAACAACACCAACAAAGAGAAGGACAAAAAGAGCTTCAGCAAGTATAAAAAGAAAGCATACATTTCAAGCATATGGGGTGATAGCTCTTCAGATGAGGATGAAGAGGTTGAAGATGAAAAGGCAAACATATGCCTAGTAGCTCAAGAACAACAAGATGATGATGAGGTATATGACTCAAAACCTTCCTATGATGAACTTGTTGATGAATATTATCTTGTGCAAAAGGAATTTGAGAAACTCGCAGAAAAATACTTAGCTTTGAAAAGGAAAAATATCACTCTTGAACTACAAATTGAAAAACTATCTTCTTCTAAAATTTTGATTTGTCAGGAATGCCCTGAATTAAAACAGAAGAATGTACATCTTACAAAAGCACTTGAAACATTTACTAAGGGCAGTGAAATGCTTAATGTAATTTTGAAACAACAAAGATTTGTAAATGATAGGTCAGGTATTGGTTACAAACCAAATTCTGATAAGAAGAAAGGTAAAAAGAAGAGTGGTCAAAAATCTTACATGAACTACTTTACAAAAACAGTTCACTCCTCAAATCCCTTTGCACATTGTGATTATTGCAATAGGAAGGGCCATTCAACTTCATCTTGTTTTCATAAGAGGGAAGGAAAAATTAAACCTATAGGAAACTATAAATGGGTACCAAAAGGAACTTATGTTCTCAAGGTGCAAGCTAACCCAAAAGGACCCAAGAAAAGTTGGGTACCTAAAACTTGATCCCATTGTGATTTGCAGGTTTGTCTTAGAGCATCAAGACCCAACAAATGGTATATTGATAGTGGATGCTCAAGACACATGACTGGTGATAAAACCAAATTCCTTACAATTAAACCAAAAGATGATGGTAGAGTCACCTTTGGAGGAGACCAATCAGGAAAGATTGCTGGCATTGGTGAGATTGGAAGTAGTGATGGTCCACTCATCAAGGATGTCTATCTAGTAGAAGGATTGTGTCACAATCTCCTAAGTGTGAGCCAAAGCACTGATAAGGGTAACTTAGTTATCTTTGATTCTGATGAATGCTTTATTGTCAAAAAGGATTTGATTCCCATAGAAAATTTGAAAACTAAAGCCTTGTTTAGAGCACCTAGAGATGGCAATTGTTATACACTTAACCTCTCTAGTAATACCTCCGTGTCAGAAAAATGTTTTGTAAGTAACTTGGATGAAAGTTGGTTATGGCACAAAAGATTAGCTCATGTGAACATGTCTCAACTTGACAAGTTGCTGAAAAAGGATTTGGTTATTGGTATTCCAAAATTGAATTTCAAAAATGATAAGATATGTGATGCTTGCCAAAAAGGAAAACAAACCAAATCATCCTTTAAAACGAAGAATGAGATTTCTACTACCAGACCCCTTCAATTACTTCATATGGACTTAGTTGGACCAGCTAGAGTTAGAAGTCTTGGTGGAAATTTATACACTTTGGTCATAGTTGATGATTATTCTAGATTCACATGGACAATTTTCTTATCATCTAAAGATGAAACATTTGATCAATTTGTTGTATTTGCCAAGAAGGTCCAGAACGAGAAAGGTTTCTCAATTTCAGGTATACGAACCGACCATGGTGGAGAATTTGAGAACAACGCCTTTGCTGAGTTCTGTGACAACACGGGGATTGATCACAACTTTTCAGCACCAAGGACACCACAACAGAATGGTGTTGTGGAGAGAAAGAACAGAATACTCACTGAGATGGCAAGAGCAATGTTGAGTGAAAACAACACATCACAAGTATTTTGGGCTGATGCTATGAGCACTGCATGCTATATCTCCAATAGAGCTTACTTAAGGAAGAAGTTGAACAAGACTCCTTATGAGCTCTACAAAGGGAGAAAGCCAAATCTCAGTCACCTTCACATTTTTGGTTGCAAGTGCTATGTGCACCATAATGGTAAAGAGAATCTTGGTAAATTTGATTCTAAGGCTGACTTAGCGATATTTATTGGTTATTCTAATAGAAGCAAAGCATATAGAGTTTTTAACGCTAGAACTAAAGTTGTAGAAGAATCAATACATGTTGTGTTTTGTGAAAATGATTCTAACAGATCCTTGGATGATGAAGAAGAAAACATTTGCAAAAATCAATTCTTTTCAAAAACTACCCCTTCCTTTGAAAATTCTGAAAATGTTTTTGAAGCTGATCCTGAAAACAGTTTAGAAAATCCTGATCAGACTCAGCCTAGAGCTTGGAAATATATAAGGAATCATCCTTTAGACCAAGTTATAGGTGATATTAATCAAGGAGTAAGAACCAGAAGAAGCACGTTAAATGAAGTAACCTTCTCTGCATTTATTTCACACATTGAACCCTCTAGAATAGAAGAAGCTCTTTCAGACAATGATTGGGTGATAGCTATGCAAGAGGAATTACATCAATTTGACAGAAATCAAGTTTGGGACTTGGTACCTAGGCCTAAAGACCATCCGGTCATTGGCACCAAATGGGTATTCAAAAACAAACGTGATGAATCTGCAATCATAGTCAGAAATAAGGCAAGACTAGTTGCCAAAGGCTACAATCAAGAAGAAGGAATTGATTATGAAGAAACTTATGCTCCAGTGGCAAGATTGGAAGCCATAAGGGTTCTTCTAGCCTTTGCTTGTGTTAAAGGAATAAAACTCTTTCAAATGGATGTTAAAAGTGCCTTTTTAAATGGTTTCATACAAGAAGAAGTTTATGTTGAACAACCTCCTGGTTTTCGAAATGAAAATTATCCAGATCATGTTTTTCGTCTCAAGAAAGCTTTATATGGTCTTAAGCAAGCTCCTAGAGCTTGGTATGAGCGATTAAGCAAATTTCTTCTTGATCAAGATTTCGTTAGAGGGAAAGCTGATACAACTCTTTTTATTAAAACTAATAAGCTAAATGAAATTTTAGTTGTTCAAATTTATGTGGATGATATCATATTTGGAGCTTCTAATGATACTCTGTGTGAAGAATTTGCAAAGAAAATGCAGGGAGAATTTGAAATGTCAATGATGGGAGAACTAAATTATTTTCTTGGATTGCAAATCAAGCAAAGGAAGGATGGAATTTTCATATCCCAAACCAAGTATCTGAATGATCTCTTAAAGAAGTTTGGAATGGATCAATGCAATGGTGCTGATACTCCCATGAGTGCAACTACTTCTTTGGATGCTGATGAAGAAGGCAAGGACTTTAACATAACAAAGTATAGAGGAATGATTGGGTCATTACTCTATCTTACAGCAAGCCGCCCCGACATTCAATTCAGTGTGGGGATGTGTGCAAGATTCCAATCTACTCCAAAAGAGACACATGCTGAACATGTGAAAAGAATCTTTAGATATCTTGCTGATACTAAGACTCTTGGCTTATGGTTTCCCAAAGGACAACCAGAACACTTAGTAGCATATTCAGATTCAGATCATGCTGGATACAAGACAGATAGGAAGAGCACAAGTGGACAATGTGAATTCTTTGGTGGCTCACTTGTGTCATGGTTCAGCAAGAAACAAACCACTGTTGCTGTATCATCTACTGAAGCTGAGTATGTGGCTGCCTCAAGTTGCTGTGCTCAAGTATTATGGTTAAAACAACAACTCGCTGATTTGGGAGTGTACTTGAAAGAAATTCCAATACTATGTGACAACACAAGCACAATAAGCTTGGCCAAGAATCCTGTGCAACATACAAGAACCAAACACATTGATGTGAGACATCATTTCATCAGGGATCATGTTCAGAAGAAGGATGTCAAAGTCATGTTTATCCCAACACATCTCCAACTTGCAGACATTTTCACAAAACCTCTTGCAAAAGAACAATTTAATTTCATAAGAAGAGAATTGGGAATGGTAAACCCCAATGAACTGTAAGTATTTCTCACTCATTTTAATGTTAGTTATGGTTTTGATAATGATTGATTACTGACTTAAGCATCGGAGTATCTAGAAGTGTCTTATGCAGGATGCTCTTATCTCAAATTTGCTGAAGTTATGACCGAACTCGAGCCTGACAAGAAAGAACTCGAGCTCGAGAGAGACTGGAAGTAGTGAAAGGCAAAAACAAGAATGAACTCGAGTTCATTAGTGAATGAACCTCAAGTTCATTTTTGGCAGAGAGCAAGGCTGGATCTCAGGCATGACGAACTCGAGCCCATAAGTGATGAACTCGAGTTCGTAAATCACAGAGAGCAACCTTGGAGGAAAGTCATCCTGAACTCGAGCTCGTAAGTGAGAACCTCAGGTTCACGAGGAAGTTCAAGAGTTCTCAGCACACTCTTGAAGTCCAGGTAAGCAAATTTTAATGACGAACTCGAGCCTGAAAGGTGTGAACTCGAGTTCATCACGAACTCTATATATACTACAGTTACAAACTTTTCACTTCACTCTTCACACACCTCCGGTTTGCCCTAGTCCTCTGCGTCTTTCTCATCATCTTCTTCCTCTGTTTTCTGCGAAAATGGCCTCTCAATCCACAAATCCCAAAGACACAAACCCTAACCCTTCTCAATCTGTTTCTCAAACTCAATCTGAACGCCCTGTCCGCACAAAAAAGCGCTCTTCCCGCCTACAAGATGGAATTGACAAATTCGTTAGAGGAGTTGACGGCGAAAATACTCAAACTCCTCCTTCCAGACCGAAAGGAGTTGTAATTGGAGAAGAGAGAACGAAGAAGAGGCATGATCCCGAGCCTCCTGTCCAAGGAAGAGGTAAAGCCCCTCAGCCAGCTGCTCCTCTGAGGGAAAAACAACCCTTCAAGAGAAAGAAAACCGCGGGTATCCACTCTGTTCCCACTCCCGGTCAAGGTAGTGGTCAAGCTGAACCTCAATCTCAGGAACAAGGGACTCCTCAGGTATCTCAGCCCTTACCTGCAATTTTAGAAATCTACAAGCATAAGAGGTGCCCAGAAGGTTTCAACATAGAACCATGTAGAATGACAGCAGAAGAGGGTGTTTTATTCAAGAAAAAATATGATGAAAAGAAGAAATTCTGTCCTATAGTCTTTGTAGATTTAGCTAAGCTAAAAGAAGAATGTAATTTGGATTTGAGCCCCTGGATGAATCAATTTGAGTCCTTAATTTCAATCAAGGCTGCCTATAGTCCCAAACTTGTGAAAGTCTTTTACTTTCACATGAAATCTGATAATGTGCTAAATTCAGATGGTGATCTGGTAGAAGAAAGAATTGTCACAAAGGTTAGAGGTCAGAAAATCACAATTACTCCTGACTATCTGAACTCTATCCTACAAATCTCAAACCCTCCTAAGCCTGAAACTCACAGATATAAGCAACAGGCTATATTTAGTTTACTCAGACCTGATGAACTTATTCCTAATACCCTTGAGATACTGAATTTCACCCCAGCTGCCATGCCTCTGAGAAACCGAGCCATCTGGTACATTTATTCCAGGAATCTTCTTCAGAAGGGAGGCAACTTTACACACTTTGCCAAGAAAGATTTTAACATCTTCGCCTCCATTCTAGACCAACAACCTCAGAATGTAGGTTACTGGCTCTTTCAAGAAATAGCAAAATTTGCTTTTCACTCACGCCAGTCATCCCAGATTCCCTTTGCCAGCCTGGTTTCAGTAATTCTATTTCATGAGAAGATTTGGCACTTGGCTGAGAATGACTCTCCTCAATTTCCAACTGAATTTGGACAGCACATCATGAACTTGATGCAAACTCACAGGCCTGAGTACTCAGATCAGTCCAGAGCCCCAAAGAGGTCCAAGCCAGCTACATCCAGAGCCACACAGTCCAGAGCTGAAGAAGCTCAGAGTGCTCCTCCACCTCCTTCTGATTTTAATGTCAGAGTTCAAGAAATTGTGGACAAGGCCGTATCTGATCTAATAGAAGGAATTGAACTAGCTGTAGGGAAGCTAGTTGCTGAAGTGAACAAGGGTCACAATAACCTGGTGGATGCTCAAGAAGCCTTCAGAGTTGAACAAGAAGCACTGAAGACTCAAGTCAATGAACAGACCTCTACTATGTCCACCTTATTGGTTACAATGATGAACCTAAGCGATAAGATGGACAAGATCTTAAAGTCTCAGTCTCCGGATGCTTCTACCTCTGTACCTGCCCCAGACTCAGAACCTGCTCACGCTCAGCCTGCACAGACACCTCCTTCTGCTCCTACACCTTCGACCTTCACATCCTATGCTGAGCCACTAGCCATAGTACCCTATGTCCAAATTGAACCTATCTCTTCTTCCCCTCCTTTTGATGATGCCAAAGGGGGAGAAAGTGTGGAGTGAATATTGATTGTTTTGTAACTTTTGTAGTCATTTTGGAATTATGTGAATTTTTTTTTTTCAGTTTGAAGTTATCAATTTGAAGTTTCAGTTATATTTTTTTTTTTTGGTCTTAAAGTTTATCTCTGATAATTTGGTTAAGTCTCTGATAATCTGCAAAATTTTTGTTTCACAAAACAAATCCTTGATATTCTGCTTCTGATATATGTTTTCTGTCAATTTGATCACAAGCTGAATTTCAAAATAAATTTCAAACTAAGTTTCCCAATCAATTGTTTACAAGTGTTGTCATCATCAAAAAGGGGGAGAATGTTAGTTCTCAGAGTGTTTTGATGATCACTGACAATTGTAAACAATAGTGGAAAGATTTGACAAGTCAAGGATGTTTAAAACTCATGATTTTTCTATCTGTCAAAATAGAACTCGAGCCTATGAGTGATGAACTCGAGCCTGTATTTAACAGAAAGCATGAACTTGCAAAACCAAAGTTCAAACTTGAGACTAAACCTGAAGTTTATAATTAAACCTTTGAAAGTTCGCATGAACTCGAGCCTATAACTGTTGAACTCGAGCCTATGTTTAACAGAAAGCATAAACTTGTCAAACCAAAGATCAAACTTGAGACTGAACCTGAAGTTCAAAATTAAATCCTTGAAAGTTTGAGTGAACTCGAGCCTACCATTTAATGAACTCGAGTTCGCCATTGACAAAGTTTTTTTTTAACTTTTGAAAACCTATTACAAACTCTAAACCTCTACTCAAACCTCAAGTTTGAAAAAGTTCAAAGAAGATATTAAGTAAAAGAACTCGAGCCTGTCATGATGAACTCGAGTTCATCCTTGGCAGGACAAGTTTGTTTAAACTTGAAAACAGAACATTGTCTATAAACTGGAGCCTAAACTCTTCAGACTCGAGCCTAGTTTTGACCGAGAGCCTTCAGAATATTTTAGAGAGAACTAAACTCGAGCCCAAGCTTCTCAAACTCCAGTTCAAAAGTTCCAGAGAGTAATTAGCCATTTTCAAAAGTTTCAAACTCGAGCCCACTTGTCTTAAACCTCCAGTTTGTTTTATGTTAACCCTTTTTGAAGTTCTCTAAGTAAAGAGAACTCGAGTTCATCATTAATGAACTCGAGTTTGTGTTCTTACAAACCTCAGGTTTACACACAAACCTCCAGTTTGATTTTGACAGAACCGAATTCTCAAAATGAATAAAGGCCGAACTCGAGCCTAACATTATGAACTCGAGTTCAGACCTCCAGAACAGAAAAACGCATTTAAACTCTGATATGTCAAATTTGATTCTTTCTTCATGTTTCAAATTACCCATTGAATCTAATCATTATATCTATCTCTTATATATGTAAGTGATCTGTTCTAACAAGTTTATTTATGAGATAACAGAAAGAATTTGAATTAGACAGAGATTCAATTGGAGCAACACTTTATGCAACTTGGATTATTTTATCTTATCCTTCAAGACAAGATTAAATGCATGACAGGTTGGCATTACAGACAGTACAATCACCTCTGAAGAAAGCCAAACGTGATTATTCTAAAAACAGAATGTCATGGGCCACCAATATTCAAATGCAAAAGCTACAAACACCCAAATCTGGAAAGTAGCAACAGAATATTACCCATCAGCTTCTGCAGTACCTTTACACATGGAAGAACACTCACAACAGTCACATTTTCGAATGGGAACAAGCTTCAGTGGATTATTAACGTTCAAATGATTCAAACAATTATAAATGACTGAGGAACTGAAGCCAAACAAGACACAACTGATGAACAACTACTCTACTCGAAAATAATCATCCTGAGTTGTTCTTTTCATTAGGCTGTATCTTTGATACATTGTACTTCAGTATTTATCTTATCTACTCTTTGAGAGAGTCTTTCTTGTAATCATTCATTGATTGAGATAACCACAAGTCAGGGGACTTGGTGGTTGGGAGTATTGATTGCATCTTGTAAGGGGGAGTGAGTTCTAGTGAGAGAACTACTCTGAGTACAGAGATTGTAATCAAGTCTTGTGAAGTTAGTGGATTGAAAATCCCAAGTGAGGCTTGGGGACTGGATGTAGGTCAGAGAAAAGGCCGAACCAGTATAAATTGATCCGTGCAAAGCTTCTCTACTCCTCTCTTCATTTATCCTCTGCTTTAACTTGCCCAAAACAGAGCCAAGTCTTTAAAATTTTATAGATACCCAATTCACCCCCCCCCCTCTTGGGTATCAAGGTCCATTCTTTCACATATTTCTAAAAATATATTACAATAATAAAGGGTGAAAAGATTTATGGGACCTACAATGCAAAAAGTAATCAAACTTAACCAGAGTTAACGATATTGCTATATATGTGACCAAAATAGATGATTATATCTACTTTTACACCACAAAATAGTTAATTGTGTTAGTACTAATGGGAAAATAGTTTATTTGCTAAATTTGTGCCTTAACCCCCCCCCAAAAAAAAAAAACCTCTAAGCTTTTTAAAGTGAAAATTTCAGAAAAAAATCATTTAAAATAGGGAAAAGACAAATCAGAGAGTTCAATATACCAAATCTCAAATTGAGCATGTGGGAGGAATCTAGAATTTGCAAATATTTTCAAATAACCAATCTGCTGCTGCTAGTATTTGGAAAGCTCAAGTAATTAATATGTATATTGGAGTTTCTAATTGTGATTATTACATTTTTATTCTCTATACTTAAATAGTATGTGACATATGACAGGTCTGACTTCAAAATATTATCTATAATGTTATTGATATTTGGGGAACTTAAATTGTCAATATGTATACTGAAGTTGTTAATTACGATGCGTAATCAACTAAGGTATAAAGAATTACAAATAACAACTTCAGTATATATTAACAACTTGAACTCCCAAAATATTATTAGAGCCTTAGAGGTGTTCATTTGGAAACATATGCAAATTCTATATTCCTTCTAAATGTGTGACTTAAAAATTGTTATATTTAAATCTTTTTCCTATTTTAAGCAAATTTTGCTGGGATTTTCCCCTTTTTAAATTTATACAAATAACTTCCATGTCAATAATTTATTTGATGAAGTGCAATATACTATACTATTGACCATGTACTCCTGAAACTCTTTTTTCAATATTTAGATTATAGAGGGTACTATTTTTATTATTATAAAATGGATTTTGTTTCCTCCATTTTAAGATGCACCTAAAAGCTGATTTTTCAATATTACTCCGGCCCCTTCAACCAATGTCATATATTTAGAATTGGAGTAATAGTATGGTGATTTTATTTGTAAGTCCATTTTAATCTAAAATATTTGGCCTTATTTATAAGTTTAGTTTCATGTAATAAATAAGATTGTGATAATTTCACTCATATTAATTATACCCATAAATATAAAGAAAAAACATTTCTCATGTTGTAGGAGAAATGTTTTCTCTTGCCACACACACATAAAATGATGGGACCCGTATATATATATATATAATTCGCATTATATATATATATATATATATATATATATATATATGTATGTGGGTCCACCATTTTATGTGTGTGTAGGAATCTTCTTTCTCTCATGCAACATGAGAAAAATAAACCCCTAAATATAAAGAGAGAAAAAACAGTTTTCAAATACCCAATCATATTAAAAATTTACTCCTATAATCATTAAATTAACCACCACTCCTTAATATGTAAGATTTGGGCAAAGTAAACTTATAAGTAGGATATAATCTACTAAGTTCAAAATAAATATATAAAAGAAATTTCGTTTCAGCATACATTAACAATTTTTTTAACACTAATTCAAACAAGTGGATAACGATTTTACTTTTTACTAATTCGTGGGATACTTTAGTGTCCTTCTGCGATAAAGTTCCTTGTTACCATATCATGTATCTGAACGTAGCTTCCAATGATAATTTTCCACGTGTCATAAAAATCTGCTTTTTGGATTAAGCCTCAGCCACATAAGTCATGTGGCCACGTGGTTAACTTGAGCCCAGTGACTCATATTATGCATAATTACCCAACTACCCTTCCCACACCTCTTATAGTACGGACTTCTCAGCGGATAGACAATATAGTAATTGAGTATAATATAATTAATTGGTTTGGTTTTATGACAATCAATAAGCATCGTGCATGGCATTGTTATGATAAGATTTAAATGGTTTAAATCTAGAAATTTTGAACATATAAATTTTAAATAATAAATTTAGTTTCATACAAAATAACAGTTAACAGTATATTTTTGTAGGGAAAAATAGAGGGCTATAGAAGTAATTGTACAGGGTCCCTTCTTCCTCCACATCCCACCTCACATTTTCTGTGCATGTAAAATCAAAAACAGTTTAATCAGTTAAACGCAGAAATGAACTCCGCCTTCCTTCTCTCTTCACCTTCATCTTCTTCCACTTCCACTTCCTGTTCTTCCAACTTCACCTTCTTCACACAGTCTCAAAACCCTAACCATCTCTTTAAGTTCAGGTTCAAATTACCAATTTTGCACCTCCATTCCTCACCTTCCAACCATATCGCCGTGAATCCACAATGTTCCCTCAGGGATTCATCATCCACCACAGTGCTCGAGAAGAAGGAAATTTCTACTCAACAACCTTTGGACGACGTCGTATCCAGCGAAGCAGATTCAGGCGATACTGTCACGACGGAGGACAGCGTGCTGGTAGTTCGCCGGCCGGTGAAGGAGGTTTCCGGCGAAGAAGAGAAGCAGAAGGTGGAGGATTCCGATAAAAATACTTCGGCGATCGATGCAGGACTTGAGGAATTTGCGAAGAAGATGCCGATGTTTGAGCCGGGGAGGGTCGAATCGGACGCTAAAGAGAAGCTACTTATTGTGAATTTGGACTTGGCGTTGTACCGTGCAAAGGTTTTGGCGAGGAATTTCCGGTATGAAGAAGCAGAAGCAATGCTTCAGAAGGTACGTCGTTTTTCTTTCTTTAGTTTTTTCGGTGAACGTATCAGTGAAAGGGATTAAACCAAAGTTTGTTCTTAGATTGAGTGTTTTGAAATGGTGTTAAGTCGTATTTAAGTTTTGTCCTCGCGAGTGATTTGCCTATTTGGTGGACTATTTCTGATTTTTGGATTCGTTTAAATCTTGAAAAAGTGCATAGAATGTTGGCCAGAAGATGGTCGACCTTATGTGGCACTGGGGAAAATTTTGAGCAAGCAATCGAAAACTACTCAGGCCAGAGAAACATACGAGAAGGGATGCCAGGCAACTCAAGGAGAAAATGGTTACATTTGGCAGGTAGCCTTAAATTTTGTTTTTGCAATGTGATCATGGGTAAACTTGTTTTTGGGTTGGGTTTGGGCTTTAATGTGTTCAGCTTCGACTTAAGCTCTAATTTACATTCGTCAAAACTTAAAAAAGTTTTCTTTGTTTCTGATACACGACTTAACAAGTTATATCTATCATGACTTTGAATCCATGAACTGGGCTAGAGCATGGCTCTTTTGTATTTGCATGTAAACGTGAGACTGCTGAAAATTTTTTTCCGTAAGAAAAAATATCCTTGAGTTAATTTGACAGTGATCTATGAAATAGTGTTTCCTAATCTATGTTTTGCATAGTGATTTTAATTACTTTTTTCCTTAATAAAATTCCTTTCAAAAGTAAGTGTCCACATTTTTCATTTTTTGATTTATTAACTATGTTCAGTTTATAGACTGAAGAATAAAATGTGAGACTTTTATTTTTGCCAACAAAAAAATTAGCAAAATGTCTTATATGAAATCAGAGAGTGAACAAATTAGCAAATTATTTTGTGGAGCTGAGGCCCAACCTGCTAGTTAGGGCTTTAAGGTAAATTTATCTTTCCCAAATGTTAGGTGTGGGCCCAATATACACCCCCAGCCTCCTAGCTCAAAAACACCTCTAATCTTGGGTCACATTTTCTTGTATTAATTTGTGACCTCCTGAAGCTTATGCCCCAAGAAATGTCTGTGCAGATATTCTGTTTGGAATTTGACTTGATACAGCCCAAATATATGTCCTTGTAAAGAGTCTTGAATGCTAAAAAGAAGAAAGAAAGAAAGAAAGAAAGGCGGGATTTCAGAATTATGCAACAGTTCATGGCATCTAAACAAACTTAGGAATTAAAATACATTTCTCTCTAAGTGATTTTTCTCACCATTAAAGATGATAATGAAAGTTCACGCGCCCTCGCATCTTCAAGAATACCACTGAGTTACTAGCCAAAGATTCATGGTTATGGCCATGGCTGAGTCTGGATTATTCTTATACACAATAAATAATTGCATCTAGCAGCCATGCATTTTTATCTTATTCGGTGGGAGTAGTTCACCAGTTAGCATAAGAAGTGACTGCTCCTAATACTATGATATGTTTAAATTATTTCATTTGTACTGTATTTAACACTGGAAAATTTCTTTTAACAGTGCTGGGCTGTTCTTGAAAATAAAATGGGTAATATCAGGAGAGCAAGAGAGTTATTTGATGCTGCCACAGTTGCTGATAAGAAGCATGTTGCGGCTTGGCATGGATGGGCTGTTTTAGAGCTGAAACAGGGAAACATAAAGAAGGCAAGGAATCTACTAGCCAAAGGTCTTAAATATTGTGGACCAAATGAGTACATTTACCAAACACTTGCATTGCTAGAAGCTAGGGCAAACCGGTATCAGCAGGCTCGATATTTATTCAAGCAGGCCACTAAGTGTAACCCTAAAAGCTGTGCTAGTTGGCTTGTAAGTGATGATTGTCCTGTAAGTTTGTAATGGATCTAAACGTGTAATTCATACATTCCTATCTAAATGTTCTAATTCTTTCTGATTTAGGCTTGGGCTCAATTGGAGATGCAACAGGAAAACAACCGTGCTGCTAGGCAATTGTTTGAGGTGATATATGAGATTGCGAATTTTGGCTGGCTTGTTGAAATTGGAAGACTTGTACACATTATGGCATTTTTCTTTGCTAGTTGCGTTGTTTAATTTCTATCCTTATTTCCTTTTTTTCTTGTTCAATTTACAGAATGCAGTAAATGCAAGTCCCAAAAATAGGTTTGCTTGGCATGTATGGGGAATTTTTGAAGCTAGTGTTGGCAACATAAACAAGGGAAGAAAGCTTCTAAAGATAGGCCATGCTCTAAATCCTAGGGATGCTGTTCTCCTTCAGTCTCTTGCATTATTAGAATACAAGCACTCAACTGCAAATCTTGCTCGGGTATTGTTCAGGAGAGCCTCTCAATTGGATCCAAAGCATCAGCCAGTCTGGATGGTAAGAAATATCTCCATAAGGATCTTTTCAACTTTGAACATTTTGTCGCTTTAATTTGTCTTTTCTATATGATCTGTTGGTTGGTGAGTTTGCGATGGTAAATTCTGTCTTTGTCCTCTTGCTCTCAATTACATTCTTGCTGTTGGACCTCCTAGGAATCCCAATGATGTTTTCAAATAATTAATTCTATTTATGTCATATATCAGCATGACCTATTTATTATCTTCCTCTAGTTTAATATTGAAGTTTTTTCTTCGGTGATATCATATTGAAGTTTTAAGCATTATGTTAACTGAAAAGTTTGGGAATATGCAGGCTTGGGGTTGGATGGAGTGGAAGGAAGGAAACTTGAATACAGCTAGAGAATTTTACCAAAAAGCTTTATCAATTGATTCAACCAGTGAAACTGCCGCCCGATGTCTACAGGTAATAAATGACTTTTGATTCATGGGAGTTATCAATATGTTGGGGAACCTTCTTATTCTTACCTAATTGAGAGAAGTATGCTCACCTTTTAGGAGTATCATTACTGTCACGTGAATCATAAATGCATAAATACGATGGACCAAAAAATTCGCAGTTCCTACTGGAATAGTCTCTGTTTCCAGTGGAGAATATTCATGGTGTCTCACCAGAAAAAAAAATAAAAAATAAAAGGCTTCTAATTGCTATTGCCTTCCAATGCAGGCTTGGGGTGTTCTGGAGCAGCGGGCTGGTAATCTGTCAGCTGCTCGAAGATTATTTAGATCCTCATTAAATATTAATTCTCAGAGTTTTGTGACATGGATGACTTGGGCATCATTTGAGGAACAACAAGGAAATTCTGTCCGTGCTGAGGAAATTCGTGATCTCTATTTTCAGCAGGTAACTTACTGGTTAAATTTTAAAGTATACATGGTCCACAATAATTGATAAGCAAGGTGAACTGAAGAATTTCTCAACTTTATTATCATTGCTTAATTTGAAGTAGACCTGATGATTCCATCACTTTGATTTTGAATTATTTACTCAGATCTATTGAGCACATGAAGAAGAGAAACTTAAAATACTTAAGTTACTATGTTTCTAAGTATTGAATTACTTTTCTTTGATGTGACTTCCTATAGAATTGAGTTAGCAAGTGCACTTGTTCCCAATTTGAATCTATTTTTAAAAGCAGCAAGGTTCATACCATTATTCTATATCTGTTGTGAGACATGATAAGTAATGATGAATGATCCAATCTCAATTTATGAATTTTGTATTTCATTTTTTTGCAACTTCAGTTGAATAATTTGAAGACCAAAATGTCCTGAACTAACCATACTAATCCAAATGACTTGATTTTGGATAGCATTCTTAGCCCATGATAAACTATGCATTTCTCTCTGGTTATTTTGATAAATTAAACTTTCCTTTCTTTGATTCTTTAAATTTTCACCCTTGGGTCATCTTTCTTGTTTGTCATTTGAGTGATGCCGTTTAGTGATCTTTCATTTTCTTCACAAAAGTTATGAAACACTTGCGAAATTCTTTTGCATATGCCTTCATTGGAAGTATGAAATTTGACTTTATGTGCTAAGAAAAAGAGTTGCACACACTATCTAATGATTCTAATGAAAGGTAATTTTGAAATGTTATGACAATAAAAATCAAAATAGGTCAAATAATTTTAACTACCTTTCTTGATCTATGTAATTCAGTTAAAACTTAAAAGGTTTCACAAGTAGGATCGGACAGAGTATTCTACAAGCAATTGTATCTCATTTTCTGGGGATAAGAACTTGTTAGTTTAAACTTTTTATTCATTTGTCACATATCTCGTCATACTAATACAAAACCTCAGGATTAACATTTTGGTATGCTATTATTCAATCATCATATATGCTTTCGTATATCAAGAAAAGTGAAACAAGATGCAAAAAAAATTAAAGTAGCATAGTAGTTCTGAGGCTTGATTTTTCTCCGCTTAACTCAATAAGAAAGGCTAACATTTTTGGTTTCCATTTCATTTCATGCAACAGCGAACCGAAGTTGTCGATGATGCTTCGTGGGTTATGGGATTCTTAGACATCATAGACCCTGCAATTGACAGTTTGAAGAGACTCCTAAAACTGGACCTGAATTTGTACAGAACTAATGATAACAATGCAGATTCAGAGTCAATCAACCCATCTCCTAGCTCCATTGAAAGTAATGATGTGGATAGTGAAAGTGGTTTCAATGTAGATGCTTTTGTTATGGACAGGTTATCCCTAGATACTTCGAAACTCGACAATCTGTTGGAAGCACCTAGAAATTCTTTCTCCAAAAGAAGTATATCGTCTCCAAGAAGAATATGGAGATCATCAAACAACAGGCAGTCAAAAGTCTAACATTACAGCATAGTGTATTGTATACTTTAGGATTGGCTTTGAGCAATACAGATTTGTGTCATGCAAAACAGGCCGTAGAATTGTACATGTCCACCTTCTGGTGAAAACAGAGCATTATGAGAAACCACTTTGTAAAGCGAGGCCAAAGAATTATTGTCATCAAGATGCTTGTATTTAATATTCCTACATGAAAATATAGTTAGAATAAAAGAGTTCCAAAGTTATTGATCTGATTTGCATAGCTATTTGAACTGGAGAGGCATAATTTAGCAATGAGAGTAAGAGGGTCATGATATATTGATTGTGATATTCTTCTGGATGGACTCTAAATGATTAAAACCATAAAATCTACCAAAAAAATGAGTTTTTGTCATAGCGAGATTCTAGTGCAACTTGCTGAGACATTGAGACCTGTGTAAGTATTTCATTTTAGGGGGCTTCCACCTTGATCAGGAGTTCATGTTTCTTCAACTCAACTTTATCCAATACGAAAATTCTCACATTAAGGAGGGGTTTGAGTCTTTGAGGCACTTAAAATAGGTGTTTTAACATTTTATGACTCCTACACGTGAGTTGGAAATTTTAACTAACATGAAACACGTTTTAAAATGAGTTAGTTAAAATTTGAGTGGTATGTTTTATAATTGTTTTACTATATATTGTTATGTTGATATTAACACCGGTTTTCAGCCTATCCTTAATATGAAAATGTTATGAGATTGTATGGATTATTATAAAATCCTAATTTAAGATTTGTCTAAATTATCAATATCAACTTAATAGCAATAGCAATATAAGTCGTTCATTGTTCATTATGACTCAACTTACTATTCCTTTCAATAGTGTCGGCTTATATGTGGCTATCATTTGACTTTGTGCGTTACTTTTACTTCTTTTAGCCATTTTAAATTTTTGAAATTTAAAATGCTCATCTCTCTCCTCCTTTTATTTCACTTTCTCACATACTCTTTTAGATTTACAGAGGCTATCATTTGTTTAAATGTTTTCCACTTTCCTTCTTCCTCTAAGCGAAAATAATATCAACCTTCTTTTACATTTGCAAAGATTGTCATTTGTTTAAGCGTTCTCTTGCATAAACTTACAAGACAGCGTTAAACCCCAAAAACTTTCGAATTCCTAACACTCTTGAGTGAAAATATTTGTGGTAAATTTGCATATTAACCCTTAAAATAATATCAACCCTTCTTTAATATTCCTTTTAATATATTTTTATTTTCAAAAATGAACAAATAAATGCAACATTTTAAGAATTTGAATTTGGATGTGAGCAATCCCATGTGAAATTCACATGTGCATGGGGTGAACAATCTAAGTAGGTAGCATGGGACATGACATCAACCTCAACCCTAACCATCGACCCCACATGGGAAAGGGGGTCAAGTTGCCACGGCCCGCTTGGTAACTGCTATCAGAAAGGTTTTATGTTTTTTATAGTGTTAAGGTGTAAAAATACATATGTGCTTTTTTTCGAGGAGTGCCTAGTAGCAAATACTTTTTTTTTTGTGCAAAAGTGCACACGTGGTTACAAATTAGGTGCAAAAATACTGTTTGACCGTTAAGTTTGACTTTGACCGATGACGTGGTATTTCAAAGGTGTAAAAATACACATGTGATTTGTCAAGAAGAGCGCCCAACAACAATTTTTTTTTAATTTAATAATTTTATTTCAAGATCCTAAAATAATTTTTCAAGATTATGAAGTATTTTTTCAGTATTAATCAGTATCCTTTTAGTACCAGTCAATACTTGAAATATTTTTTTAAGATCCTAAAATAATTTTTCAAGATTATGAAGTATCTTTTCTGTACCAGTAAGTATCCTAAAAGTACTTTTTAGTACCGGTTAATACCCTGAAATATTTTTTTAGTATCAGTTAGTATCTTTTTAGTACCAGTCAATACTTGAAATATTTTTTCAAGATCCTAAAATAATTTTTCCTAAACTAATTTTTCAAGATTATGAAGTATTTTTTCTGTACCAGTCAATATCCTGAAAGTACTTTTTAGTATCAGTCAGTACCCTGAAATATTTTTTTTCAGTACTAGTCAGTATCCTTTTAATACCGATCAATACTTGAAATACTTTTTCAAGATCCTAAAATAATTTTTCAAGATTATGAAGTATTTTTTCTGTATCAGTCAGTATCCTGAAAGTACTTTTTAGTACAAATCAGTACCCTAAAATATTTTTTTTTGGATACTGACTAGTACAGGAAAAAAAATACTTCATAATCTTGGAAAATTATTTTAGGATCTTGAAAAAATATTTCAAGTATTGACCGGTACTAAAAGGATACTGACTAATACTGAAAAAATACTTCATAATCTTGAAAAATTATTTTAGGATCTTGAAAAAATATTTCAAGTGTTTACCGGTACTAAAAGGATACTGAAAAAAATATTTCAGAGTATTGAATGGTACTAAAAAGTACTTTCAGGATACTAACTGGTACAGAAAAAATACTTCAAAGTGTCTTTTTAGTACCAGTTAGTACCTTGCAATATTTTTTTCAAATCTAAAAATAATTTTTCAAGATTATGAAGTATTTTTTCAGTACAGGTCAGTATTCTAAATATCTTTTTAGCACCCGGTAGTAATTAAAATAAAATTATTAAATTAAAAAAAAATTGTTGTTGGGCGCTCTTCTTGACAAATCACATGTGTATTTTTACACCTTTGAAATGTTACGTCATCGGTCAAAGTCAAATTTAACAGTTAAAGTCAAACTTAATGATCAAACAGTATTTTTGCACCTAATTTGTAACCACGTGTGCACTTTTGCACAAAAAAAAAAAAACATTTGCTACTGGGCGCTCCTCGGAGAAAAGCACATGTGTATTTTTGCACCTTAACCCTTTTTTATATGATACAATACTTTTTTTTTTATTTTACTAGAAACTGCCACATGGGAAGGGAGCATATTTATAAAAATCAGTGTCATTTCATTTTTCTTAGACTCACCACTTGATAGTAATTGGCCAAAATAAAAAAGAGTCACCATCTGACAGTAGATCTACAATGTGGGAAGAATGCCTGTTAAGTCCCAAAGGATCGAATTAATTTAGTTAGATTCCCTGATAAATCTTTTGAAAAAATGTTGTAAAATATTGATTTAGACAATTGCAAATTCAGGAATCTAATTGTAACCAGGCTACCATCTACGTACATTTTGCTGCCCAATCTGAGCTCGTATATCCCATGGTAGCCCAGCCCACCATCCATATATGTTCCTTTTAATTTTAAATATTAAATTGCTTTGTTAAAATGAAGATACCAACAACAATTTGCTGACTCACCCCCTTCAAATCGGAAATTTTACTTTTTAAAAAAACAAAGCAAAGTGATCATGCCAGTTTTACATATTAACAAGATGTTGGTTAAAGTAATAAATAATCTTACCTCCCTAAATAGAACACATTCAAATTCCGGAAAACTCAAATTGTTGGGAGAAACATAAACCCTTTTGTGCTCTAAACCTCAAAACCATTAGTTTCAAGCTCTAAGTGGTTTGAGAACACCCATAATCAAAAAATATATACATATGCACAGACACAAAATTACGCCAAATAAATTTCTTGATATCTTTTCAGGATGTGACTCCAGCTTGCCTATTGAAAGACAAAACAAACCCATACCGATACGTTCCCGATTTTGGACAAATCAATGCAAAGCAAGCTCTACCAAGTCCAGTCTCCATTGTAAATCCAGATCCCCTCAATTTACTCATGAAAAATTGAGGCAGACAGTTAAAAAAGGTAGGTCACATACATTCTCAGTAACTAAGGATCCAATCAGCCTCCATCATAGATGCCACTTACGAGAATCAGCATCCCAAAACAAACAAACATTTTGCTCGGAAATTTTACTAACTTCAACATGCAACTTGTTAGTTTTCATAGCAACTTTTCTCGATTTTCATTAACATGCGAAGTGACATGAAGGATCCTATTAACATTCATCAGGAAACTTTACCATAAGTGGCAAATTCGTGCAGTAAAAATGGCAGAGCGAAGGACATAGTAACTAAATTTGTCATTGCAGATAAAAACTAGTGGTTGAAAGCCCCCGGTTATTTGAAAAAGAAAATACTATTTCATTAGAGCATGTTACCCCATTTGGCGTAGTCAATCCTTCAATTTCTTACTGCTACTTGGAGAGTTTTGCTCAGTAAGCATTTTCAAAACATTCACCAATGCTCGCAATCGGTCCCACATGCTGAGACCATATAGTGCTTCAACAAGTGACTCTTGAAATTCAAATCCATTCTCGGCAACGGGATACTGTGGGAAAGAGAGGCCATCTCAATTTAGTATTTAAGGTGAAAAACAAACTTGTTCTAACAAAAATGTTTTTCCAGACTGACCTGGATAGGCTTGGGTATCTTAGTTTTGATAAGTGGCCACCATCGATCCTCTACAACTGATTTTACAAGGCAGCAAGCTCGCAGTCCCTCCACACCACCAAATCTTCCAAATCCGCTATTTTTCACACCTCCAAATGGCAGGGACTGAAAAATCATAATGCATCATTAATCCAGTGGAAAGTAATATACATGGATCCTTTCCTGGGAGGTTAGCAAATAGAAATGCATAATTAGAATAACAACGATGACAACAGCTAATTCTCTTGAACAAACATATATTTTTCAGTTTTCTTTAAAAATGATGAGTTTATTTTTCAGAATTTTTCTTTTCATGGTCAAGAGGGTGCTACAGCGAATTAGCAATTTAGCATTGATAAAAAGAGTTTGCACCAAGAAAAATTTGGCCTTCATACTTTTGATGCACTAACATTCTACCAATATACACCAGCTTTTTCCATTTCCTGAACAAGAATAAGTTCAGTAGAACCTCTTTATCTCTCCCAGTTCTACTTAATACTTCAGTTACTTTATATATAGAACTTTGAAGTTATTATTCATGTTCCAAGAATCAAATTGTTTATATAATCTACTTTGTCCAGGAATACAACGCAAGTCAACTCATTTGTTACATCATAAATCGCAAACACTTTGCTCCCGAGTAGCTGGGTATTTAATTTCAGCCAAAAGAAAAAAAGGAAAGAAAAACAAAAATAATATCATAGCTAGCAATCCCTCATCCACTAAGAGGAAGAGAAATGGAAATTTAACATATATAAAATTTACCTGACACATATATGTTGCAGCAAAATCGTTAACTGCAGCCACTCCACAATGTATCTGTGAAGCTATTTCTCTAGCCCGGGTCTGATTTCCTGAGAAAACGGCACAGCCAAGCCCATATTTTGAATCATTTGCGAGCTTGATAGCCTCTTCATCAGAGCTAAATTTCATTATTGGCATGATTGGTCCAAATGCCTATATGTCATTCAAATGCACAGATGATTCAAGTAAACATTTGCCAGAACTTTTGATACAGAAAGCAAATTCTCAAATCCAACGAAACAGTGTAAAAATATTAGAAATGGAAAAAGAAAAAAGAAGACATAATAATGAGTTTAGCTAGTTGATACCTCTTCCTGCATCAATCTCATTGAATGATTCACATTTACAATCACAGTCGGAGGGAAAAACTGATCAACTGCATCTTCACCAATATGGCCCAAGACTCCTCGGACAACAATTTCAGCTCCTTTGTCTAAAGCATCATTAACAAGGGCTTCAAGCTTTTCAGAATGCTCATGCACGCATAGAGCTCCCATATCATACTTTCCAGCAAGTGGTGGGCCCTGCATGATATTGACCAAAAATTTGAATTGTCTGATATTTGAAGAACAAACACATTTTACTCCAGATTCAAGGTAGGGTATATAAACTTGAAATTAATTAATTAAGGTCAATCACTTAAATCAGAAATCATCCAAAGCTATGTAAAGGATTGAAAATAGAGAAAGAACAAAGAAAATAATAGAACAAAAGATGAAGTCATGCAAAAGTACAACATAAATAGAGGATGATGTGACATCCTGAATTATACTGAATTTGATAATAAACAAGAGATGTAAAAAAAAATATGAAAAGTAAGAATTCAGTGAGAATCAAGTGCAAACACAAGTGATTGATGTATTAGAAGCTCACATAACATATTTTACAGTTTCTTTAGAAACACTTACGGATGTAATGGACTTTATGATTTTGGTCACTTTACTGACAAAAGATGCATAGACATCCCTGTGGACATAAAATCGCTCAGCCCCAGCACAATTTTGTCCACTTGACTGCAGGACAGCTCTGACAGCAATTTGTGCAACCTATACTCAGCAGATCAATTACATGTTAAAATCATGGCACTGAAAAATAAAGATTGGATAAGCAATTAAAAAACAATTCGCCAAATGAAGGGTCAAAAATGATGTCCAAGCCTTCAGGGAATCACAAGGTGTGAGAGGATTCATACATGGTCCACATCTATATCTTCACACACGATAAATGCGTCTTTTCCACCAAGCTCTAGAGTTACTGGTATAAGCGTGTCAGAAGCATTTCTCATTATCTGCACAAATGTAGGATGTAAACAGAGTGAAAAGGTTATTTAGAAACTAGTAGAGTAGACGCCACCTTAAGATGAATAATGAAGAATCTTTTAAGAATCAAATATATCCCCATGAGCAGATTTAGCTCATGAGGGACATCCTAGGTCAGAGATATGATACAGCTAAGGTTGGGAAGAATTTTCCTTATCAGAATCTGTGTCCAATATACACCATATTTATCATCAGAAGCTATTTTCCAGGATCAAAAATGAAATTATGGAAAATAAGATTCAATTCAGGAAAGAGATGGGGTGAAGTCATCCATTGGCCAGAGTAATCATACCATCTTACCAACACCAGGTGATCCAACAAATATAACTTTATCCACAGACGAGACCAATGCTTCTCCTGTCTCTGCAAACCTGGTAAGAAATGTCTGATTGATGCCAAAGAAAAGAAAAAATACCACAGAATAAAGGAAAAAGGAAAGGTGAGAAGGCCATACCCTGGTATCACCTCAACGAGATCCTCTGGAGCACCTATGGCAGCAAGGGCTGATTGGATGATCCGGTAATAAAAGCATCCAGACCAACTTGCATGTTCTGAGATCTACAATCAGAAGAACATGGTTTCCATTCAATGCAAGAAACCTAAACATCAAAGTCATGGTATTCAAGTAGGAATTCCAACTTTCTAAGAGTTTCAATTATTTATTCGCAGTTTTTCACCTTGTAATGGAATAAAATAACCCTTATATACCAAGATTGTATGTAAAATATCAGTTTGCAATGGGATATTAACTAATTCCTGTAATACTACGAAAATAAATAATAAAGTTTAAAAAGAAAGAATACAACCATGGAGAAAATTTTGGATAAGCAGGTAGTTCAAAATTAAATACCTTAATCACAATACCATTTCCAGAAAAGAGTGCTGCCAGCATAGGATTGAAAATGTTGTGAAAAGGATAGTTCCATGAAACAATGGCACCAATAACACCAAGGGGGTGAAATTCTACTCTAGCTCTTTTATGAAGCATTGAACATCCAGAAGATCTGCAAAATTAATAGCCATATGAAGCACTACATGGAATTGAACTCAATCTGGAAGTTTCCAGTGGAAATATTAATATTAAATACGCATACACATTCACAAGAGGGAAAGAAAACTTTTTATGTCTGTAAGAGGAATAAAATAAGTAAAATGAGATACTTAGGCAAATCATCCACCATGACCAAAGCCAACTTATGCAAAGGAAAAAATCAACTACAGTATTTAATAGTCTTAACAAAATGAATAAATATGCTATCAAATACAAAATAAAACAGTTAAATCACATACCGGTATTCAGGTTTTAGCCATTTCTCACCCTCTGACAGTAGCCAATTGATCTTCTCACATGTTGTCATTATTTCTCCTAAAGAAGCATCCACCATGGTCTTTCCCGTATCACGTGAAGATATTCTAACAAAAGCTAGAGTTAAAGTATATCCAATTTGTTATCAAAAGACATACAAATTTTAGGCCAAATGAGTTTTTAAAAAAATTAAATAAAAGGGCATTTATTAATATGTGCATGTTTTCCGAAATATGACAACCAACATTATAGTTCTGTATGTGCTCTTAGATTCTGATATTTTTACATGAAGGCCAACTTCATTTCTGTAATATTTCAGCTGCCAAATCCTCTTTCTAAAACCATGAATAAAAGGCTCTTACTCGCATATAAGTGCTTGATGCCTGATTATATACTGCAAGAGTATACGCAAAAACTGACGTCTTTGCTTGAAGCTAGTTTTTGCCCACATTTTCTGTGCCTTCCTCACCTTGGCCACCTGCTCCTTGACCTTTCCATACATAAAAAATAATCCAAGTACATTTCTTTGAATGTTAGTATAAATTTAATCAAAAGCAAAATAGCTTATGATGGTTCATAATATCTGCATCTAGTGAATCAATATTTCTTCTCCTCGTCCCTTTGCGTAAATTGTCATTTGTCATCAATGTTTCTATATGGAAGCATATAAAAGGATGGATTGGCAGCTGAGATATATGAGTAGGTCCATACAACCAGATAATTTACATATCAAAAGCATACAAGACATTATCAACAACAAAAGTCAATGGGGAACCAGAATAAGGTCAACTTAAGGAAAAGGTACTAAAGTCTAGTTGTATAAACAATTAAACATATAAAATAAAGGAATAATAAAGAATTTGAACTTTAACATAAACCATAACGCAAAACGTATGAATGAAAAATGTAGGACACGTGTTTAGCCAATGTATTTCTTATGTAACTAGTTTATCAACAATGATGAACTATACATTACAAGTCGCTTATATCGATGTCTAGCTATATTAACATATAAAAATTATTCATTTCTAAACTTCAATAAAAACTATTCCCTCCGGTACTAATTATAAGACATGGTTGACTTTTTTAGAGAAATTAAGAAAGCTAATTAAATTACTTTAGAGTATTTTTATTTTTATTTTTTTCTTCAAACTAATTAATTTAACTAATAAACTACTATATAATCTAAAGATACACAATATATAAAATGATTAATTAACTTATTTAGCTTTTTTAATCTCTTCAAAGAAAGTCAACTAAGTCTTATAATTAAGACCGGTAGTAGTAAATATAAAAGAAACTTCATCATAAATTATAAGCATTTGTCCGTTGCTAAAATGCATTGGTTCACCAACCTCAGTAGGTGTCAGCGCCGAAACATATCCCAAGTATTTCATTGTTGCAGGTTCATAGCATTGAACTTTCTTGCCTGATTGCTGCGCTTGTCCCCTCGGAGGTACCTGAACTAGACGTGATAGGCCAGACTGTCCGTATTAGAGCATCTTCAACAAACCTCAAGTAATAATGTTCAGGGTATATTGAACAGAAGTTAGTGCATAATATACACTGATTAGTTGGCCAAACTAATACCGGTCACATAACATCAACACAAATTTATCATTAAAAAACAGATCAAGCAAAATGCAGATACAAAGCGAATGATCAATGAAGACGGTTATCAAGTAAAAAATAAGACTCACATATATAAAGCTATTCTCCTGCGCTTGATTTCCATCATCCAACACTGTAACCATCAAAATTCACATTACAACAGATCGCACAGGTGTGATCAGAGAGAAAGAGAGAGTGAGAGTGAAAGTACCATCGGAAGCATCGACGTCTATGGAAGGAACTTTGGGAGGAATGAGCATGAAGAGGAACCTACAGATGGCATAAGCGAATGCCAAAACGAGCACGGACCACCACAATGCCATCGGGAATTCGCCGATTTAGAGCGTCGATGTGGGAAGAAAACCACCTCGCTAGGGTTTCGGAGGAAGCTGGAGGCACATAAAGTTCGAAAGAGAGTATAAATTCAGGATAGTGGCCGAAGCCACTCAAGGAATCTGTGAAAGCTTTGAGATGAAGATGAAGAGATGCAGAGAAATAAGAAACGAAGCAGCAACAGAATTTATATATTACTTGGGACTGCTTACGGAAACAATAGGTCTCAATACAACAACAAAAATCGGATTCGTTGTGCTTCCACTTGTGGTGCATTTTGGGTAAGAAAGAGGTTTTTTGTTTTTGGGGCCAAGAATATATAATTGCAGAAATGATAGCACAAGTGTTTCTGAGAAATAAACACTCAATTTTGTTTTAAATTATTGCTTTGATCCGATTTAAGCAAAATTACCTTATATTTATTATAAGGCATCAATTAACTTTTTTTCATAAACTAATAAAAGTAGTTAAAGTTAATGAAGTTGTCCTAAAATCTAAGTAATTTCCAATATTACTTCTATTAATTACCCTAAATTCCAATAAACTCTAATATGATATAATTATTACTCTCACCCATTATCCTTATTAATTATGGGCAGACATTGAAAAAATAATTAATACATATTGAGAATCAGCAAGTGCCTTATAAAAAGAACTAAATAAACTTGCTAGTTGGTATCTTATAATTATTACTCTCACCTGCTTGATTTAAGCAAAATGCTCGCATGAGTCCCATCTATGTTAGTTTTTGCCTTATCCAACAACAAGGCATAACCGCTCTATTTTCCAGCGTCTCTGCCACTATCCTCTGTCAGTGCCTCATATTTTAACGTAATTGTGGTATTTTTTTTAAATTGTTATTTGGTAGTTTTTTTTTCACTTTTTAATTTTTGATTGATAATTAAAGTACTTTCAATTAATGTTTATGCCATAAGCTTCTCGGGTAATAGCTCATTAACCAATCTTCACTTGAACCCAATAATTAACAACATAAAAATTAGGGAAAATCACTTTAAACAATAGTTGAATTACCAAATTCCAAATTGTCATTAAATTTAATAAAGGGAAAAAGATTTTTTTAAAAAAAACATTGAATTTGTAAAATTCTAAATTAGGTATTATTTCTTAAGAATATAAGTTATGAATTGTTTATCAATTTCAATTCCCTTATATTGAGATTTTGTAATTTTAAAATTATATTTCTATCTTTTCCCTTTCAATAAATTTTAAATGAAGTCAAATGTCTGAAGACAGGATTTCAAAATTTAAGAATTTTATATTATTATCCGTTAGTTATTTGATTCCTTCAGTTTCAGCTTATCTCTACCTCCTTATCCCTTGACATCACCGCTTTTTTTTTTTTTTTGCTCGAGCCTTTCAATAAATTTTAAAAAGCATTTGTTCTTGCAACATCAACGTTACATCTCAATATTACAAAATTAAAAATTCCATTGATATTACACCCAAAAAAACTTACAGAGATTAATTCCCTGTATTAATATCACTCATTTGCTATTATATATTTTCATCCTCACTGTAGCTAGGCTAGGCTAGCTCTTGTGAATGTCGGACGTTCTGAATGAATGAAGTTCTCTCGTGCTTCAACTGAGATTTATTCGCAAGTCTTGATTGGTTAATTCTTGTTAATTCTCTCAAGCCTCTAAATCAAATTTGATCTGTAAATAGTGGAGAACAAAAAAAAGGTTAAGATGTAAATTTGCTTCGAAGTTTTTGCTAAGGAGCAATGTTAATTTAAAAGTACTTTTAGTTTTAATGTTATCTGAGAAGTGTTAAAATGAAGTAATATTGCTTATTTCCGTTAAAAATTTAATGGTTGACATCAATTTTTATTAGTGAAGGTTAGGCTTTTAAAGGGGGGGAAAAAGACAATATTGCTAACTTTTGAAACTTTCAAGGTGACATTGAATCCAAAAAAAACTTTCAGGTAACATTGCCCATCTGTGAAAACTTTCAAGGTAAATTTACACCTTAACCCAACAAAAAATGGTAGATGACAGAGAAAAATGTAGTGATCAACAGAAGAATCAAATGAGGGATAGTAAGATAAAATTATCGAATCTTGAAATCCTATTTTAGGACATCTAACTTGATTTAAGATTACTTAAATCTAATGACTCGATTTAGAATTTGGGTAATTCAGCTATGTTTTAGAGTGATTTTCTTTTTCCCAAAATATTACATTCACAATAGATTTTTTGTGGGTTAAGCTTTAAAAATTTTATATATGTTTATAAGGATATAATATTATTACTACCAATTAGTGTTACTACCAATGTTACTACTAGTTTATTTCACCGTTAGATCAGAATTTCATCCACCTCTATCATTTCTCTGCTATTGAAATTTTGATCTATCGGTGATATAAACTGGTAATAACATTGGTAATAACACTAATGAGTAGTAACAATATCATATTCCATATTTATAAAGAAAAAAATTGTTTACATATCATGCCTCAAAGCTCTTTTTTCATAATTTAGCTTTGAAATTGATTATTAATAATTAATACTCCCCAATTCTGTATATAAGAGAATTTCTTTAGACGACACAATCCAACTTATTAGAAATACTAAAAGCCTATCTAAATTTTTTAAATATTTTTTATTGTCTCCATATATTCTGTGTTGGTCTCACTAGATTAATTAAATATTTACTAGTACTTCTCTTTGACACTCACTCACTCTCTTTCTATAAATAAGGATATGTTTGAATAATAAGCTTAATTTCTTACTTATTTATTATTTTTACTCAAATTTAACCCATTTTTTATTCATATAATCTATTGGTACAGGGTATTTTGCAAAAACTAGTTATAGTATGTGTCCAAAAAATGGATAGGTACCATCAACTCGTCCCATTTATCCGTCTAGATTTTATATTTTTTAAAATCATGATTTTTTAATAAAAAGCTATTTAAGAAGATATTAATCTAAGATTATCTTTATTTTAAATTCTCTATCTATTAAAATAATTATTTTAAGAAAATTAAATTTGAACCAGACCGTAGACCATCAAATGAGACGAATTATTGGTGCGCAAATGGCATGCTTCCCGCAACATAAGCCTTCGATTTTAGCCACAGGTCACAACTGTGCGCGCGCTCATCGCGTAGTCTTCTCCATTCTTGTGCCTAAAATTTTGGGTGTTTTTCTCCGCCATTAACTTGAAGTTGAAGGATCGAACAATCGAAACGTTTCTGGTAATACAATAAGCCAAGAAGTGATCTCTCTCATAACGCCAAGCTCTACCTTCGTTCGTCCATGGATAAGACTCTAGAAGTTTCTGGAAGAAGAGTGGGAGTGGCTCTGGATTTCTCGGGGTGTAGCGATCTAGCACTCCAATGGGCGTTGGATAACGCCGTTCGCGACGGAGATAGCCTCATCCTCGTCGTCTGTCTCCCCGAACAATGCTACGAGGGCGGCGAGATGCAGCTTTGGGAAACTACTGGATCTCGTAATTAATCTCTCCCTCTTGCTCTGTTCATACTGTTTGTTTCTCAGGAAAATTTTCATGGTTGTGCTTGGGCGAGAAAATCTACATTTCCACGAAATTGAAACTCTGCGACGATCTATGGTCCAAGCTATAAAGATGAAAGGAATCGGAAGTGGAATTTGTATGTACATTATACAAAATCGAGGAAAATTTGATACAATTTAGCCAGAAATTCTTAGTTCCATGGAAATCAATTTCGTTTCCCACTGAAATTACCTTCAAACATATCGGATGATGAAATGCACACCAACTTGACGGTAGCAGATAGGATCTATTCCCTCAGTGTCCTTGGAATCTTTATATCCTCCTTAGTCCTTACCATTCAATATTCATCCAAAACATCTTAAGATAGGTTATCAATTTCAAATTATCTCATGTGGTAAAAACTACCTCACATGCTGAAGATAGAAATTTTAAAAAATAGATGATGTATCTCTCTCTAAATGCTTGGATCATATATTAGACGGTCAGAATTTAAGGTTATTGAGGCATCTGAGAGATTCTGGATCCCAACTTGACAATATGCCGATAAAGCCTGAATTATTAGATTAAAATGCAAATTTTGCTTAACAAATTTCACTGAGGGAGTACCATTTTTCTGGAAGTTTTCTCAAGATCAATGTTATTTCAGAAGTTTCAAAAAATAGTAATATTACCCCATACTATTAAAAAAACTAATGTTAGTTTAAAAAAAAAAAAGTGACATTAATTGTTAACATTTGAATAGTAAGGGGTAACATTACTCCATTTTAATACTTCCAGGGTAATATTAAACCTAAATAACTTTTAGGATGCCATTGCTCATTAGCGAAAACTTCCAGCATAAATTGCAATTTAACCCAACAATTACTTATTCTTGTTTGAATCTATATTTGGCTATCACAATCAAAGGTGGGATGTTATTGTTGATTCTGATATAATATACGCAGCTCTGATACCTGCAAGTCAATTTACCGATCCTGCAATGATGAAAAAATATGGGGTGAAAACCAAAGATGCAACCCTGGATATTGTCACAAATGCAGCAGACCAGAAGGAAAAGGTACAATTGTTTTTCTTATTGTAAATTGACATGGTATATATGTCATACAAATAGCAGATATGTTGATATTATCATTAGCAAGAATATGAGCATTGTGATTTATATTTATTCCTCAAGAAGGATCTGAGATTTGTTGAAAATAATGTTTGGTAAAATGAACAGGTTCAGATACTGATGAAGATATATTGGGGAGATGCGAGGGAGAAGATATGTGAAGCAATTGATAAAATACCTATAGACTTTCTTGTTGTAGGGAACAGAGGCCTTGGCACCATCAAAAGGTACATTTAACTCATGCCTTTTTTTGGCTTTTATCAGTTCTTAATATAAGATATATTTAGATTGTTATGTTAAATATAAATGTATCTTGTCAATCTTTTACAATTTTACTCTTATTTAACAATGATTAAGGAGGAGATAAAATAAAGATGATGATTAAGGTGTTTTAAAAAACACATGTCATATTAACTAACTTAATTAATTCTTTTAATTTAATTAAATTAGGTAGATATATCTTATATTAAGGACCAGAAAAAGTATTTCTTTTTTTATTTTTCTTGCCACACACACAACATTATTTCAGTATTTAATAACAATCTTGTACCTATTATAATGGATATTGGTTGTTTGGAGGCAAATATATCTTAGAGAACATCCAAATAAATAAATTGGTTATTGTTGCCTAAATATCTTTTTAGCATGGCAAACTTCAATACCGTGTACCTATGGGGTCACAATGTGCATGTTTGGTACTGTTAGAATAGGAAATAAATCAGGATCCCTTGATTGATGCACTGATTATAGGATCTGATTATAGGACCCTAATTACTCATTATTAGTCTTAATTAGGCTTTATTGTATTTCCTATTTTATCTCCTATGTTCTCCCTTGCTTCTCTTATAAATAGGTTGTAATACTCATTATCAATATACACAACAGAGAGTGTGATACCTCTGAATTCAAACATGGTATCAGAGCTGAGGACACCCGTCTGAGGTTGGGGAAAGCGAGAGAAACAGTGAGTGATAGTGAGGCAGAGAGGAAAAGTGTCGTGGAGTTTTCCGGCGAGTCTAGGGTTACCTGTAGGTGGCGAGTGAGACCACACCGCCCAACTCAGAAGGACCAGGAGGCTCCGATTGGCGCAACCCCAGAATTCGGTGGCCATCCGACCACTCCACGGCGGCGCGTGGAGTACACGCGCTCGGAGGACAGCGAACGTTGGCCAGCGCGTGACGGCGCGTGCAAAGGCTGTTTCGACGACGACTCCTTCATCTGACCTCCTTCAATGATTTCCGACGATTCACAGTTGTTATTGCATTTTCCAGTGAGATTTTGAATTTTCCAGTGAGAATTTCCAGAATCCGGCGACTTCTGTTCTTCCAGAAATATGGATTCCCCTCCGCTGTTCGGATCAATTCCTGGAAAATCAACCAGAAACCCCATGGTTTTTATGTTCGGTACCGATTCTCAAACTCAAAATTCCTCATCATCTTCTTCCTCTCAAACCAACAACCCAGTACCAAGTCATGACGTGGTTGTGTAATTCAATGACCTTGGAGATTAGTCAGGGCTATCTACTTGCACACACGACAAAGGAGATATGGGATGCCGCTAGAAGGACCTACTCCTCTCTTGAAAACACCGCTGCGTTGATTCACCTGAAGTGACAACTTCGGGATTTACGACAAGGTAATATGTCAATCACTGAATATTATAATGCATTGCTAAAATTTTAGCAGCAACAAGACTTGTTTGAGGTTCATCCCTGGGAAAGTCTCAAAGATGCACAATTATACAAGCGAATTGTGGAAGAAGGAAGGATACATGATTTTCTGTTAGGTCTAAATAACACGTTCGAAGAGATAAGGGGAAGAATCATGGGGCTGAAGCCACTCCCACAACTCTTTGATGTGGTTAAATTTGTGCAATTTGAAGAAAGTAGGAAGCTCTTGAACCAAAGTGGACCAAGTCATGTTGAAAGCTCCGCACTCGCAGTTCAGGGACCACACAGGGAACGAAAAGCTAGTAAATGGTGCAACTATTGTAAAAGGAAGGGCCATAATAGGGAAGAATGCTGGAAACTCCATGGCAAACCCTCCGGGGGAAAATCGAACTTTCAAAGTCACCTAACCACAGCTGAATCAAAGGTGGAGAATAATGATCGCCTGAGTACGGAGGAATTACATATGTTTCGTAGAATGCTCGATAAACAGAATAAGTGTAGTTCTGTTCCCAATGTGAACTTTGTACAATCAGGTAACTCTATTATCGCTCTCAACGCCGTAATGACTAGTGACGATACCTGGATTGTTGACTCAAGAGCTACAGATCATATGACTGGTAATAAAACACTATTCCACAACCTTAAACTCTGTCCTGAACATCCCAAAGTAAAAGTAGCCAATGGTGTATTCACACGGGTTGAGGGTATTGGCACTGTTACATTATCTAATCACTTGGCAATACACAATATTCTGTTTGTACCGGAACTTACTTGTAATATGATATCTGTAAGCAAGTTGACTAGAGGTCAAATATGTCGAGTGATTTTTGATGATGGTGTATGTGTGTTTTAGGATTTAAGAACGAGGAGGACGACTGGTAATTCTAGAGAATGGGATGGATTGTTCTACCTTGAAAGATCAAACTCCAAGAATAAAGATACATGGAAGGCAAGACGGGCGCTGGTTAGCTCGAATTCACAGAATAATGATGTATTGTTGTGGTACCGTTGATCAGGTCACCCTAGTTTTGATTATATGAAACATGTGTTTCCAAGTCTATTCAATAAAAATTTTGTTTCTTTTCATTGTGAAACTTGCCAATTTGCAAAACAGACACGATCCTCATATCCCAAATAGTCCTATACACGTTGTCAACCTGAACCCAATGAACCGGAAACTCATGTTGAGATCAATTCAGGGGTAGATGAAGAGTCATGACAAGAGATAGAGTTCAGCTCACAAGTTCAACCTGAACCAGACACAAGTAGAACTATCTCTCCCATTCAAAGGAACGACCATGAATCCAATCCGGGACTAAATCCTGAAGAATCAAGTTGGCCTATTACCTTGAGAAAAGGGGTAAGATCGTGTACTCAGCATCCCATTCAACTATTTGTCTCATATGGTAATATATTTGCAAAAATGCAAAGTTTTGTTGTAAACAGTGTATAGATAACCATTCCAAACACGTTTCAACAAGCTATGGCTGATCCAAAGTGGAAGCAAGCTGCAGAAGAGGAATTGAGGGCACTCACGGAAAATAGAACATGGGAAATCACGAACCTTCCTAAGGGAAAGAAACCAGTCGAATGCAGGTGGATCTTCACTCCAAAATTTAATCCCGATGGTAGCATCAACAAATACAAGGCGAGACTTGTTGCAAAAGGATATACCCAGACGTACGGGATTGACTATCAGGAGACATTTGCTCCAGTGGTCAAGTTCAATACAATTCAAGTTCTGTTATCACTTGCAGCGAACTTGGATTGGTCACTGTACCAACTGGACGTGAAGAATGCATTCTTGAATGGCGACTTGGAGGAAGAAGTATACATGGAGATTCCAGATAGAGTTCTAGCTCCTAATAACTCTGTGTGTAAGCTAAGGAAGTCATTGCATGGACTGAAACAATCTCTAAGGGCATGGTTTGGTAGATTCACCAAAGCAGTAAAAGGACTTAGGCATACTCAGGGGCAAGCAGATGACACGTTGTTCACCAAACGTGTTAATGGCAAAGTCACCATATTGATTGTCTATGTTGATGACATAATCATTACCGGAGATGATGAAGAATCCATTGCTCAACTAAAATGGGACTTGTCAACTGAATTCCAGGTAAAAGACCTTGGACAAATGAGGTATTTCTTAGGCTTGGAGATGGCAAGAACAAAGAAGGGCATCAATGTATCTTAGCGCAAGTATACACTAGACCTGTTACATGAGACAAGTATGTTGGGCACTCAACCAGAAGGGACACCAATGGAAGAGGGATGTCACTTACAGATCAAACCAAAAGGTGTTCCAGCTAATTCAGAAAGATACAGAAGACTTGTGGGGAAGTTGATATACTTAACCCACACTCGTCCTGACATTAGCTATGCAGTTGGAATAGTAAGTCAGTTTATGCATCAACCACAAGAAGAGCATATGGAGGCTGTATATAGAATCTTGAGCTACCTAAAGCTTAATCCTGAAAGAGGAATATTCTTTAAGAAGGGTACTACTAGAAACATTGAAATCTACACTGATGCAGACCATGCAAGGAATAGAGAGACCAGGAGGTCAACCTCAGGGTACTGTACATACGTGTGGGGAAATCTGGTTACATGGAGAAGCAAGAAACAGACAGTGGTGTCACCAAGCAGTGCAGAAGCAGAACTGAGAGCTATTAACAAAGGAGTTTGTGAAGGAATATGGATCATCAGATTACTGAAGGAGTTGGGGATTCAACATGAAGGACCAATGCAACTCTGGTGTGACAACAAGGACAGCATTGAAATGGTCAAGAACCCAGTATAGCATGATTGAACCAAGTATGTTGATATAGACAGACATTTCATTAAAGAGAACATTGAAGCAGACATTATGACCTTGTCTCACATAAGATCTGAAGAACAGATTGCAGACATCCTAACTAAACCACTCGGTCGAACAAAGTTTGAAGGATTTTGTGGCAAGCTGGGATTGCTCGATATATACTCTCCAGCTTGAGGGGGAGTGTTAGAATAGGAAATAAATCAGGATCCCTTGATTGATGCACTGATTATAGGACCCTAATTACTCATTATTAGTCTTAATTAGGCTTTATTGTATTTCCTATTTTATCTCCTATGTTCTCCCTTGCTTCTCTTATAAATAGGTTGTAGTACTCATTATCGATATACACAACAGAGAGTGTGATACCTCTGAATTCAAACAGGTACACTATTTGAGAGGGGCAATTGGGCCCTGGTTTGGATGAGAAATTATCCAAATCAAATTCATGGAGTAAAAACTCCTCATTTAAAAAGACAATTTCATTGGCTTATGGAGTAAAACTGCTTATTTGAAAAGCCAACCTTCCTAGTTTATGGAGTAAAATTTATTTATGCAACTATCAATTTAAATATTAATGATATTAATCAGATTTATAAGTTATTTTTAATATGTAGAACAGAGCAAGGATTAACATTTTTGCATACATTGAGTAGAATAAATAATAAAAATAATAGCCAGCATCTTAGTAGCGTAGTGGTATGCGAGCCAGTATTAACTGGATTCCTTTCCACATGTTCAGGGCTCGAACCCTACTCCCTCTCCTACCATGATGTATCAAAATAATAATAATAAGCTATAATAAGCTAAGGTTAGATGATGCTCATGGTAGTAGTGATTTTGGGATTAAAGAAATAATGTAAAATTATTAATCTTAAAATTATTTTGTAGGATATGTATTATCCACTGTATATCCTAATTAATTAGGTTGATTGTTGCTTTTGCAGGACCTTAATGGGAAGTGTAAGCAATTATGTAGTGAATCATGCCTGTTGTCCCGTCGTTGTCGTGAAATCCTCTGACCGACACTAATTTTGATTAGATCTTTCGATTTATAAGGAGTTCAGAATATTTCTGAGCAATGTGACATTTGTAGCGGAATCATTGGTGGGCTAATCGAGCAAAAAAAAAATCATTGGTGGGCTGGCCTTTTAAAATTTATTATAATATATATGTATTTATTATATAATATTTTATTTTGGTCAGTAAGGATAATATTTGGTTCAACACTCATTAGACATTGAAAAGACAGTAAAATTTTTGTTTGAGATACCTATTGAAAATGTGAGTATCATCTTATGTCTTGTTTTAGTCGTTATTATTTATTTGTATTTTCAATGTTATGTGATATTATTTAGTAAATAGTTCAATATGTTTATTTTTTTTCCAGAGCTAAAAATATTTTCTGGTTCTGTCACCATATTATATATATATATTTTTATAATTATATTCATTACTAATATCATTAATATAAAATAAAAATGGATAATAAGTTATACCTAGTATTATTTATTTAAACAATATATATCAGTATAATTTATTTTTTAAAACTTTGTATAAAATATGAGAAGTATGGCGTGCCCCGGCCCGCTCGAGCTGTTTATCTCGAGCTTTCTATAACATGTGAAATAATAATAATAATAATAATAATAAATTAATTAATGAAAAATTTCCTTTTTATTCAATATTTGATCTATGCGCGTTTTATAACAAATTTATATAACTTATAATACTTTTTATCAATGCCATAAATCAAATGGCTTTTTCTTAGCTTCAAACTCATGTTACTATTTACAAAGGATATGTTACTATTTACAAAGGATATATAGCTTCATACTCATTTCATTATTTATAAAGCTAAGAATAGGAATAGTACAATTTAAAATGAACTTGTTCCGCTTAAGGAACATGAATCTCTAACCACAAAGGGTTAACGTCGGATTGATTTGGGTTCTGATACTCTCTCCGGAATAAGAGATAGGGGTTCCGGAGATGAGACAATTCTGTGATGCCTATGAGGAAGACATCAAAGAATATCAATCGATCACTGTGCTACACAAGAATGACGTTTAGTCAAGGGAGATGAGGTGTATGCACAATGTAACAGTATAGTAAAAGGATATGAGTAGCTTGTGTGCACCTGGGTGTAATCTCCTATTTATAGAGATTACCTAGAGTTTCATTCAGAAGGTTGTAGACACTTTTAAGGCTGTTACACCCTGCTCCACTATCTGACGGGTTCCTGCTCCTCTATCTGACGGGTTCCTACTCCACTACATGTTTCTGCTCCACTACCTATACGATCAAGATTGATGCCAGGATTATAGGTAGGTTAGCATTTTACCTGCTTGTTGAGGGGCCTTTTCTCCTTATATGTCTTTATTGGGCCATATCATATCGAACCCAATATCTGAATCCGTAACAAAACTCAAGATGGAGTAATAATTAGATACTGTAATTAATATCACCAGAAAAAGAGAAGTGTCCAAAAACCCTAGATCCCATGTCACGTCCATGAAATGAGCCTTGTGGAACCACATCACCTTGAACAATGGTTCGAGTGCTCTTTTTCATGTAATAAAGCTTGTAAAAGTAAATTTTGAGGCTATACTGATCGGATCAAATTACCTGCTAAGGTCATTCATAAATTAGGAAATTATCCCGTAAAACGATGTCATTTTGTGGTTAAGCTCCTAAAGTCATAGATGCGTTGAGTAGCTAATGAGAGTCCTTTAGGGTGTATATAGTAACGCTTCTGACATGAGTTTTTTTTTATAAAAAATTTCTATCCCAGAAATAAAAATGGATAGGAATTGTGTTTGGTAAATCCGGTTTTTTTTTTTTGTTCTTGGGATGAATTAGTTTATTTTTTAAGTTGGAGAATAAAAAAAAAAGCAGAAAATTTTAGCTTCTCTATTCCTGGAAACAAAATCAGAAAGAATTTTGACATGCCTCTTGCCTCATGATCCATCATCCCCAGTCTTTACTTCCAACCTTACCCTTCTTCTCTTCCTCCTTCCTCCACCAGCAACAATTGGCCTCCTCAGTGACGGCGATAGTGGCCTTCCACCAGCAATGTAGAAAATGCTGCTTCACCGCTCAATTTCTCTTTCTCTCTTTGATTTTTCTGGACTACATATTCCCAATTTTCTCCAGTTTCATCGACATTTCTTGACCCAGTCTTCTTCATCGCTCTTGCAATTATCACTTTCTATTCTTTCTGTTATTATTATCAAAAAAATTTTGCTTAAATTCAGAATCGTTGCAATGCTGGGGGCTCAGAGACGAAGAATTTCTGTGTGCAGTCACAATCTCAAATGAAGTTTCTCTCTTTTCAAAACCGACGACCCGAACTCACTCTTAAACGTCACTATTAACTCCATTGGTGTATCTTTTTTTTTCGCATATTACTTTATCTTACAATCATCGTCGTTGAGCTCCAGAGCCTGGACACTGGGTTTTCTCTTATCAGGAGCATGGAGGTGGATTAAGGCAAATTCAAGGAATCAGGGGCTTCCAAGAATGGAGGTGATTTCCTTTGTGTTTATGATTCTATGTTTGTTTTCAGGTTTTACTTGTAGGAGCAAGTGTTTTGATGGGAAATGCTTATTGGACAGCGCTGAAATTGAACTCTAGAGCATTGAAAATTTAGCAACAAGTAATTGAAATCTAACACAGTCATGATTATTTGACCAATAAAACAAATTTTATTGTATGGCTTTATGTCTGTGGGAGTAATACCTAATACCGACTGCTAAATCGTATGCCCGAATGACGTAATTCTGATTGTGGCAATAAAAATAAAATAAGTTAACAAATGTAATTGTAATTCTGATTCTCGGAGTAAAAATAAAATGAGTTAACGAAGGTAATTCTGATTCTCAGAATTCTTCTAAGTCACCGAATCAGAAAAAACTGTTTCATATCAGAAACAGTGCTGATGAATAGAACGTTGCCATACACACCCTTATTGATTCGACATTTTTATTTCCACTCACACCTACATATACATATGTAAGTTGTATATACATATATTTAATGAAGAGATCTCGAGGCCACAATTTTATTTTATTTTATTGAAAAAAAACCCTATCAAGTAATAATAGTAATATTGAGTATTACTAAATCAAATTATTGAGTATTATTATTGTTTTGTTCTAAGAACACAGAGATTGGACTTGACTAGGTTGTCAAGCCTAGAGCCTACGTACCCTCTGAAGAGATCAAAGTCCACGTAGTTCGTGATAAACTGGAAGGCACGTAGCCAGGGGAGTGGGGTGTGTGCTCTGTGTGACGGAATGTAAATAGAGCATAAGATAGAACGTGTGCACCTGTTTAGGGTTTCCCTCTATTTATAGAGGAATCTGGCGCGTGTATCCCCATATTGATGGGCAATATCCCTGATTGATAGATCATGGGCTGATTTGTTGGGATTATGACTGAAGGAGAATCCTTATTGATGAGATCCTAAATCCGTGGGATCTCGGATCCTTTCCTAATATAATGCAGATCCCGCCGTAGGCGTAGTTGGGCCGAGGTCTGGACCTGGGCCTATTGGGCCGATCCGTAACAGTTGCCCCCCAGCTCGGTTGTTCAGGCTTCTGGACGGCCGAGATGCATATTGCCCCCAGTTTTGGGTGTGGCCGAGGCCTTCTCCCTAAGCTGAGGCTGCCCTGGCCATCAGTCCGGTCAGGATCTGTGGTCGGCTTGTCTTGGCTCCGTCCCGGCGTCCTGCCTAAAGTGTTGGGTTTACCCTGTTAGGGTGGTTTGCCGTTTTATCCCGGTTCTTAATGCCTGCTGATGACCCCGGACTCGAACCTTTCGCCTTTTGGAATTCGCAAAGCGCTTTGGGTCTCCCCATGCGCATGTCATTATTGCGGCTTTACAGCTGTCAGGTTCTTAATGGATGAAACCTGCAACCGCCACGTCTTCTCGTTTCTCGAGGCTAGTGCGCATTTATAGCGCTTACGTCGGGCTGCGCCAATCCCGTCGTCTTTGTACGGGAATAGACCGTTGTATCCCTTTTTCTTTGGGATTTCGGCTTAAATAGCCCACTTCGTGCCTCTCTTTCACTTTTCCTACTGCTCATACTCCCCTCAGGCATTTCCGGTTTTCTTCTAGGGTCCACGGAGGGATTTTCTTCTTGTGTGGAGCTTTCACCGTTTTCCAGTGTTCCAGCTCCCTTCATCTACTAAACACAGGTATTCCATCTCCCTTCTGACATTTTGTTCGGTATTTTCTCGCATTTTGCCGTTTTATTCCTGGGATTGCTGCGTGTGTTGTCGCTCATCCGCGTTTCTGGGTTTTTCTGGGCTTCTGTTAGTGACATAGTACCCGAAATTCATCCCGAAATTCCAAAATTTCTTTAAACACTGGCCCTTGGTTCCATAGGTTTCTAATCATGGTGAGAGGCAGAGGTGTCCCTAGACCAAGGGCATTGTTAACGCCAGAGGAAGAAATGTTCCTCCGTGCGCGTCTTCCGCGGGCCACCTATTGGGTTTTCGGGGGTGAGCCGCCGGCTACAGGAGTTTTAGATCCCCTGCGTCGAGGTGGTGAAGTTCGTCCGAGACGGACTGGAGCTTGTTCTTCTTCCGCCAGGGTTTCGGTCTCAATCCCTTGCCATCCTTCCCGACCGTCTGCGCGCGCTCTTCCTCTCGGATTGCCCGGTGGTGCCGGCGTCGGCTCCTCTTCCTGGACCGGAGCCCCGGTGGTGGTGGCCCAGCCTCTTGGCTTTTATGAGGGCCCTTCCGCCGTCCGCCCAGCGTCTGCCCCGGAAGGATATCTCGGGCCTTGCTGGGATTGCCTGGCGGAGGCTTCTGCGCTGATGGCTCGTGGTGGAGATGCCGAGGCTTCTACCGTACTCGGCTCGTGCCGGCATTGGTCCGCCCCGGTTGTTCCTTCTCGTATCCCCGTTCGTCCGCGTCCGCAGTTTTTTTTGCCTGCTACTGTGTGTGTGCCAGGTATTTTCGCCTTCTGCTAATATCAACTTTGTTTATCTTCGTATAGGTTTATTTATGGCTCCCAAGTCACGGCCTTCTAAGTCCCGTTCTGAGCCGGAGGGTTCGGACTCCTCCAGCTCGCCTGAAGCCTTATGTCGGGAGTACAATTGGGTGTCGCACGAAGTGCTGAAGACCCATTCGCTGATGTCGGACGCAGACATCACCAGACTGAAGGTCCCGAACATGCCGAGGTGTGTTCTGAGGTGTCCGGCGGCGGACGAGCCTATCTGTGTGGCTCGGCCAGAGGGTTGCCCTGAGTTTTTCTTTTTCTACCGTGATTGTTTAACACGGGTTCAAGTCTCCTTTCCTTTCACCCCCTTCCAGATGGAGGCTTTGCGGCATCTTCGCCTGGCCCCGTCCCAGCTCCATCCAAATGGATGGGCGTACCTCGTTGCTTTTGAGAGGCTGTGCTCCCATTTTTCGCCTCCCATTGCGTGCACGGCCAACCTTTTCTTCTATTTCTTCGGACCCTTCACACCTAGCCCGCCGAAGGGAAGCGATAAGCTAAGAGGGTTGGTGTCGCTTCGGATTAATGCGGAGCGCAAACTGATGACGCCCTTCTCCGACTCCTTCAAGCGTTTCAAGAACGCATTCTTCAAGGTGGTGGCCGAGCCCGACCAGTTGTCTTGGTTTCTAGACGGGGCCGAGGGTTCAGGCGTAGGGGTGAGGTTCCCCCTTTATTGGGATGGGAGGCATTATGACAAGCCGCCGACGTCTTATATGGTAGGTGTCGACGACCTCCTGCCCGAGACCGTCCCTTCTGTCGCGAGGCTGGCCGCCTTTGTGGAGAAGTACGGGGCCCAAAGCGCGGCCTTCTGGATTTCGAGGTTGGGTTTGAAGCCATTGCCCCCTACCTTTAGGTCTTTGAGTTTTTGAATTTGTCTTCGAATTCTTCTTTTTACCTGTCTGACTTATTTCGTCTTTGTTGCTTGCAGCTAGGACCATGGACGCTTTGCCCCTGTATGCCCGTCTGTCGAGGTCTGCTGCGGCGCCGTCCAATCGTCCGAAGAAGCGAGCGGCTTCTGCCGATGCCGGTGCCTCTACTGCCCCGGCTTCAAAGAAGGTGAAGGGTCCTGCTGCCGAGGGTCCTTCTTCTGCCACGGCCTCCAAGCCTGCTCCTGTGGTGGAAACCCCGGCCCTGAAGGGTCGGGAGGTCGTTGTTGCTGCTGGCGTCGAAGGGGACGGACGTCGTCATTTCTGATGATGACGTCGAAGGGACGGTCTCTCCTGTTGGCTCGCCATCGCCTTCAACTTCCCCAGTGCCACTTCCCCCTCCGCCGACGGGTCCCTCTTCGGTTTTTCCCCGTAGCTTCTTGTGGGATAACGGGGTGGCCCCTGAGGTGGACGTGGCGTTCCTCCCGCCCCGACATTTCCTGGAGGGTAGTCGTCCCCTGTCTCCTTCGGCCGAAGACCGTCTGCAAGTGGCCCAGAAGGAGCTGATCAAGTCGGTGGGGTACCTTCAAGCGCTAAGAATGGTCCGGAACCTTTATGCCCGGGCGGATGCTGAGTGCGTGCGGCTGAGGAAGGTGGAAGCCGAGCTGAGGCCCGAGGCTGCTGCTGCGGGGCAGCTGAGGAAGGAGCTGGCCGAGATCAAGGAGAGGGCCAGTTCCTCCGAGGACGAGCTCATCGCGGCTTGGGCTGAGCGGGATGAGGCTAAGGCCGCACTGGGGGCGGTGAAGACAGAGCTGGGGGAGGCCCAGGCGGAGCGGGATGCGGCCAGGGTGGAGCGGGATGCCGCCAAGGCTGCAGCGGTAAAAGCTGACCAGGAGCTCCAGCTGTCTTATCAGGATGCTGATAAGGCGGCCGAGGAGTATGCTCGGGCCCAAAAGGAGATGTCCGAGAGCCTGGCTGCGGCCAAGGATTTGCAAGTGGAGCAGGCTGCTCTGGCTGCTGCAGAGAAGGAGGCGCTCGAGAAGGCCCTCTCCACCGAGAAGGCGGCTTCCCAAGAGCTCACTGATGCCCTGGTCCAGACTGCCGAGGCATGTTTCAAGCAGGCCTTGCTCCAGATCCGGCACTTCAATCCCGGGACTGAGCTTAACGTGGAAGGGTACGATCATCGTGCCTTTGTTCAGGAGGATGGGTCCTTCCTCCCTTACGAGGCTCCAGCGGCCGAGGGTCCTACCGAGGACGTGGAGGAGGAGGTGGGGGGATGGAGCCGACGCCGGAGATCCCGGGGTGGAGAATGTCGACGTGGCGCCCGGCTCCCAGTCCTAGCTTTGTTTTGCTTTTTATAAGTTTTGGGGCGTTGGTGCCCTTGTAATCTTGTTTGAACAATCCTGGCCTTGTGCCATTGTAAATAATTTTTGGAGTAATGAATGATTTGAATTGTTATCATCCTTATACCCTTTTCGTGCGACTCCGAGCTTGTTTATCTACCTTAGGCAATGAATGGTTTATTTTCCGTCGTCATCCTTTTGCCTCGGTTTGTGTATGTGTCGGTTATGTGAGTATGAACCGTTTAGATGCTCTAGACTATGGATGGCTTACAACTCTGTCATCCTTTGGTCTGAGCTTATGCGTTGGTCGGCCGCATGAGTACGTGCCGTTATGCATAACTTAAGCAATGGGTGATTTCGCTCTTTTGCCTAAGTCTTAGTGTCTACCGGCTGCATGTGAGCAGGCCTTAGGTACTCTACCACATTTAGTCTGTGGGAGGTTGGGGCAAGGTTGTCTCATTTCAGCCTCGTCAGGCATAACTAACCGTACTGCCTCGGCCCGGCTTTCGAATAACCGGACTCCAACTTTTCTCTTAGTCGGATCACGTTTAACCGACGTAAGGGCTAGACTACCACGTGTCTAACCGAGGCTTCGGTTGCCTCCAGTAAGACATTTTGACCTGATCAGGGTTGGCATAACAGTCCGCTTACTTAGTCGGGCGAGCGTTGACGCGTCAATTTCACGAGGGGCCCTGGGTGGCGCCCTCGCCGAGCTCTAACCAGTGCCTGTCGAAGTACAACGGCCGGTTTTCATACATCTAGATGTTTTTTGTTTGTGCCGGGTTCGCGGCCTTGGAGCCTTCTACCGATGCCGGGCTTAATGGCCTCAGCTTTTGGTTTCTTGGCCGGGCTTCTTTGCCTCGGTCTTTTTTTGTTGTGGGCCGAGCTTCATGGCTTCGGCTTCATGCATAAGCGAATTTTGTGCACATTCAAACTTCTCCTATGTGGGATCTTTTATTGATAAAAAGAAATAGCCCTAAGGGGCTTTACAAAACATCATAATCAGAAGCGACTTAACTTGGACCCAAAGTGAAAAAACCGATAAGGAAACACACTTAATGAAAAAATCATAAAGTGAACAAACACTGCCGAAAAGGGGTCTAGCTATAGTAGATCTTCAGCTTGTCGGCATTCCAAGTTCTTTTGATTGGCTTTCGTGCCAAAGTCTCGGGGGTATATGCTCCTCCATCGAGCTTTACCTTGATCCGGTATGGCCCTTCCCAGTTCACCGCCAGCTTCCCGTCCTTGGCATTCTTATTGCCTATGTCGGCCCGTCGGAGTACTAGGTTGCCTCAGTTAAAAGCCCGGGGTCAGACCTTTCTATTGTACTTAGCCGCGAGTAGCTGCTTGGCAGCTAGTTCCCGACAGTGTGCCGTGACCCGGATTTCGTCAATGAGGTCCAAGTCTGTCTTCAAGGCATCGTCGTTCGACTCCTGCCCTTCCTGTCTGGCTTTGACCTTTCTCCAGGATGGCTGTTCGATTTCGATCTGGATCATTGCCTCGCATCCATAGGTTAGCCTGTAGGGGGTTTCCTGGGTCGAAGACTGTACACTTGTTCGGTATCCCCATAGGACGCTGTGGAGCTGCTCGGTCCAGCTGGTGTCGGCTTGCAACATTCGTCTCTTGAGCCCGTCCAGGACGACTTTGTTGGCGGCTTCGGCCTGGCCATTTGTCTGGGGGTGTTCCACGGATGAGAAGTGCTGCTTGATGTCCAGGTTGGACATTAGCGCTTGGAATCGATGGTCCATGAACTGGGTGCCATTGTCCGTGACGACCTCGGCTGGTATTCCGAAACGGGAGACGATGTTGTGCCGGAAGAACCTTATCACTCTGGCCAAGGTTATGGTGGCGAGGAGCTTTGCTTCGATCCATTTGGTGAAGTAGTCTACCGCGACTATGAGCCATCGGCATTGCCCCTGCGCTGGCCGAAACGGTCCGAGGATGTCCATGCCTCACTTGTAGAAGGGCCAGGGGGCTGGCATCCCCTTTAATTCTGAGGGCGGCTGCCATATGATCCTGGCATGTTTCTGGCAACTGTCGTACGTCTTAGCCTTTTCCATGGCGTCATGCTTCATAGTGGGCCAGTAGTAGCCGGCGCGTAGGGTGCCGTCAATCTGAGCTGCGACGAGCTGCAAGTCGGTTAAAACCTTTATCCGTTGGGCGCCATTGTCCTTTGCCTGAAGCAGTCCGGCCAGCAGGGCCTCGTACTCGGCCTGATTATTAGAGGTCTGAAACTTTAACTGAAGCGAGTGCTCGGTGGCCACCCCTTGCGGGCTTTCCACGATGACTCCTGCACCGCTGCCCTTTGCGTTGGACGAACCATCCACGTAGACCTTTCAAATCCCGTCATTGGAGGTGGCCGGGGTGAGTTCCCTGATGAAATCCGTGAGTGCCAGGAACTTAATCGCCTGTCGGGCTTCGAATGTGATGTCGAACTCGGACAGTTCTATGGCCCAATTGGTCATTCTTCCAGCCAAATCGGGCTTGTGGAGAATCTGTCGGATCGGCTGGCTAGTTCGTACCACGATCCGATGCCCTTAGAAATAAGACTGGAGTCTTCGTGCCGCGGTGAGTAAGGCAAAAGCTACTTTTTCCAATTTCTGGTACCGGAGTTCAGAGCTTTGTAAGGCCTTGCTGATGAAGTATATGGGTGTCTGCCCCGCTTCGGACTCCTTCACTAGGGCGGCGCTTACGGCTTCGTTGCCGATTGACAGGTAGAGGAATAAGGTCTCCTCGTTATCCGGCTTGGTAAGAACCGGCGGGGTTGCCAAACATCTCTTGATTTCTGAGAAGGCGACGTCACAGTCTGGGTTCCAGCCGCCTCGGGTTTCCTTCTTCAGCAACTTGAAGAGAGGTAGGGCTTTCTCCGCCGACTTTGGTAGAAAACGCGTCAAGGCGGCTAGTCGGCCTGTTAGCTGCTGTACCTCCTTCTTGGTCCTCGGGCGCTGCATGTCGAGCACAGCCTTGCACTTGTCCGGGTTGGCTTTGATCCCTCTGTTGGTCAGCATGAAGCCTAAGAATTTCCCAGCCGGAACTCTGAAGGCACATTTGGCCGGGTTCAACCTGATTCGATGTCTTCTTAACTTTTCAAACGTCTGTTCTAGGTCTCGGATGTGGTCTTCTGGCAGTTTCGACTTGACGATCATGTCGTTTATGTAGACCTCTATGTTGCGCCCGATCTGATCCTGGAAAACCCGGTTCATCATCCTTTGGTAGGTGGTCCCGGCATTCTTCAGTCCGAAAGGCATGACGTTGTAGCAGTAATTCGCCTTATCAGTCATAAAGGCGGTCTTTTCTTGGTCGTCCGGATACATGACGATCTGGTTATAACCGGAGTAGGCATCCATGAAGGAGAGGAGCTGGTACCCGGCCGAGTTGTCCACAAGCTTATTCGATGTTAGGCATCGGGTAGGAGTCCTTTGGGCAGGCCTTGTTGAGATTGGTGTAGTCGACGCAGACTCTCCATTTGCCGCTAGGTTTGAGGACCATCACTACGTTGGAGAGCTAGGTGGTGTACTGCACCTCTCGAATGAAGCCGGCCGCTAGGAGCTCCTCCAAGTGGTCCTCCAGGGCCTTCTGCCTGTTGTCCGCAATGTTCCTCTTCTTCTGTGCCACGGGTCTTGACCCCGGCCATATGCCGAGCTTGTGGCAGCAGAAGTGGGGGTCAATGCCGGGTACTTCCACTGAGGTCCACGCGAAGACGTCTTGGTTCTGCCTTAAGAAGCGAATAATAAGAGCCTTGAGACTATCCTCCATATCCCGGCCGATTTTGGCGGTCTTGGACGGGTCTTCGCCTAGCACTATTTCCTCCAACTCTCCTTCTGGCTCAGGCCTCGGATTATCCTGTTCTCGGAGGTCGAGCTCTACCATGTTGACCTGCTGCCGCGGGCGCTCGTGCGAGCTAGCTTCGGCTACTTGCTCATTGGATCCGAGTCGAGGTGGAGACGAGGGTCCTCCTTCCTCGACCCGGAGAGCTTCGAAGTAGCATTGCCTCGACTCCTTCTGGTCTCCGGATACCACGACTATCTGGTTCTTACCATTGACCATCTTCAGCTTCTGATGCTTGGTGGATACTAGTATATCCCAGTTGTGGATCGTTGGTCGGCCCAGGATGATATTGTAGGGGGACCGGAAGTCGGCGACTACGAATCGTACTCGTTCAGATTTGAAGGCTTCTTTGGTGCCGAGAGTCAACCGGAGGTCGATGTAGCCTTTTGGGAAAGACTGCTCGCCATTGAACCCGACCAGGGTGGTCTTGCATGGCTTGAGGTCCTCTTTATCGAGGTGCATCCTTTTGTAGGCATCCCAGCTTATAATGTCGGCCGAGCTCCCTGCATCCACAAAAATTCTTTTAACTCGGCAATTAACCAAGGTTCCAGTAATTACCAGTCCATCCAGGTGGTCGGGTATGACGTCTTTCAGCTCCTCGTCGGTGAAGGTCAAGGTAGGCGGCCTCGGTCTCTTAGGGTCCTCCTTGAACTTGGGGAGGTCTCGGACAGTCAGTATCTCGCGGAGGTATTTCTTCCGCTGGCTTACAGTGTCTCCTCCTCCTCCGAATCCTCCGCTGACGACGTTGCACTGGAAATCTACGTCGGGAAATTTGTCGTCTGAGGCCGTCCTCTGCTTCTTCCCCTGCTTCCGAGTTTCCTTGGGCGGACTTCTACTGCGGCCGTGGTCAGTGCGCTTGCCACTCGTCCTTCCCTGAGTCTTAATCACATACTGACGCAGCTTCCCATCTCTCACGAACTTCTCGATAGCGTCGCGGAGGTCATAGCACTCGTCGGTCGTATGGCCGTGGCAGTCGTGGAAGTTGCAGAACTTGGAGCGGTCCATGCTGGAGCGCCCTCGGATCGGCCTCGGCTTGTCCACCCGTTTCATCTCGGTCTAGGCTACCTCTTTCCATACTTGAGACCGAGGGACATTCAGCGGGGTATAGCTTTCGTACTTGGCCTTTTGATCGGCTCGGTCAGGCTTGGCCCGGCCTTCTCGGTTCCGTCTTCTGGGGCCGGCCTTCGTCCCTCCTGGCCGTTCCTCGTCACTAGGCGGGCTCTTCCTAGTCTGTTCGGGTTCGTCGGCATTGGCCGCCTCCATCTGCTCCATTTCCAGGTATTTCTTCGCCTCTGTATAGAATTCGGTCAAGGTGTACACCGGGTTCTTGCATAGGTGTCGGGCCAGCCGGGATGAAGGATCTAGTCCATTGACTAGGCAGTGTACATGGACGTCTTCGGGCAGCGATCGCACATGCATGGCTACATAGCGGAACCGATCCAGGTACTTCTGTAGGGCCTCCCCTTTCCTCTGTCGTACCTTGCTCAGCGTGAATGTGGTCTTCGGCTGTTTCTTACTAGTGGCAAAATGCAATTCGAACTTGCGTCCGAGGTCTTCATAGCTCCGGATCGAGTTGTCCGGGAGAGAGGTCAGCCATCTGTGTGTGGGCCCGTGCAGGGTGGCCGCGAAAAGACGTTGGATGACTGGGCCGCTAATTTGTCGTACCCACATCAGCTTTTCGAACACATCAAGGTGGTTGCATGGATCTTGGGTTCCGTCGTACTTCGGAAGGTCGGCCAAATCGAAGTGCTTCGGATAACGGGCCGTGGCCGCCTCCCTTGAAAACGGGGATCTTCTAGAGTCCGACAAGAACGTGACTCGATATTCACGGGGGGATCCTTGGCGAGGTGATCTACGGGTCCGGGGAGTTCTATCCTCCACACAGGGCTCTTCTCGATCTCGGTCCTCTCTTGCAGGCCGATCAGTGCGGTTAAGACCGACACCGTGGTTCTCTTTGTTTTCTGGGGACCGTGGTCTGCCTCGTTCTTCACTCGTCCTCCGACCCGGTTCGTGGTTGCCGCGGCGCGTGCTCCTCGGCTCTGAGTTGCTCGAGGAACTGCTATCATCCACGGGGGCTCTCCTTCCACGCCTATGGTTCCTCCGGCGGTTTCCCTGCCGGCGATCTTTTTCGAGCGCTTCCTGGATCATTCGCCAATGGCTTCAAAGTCGGCCCGCCTCTGCAGGTCGTCTCGTTTCTCCTTGTTTTCTAGCCGCTGGAGGAACGACTCCTGCGTCCTCCGAATGATGCGGACGTCGGCTTCAACTGCCTGGACGTCTCTCGTTGGAGCCACTGTGAGTGCTCCTAATGGCTGCTGATCCTCTGCCGAAGGGGTGGTTGCCGTGTCAGTGACATACCCTTCGGGGGTGTTTTGTCGCCGTGGTTGCTCCGGCGGCTGATCCGGTGGTGGTTGGCTTGGCTGGGGGTCTCCTCCCACCGGCTGGGGGTTTCTGGTGTGGCTTCTAGTGCTCACCATCAGTGGTCACGGGGATTGAAGTTTATAGGTCCCCACGGACGGCGCCAATGTTCTATTTTAAGAACACAGAGATTGGACTTGACTAGGTTGTCAAGCCTAGAGCCTACGTACCCTCTGAAGGGATCAAAGTCCATGTAGTTCGTGATAAACTGGAAGGCACGTAGCCAGGGGAGTGGGGTGTGTGCTCTGTGTGGCGGAATGTAAATAGAGCATAAGATATAACGTGTGCACCTGTTTAGGGTTTCCCTCTATTTATAGAGGAGTCTGGCGCGTGTATCCCCATATTGATGGGCGATATCCCTGATTGATAGATCATTGTTGGGATTATGACTGAAGGAGAATCCTTATTGATGAGATCCTAAATCCATGGGATCTCAGATCCTTTCCTAATATAATGCAGATCCCGCCGTAGGCGTAGTTGGGCCGAGGTCTGGACTTGGGCCTATTGGGCCGGTCCGTAACAATTATACACAATTTCAGAAAAATTAATATTTTAATTATATAGTTTTGATTTGGTTGTAATTCAGTATTTAAATTTTAACTCACTGCAATCCAATTTTTATCACTTTGGCACAACTGAAATTTGGTCCCTAAATTTTAACTCAATACAATTCAATTCCTATAGTTTTAACCATTTAAAATATTGTTAATTCATATTAAGTTTCATGAAATATATAATTTTATTTTTTAAAATATAGGTATCATATTTTAAATGGCTAAGGTATTAAGGGGTAAAGAGTTACAACCTAGTTGAATCTATTAAAACTAATGAATGGTACTAAGTTAAAGTTTGAGGATTATGTTAAAATCAAATTAAAATTATAAGAACAAAATAATCAAGGGCATGTATTTCCAACTCACAACATGTATTTTCATTTTCCTCACCTCACTTTTCCAAATTAAGTCTCTTTGAATTCTTTCCATTTGATGCCTCATACCAATTGGCTGCATACAAAACACGTCCATTTGGTTTGTAATTGATTGAACAAGAGTCAATCTCCCAATTAAAGATAGTGTATGTTTTTTCCAACTATTTAATTTCCTTTACATTTTATCAATTAGGTGCTGGAATTTCTTCTTATTATTTTTGCCTCTCATTATATACGCTCCCAAACACCTCCCTATGTCCTCAATTATTCTAAAACTTGAGTATGCACAAACCTCATTCTGCACCCTTCTATCAACATTCTTTGAAATGAATAGACTAGTTTTATGTGTGTTAAATTTTTGTCCAGAAATTTCTCCAAATTCTTCCGGTACACCCCATCACCATGCATATATGGTCCAAGTTTGCTTCACATATAAGTAGCAGATCATTTGCAAATATCAAATGTGATACCTCAGTTCCATTCCTATTTATTTTCATTGGCTTCCACCTCCTATTATTCACACAATCCACAACTAGATGTGTTAACTTTTCTACCCCTAAAACAAATAGGTATGGGGATAATGGATCCCTTATCTCAACCCCTTAGAAGGAGCAAACTCTTATATTTTTCCTCCATTCAACATTAAAGACATCTTGGCTGAGTTAACACATTCCATGATAACTCTCCTTAAATGATCACCAACCCCAATTTCTTTCTAACACATTGCCAATAAATTTCCAAGTCATCCTATCATAAGCTTTCTAACTGAAGGTCAATCTTAATAACTATATAACCCCTTTCCCCTTGTAATCTACTCATAGAATGCACTACTCCCTCTGATCCTTATATTACAAGGCACCAACTGGTAATTTTATTTGGTCTTTTTTATAAGGCATTTATTTGTTTTTAATGAACATTAATTATTCTTTTCCATTTACACCCATAATTAATAAGGGTAGTGAGTGAGAGTAATAATTAATACAAGATTAGAGTTTAGTGCAATTAGTAGGGGTAATATTGAAAATTACTTAAATTTTAAGATAACTTTATTGACTTTAATTGTTTTATTGATTTGTGAGAATAGTTAGCTGGTGTCTTATAATAAAGATCAAAGGAAAAATTTCCTTAGCAATTATTATATTGTCATGTATGCTCCTAGTGAACGAAGCTCGTTTGATACGGTGACACGAAATTATCCTCAAGCAGCTTTGATCAATTTACTATTAATTTAGACAATTCTTTATATATAACATTACACAACATAATAGATCTAACTTGACTTATATCATTAATTTCCCCCAATTCTTTCCAGATTCCTCCATAGTTCCTTTATCAACTTGATAAGTCACTGCCCCACCATCTTCCAATTATGAGGATATCCATTGTTTCTGGAGGCCTTAAAACCTCCCATTTGAAAGAAAATTCTTCTAATCTTTCTCAGGCCTTACATGACCATATACAGATTATACTATTCCTGGATAAAGTAAACCCCTTTCTCTCCTTACCACGTATCCACGGTACGTACGTAAATGAAAATCCCCATTCATGGTCCCAAAAAAAAGAAAAAAAAATCCCTCATAATTATTATCCCTAATCATTCATCTTCTTCCTCATCTTTCTTTTCGTTTCGTAATTTCTCCTCCTCCCACCATGTTCAGAACCAGAGACATCTCCTTCTTCATCATACTCTTCTGCGTCATTCTCCTCCCTCAATGCACGGCTCGAAACACCGTCGTCGATTCTTCGTCCCTCAAATCTGCTCCCTTATCAGATCCTTCTCAAACATTTTCGATAGCTCCCGATTCGGATCCTCTTTTGACATCTGCAGGTAGTCTCTCTGGTTCCATCGCAGAAATTCTCAAGCGAGCGATAATCCCAAAGCTCAGTCTCAATTTCTCCCCTTCACCTGAACCAAACCCTCACCCTAATCCATCTCTGAAGTCGATCTGCGATTCAACAGACTATCCTCAGATCTGCGTTTCCAGGATCTCCCCCATGCTTTCATCCGGCGGCGCGAAACCAATGTCGGTGCTCGAAGCTTCCATAAAAGCCTGCATCGAGCCGCTGCACGACGCCGTTTCGAACCTGTCTTCCTCGACTTCTGGCAAAACGACGTCGTTGGAAGATCCTTCTCATTCTCCTGCGCTAGCTGAGTGCAAGGATAACTACAAGGAAGCGTTGGATAAACTGCAAAACGCATTGGATTCACTTCAGGCGAGCCATATCGAGACGATCAAGAGCCTGTTAAGCGCTGTCGTTTTGGATATTTCGACATGCGACGATGCGTTTAAGGGCGTTAAGGAGTCACCAGTGGCTGATTTCAATAAATTGTTGGGCAAAATGGCTCGCAATTGCCTCAACGTTGCGTCGTTGATTCACCAGTAGCTAGCTCTATTATATGGACTTTGTCCAAAGTGTACAGGGGAAATTGATTTTCTTTTAATTTTTATACTTAGACAAAAATATTTAAATTTAAAACAGTTCAATTGATTTTTGAAATTTTTAGGGATGCATTGGTTGTATATATTTGTAGCCTTGTTTATCAATTTATATTTAAATGGAAACATATTTGAAGAAAGTATTTTTGTCTGGACTCGTGAGCATTACCATAATCTTTGTGGCACAAAATTTTCTTTAGGAAAAAACGGAAAATAAGAACACTAAATCATTAAGATCAAAGATTATGAAGGGAAATCATGAGTATAAGATATACTTTATAGTGCAAGTTACATTATAAATTATATCTAATATTTAGAACTAAAGCTAGTACTTTTTATCCAAAGATCCAAAGATAACTTGTACTTTTGTAGTGCGGTGCATAAACATGAAATCATTCTTATATTTAGGGTTAGGAAGTTAAATCGTTTTTTTTTTCTTTTTAATTCCAGTAATAAAAAGGTCCCTCTTATGTTTTGATGCATAATTGCAAGTACGAGTAGTCATTAAAATGACAAATTATGATAGAGTGATGTGAGGTGTGGTAATGGTAAGAATTTAGCGTCCAAAACCCCTTGATAAAGGGGAGGGAGAGACTCATAGGGGGCGTTTGGATTGAGGGAGGGGGAGATCTTTGGTCTCTCCTTTCCTAAATTACCCCTGGAAACTTTTCAATATTCCAAAAACATACTCTCAATAAAAGAGAATATTCCTTTCATTAATAGCAATTTGGTCATTTCCTTATTTCCCTCCCCCTCCCCCACCCCCAAACCAAACATACCCATTGACATTGCTCTCAATGAAAAGGATTATAAAAGTTTGATCATGAGATAGAATGTAAAAATGTATTTTGAAAAACATCTAGCTATATCCAACAATATTTAGCTAAGTAGTACTGAATATTATATAGCTTTGGAAGAGCTACCTCAAGTTGAATTAGACAATACTCAAATTTCATTTAATAATATATGATATTGGACAGCTAGATCAAAAACAAAAAGAAATAGAGAAGATAGATTTTTTTTGGGGGGGTGGGGGGGTTTAAATTTAATAATTTCAAATAAGTGATTACCTACTAAAAATGTAGTCAATATCTAATTTAGGGTAGAAAATAAAACTGATTTGATATTTTGAAAGCATTTTTCTTAAATTTTCTTAAATGTAACGAACTAAAGTTTAAAACTTTAAATCTCTATTAGGAAGGGCACTCTTAGAGGATAGATTAAACCGTAGAGTTCTCGAAAAAAATGGTAGAGGAATGTTAAAGAAAATATTTAATAAAATTTTTGAACAAAACCACTTGATTAATAATTTATACAAAATTGAATGTTGATAAAATACAATGACACCATATGATCCATATAATTAACATCACCTAATAAGATAAAACTTGTATTGTTATATTTTCAACTCAACATTCAAAAACTTTGCAACCTACACACTCTAAAATCATATTCTGACATAAAATCAGAGCACATTTAGTTCATTAAAAATTATTAAAAGCATCACAAATTTTAAAAATGTGATTCAAGCAAGGGCAGATAGAACACAAGTTCATTTATACCAATGCATTTTCCACGAGAGAGAAATTCAAGTTTTGACCACTTAAGCATAATATTATTTCATACCTTTGAAAGAGCTACTTGTAATGGAGCTCAGTTATGCTAGAACCTTTGAAAGAGCTACTTGTAATTGAGCTCAATTATGCTAAGAATCTAACCCTGTCAGATAGCCATATAAAAAAGAAATCGAGTATACTTTTAAAAATGTTCTCATTTTACAGTTGGCAAAGGGGAAAAAAAATTCTTATTGCAGCCTGAAAAAAGTGCTAGGAATTTATCAGTACATTATATGATTACCAATGATTAAGTATGCTTAGACGATACATTTATTTAACTACACAAGGCAAGACATAGAAACCTTCTTTTCGCTGGAGCCTATAACCCGCAATGACTATACCTCAAGATCCATTCATGAAAACTGCACCATGCTCGGTAGTTTTAATGAGCTTCTTCAGCAGAAGGAGCACAATTGCAATAGTAAGTCCTATGATAGCCATTGTGTAGAGGCGATCGTCAGGTTTTTGGACCCTTGTTTGAGGCTTTGGATTCTGAACCCTTGTATCTGAATTTTGAGATGGAATCTCTCTTGAAGCTTCAACTCCTCCAGCTCTAGGGTTAGGATTTGCAGGAGCAGGGATTTCTTGTTCCTCAAGAATCCTGTCGCCTACTGCTTCATCTAGAAGCTCCTCTCTAGCAGGTATAGCCTCCTGATTTTCTGGATTAATCTCAGCCTCGGCTTCCTCAGTTCTAAGGTGTTCCTCAGGAGTCTGCGAGGGGCTATGTTGAGGAACAGAAGGTGCTTTGCTGAGCATATATTCGTGTATCTGGGATAAACCAAGTAAAGCCCTCAAAATCAAGATCTTAAATAGTGCGGCTAGGATCAAGTGAGCTCTCGCGCTAGTCTAGTTTTTAAGTTTTCATATTAAGTTGTTCTTTCGGTAATTTATGCTGCATTTCACTAGGAAATTAGAGCTTCTAAGAGGACAACTGCATAGTGTATAAACTCTGCCAACAATCACGTTGATATGAGGGAGTTTGGTATAAATTGAAACTAAAGGGGGTGAATTAAGGTTCTTTTAAAGCTTCCAGGCGATTAATGTAATTTACTAAAAAGACAGTAAGCAAATTTTACCTCATCAATCAGTTTTTGGCGTTCGGGAGATCCAAATTTTGGTGGTGCTTCCCGAGATTTAATGGCCAGGGCACGCCTATCTTCCTTCTTGTAGTTTAATGAGCCCAATGCACCATTTGGGTTGGTGGGCATGAATGCAATCAGGGCGACTAAAGCTGTCCTTACTGCAAAAAGACATTTACATAGGCTACGTCAGAACATTCTGCCATCAGAGATATAGTTTGAAGCTCCAATAAAAACTCCATAATCAGTAACGCAATGCACCAAACAGAAAGGCCTAAATTACCCAATAAACATTTTCTCGGCCTTATATAAATTAGAATTACAATTAATTTGTTTGATCAGTATTTCTCAGTATGAGAACTAGCTGCCATCTTCTCCTAAGAAGTAAACAAAAGATATCATGATTCATGAACCCACTGGGTGAACTGAAGATACAAGAATAGTAACATCCCAGCGCCTTGGGATGTTACAAGAATAGCTACACTACTTTCCTCAAGTGAAAATTATGTCCTCACACAGTTCCATCCCACATATATGATTTCTATGTTTCTAGAAAATTAGACCACACCACGCTCAGACCATTCAAATCAGCAATAAACATCACAAAATAATTAGCATTGCATCATGAATTAGCATCCAAACTGATGAATCACATAGAAAAAGTAATGTAAAGCAGATTGGACAGCAGTAAAGGAAAATAAATTACCACTCCATGATGGTTGCCAATGCTCAGGATGATGATTTGATATGCTTAAGCAAATCTTGGTTTGGGTCTCAAAACGTCCATTAGGCTGATAGCACAAAAGCGAAATTAATCAAAATTTAGGAATTGAGCCTTCAAATGTGTAGAGTTCTAAAAATAAAATATGGTTCGCAAAACAGAACTAGTCAAAGATGGATCCACAATATCTCACAAATATAAGATCCATACATGAGGAGAGAACCTCACCGTCAATAGCATAAATGAAGGTGGTTTGAATGGATATTCTGCAGGCAACTGGATACGTCCATGGTATATACCACCCTCGAATTCAGAATCACCAGGTCCTCTGATTGCAAATTGCCACTCAAAAATATTTTCCTGATGAAATTAAAAGTTTGAGAAAATATTCTAAATGCACAAGAAGAAGAAAAACATGATATTTAATAGTGGAAATCCAAATGTAGGGTACATGAGCTATAAATTGATGCAAACATAAGGGGAAGACAGATAAGGTCTCACTTGTCAAGTAGGAGACACCCTTATATTTATAAAGAGTAACAGAAATGCTTCAAGATTTTTTTTCACAACAAAAGCATAGCATTATTTATGTGGAAAAAGCTGTAAAGCTCCCAATTTTATACATTTAGACAAATGCATGAAGCGTGTATCTTTCCAACATAACCCAGTCACTCTGTAGTGTATGTTTGAATTAACCGAACGGAATGTGGGAGGAAGACACAGAATAAGGAGCTCCCACACAAGAGGAAAGCAAACAAAACGATAAAGTTTGATGTGAAACATTATCATATAAAAGAAGAAATATAATGCAATTCCCACCCTACTTTGTTCCTAAACATACATCCATAAGTTTCAACGTCTAAAATAATGGACTGACCATCAAGGTCCTTTATAATGTTATTCTATTCAGTCATCAAAATTGTAATTACCGCAAAAGCTTGTGTCAGAGAACAAAGGAGTAAGAAGTGAATTTTTTTTACTAGCTTCACATACGAGGGGACCCACAAATCTCGATTCATAAATTAAATTCCCATAGACAATCTAATCTCGATTCACAAATGTCATCACGATTATTGGGCAACACCACAATCCTATTCAATTAATTGTGACGACTTCAGGTTCGAATTGGATCAATGAATTAGGATTAGCAGTTACGATCAAATTTAATGAATTGCTACCGACGAACAAACCTGAGCTTGATATTTCGAATAACCACTATCAAATCACCAGATATAGAAGGAGAAACATTTGCCCATTCAAATTGAGGAATTAACACAACAAATCTCGCTTTCCAAACCCTAATATAACAGGAAAGCAAAGGCACGATCAGTAATATTAAAAACAAAAAGTACCTCAAGTGGCAGGCTCATGAAATCATCAGAAGGATTCGATTGCATCTCCTTGCCCTCCTGCAAAATCCGCTTCACCGCCGGGTTCTTCAAATTGTACTTCTCAGCCATGAGTCCTCAACCTCTAACTTCGTACACCAAATTCGATATCAATTTCAACAGAAGCGAAACTTCCAACTTCGTCGGCACCTTCAACACCAGGTCAACACATCACCTCCACCGCCGGACGTCGCAAATTGCCGAGCACGGAAAGGAACACCTACGAAAGTTAATCCAGTGACGATCCAAAGATTGGAAATGGTTTTAATTATAGGGAAGACCGAAACGAAAAAAAGTCGGTTCTTCCCTGGACACGTCATGCGGCACCCATTGTCCTACGTGTCTTTATCTTATTGGATGAAGTGATGCAGGATTTCGAATGCTTTTTTTTTTTTTTTTTGGGTTACAAACTTACAATCCCATAAAAATACTTTCAAAATATCAAATGAACGACTCCAATTTATATAATCCCAGATTAGTTTATATGTACCAATATGGGAGTTGAAAATCTTATCAACTAACTCATATGCCATTTTCTCCTCTCTTTTTTTTCTCCCTCCTCTCAGTCTCATTCTTAGCCTTCAATCATATGCCAGCATCAGAGTGCTTTACTCTTCAAGATAATGTTTCTATGAGACTTGATTCATAGACGGACCTTAGAAAATACAAAGGGGTGCCAGCCCTTCCAAGAAAAAAAATTGTTTAGAAAATAATGAAGGTAATGATTTTTCTGTCGAAAATAATAGTACTCTTGGACTTGTCTTTGATCTCTAGATAATCATCTGGTAGTACTCTTGGACTTGTCTTTGATCTCTAGATAACCATCTGGATGCGCATACAACTCTCACATCCCTTGTTTTGAATTGAAGCACCCATTCTAAAAACATTTTGGATCTTCCTTTCGACCTTTCGGATCCTTAATAATATCCCTCCATGATCCTACTTCTCTCAAAACTATCTCCCTCTTTTTCCATCTCCAACCACACCTTCCATTGTCTCAATTGCAGATAATATGTATTTGGTGGAGTTGGAGTTGGTGAGAGAGAGTTAAGAATTGATAGGGAGAGGGAGGACGGTGGACGGTGGGGGAGAGGGAGGGCACAAGGATTTTTTTTATTAAAATAATCATCTAAAAATAATAATATGGACTCCACATATATGGTGCCAACAAAAATATATAGCTTTGGGTGCACATTTCGCAAAAATTCTTGAGTATTTTGGCCATACCACCCTTTTATTTGAATCCCTTTTACAGTCATTATATTAATGTTATTAGAAAGGAAAATGTTTGCATAGTCTCATTTTGTTTGTATGTGTAAGCCATGATTTTGAAATTTGAATTCTACCCGACAATCAGTAGTAAGAGTAGTGATGCATTATTATATTGGGTGATTTTAATGGTTCGAAATTAAGAATTTTTCATCTTTATTTTACCTACTTAGTGCTTACTCAACTCTTCCTAAAATATTTTTTTTGCCAACAGACCCTAAATAAAGTGCAGCATTTTATGAATTCTATCCTGCCTTGCCTTCTGTGAAAAATTCCATTTTTTCTTACTTTGGTTTGTACACCTGGTGGTCGGAGTTAGCTTCCTTCAACGCTAGCCGGTGAGAGAGACTTTCCTTTTTTGTGTTATCTTTCTGCAATGAATTTTTTTGTCTTTTGGAACTTCATCTTCCTCTTCTGGTTTTGACCCCCCTAAAATATCTATCCAAGGTCCATCCCTGACTTGATTTATGGAGCATCTGTGGTTTGTTTTGAATAAAAAGGTATTCATGGTTCTGGGGAACCAATCAATTTAATTTGTTTTTTAAATCGATATCTGCAAAAGCTGTGGAACTGAGGACTAGAAGCAGTGGGTTTCCCTATAACAATAAGGGCATTTTAGTCTTTCGGTAAGATTTCAAAATACCAAATAGCTACAGGTAGATTGATTTAGTATTTTGTATATTGGAATCACAAGGCATTTTTTTAGGATTTTCCCTCTTTGAATGCGTGTTACCTTATGTGCCTTTCTTACCATAACTCAAGTTTATCTTATTGTTTTTTTGTTAATACAATGGAAGTAACCCTATTTTATCTGATTAATTTGTTTTGTTTTGTTCTAATCTTCCAGTGCTAGTAGTTTAATGGGAAAATCGTTGAAAAATTATTGTTTAAAAATTTTTGTTAGACAAAAAACCTAAGATATATATATTTATACCAAAAGAGTGTTAAGGAAGATAGCATGCATAGATTCAACCTTATAGTAATTCTTCCAATATTGTTTTATATATTTTATTTATTTAGATTAAATTATATGTTGCATACTAAAATATTTTTTACATCCAATATTTCAAATTATTTAATTTCCATTTATACATTCAGAAATATTTTTCCTATAACACCAGTATTTTGAAAATTAATTAATTTGAGATACCGCGTACAAAAATATTTCAGGATGTAACATATATATATATATATATATATATATATATATATATATATAATGTGCTTACCCCAACATTAGAGGGATGTGCACCTAATATGAATTTCCCTTTACTTCAAGTGATCTTCTAGAACCTGATGCATTTTAAATAAAAAGGGGTTCCTACAAAAATGGTGGGAACCAATTTTCCGACACCTAAGAAAATGGGCTAAAAATATAAAAGCCCATGGATGTGACCGTGTATATGGCATAAGTGTTTAAGATAAGGGCAAAAATGTCATTTAGCTCATTTTTCATCTCATTTTTTTCAAACCAAACAAAAATTTTCTAATCAAATAATTTTCTTTTTCAATGCAAACCAATCACTCAATGACTAAATATTTTCCATTCAATTCCTTTCTGTTCTATTTCTTTCTAACCCTTTATTTAAACCAAACAGGCTCTAATGAGTCATAAGATTAAATTATTAAGAAAAAATGGTCCATTATATTTGAGCCCTTGATATTGAAATACAAGTTGATGCATGCAGGTAGCGTGGGTGGGAATGGTTACTCTCAACCGGTTCAACATCTATCAAATGCATTGTAATAGGCCGTATAGTGTGAACCGGACCAACGGTTTACGCACATCGGTTCAAGTGGGTCCAAACCCATATTACATGCAGAGAGGCGCCCAAACCATTCAAGCCGATGCGGTTCAACGAGGTACCTTCCATGGACGTGGCATAGGAGCTAGGCTTTATGGCCATTTCTCTGTATCTGGGGATATTAATTAATTAATTACTATCCATGTAATACCTAAATTGTCATGAGGATATTTAATAAAATGAAATAAAAACTCAAATTTGCTCTCATTTTAATTTTATTCCCTTAATTTTTAAATTATGAGATTTGGTCCTTAAAAAGCAAAATGATCCAAGTTTTTTTTTTAAAAAAAAATTATACAGACTAATGTTTTAAATAAAATGAAACTTAAAGGACTAAAGATTAACCCAGTATGTAATAAATAATGGATGAGTTTATTAGATCATTTATAGTTATTGATTGTGATGAAATTATAATTTGTATTGAATTTATATCATTAAGTAATTATGAGTTTGTGCCGGCGAAAAAATATTATGAGTTTATTGGGGATTGTCATTGTTTGGAAACTTATACAAAATGCTTTTAAGGTTTTTTTTTTTTTTTTTGGTTAGTTGAGTAAAACTCTTATCACATACTTACATCATAAATTGTAAAAAACACATCTAAAAGAATTTTTTAATCGACAATATGAATCACTTGAGAGTAATTAATGCTTATTTGTCAATTTTTTTCCTCTACATTAATAACTCAATGAACTCCTTTTGATCCTTAATTAATATAAGAGCTAGTTGATTTTTTTTAAAAGATTAATGAAGTTAAATAAATTACTGAATCACAACCACAACATATATTGAATCAAATTAATTTGAATGAAAACGAGAAATATAATAACTTTAAATTAATTTAATTACATAACTTCCTTAATTAATCTTTTCAAAAAAATCAACTAATGTTATATCAATGATTGAGAAGTAACTGTTTAATCTTTTCTTCCTCCCTACAAACTTCAATTAAGGGATAAGGGTCTTAAGTGCCATTGAAGTTTTCGTTCAGGAGCACTGTTAAGATGGAAGTTTTTTTTAGACCAAAAATGCCACGGAAGTTTTCGCTGAGGGGCAATTTTGCCCCAGAAGTTTTCACTAAGGAGCAATGTTGCCCCGGAAGTTTTCACTAAGGAGCAATTTTGCCTTTCTATCTTCAAATATTAAATTTGACTATTAAATCAGTCAAAGACCACACATGTAATGCTTTGAAAAGGTCAAACTTGGAGCCAGAGAAGGAGATCCTTGAGATGTTGAGCTCAAGGCAGCCAGAATTTGTGAAGCCGAACTGGTTAAAATGACTGAAAAGTCGACTGTCACAAAACCCAAAGGAAGCATTACTTATGATCTAAGCAAATAATCAGTCTATACAAACGTAAATATTATCACTATTGATTTGTTTTACTGAACCAATTTTTGGCACAATTCATTTCTCGTTTTGTGTTTCATTTGCATTTTGTGATAGACCTTTTAGTCCCTTTGACTAGTTCGACTTCACAAATTCTGGTCACCTTGAGTTCAAAATCTGAAGGATCTCCTTTTTTGACTCCAAGTTCGACCTTTCCAAGGTATGACATGTGTGGTCTTTGATTGATTTAATAGTCTAATTTAATATTTGGGGACAGAAGAGCAAAAAATTGCTACATTTTGTAAACTGCCGGGACAAAATTGCTCCTTAGTGAAAACTTCTGGAATAAAATTGCTCTTCAGCGAAAACTTCCATAGAAAGAATGATACTTCTGGGGTAAAATTGATACTTTCTATGAACTTTCGTGGCATTTTTTGTCCAAAAAAAAAACTTCCGTCTTACCAGTGCTTCTGAGCAAAAATTTCCATGACATTTACGACCCTTATCCTCTTCGATTAATATAGGCAAAATTATAATTTTTTAACTTAAGAATAGGGTGCTAGTAAATAGTAATACTATAATAATTAAATTACTCCCTCCGATCCTAATTATAGGACATATTTACCTAATTTTGGAGAGATTAAGGATAATAGTTAAATTAATTAATTATTTTTGTTTTCCCAAAATGTCCTTATTTAAAATGGCATCCAGTTTCTTTGATTCTATGTTTTTATCAGACTTCTTTTACCTCACATACGACTTCTCTCTGAGCTCTCATACACTTAGGCGTCATCAATTTTTCTCAACAACTTTGGGTCTACTCTTGAAGGGGTCTACTCTTGAAGGTTGGAAGTAGTGTAATTTAATATTGATGTCACTATTAAATATGACAAAAATTGTTCAAAATTATTTTATTAAAAAAAATAAAAAGAGGTATATGTGACTTTAATGAGCGTTACTTACTTTATAAAATATAAATGTAATATTAAATTATTATTGAAAAAGCTTTTTTTAAAAAAAATTGATAAAAATTAAAACTTTATTATAATTAAGGCAACGATAAATTGCTAAATGTTATTATATAGTAGTAATTAGTAGCGAGGGAGCACTAAACTTCGAATTAGTAACCCGAATCCATCAAGGACGTTGGACTGACCATCACGAATTGTAATCCACGTCATGTTCTCCGTCTTCTCTCCCTTGGAAATGAGATCAGCCGAACCGCATTCACAAGTCTTCTTCTTCAAATTCAACCCTTAGCTTGTTAGCTTCACTCAACGCAATACTCTCTCTCTCTCTCGATCCCCTTCATCAAATGGCGTCGACCACAACAAAAGAGATAGTTACAGAAATTCCGACACTTGCGAGAGTCTACAACGACGGCACCGTCGAACGCTTCAACAAAATCAAGGTCGTGCCACCCTCCGTCTTCGTCGCCGACCCAAAAACCCGACCGGAGGTTTCATCTAAAGACGTCGTCATCTCTGAAAACCCCTTCGTCGCAGCTCGTCTCTACATTCAGCAAAAACAAAGAGCAGAAGATGAGAGAATTCCGATCTTGGTGTATTTTCACGGCGGCGGATTCATAACAGAATCGGCTTTCTCTCCAGTTTACCACGGGCACTTCAACGAGTTCGTGTCGGTGGTCGACGTGATCGTGGTGTCTGTAGAGTACCGGATTGCTCCAGAACACTATCTTCCGGCTGCTTATGATGATTGTTGGACTGCTCTGAATTGGGTTGCCTCTCATTCATCAACCCACAGCCAAAGAAACTCTGATGTTCATGGACACATCAAAGCGTTACAGGTAAATAATGCACTATTGGTTATCAGCCCTGCAAAATAAATGATTGGAAATTTCGCTTAAGAAATACTGTCACTAACACAGAATGCAATATGATACAGATATCAACATACAATGCACTGTGCCGTCTTTATGATACACCTTCATATTTTGAGAATCTTGAAAATTCCTCCAATAGCACAGAGCCATGGCTACTCAACTATGGCAACTTCGAAAAAATTTTCATGGGCGGTGACAGCGTCGGCGGCAACATGACTCACCATGTCATAATGAGAGCCGGGTCAGAAGCCTTACACGGTGGCGTGAAAATAGCCGGTGGCATAATTTCCCATGTCTTTTTCTACGGTTCGGATATAGACCCGGAGGAGTCCTTACCCGAAGCATGGAAAGGGAAAAACCTCTACGTTGCTGCATGGAACTGGGCCTACCCGAATGCGCCGGGAGGGATTGATAACCCGATGATGAACCCGGTGGGTCCTGGGGCTCCGAGTTTGGCGGGTCTAGGATGTGAAAAAATACTTGTGTGTGTAGCTAGGAAGGATAAATTGAGGCATAGAGGGGTTAGATACTATGAGGGTGTGAAGAAGAGTGGGTGGACAGGGAATTTGGAATTGTTTGAAGAAGAAGAAGAGGGTCATGGCTACCATATTCAGAAACCTCAGTCTGAGAATTCCCAAAAGATGATGAAACGCGTGGGTGAGTTTCTTCTTGGGTAGGGGAAGTAATATGAGGATTATCTTTTGGCTTCTATATATGTCTCTCTGGTTATGTTTTGTTTAATGGGGTCTTCAAATAATGTTCAAGTTTTGACTGAGGTTTTATGAATAAGAAGTGTCTCTGTTTACAAGATGAAGAGATTAAAAAAAGAAAAAGAAAAAGGACATTTGAGTTTGTTCCTTAATTACTTCTTTTTGAATTACTACTGCCTTCTTTGGAGAAATCGATATGCGACTCTTGTTTCTCTAAAAAATTTAAAAGCTGATTTGGACTCTAATTAAGCATGAAAACCCAGATATGTAGTTTACTATGAGATATCAAACTATTGTTAATGAGGGGATGACTTGTGAGTTTTCAATAATTTGCAAATAATTAAGTTGTTGAACCAAAACTTGTGAGTTACCCCCTCAAATCCCTATTATAAGACACTTAATTAACTAATTTATGAGAACTAAAAGATCATGATTAACTCAATAAATTTGTCTTAAATTAATAAAAGTTTTCAACTCCCCCTGATAATGAGGTTTTAAATGTGAGAAAAATAAGAAAAGTCACATTTAAGGAGACAAAATTAACAAATAAACATTAATAACTCTCCAAATAACAAAAGAAGGTCCTTTGATAGGTAACGAAAGAAGGTCCTTTGATAGGGATTGGAGGGAGTATGTCTAAAAGACAATACTGCTAAGTTTCTTATATCTATTAATATCCATCTCAAGTTCCACAATTACATATAATCATGTGTCCTATATTTTCAAAAGGGAAATTAATCTAGAGGTCCTTATAGTTTTGCTCCATTTTTGAATCAGGTTCCTAAGTTGGTTTTTTCTTTTTATTGGGTCGTTTAATTTTCCATAGTTAGATCTACTAGTCCTTACAGTTAAATATAAGCTAACAACGTGTATATTTACCGTTAGTGACGTCTGCAACATCTTCTTCCCCCTTCCGTCACAGCCTCAGGTCCGACCCAACTCTTTTCTCTCCTTCATCACTCATTCCTTAGACCTAACCATCCTCTCCTTCACACGATTCTCCCTATGATCAGTCCTCCCATTGGGTCTCTATATATATGGGCATCCCCCTTCTTCTCTTGGCTTTTCTATAATTCACCGAATTGAAGTTGGAAGCGTAGTTGACGGAGTGAAGATCTGAACCTGAGATTTGATTAGAAGTTTTATCCTTTTGCTCACACTATGCAGTGCCTATAATGCCGAGTTGTGAGGGGCACTATGAGGACTGAGGTTAGCAAATCTGAGTTTGTATCAGGATTTTAATTTCGTTTCTCTGTCTGATCCTCCTGTTGAGGTTAAGGATTACTTGGGGACTTCTTACCAAGAGATGTTCTATTTGATGAATAGATTTCAGGGGATTGCCCCATTTTACCAAAAAGAAAGAACACAGGAAGTTTCACTCTTGATAACTTCTTCAAACCATCATATGAAAAACATTTGCTAAAAGGATTAGTGATAGCTTTAACAAACATAGAACACAAAACAACTACGAGTTTGGGGCCCAAGAATCCCAGGCTAGAATGTGTACCTGTGTGTCTGTTTTTTTTTTTTTTAAATAAAAACTTGTTTATTTAATATATTCAGTAATTAACAAAGAAGCTTGTGTTAATTTCTTTATTTATCTTTCTGATGATATCTAAAGCTGTTCATGATCCCGTTTCATCTATGGTTTAGCCCCGTCCACACACACACACACTATATGTATATATGCTGTACCCCTCTCTCTCTCTCTCACCCACACACACCATAACCTCACAAATTGTGTCCATGTCTCTCTCGCTTTAACTTTTTTTTTGGCCAAACTCTCTCGCTTTAACTTGAGTTCCGGCTTTTGCATTAAAGCACATATATATTGTCGACCTTTAATTATACGAAAAGAGTTTCTTTTTCTTCATCATTTTCTTATTATATTAATTCATTTATTATAATATTGAGTAGGCTTTTGACTTCGTGACAATCCTTTACTTGAAGTGATCTTCAAGAACCTGATGCACTTTAATTCTCTCTCTCTCTCTCTCTCTATATATATATATATCTTTATATGTATATTATACTTTCTCCAAGCTTCAAATAACTTATTTGATTTTATTAAAAAACGGTTAAAATTAGTTAAGAGCAGCAAATATGTAATTTTTTTTTTACTCATACTGTTATTTAAATAAAGAAGATAAGAGAGACACAATAAGCATGTTCTAAGGGTATAGTTGAAAATAATACAATAAATGCTTCGACAACCCTAAAATGAAACTTATAGTTTGTGATGCATCACTACAAAAAAACTCGAAATTACCTACGGAATTGAGACGGAATTATTTCTGTGGGTAAATTAGCCACAGATTACCTACGGAATTCTGTGGAAAATAATGCAAGATTTTTTTCTAAAAAAATAAAATATTAGCCACGGAATTCCGTGGGTAATTAACCCATGGAATTCCGTGACTAATTCCATGGGTGAGTTACATGTTTTTAAAAAAATTAGTGTAAGCTGTATGGTTCGAACACGAGAGGGGGAGAAGTTACAAAATCGCCTAGCCAAGTGAACTAGAAGACTTACTTCTTTGTTTTCCAAAATTTGTTTATTTTATATTAAGAAGTTGCAATCCCTAAATCCCTAATACAATTTGAGCGCCAATTGTTTTCATTTCCGGCGCCTCTGTGCGAATTTTCTTGCTTTCCCTCCATGCGAATTTTCTGCGCCCTAAATCATCGGCTCTTCCCTTCACCGCAAGCCCTAAATGTCGATTCGTCCCCCATCTGTTCCTCCCTAATCGACTATAACCAGCAGCTCCCATTCTCCCAAATCGTCTCTCTCGGTGAGATCGTCTCTTACTCTCGCAAATCAACAACGCGTCGCCGTGATTCTGCGGTTCTCTCACTGTCTCCCAAATCGAAGCGACTGGACTCGACGGCGACGCCCCTGTGAGTGTTTCTTCTTCCTCCGTATTTTCTGCAGTTCTCTTCCTGTCTCCCAAATCAATGATTGTGTATGGCTGTATGCTTCTTCCAATTGAGAGTTGAGACTTCTTCTCTGCTTCATGAGCTTGAATCGACTTTGATTCATTTTGAATCTAAGAGAGTTTAGCGTTTTATGCTTTGAAGCATTATTAAAGGTTAAGAGAATGAAACTGAAATATATTTGTGACTTTGTGTTGCTCTGAATAGGTTGGGTATTACAATCGACTTTGTGTTGCTTTGAATAGGTTGGGTAGAATGAAACTGAAATATATTTGTGTTACTCTAAAATAGGGACCTTGACGCTCAACAAAGTTGATTGTAATATCTAACTTTGTGATTTGTATTGATTGTGGAAATCTTCAATTAGTTGTACAAGTGGTTCCTTATTGGAAAATTGCACTGGGCTACCATCCGCTTCATGATTGTCATCTCCAATAAGCTTCAATATTCTTTTTACTTTGTCTTCAATTTCTGTAGGGGGAAAAACAACTGATCATTTGTTTGGTCATCTTGATGAATTTCAGTGTAATCTTGAACTGATTTCATACCTGTTTTAGCTCCTTGCAGCTGCTGTTCTTTATCAGGGTCAATATGACCTACAAACAATGATTTTATAGACTCTCTAAAGTGATGCTTCACCATCTTCACTATGAACTATCCACTTTTCTTAGCAGTTGTCCATGAAAATAATTTGGTCTCTTTGATCCCAGGAATCCAGAAGCTGAAAATTTCAAAACTGGTGTTTGATTTCTGGATAAAGCAGGTAGTTTTCAACATATTCACTATTTCAAATATTAAAAAGAAAAAAAACTTTTTTGAGAAAGTTTTTAGTACTTGGACCTGGCAACAATTCTTTTGGTGCATGACACCATGAGAAATTTTATTTAGACCTATAGTTTCCTTCAATAAAAGAATATATCTAACATATCAATACCAATACAAGATATAAATTCTATAACAAATTGCAGTATTGCACTATTCAAAAGTTATAATAATACAACTCAAGTATTGTACTATTCAAAAGTTATAATAATACAACTCAATCCTCGTATTCCATTCAATCTATGGGAAGCCCACTAGTTTTAGTAATATATGGATGATAACACCACCACTCATTCAATGGTACAACAAGGTTTTAAATGAGGAGTTCAAGTTGTAGGATTATTATTGCAATTATAGCAGAAAAAATATGATATCTTATCAAAGACTGGAAACTGGGAAGCCTACCAACTTTTAGATCATCAGAACTTAGCAACCTAAGAGCTTAAGGTCATATGATAACAACAACTCGATAGTAGAGTTGAATGCGATAGAAGATGTGTCCATGAAAATGTGACTTGAGATGTTTTCAGGTGCTAATTCTTTTTGGAGTTTGCCTAATATGAAATGCACACTAAGTGTTTGATAAAATGTTTGAAAGGAGAATTTCATGCTAAATTTTGTTATTGAATGGAATATTGGGACTTTGTGAAACTACTTTGATGCTTGAATGAGTTACTTTCTAAACTCAGAGCCTTTTTTTCTGGAGATCCTGGTACCACAAAGAGGGTAATTAATATTCTCTCTACTCACCCATTACATTATTTCATTCCCTTGTCATTTCCTCCAAAGTTTTGAAATGAGTGTTTTATAAGAACATCTTAAACATGTTAAACATCCATGTCTTATTTATTTTACTGGTTTCTGTCTGTGTTTATGTCTCTGCTGCTGTATTTTATGTTGTACGCTGCTGAACTTGGTTCATGGTAATATCAGTATCTTATTTGACCAAAAAAAAAAAAAACCTATAAAGCAATATGAACACAGCAAATTTCCTGCGTTATACTAATTAAATTAATAGTTATTATTGCACCAATCTCCATAATATATATATATATATATATATATATATATAGCCCAATTAATTAATTAATAGGGAGGGATGTTAAGGTCCTTGTCAAATATGCTTTAATTTGTACGTATTTTTACCCACGGAAAAATTCCGTGGCTAATTCCGTCGGAAAATTTTTACCCACGAAATTTCATGAGTAATTCCGTGGGTAATGGAAATTACCCAGGGAATTCTGTGAGTAAATTCTGTGACTAATTTGGGTTTTTTTTTGTAGTGCATGACCATTCATAAATTTGAAGCTTACATATTTTGGAAGGTAAGGTATAGTAGAACATAAACATCAGCTTGCCCAGAAGAATCCTTTTCACGGAGGCGGATTCACAACAGAATCAGCTTTCTCTCCAGTTTTCCACGGGCACTTCAACGAGTTCGTATCGGTGGTCGACGTGATCGTGGTATCAGTAGAGTAACGGATTGCTCCAGAACGCTATCTTCCGGCTTCTTATAATGATTGTTGGACTGCTCTGAATTGGGTTGCCTCTCATTCATCAACCAACAGCTAAAGAAACTCTGATGTTCATGGACACATCAAAGCATTACAAGTAAATAATGCACTATTGGTTATCAGCCATGCAAAATAAATTATTGGAAATTCGCTTAAGAAATACTGTCACTAACATAGAATGCAATATGATTTAGATATCAACATAGTACAATGCAATGTGCCGTCTTTATGATACACCTTCATATTTCAAGAATCTAAAATTCCTCCAATAGCACAGAGCCATGGCTACTCAATTATATATGTGGTAACTTTGAAAAGAATTACGTGGGCAGAGACAGCGCCACCAGCAACATTATATTGTTCACAAGGTTGCTATCAAGGGCGGATCCAAAAAAATTATAGAAGGGGCACAATTGGTGGGGGATTCGGGGGGTTTAGGAGCAGCGCTCCTGATTTTATTTATTTATTTTTTTTAAAGAAAAGTTTTAAATGCATTAAAAAATAAAAGAATATATAAAAAAAAGAATATTAAAAAATTCATAAAATCAAGTGAATACTGATAATGTAATAAGAGAGGTAGTAATTTTACAAACCTATCATTTATAGAAAAGCAAGGCTAAGTGTTGTTAGAAATGCAACTACATAAATTACAATGAAGGATAAGTACTCAATAAGTTTAAGTATATATATTTTAGGGAAAATCACTTCTCATGTTGTAGAAGAAGTGTTTTCTTATGTTACACATATATAAAAGGTGGGATCTACACACACACATATATATAATTAGCATTATATATATGTGTAGGTCCCACCATTTCATGTGTGTGTAGGAATCTTCTTCTTCCCATGCAACATAAGAAGTTTAAACCCCTATATTTTAATAACAAAAGTATATTACAATAAAAATAATTACAATGTCATCCTTCTAGGCCATATTTTTTGAAATTTTATCATAATTATCTTATTATCAATGCTATCAAATACATCATAATTTTAATTTTAGTTCCCTCATTTTTTAAAAATTCATCATAATTTAAGTGCCCCCCATCTCATACACTTGCATCCGCCCATGGTTGTGTCATGCATGTGAGCCGGCTCAAAAGCTTTACACGGTGGTGTGGAAATAACCAGTGCTATCTATTCACACCCATACTTCTATGGGTTAGATCTAGACCCGGTCGAGTCCTTACCCGCGCGAGCATGGAAAGGGAAAAACTACTACGTTTCTACATGGAACTGGGCATACTCGATTGCTCCCGAAGGGATTGATAACCCGATGGTAAACCCAGTCGGTCTTGGGGCTCCGAGTTTGGTGGGTCTAGGGTGTGAAAAAAATACTCGTGTGTGTAGCTAGCGAGGATAAATTAAGGGATAGTGGAGTTAGATACTATGAGGATGTGGAGAAGAGTGGGTGGCCGGTCAGGGAATTTGGAATTGTTTGAAGAAGAAGAAGGATTGTTAAAAGCTCTTACTTATTAATGTCCACCTAATGCACAAGGCCAATGTTAAATACGTAATTAAATAAATTGAATTATATTAATTAAAACTTAGTAATCTGGTCAAAACTATAAATCAAGGTTCCATCATTGCTCAGTCAAAAGAGAATTAGTTCATGTTGACGGACAATACAATTGAGACCGTGATAATGATTTTCATGGATTACAAAGAATGAAACAAAAACGAAGAGAAATTGTCAAAAGGTTTCAATGACACAGGGTAGCATCTGTCACGTAATGCCTCTGCATCTTCTTCGTATTAGTAGCCTTATGTCACAGTTGATCTGTCGTGCCTTCTACATGATGAATTCCTTGTGTGTTTTCTCTAGCGTAATAGGATATGTCATGATTTCTCTCTCTCGTCACTCTCTTAGGGTTGACCATCTTTCCTTTTTCTGGTTGAGGTTCTTACGTCACACTTCCAATTTGTTGTTAGTGAGCTGAGCTTTCCTCTTCTATCAAGCCCGATCAAAAGATTCTATTTCGATGAGCAAGATTCTGTGTGGATATCTTCATAAATTCCCGCTATCTTTGATGATCTATATTTCTCAAGTCAGCAGCCTTCTTTAGTGTTCAAAAAAAGCAGCCTTCTTTAATATTTCTTTAGCTTTAGATCCCACTAACATTTGGCTCAAGTTCATGCAGTTATCTTCGGCATTTTCTCAAGAAAAGATCAGTGCATTATAGAATATGACAATTCAGATATTCATCTATACGTTGCTATAGCATCAAGAGAACATTGCTATGTCAGCTCAAAATTATGGTAGATTTAAGTCCTTATCCTGTCTATAGGAGGGATATTTTTTAAAATGCAACAATTCAACTCATCCAACCCTTATTCTCCCATGTACATGAAATCTATCATATTCAATCATTTCAAATGCATTTTAAGCACAAAGTTTCCTTTCAAAACAGTTATAACACAATAGAAATATATATCAAAATTAGGACTAATCAACAACCCTACACATAAATCCCTTAATTTAGTGAACGCCATTTTACAAAAAACACATATCTTCAATTTAAAATATTCTAAACACTTCTTACCCAAGAGATGTTCTGTTTGATGAATAGGTGATAGGGGATTGCCCCATTTTACCCAAAAACAAAAGAACTTCCACTCTTGATAACTTCTTATTCGAACCATCATATGAAAAGCATTTGCTAAAAGGATTAGTGATAACTTTAACAAACATACAACACAAAACAACTACGAGGTTGGGGCCCAAGAATCACTAGCTACAATGTGTACATGTGTTTTTTTATTTATAAAAACTTGTTTATTTAATATATTCAGTTATTAACAAAGAAGCTTGTGTTTTTTTTTTTTTTTCCCTTTCTGACATCTAAAGTTGTTTATGATCCCTTTTGATCTATGCTTTAGCCCCATCCACACACACTATAATTCATTTATTATAATATTGATTAGGCTTTTGACTTCATGACAACCCTTTAAACCCTTTAATTCAAGTGATCTTCTAGAATCTGATGCACTTTAATTCCCCTTCTCTCTCCATACAGATACATACACATACATACATTATGTATGTATGTAACATATACTCTCTCCATGCTTTAAATAATCAATTTGCATTTATTAAGAAAACAATTAAAATTAGTTAGGAGCAGTAAATATATCTTTTTTTTAATTATATCTTTATTTGTAAAGGAAATAAGCGAGTGACACAATAAATACATTCAATAGGTAGAGTTGAAAAACAGGCAATAAATGCTTCGACACCCCTAAAATAAAGCTTATATTGCAAGACGGAGAGTATAGTAGAGCATTATCATCAGCGTGCCTAGAAGAATCCTTTAGAAACTGCAAACTTTTTCTCATCTCACTCTAATAATATAGTAATTTGTTACATATTCTACATGCTGATCAACGTGGTTAATATTTTATAATTCTCATTCACGCACTTACAAAATTTTAAACAACGTGCATGTATTTTGGACCATCAAATATTATATATGTTAGTGTTCTAGATTCTTGTTCCTTCATCTATAAAATGGGAAGCACATAGCAATTGTTGGCAAGCTCAATCTCAGAAATTAGTTAAAGCTCCATATATATAGTTTCAGATTTCTGAGAACTCGATCGATTAGTTAATTTCGAGCTCACCCATCAATGGCAGGTTTTGTTCATCACACACACAATAATGCAGCTCGGGCTAACAATAATAACATGTATATAGAAGCAGCACCAGGCTCTGCATATGGCTTCTATTATTACAATCCTGCCCTTCAAAACTTTGATCAAGGTCTCCCTCCTCACTATGCTGTTCTCAATGGCTTAGGTAATCTGTCCATCTATCTTCTTTCTGCATTTATATCAGCATATTACATTAAGCTTTTATTCAATTTAATTATAGCCACGGATTTAAGTTTATGAATATGATAATAACAATATTTCTATATAAACATATAAACTCAATGTTGTAAACAGTGAGACTTCTTATATTAATCTGCTACCATAAGGCGTGAGAGGTCCAGTTGGATAATAAGTGGTTCAATGGTGTTAAATGTTGGTTGCTCGAAGCAAATTGGTAAAGTTATAGTCAACTAATTTTTTCAGATCTTTGACATTTTTCACACTTATGATTATATATATAGAATGAAATGATTAATATATATGTACCACGTATAAGGAGAGAATAATGTAAAGGCATTCATAAAGGATGGTCTAAATGAATTAATATATTGTTGTTTATACATGTAATTGGATCAAAGTGGTCCAATAATATAGGACTTTTATCAGCAAAGAAAATTGATTTGCATTTATTCCATGAGTTGTTTTAGCATAAAGTTCATTGCTGTACAGAACATTGTGTGTGTATCAAGCAATTGTTAGTGAAGGCCAAGTGATCACATTTTTTAAGTACATACATTACCCATCTTCGGTCTAAAATACAAGACCCATCACTTTGCAATATATAAACCAACTTTAGATTAAGAACATGATGCTTTCTTTGATTCTGATATAGGGCACTCTCTAAAATTAAAGTTGTGTGTCTAAAACACATGTAATTGATCTTCTATATGTTAATTTTTCCCTCCAATAATACTAAATATATGAGTTAGTTGAAGTGTTTACTTTGGTCATTATATGTATTTCAATCCATTTTATTTCCAGAATTTATAATTTTTCTCAAACCATATATACATATAGCTAGATTGCACAAGAAATTTGATTGAAGAGGGCAGTTAGTGTAAATGATTAAAGAGAGTACTCCCTCCGGTCCTAATTATAGGACAACATTTAGGAATTAGTTTTAGTTCTAATTATAAGACAATATTATAATTTTTGTCAATTTATTTCTAAAATACCCTTATTTTATTCTCTCTAGTGTGTTTGGTTTTTAATGATTATATGTATGTAGGTGTGTTTTATTTTTTTTAAAAAAATGTATGTAGGTATGTAGATTCTTTTAGTCAGTAAAACTTTTAAATTTTTAGATTTTAATTTATTTTTCGATCAACTATTGTTAATTTGCCAATATATATATATATATATATATATATATATATATATATATATATATATATATATATAGACACACACACACACATATCGTGTGCCTGTCAATATATTTGTGTATGTGTACACACAGATATAGGTGTGTCTCTATATATGTGTATGTTTATATATGTGTGTCAATATATGTATGTGTGTGTATCTATATATATGTACACACACACAGTGAGACCATTATTTTAATTAAAAAGTATGTTAAAAGGAAAATTCTAGGTTGGAGAGGTATATGGTAGGGGTTATTGATTGACTTTTATTTATGTCATTGTAAATTTATATAAGGGAATTTTAAGAAAATAAATAAAATTAACTAATTTAACTTCTCTCCTTAATCTCTCCAAAATCGGTTAAATATATCTTATAATTAGGACCGGAAGGAGTATTACATAAAATTCAACATACAACAAATAACTAGCTTAACTAATTTTATTTATCTTTATAAAATAATTATTTAACTCCTATATCTAGAAAGTTCTTTTTTTTTTTCAATTTTACCCTTGTCTTGTTTAATGTGTGTTACTACTTTGAGAAACTCCAATATTAATTAATTTTGTTAATAAGAATGAAATTAAAAATATAAAACTAACTTTTCCCCCTCAGGTTTGGCTCACATTTTTCCAGCTGAAAATAGTTTATTGTTGGAATCAAATTTCATCTGCATAATTAATTAAAAGGGATTCCAACAAAAAATGGTGGGAATCAATTTTCCGGTGTCAAAGAAAATGGGCTAAAGACACAAAAGCTTTAAGATGTGACTGTGGATATGACATAATAAGTGTTCAAGATAGGGTCAAAAATGTCATTTTACTCATTTTCTTCAAATCATACAAAATTTTTTTCTATTAACTTATTTTCTTTTTCAATGCAAATCAACCACTTACTTATATGTCAAAATATTTTCCATTTCTTTCCAATTCTATTTGAACCGAGCGGGCTATAATGAGTCATAAAATTATTTGAGCCCTTGATATTGAAGACAAGTTGATTTATGCAGGTAGTGTGGGTGGGAATGGTTACTCTCACCCGGTTCAACATCAAATGCACTGTAATAGACCGCATACTGTGAACCGGACCAACGGTTCTGGCACATGGGTTCAAGTGGGTCCAAACCCATATTATATGCAGAGAGGAACACAAACCATTCAAGGCCCTGTTGTTCAACGAGGTAACTTCAATGGACGTGGCAAAGGAGCTAGGTTTTATGGCCATTTCTCTGCATCTGGGGATATTAATTAATCAATTAATTACTATCCATTTAATACCTAAATAAGTTTGCCAGTCATGAAGGTATTTAATAAAATGAAATAAAAACTCAAATTTGCTCTCATTTTGATTTTAATCCCTCAATTTTCAAAATTTGAGTTTTGGTCCCACAAAAAGCAAAATGATCCAAGTTTTTATTTAATTATAGGGACTAATATTTCAAATGAAATGAAATTTGAGGGACTAATGATTAACCCAACTATGCAATAAATAATGGATGGGTTTATTAGATCGTTCATAGTTGTTGATTGTGATGAAATCATCATATGTATGATTTGTACTGAATTTATATAATTAATTAATTATGAGTTTGTGCTGGACAAAAAATATTATGAATTTGTTGGAGATTGTCAAATTGTCCATTTTTAATTTTGCAGATGACAAAGACTAATACTAGTAAAGGAGAAGGGAATATTTTTTTTTACTGTGAGCACATAATTTTTGCACCAATTAAATAACTATGAAATCCTCATGTCAAGAAAAAACCAGGTAAAAAAACTATGAAAATCCCTACCTAGACATAGTGGCTAAATAATTTCTTTACTTTTGGTTTGGAAAAAAAAAATCATGTTACATTAAAATTTGAAACATGAGTTAATTTTTTTAATATTTCAAAATGTGACATTCTGAAAGATAACAGTACATCATACCTTCAGAATGTTAGACTTCTTGTTAAAATATTTAAAAATGAAGAGATGTGTGTGTGTGTGTTTTTTTTAAGTCATGTACTTATAAATTAAAGAATTTAAAGTGTTACGTAAGCAGTTATAACACGAAAACTCGCTAAAATCACATTTTTTTAGTTTCTAAAGACACATGTAAAAAATTATAATATTTAAAGGTATGATAACCACCATTTGGTGAAATTATTGTGTTGTTTTTCATAAGGAAACTCCATATACTATAAAAGTATAACTTTTCTTAAAATGTTATTTTAACTATTAGTTATTTAAGTTGTATTGGTTCATGAATATAACATATAGTTATAACTTTTAATTGAAAAATTTATTACTTCAAGAGGTATCACTTCATGGTCTTTAAATACAAGATGCTATCCCTTCATCGGGATATATCACCTCATATCACACAACAACAAAAAGGATTAAACTCATTGCCTTTATCTTTGGGTGCATAATGATAAAGTCAAACTATTACTTTGTAAGAGTCCTTATTATCTTGGCTTGAGCGTTGGAGAGCAATACATACCTAAGGATTTTTGTTATATACTGCGAGAAATTTGCCCGTCAATCCAACTTGCATCGAGTGAATTAAGCCTCACTATTTTTCTTTATCTTCTCTTCTTTTACTCCCATCCAATTAGTCCTACCATCACTACTCATGTACCAACAGTCCTAAAATCCAATTTTTCTATCTCATCTTCCAAAAATGAAATTAAAATCAAGAAAGCATGTGGTTTCCATTATACTAACACTTAATAGGCAAGGCGTCGAAAGGGAGGAGGTTCGATCCTATTGGTCGATGTGAAGGCCTTATTGGTGGGCGATCTATAAGTACCTCTGTAAACTCTCTCTGAGCCTGGAATACCCTGACCCTGTTGAGGTACTAGTGTTTACCCCCACCTAAACTTTTATATATATATATATATATATATATATATATATATATATATATATATATAAACACCTAATAGGCATTCAATAAAGCAAGTGAAACTGATAAGAAGTTGATTTAATCATGAGTTGGACCCGACCCAACTTATTTAAACTTTTCATAAAAAAATGACCAAGATATAGAAACTCTCTATAACCTTCAAGTCAATTGCGTATAATTCTTATGACGAATCAAAGTTTAAATTTAACTTTTATCACCCTAGCAAAAAATCACTTCAATAAAATTTAAATTTTTGACATTAAATCTCATACCATTAGTATTACCCTTGACTTATCAACACCAATTAGCACATTAGATTAATGAGGACGACATTAGACAGAATTTAAATTTTGAGATGTTGTGGTGTTATATACAAATGTCCTAAAGTTTATGAGGCTTTATATATTATGGCTTAAAGTTTTTATTCCATGTTAGATGTCTCGTCACCCTCATTAATATGGTGTGGCAAATTTTATTAGTAATTTTATGTTAAAATAAACAGCAAAGGTTTAATGTTGGAAATGAAAGCATCAAATTAAAGAGGTTAAATATAAACTTTGAAACATAAGGAAATTACATACAACTAACCTAAAATTTGGGGATATATTATGTAGATTTTAGCACCAAGAAACAAGTACTACTCCTTCTAGTTCACGATATAAGGTACTTCTAAAAGATTTTTTGGGTCCACAATATAAGTCACTTAGAAAATAATTAATGCTTTATTTTAGGAAAAAGAGAGTAATTAATGCTCATTTATCAATTTTTTCCCTGCAATTAAAGACTTAAAATACTCCCTTCAATCCTTAATTAATATAAGACCTAATTAATTTTTTTTATAGAGATTAAGAAAGTTAAATACGTTATTAAATCACAACGTATATTGTATATCATTTTATTGAAAACTTATATGCCTACCCTAGCCCAGCCAAAAAAGAAATACCCAGCCCAATCTCAAATTAATGTCCCAAAAAAGTTTTGGTATAGGTAATTTTGTTTCAAATATATATTATTCAATATATGATTGCAATTTTTTTTCTTTGCCTTTAGTGGATTATGAATGTTATCTAATTATTGTTAAATCATGAATATTTTGTTAAGCCCTTTGGCAATATTTTAAATTTTATGACTCAAGTTACAGACTTATTTATTTATGAATAATGTCTGTTTTTTTTACTCACTGCCTTATCATTTTCTAGCTCAATATTTGCTTCATTCGTTGGTAGGATTATGATATAAATCAAGCTTTGGCCCTTTTGTTAACGTATAGCTGTATCAATTTGGGGAAAAAAACGAACGGTGCTTATTGTGTCATTTTTTATTAAAGAATGATGATATTTGGATTTAGGCAACGAAGTTCACCCTGCCCAGATCATAATTGTTCATCCAAAAAATACTAGGGTTTTTATTGGCCAAGGCTAAATATCGGGCTGCTTTTTACAACTGGTTCATCCTTTAGGCTAGGCATTGGGCATAGGTCATGCCCTAGTCTTGCCTATGCCTACCCCTACTCATAACATATCAAAGTTTAAATTTAACTTTTATGACACTAGCAAAAAAACAAAACTTCCATGGCATTTTAATTTTGACATTAAACACCATACCTTTAATTGTACCCTTAACAACAAAAATTAGCATGTTAGTTTAATGACGATGACATTATAAAGAATTTAAATTTTAAAATGTTGTGGTGTTATATGCAAATGTCTTAAAAGTATTTAAATTTATGAGGCTTTGTATATTATGGCTTAAAGTTTTTCTTTTCTTTTTTTGGATAAAGTAGTAGACACCCTCAGCTAATGCCTTATGGGAATATTGCACCCATTACAATCCTAACAAAGTATTATCTCTAGATCCTCAGAAGGACGATACACTTCAAGAAAACCTTGCCTTGTTCCAAACCCTCTCTTTGCTAGATAGTCCGCCGCATAGTTGGCCGACCAGAGTACATAAGTGGGCATTAATCCCCAATCCATTTCCATCATCCCTGTCACTTCTTCAAGGAGATTAGAATGGTGTCCCCTACTAAACTATCCTTTGTGGGATTCATGCACTCCACCATTGCGCTCGCACTCACTAGAATGGTGTCATTTGCCAAAAAATTTTCCTCCAAAACAGATAAATTAATTTCTCTATCGCCACAACCACCAACACAAGATAGTAAATCTGGAGGCCTACTCACAAATTGTATTTTTCTTGTCACTTATATTTCTCCATACCCAATCAGAGAGATTCATATTGCAAAACCGATGCCACTATGTTGGGCACACCACCTTCCACCATATAGCTCTCAAGTATGAACAATCCCGAAAAACATGAATAGTGTCCTCCAAATCAGCCCTACATAAAGGGCATCCCACATCCAACGTCCAACCCCTCCTTCTCCAGGAAGTATTTGTGAGCAAGTGTTGTCGAGCTAGTAGGCATAGAAGTGTCTTGCATCTTTGAGGTGCTCTAACTTTCCGCACTCCACCCCAGTCCCTTCTTGGATCCAGAACAGCCCCAAATAGTACCTGATATGCACATTTCACAGAGAATTCTCCACTACTTTCCCACTTCCATCTAACAAAATTTAGATCATGATCTATTTCTAGGCCTCCCATAACTGTTTCCCATGTTTTCTTTATTCTTGTCCAAAAATTCGGACACATGCTTTTGGAATTAAGTTGCAGAAGCAGATCCTCCCCACATTTGTATTTATCTTGTAATACCCACACCCAAAAAGCATGCCCATGAGTCACCATTCTCCAGCCCAACTTCATGAGGAGTGCTTGGTTTTGATATTTAGCACGCCTCAATCCCAAGCCACCCCTCCTCTTCTCTTGACATACCTTATCCCAAGCTACAAGATGTGTCCTATGATTATCTTCTATACTGCCCCACAAGAAAGATCTATTATGTTTATTTAGAGCTTCACAAGCATTACTCAGAACATGTGAGGTTTGCATAGTATATATAGAGATAGCTCAGGTAATCGCTGAAATGAGTGTCGCTCGTCTTGCAAGAGAAAAGGACGTAGCTTGTCATTGAGCCAATCTGTCCTTAACCTTATCAATAACCACTTGGAAACTTTCCTTCCATACCCTCTTATGGTGAAGTTGAACCCTAAGTTACTTTCCAAGGTCTGAAGTTGGAGTAAACCCAAGGATCAAACTTAGCTCCACGCTCCTATTATGATGAATATTTTTGGAAAAGAAAACGCGAGTCTTGGAAGAGTTTACCTTGAGCCCTGAGCACTCGCAGAATTCAACCAAACAGTTGCGCACGGTTATTGCCTATTCAGGAGACATTTCAGTAAACAAGATAATATCATCTGTAAAGAACAAATGTGAAATAGGAGGGCCCTGCTTTGTGAGTCAAATAGGGTTCCATACTTCCCCTGCCATTCTTTCTTGAATCATATTAGCTAATTTTTTAATACAAATCACAAATACGCTGAGAGGGGATCACCTTGCCTGACGCCACGTGTGGATTGTAAAAACTTTGCCTTACTATCATTCCATAGCAACTGTAAATCTACAATGCTAATACAGTACTCCAACACCTGGATAAGGTTCTGAGGAATATTAAGCTCCTGGAGACACTTGAGTAGGAACTTCCAATTCACCCTATCATACACATTCTCTAGATCAAATTTAATGGCCATATACCCCTTTTCCCAACCATTGTTCGCATAGAGTGTACCACCTCCTATGCCATGATTATATTATCTGAGCTATGACGACTTGGTACAAAACTACACTAGTTTGGTGCTATCACGTGGTCCATAGAAGACCTCATTCTATTTGCCGCAACCTTGTTAATCAGCTTATATATTATATTACACAAGCTAATTAGCTTAAGGTCTTTACATGACTTGAGGTGGTCCTTCTTGAAAATTAACACAAAGAATGTTCCATTAACATCACAAATTAAATCCTGATGGCAGAAGGCCTATTGAATAAACTTCATGACAGAGCCCCTAACTATGTTCCTCTGATGTTGAAAAAAGAAGGCATTGAAACCGTTCGGTCCTGGGGATTTGTATGCCCCCATGCTAAACAGCGCATCTTTTATCTCAACTTCATTAACATCCCTCTGCCACACATATTCATGTACCTCCAGTAGTTTCAGATAGGAGACAAAACACACAAGATTTTCACACTCAACTACTTCCTTAGTAAACAAATTCGAAAAAAAAAACTCTATAGCATGCATTTTGATCTTGTCCTCCTCCAAACACCAGACCCCCTCATCGATACAAATGACATCAATTCTATTATTTTTCCTTCTACTGTTAGCTCGGATATTGAACCATCTGGTATTTCGATCCCCATGAATTGCCCAATTAACTCTAGCCTTTTATGCCCAAATTAGAGCTTCCTGCATCAAAGTCTTGTCAAGTTCTGTGCACAACTCTTTCCGTAATTCTTGTTAGAATTCAAACTCTCCTCACCGTCCAGAAGCTATGTGGAAATCTGAAAAAAAAAAAAAAAGGCTATGTTTTTCGGCAATCAATGAAGCAGCAAAGTCACAAAAGATAAGGACAACAATACGGCTAGAAGGAAATGAAGCATGAGTAAAGCAAGTATTAATCTCCCTTATCATTGCCGACAGAAGAACAAATGGGAGCAGGTGGTAGCTAAAGCAAATAATAATATAATAATTGGTTGAAAAGTCAATAAAAGGGGCTGCACGTTTTTGAGAGAAAAAATAGTAAAGTTATTTCTGAGTGTGTGAGACAGTTGTGTATTTTTAATTCTTCTTATAATCAAAGTATTGTTCTTCATCTATATCTCTAATTTCCAACAACTGGTATCAGAGCTGGGTCAATAAAATGGCGGAGATGGTGCAACCACAAATTCCTAAATTGTCGAAAGGCAATTATGGGAACTGGAGCATTCAAATGAAGACGTTACTAGGTTCCCAAGATATATGGGACCTAGTTGAATATGGATACACAGAACCCGCTGATGAAACCGCTGAAGCAGCTTTGACAGACGCTCAGAGGAAGACGCTTAAGGAGTCCCGGAAGAAGGACAAGAAAGCTCTATTCTTGATTTTTCAAGGTGTTGATGAATCAACCTTTGAAAAAATATCAGATGCAAAAACTTCCAAAAATGCATGGGAGATTTTGCAAAAATCTTGTGAAGGTGTTGACAAAGCCAAGAGGGTACGACTGCAGTCACTCAGAGCTGAATTTGAGAATTTGAAGATGCAGAATACGGAGCCAGTTACAGATTATGTCTCACGAGTGCAAAAGGTGGCTAAAGAAATGAAAAGAAATGGGGAGACTCTTGATGATGTCAGAATAGTAGAGAAGATTCTGCGGTCATTAACAAGAAAGTTTGACTATATTGTTACTGCCATTGAAGAAGCCAAAGATTTGTCAATCATGTCCATAGATGAACTTGTGGGTTCTCTTCAAGCCCACGAACAAAGAATGAATTTAAATGAAGGTTCTAGCAATTTGGAGCAAGCTTTGCAGTCCAAATTATCACTAAAAGAAAATCAAGCCAGTAGCAGCAGTTATATACGTGGCAGAAGAAATTGTGGTGGATATAGAGGTGGATATAACACCCGAGGCAGCTTCAATGCTCGAGGTGGTCGTGGTGGACGCAGTGGATATGGCCAATCAAATGGAAGATTTGAAACTTATACAGCAGAATATGAGCGTGGTCAAGGATCATATAATCGAGGTCGTGGCCAAAGCCGAGGTCGAGGATTCTTGTCCAGAGGAGGAGGCAGATATCAACAACGAAGTGATAAATCCCAATTGCAATGTTATAATTGCAATAGATTTGGCCATCTTAGTTATGAGTGCAGAGATGCTGCTAAAGTTGAAGGGAGAAGTCATTACACAGCAGATAGAGTACAACTTGATGAACCAACTGTCTTGTTCACTTACAAAGGTGAAGAAGAAACTGGAGAAAATGTGTGGTACCTTGATACTGGAGCAAGTAATCATATGTGTGGTAAAAAGGAGTTGTTCACAGAGTTAAATGAAGGGATCCAAGGAGAAGTCACATTTGGTGATCACACAAAAACTGCAGTTAAAGGCAAAGGTAATATTATGTTTTTTACAAAGAATGGAGATAGAGGATACATCACAGATGTCTATTATATTCCATCTTTGAAGAGTAATCTCATCAGTATTGGTCAATTATTGGAGAAGGGATATGACATTCATTTGAAAGATAGCTCTCTCACCATGAAAAACCAGAAAGGAGAATTGATAGCGAAAGTTGAAATGACGAGCAATCGTCTATTCAAGATGAATATACAGACAGATGGATTCAAATGCATGAAGTCTGCCGTTGAAGATAGTTCATGGTTGTGGCATCTCAGATTTGGTCATCTTGGATTCACTGGCCTGAAGCTGTTGTCAAAAGCAAAGATGGTGACCGGATTGCCAACAATAAATCCTCCAGATCAACTATGTGAAGCGTGTATGCAAGGAAAACAACATAGAATAAAATTTGAAGTTGGCAAATCATGGAGAGCAAAAAGACCACTGCAACTAGTTCATTCGGATATAGCTGGCCCGCTTGATATTCCTTCACTTGGAGGAAACAAATATTATATCACATTTATTGATGATTTCAGTAGAAAAGCATGGGTGTATATTCTCAAAGAAAAATCCGAAGCCCTTGATAAATTCAAGGAATTCAAGGCAATGGCAGAAAAGCAAAGTGGTCAATATTTAAAGGTGCTCAGAACAGACAGGGGAGGAGAGTACACTTCCAAGTTATTTGAAGCATTTTGCAGGGAGCATGGAATAATCCATCAGTTGACAGCTGCTTACACGCCACAACAAAATGGAATTGCAGAAAGAAAGAATCGTACACTTCTTGATATGGCAAGAAGCATGCTTAAAGGAAAGCATATACCGAGAACTTTTTGGGCCGAAGCTGTTCAGTGTGCTGCTTATCTATTAAATCGCTGTCCAACAAAGAGTGTCAAGTACAAAACACCAGATGAAGCATGGAGTGGTAGGAAACCAGATGTCAGTCATCTAAGAATTTTTGGCTGCATAGCTTATGCTCATATTCCAGATCAAAAGAGGAAGAAGTTAGACGACAAAGGAAAAAAATGCATTTTCATTGGCTACGAGCAGCGAAGCAAAGCTTACAGATTGTATAATCCTCTAACCAAGAAGGTTGTCATTTCAAGAGATGTAGAATTTGATGAAGCAAACTACTGGAAATGGAGTGATGAAGAAAGAAGAGTGGAAGGCTTATTCTTTAAGGATGACGTCGATTCAAAAGACCAAACAGTTGAAGCAGACAATGATGAAACTCCACCACCGAGTCCTAATCCAACAACTCCTGCACCTACCTCATCAACAACAAGTAGCAGTAGCAGCAATTTAGGGGGAGTACTAGCAAAAATGAGAAGCTTAAGTGATATCTATGATGCTACAGATCCAGTACAAACTACACTTGATTATTCATTATTCTGCTTGGTAGCTGAATGTGATCCGGTGACATATGAAGAAGCGGCAAATGATGAAAAGTGGAAGAAAGCTATGAACGATGAAATCGCCGCAATCAAAAGAAATGACACGTGGGAGCTCACAACTATGCCTAAGGAGCAGAAGCCCATTGGAGTTAAATGGGTATACAAGACAAAGACCAACAAAGAAGGAAAGGTGGAGAAGTACAAGGCGAGATTAGTGGCTAAAGGCTACAAGCAGAAATATGGAATTGACTATGAAGAGGTTTTTGCACCAGTTGCAAGGATTGACACTATCAGACTTCTCACAGCAATTTCAGCACAAAACAAATGGAAGATATACCAGATGGATGTGAAGTCAGCTTTCCTTAATGGCTACTTAGAAGAAGAGGTCTATATTGAACAACCATCAGGATATGTGATAAAAGGAGAAGAAGAAAAAGTTTACCGGTTGAAGAAGGCACTGTATGGATTGAAGCAAGCTCCAAGAGCATGGAACACGAGAATAGATGAATATTTTCAGAAGAATGGATTTGTGAAGAGTCCATACGAGCATGCTTTATACACGAAAAGGAATGAAGATGGAGATATAATGATCGTATGTCTGTATGTGGATGATATGATCTTTACAGGAAATAATCCAGGCATGTTTGTCGAATTTAAGAAAGCTATGACTAGAGAATTTGAAATGACAGATATTGGAGAGATGTCTTATTTCCTTGGAGTTGAAGTGGAACAAAGGGAGGAAGGAATATTTATGTCACAGAAGAAGTATGCACAAGAAATATTGAACAGGTTCAGAATGAAAGATTGCAAGCCTATGTCGACACCGATAGAAAAAGGAACAAAGTTGACAGTTCATTCAACAAGAAAACCTGTAAACCCAACACTATACAAAAGCCTGGTCGGAAGCTTGAGGTACTTAACTTTCACTAGACCAGATATTATGTATGCTGTGGGTTTAATTAGCAGATATATGGAGCAGCCAAAGCAAGATCATTTCCGGACAGCAAAGAGAATTTTGAGATACATCAAAGGAACTATCAATCATGGGCTGTTCTATACGCATTCTCAAGATTCAAGGATAGTTGGCTATTCAGATAGTGATTATGGTGGAGATATAGATGATCGAAAGAGTACTTCGGGATATGCATTTCATATTGGCTCGGCAATATTTTTGTGGTCGTCAAAGAAACAACAGACAGTTGCTCTTTCATCATGTGAAGCAGAATATATGGCTGCAGCAGCGTGCACATGTCAAGCAATTTGGCTGAAGAATATTCTGAATGAGCTACATCAGAAGCAAGAAGGTCCAGTCACTATATATGTGGACAATAAGTCTGCTATATCACTTGCAAAGAATCCAGTCTCTCACAACCGAAGTAAGCATATTGATACGAAGTATCATTTTATCCGGGAGCAAGTCAAGAACAAAGTTGTGGAATTAATTTACTGCAGAACTGAAGAACAAATTGCAGATATTTTTACAAAGCCATTGAAAGCAGATGTATTTCACAAACTCAAGAGTATGATTGGTATGCGAAGTCGAGTTTGAGGGGAAGTGTTAGAATTCAAACTCTCCTCACCGTCCAGAAGCTATATGGAAATCTGAAAAAAAAAAAAAAAAAAAAAAAAGGCTATGTTTTTCGGCAATCAATGAAGCAGCAAAGTCACAAAAGATAAGGACAACAATACGGCTAGAAGGAAATGAAGCATGAGTAAAGCAAGTATTAATCTCCCTTATCATTGCCGACAGAAGAACAAATGGGAGCAGGTGGTAGCTAAAGCAAATAATAATATAATAATTGGTTGAAAAGTCAATAAAAGGGGCTGCACGTTTTTGAGAGAAAAAATAGTAAAGTTATTTCTGAGTGTGTGAGACAGTTGTGTATTTTTAATTCTTCTTATAATCAAAGTATTGTTCTTCATCTATATCTCTAATTTCCAACAATTCTTCCAAAAATACATTATTTCCCCCATGACCCATTGCTTTTGCCACACCGTCCAGCCTACAGAGGAGATGGCTCTTATGTTGTTGGATATTACCAAATACTTTCTTGTTCCGCCAACGACAAGCAGAAACGAAACTATCAATATCCCCCCCTGCCACACTCTTGAATCACTCCATTTCTCTTTGACTAGGTCATTAAAGTTTCCATGGAGTACCCATGATGCAATGAAATGAAAAGGCCTCTGAATATGCTCATGTGAAGATGAACCTTCCATTCTCAACAGCAAAGGCCGATAATTATATTTATAATGTAGCAAATGAAAAAATTTTGCATCAACAAACCTCTCATACCATTCTTCATTAGCAAGAAGACAATTCAGTCGGGCTTCCATAGTCCCTCTCTTCCATGTGAATGTTGGTCCAACAAATCCCAAGTCCACTAGGTTCATGTCTTCAACCCATCTTGAGAATTCGCTGTCCGCCGTAAGCTACGAGGGGGCACTGGATCGCCTCTCTTGAACCATTAAGGTTGCATTTAAATTCCCCCCCCCCCCCCCCCCCCCCCAATGCATCAAAATCCCTGCAGATCCTCTCTAATCTTAAACATCTCATTCCATAAAGGACAGCGGTAAACGCGGTTAGGGCTCGCATATACCACTGTTAGCAACCACTTATCCTTCTTTGTTGTTTCTATTCTCAAGTGCATGAATTGTATATGCTGTTCTAAAACTTTGATCGCAAGAGACCCTTCTTCCCAAAGACATCAAATACCCCCGCTATATCCCTCAGCGGTGATGTATTTGTACTTGTTGAACCCTAAATTACGGATTCTCCACTCAGTTTGCATACCACTTAATCGAGTTTCAAGAATTGCCAAAAAATCTAGCTAGTAGTGATTTTTCAGTTCATGTACAAGGTTAGGAAAAGATTTCGCCCCTGTACCATGTGAGTTCCATATCATATCATGTAATTCATTAAAAACACTAAAGTTTTTTGGGAGCCAAACTACTACCCCTCTTCATTTCCACGTCATGTGGGCTTATGTTTGTTTGCACCTCCAGACTCATCTCAGCGTCCCTTGTGCCTTGTGCTCCTTCCCCATCATGAAGTTGTTACTCACTTGTTAACCAGTCCATTGTATGATTCATGGGGTTCCTTAAAATATTCATTTCAATGACGTCCCCATGCGTATCTTCATGCATACCATTTTCCTCGATCTGCGTAAGGCCTTGTATGGGAGAAAAGACATTCACAATTTCACCCATGTGGGCCCCCTTAACTCCTACATCAATACATAAAGTCTTTGTCTTCCCAGCCGCCTTAGATCCAACCCAAATATACTTCAGCCTCTCTGCCTTTTTTCGCTTCGACCCTACCATGATCCATCTGGTCTTCATGCTACCCATATCCGTTTGATTCTTGGTTAAACGCTTATCACCAAATCCCCTAACTTTCTCTGGTTTCTCTGCTAACGGCCCCCCAATTCGCGTTCTTTCCGAGTTAACGCGACGCGTTTTTCTCGCCGGCAAAAATGCCGTTGTTCCACTCTTTTCACCACCCAATCTCTCCAACCCATTAACTCCTCTGCACAAATCCCACCTCAGTATCGTTCGCGACCCCAAATGTTTTGCTTAGCCAGAAGTTGTTTTCCCACTGACGGAGCCCTATATCGCCAACAATGTACCAACCTCATTCCCTGCCATGCCCGACACCTGTAAACTGATGCTCTGTTGTCCTTGTACCTTCACAGTGCCCACCACCCTATCCTCCTCATACTTTCGGCCACCCCTACTAGATCCAACCTTCGCCTGTTTCATCATATGGATCCCCTCTCTCTTTTCCTTCTTTAATATATCCGTCTCCTTTGCTTTCGGAAAGTGGTCCATCATACTTGGTTTATCGTGCCCTTTGGACGCACTCTCGGTCCCCTTCAACTCATGCACATCATGACCTCTCATGTTGTTGGGACACCCATGTTGTTCGTGCCCATATCGCCCACAACCGAAATATACTAAATGCAAACCGTCATATACTAGTTGTTTATCCTCTCCAAATATCGTGAACGCTGGAAGAAGGGGCTTCTAGAGATTAACTTCTACACAAATCTGGGAAAACTCACCCTTGTCATAAATTGAGTTCGACCGATCAATCTTGACTATTTTCCCAATCATGTCTCCTATGAGACATAATGATTCCACCATACAAAACTCCATGGGCAAGTCCGGAATTCGTACCACACTACTATCTTTCTCTGGCAATCCACTTTCCAAGAGTTGAAGTTTGGTCTCCGTCTTTGAACGAGCAAGTAATGGTCGTCTATCATCCAAGGATCTTCATAGTGGGCATAGTTCATATTCTCCTTACTTGAAAATGACACAATGAAATACTCATTACTCAATGGAACTACCTTCAAAGGCTGTTGGGGCTTCCACATTCTCCTTACACAGTCGAAGAGCACATGCTTCGAAATTGGCATGCCTAATTCCTTGATGACCAGGGAGTTCATCCACGGCCTATACCACGTCGTATATTGCTTTGATGTCACAAACAACACCGGATACCCACTGAGAGCCTCGGCAGTATCATCTGCCTCACTACCCATCTCTTCAACCTTATCAGCATTCTCCATCTCAGCATTATGTTTTACAAAATACCCCTTCCATCTATTCACTATGTCATCCTCATCCGCATGGTTCACCAAAAAACTCTGACCTCCTGGAGCCAAGAGTTTCTCCCTATACGAGATAGAACATGGCCGACGCTCCATCCTCTGAGTTGCAGTCTGCGGAGCCACTATGCTATCCTTCACTCCTGCACTTCCAAAACAAAACGTCACAGCCTCCCTCTTACGACTTATGTTACCATCACCGCCCCCTCATTCCCTCCCACCATTGTCACCGCTCTTACTCTCGCTTTCTCATATTAGAGATTGGCTTAAGCACTCTTCGAAGATGTTTTGTTTAGAAATTAAATTCTATAAGGTAATACATCTAATTTATTGTATTGCGAGGTGAAATGGCTTGACTATCTCCTCCAACCTCTAAAGTTTTAAATCATCATTAGATGCATGTCCCGTTATCTCCGTCATTAATATGATATGGCAATTTTAATTAGTAACTTAATGTTAAAATAAACCACAAGGGTTTAATGTCAAAAATGAAATCATCAAAGAGGTTAAGAGTAAACTTTGAAACATAAGTAAATTACATAGAACTAGCCTAAAGTTTGATATATATTATGTAGATTTTCGCCCCCCGGGGGGGGGGGGGGGAACAAACAAATACCCCCTCTAGTCCATAATATAAGTGCTTGTTTGGAAACATAAAAAATGTTTTTAAGCACCTTTTTCGAAGCTGATGCAAAACTTTTCTCATATACTTACATCATAAATCGTAAAAATCACCTCTAAAAGGATTTTTTGGTCCACAATATAAATAACTTAGAGAGTAATTAATGCTTATTTGTTAATTTTTTCTGCAATTAATGACTCATTGAACTCCTTCTAATTCTTAATTAATATAAGATTTAGCTGACTTGTTAAAAAAGTTAATGAAGTTAAATAAATTATTAAATCACAATGTATATTTTGTATCAATTATAGTAGTATGGGTGTATAACAGTTTATAATTCAATCAAATTAATATAAATGAAAGTGATAAATATAAAAACTTTAAAGTAAGTTAATTATTTAACTTCCTTAATCTCTTTAAAAAAAATCAACGGACTCTTGGGTGTGCATGGGAACCATTCTGTTGCCCAACACTGTTTCTGAGATGAAACAGTTTTTTCTGATTCTATGCTTTGGAAGAGTTCTGAGAATCAGAATTACGTTTGTTAACCCATTTTATTTTTACTCCGAGAATCAAAATTACGTTTGGCAACACATTTTTCCTCTCTTTATTTGGGAGTTAAAAAAATAGTAAGGGAGAAAGATAAAGGATTAATGAGTTATTTTTACCATTTTGTCCTTTTCTTTAATAATTAATATAATTATTATACCTTACAAATAAACTTAAATTTAAATTTCCTAAAAAAATTATTTATGTAATTTTTATATTCAAAAAATTATTTATGTGGCAGAGGCGGTGGTGGTGGGGTGGTGGCGGCGACGTTAGTGGTGGTGGGGTGGTGGCAATGGCAGCGGCGGTGATTGTGGTGGGGCGGTGGAGGTGGCAATGGCAGTGGTGGAGGTGGAGGTGGAGGTGGCGGTGGCGGCGGCAGGGGTGGGGTAGTGGCGGTGGTTGTGCTGGGGCGTAGTGGCGGCGGCGACGGCGAGGGTGGAGGTGGTGGCGGTGGTGGTGATGGTGATGGGGTGGTGGGGGTGGTAGTGGCGGCGGTGGGGGTGGGGCGGCAGTGGAGGTGGCAGCGGCGGTGGAGGTCGTGGCGGGGGCGGGGTGGGGTGGTTGTGGTGGTGGCAGTGGTTGTGGTGGGGCGGTGGCGGTGGCGGCGACGGCGGTTGAGGTTGTTTGCGCGAGAGAGAAGAGAGATGCTGTATAAAATAGGTTTTGATTTTATGCCCTACAAGAGAAAAACTAAAACTTTTAATTAGTTTCTTTTTTTTTACTCCCCAACGCAAAAAATAAACTGGTTCATCCCGAAGTTAAAAAAAAAAAAAAAAACCGGATTTATCAAACAGAATTTCCATTTATTTTTGTTCCGGGCACAGAAATCAAGAAAAAAAAATCATTCTAAAATGTTACCATACACACCCTTATATCAATAATTATGAAGTAACTGTTTAATTTTTTTCTCCCTCCCTACAAACCTCAATTAATATGGGTAAAATTAGAATATTTTTAAGCTTAAGATATAGAATTCTAGTAAATAGTACCGCATTTAATATTAAACTACTAAACTTTGAATTAGTAACACGAATCCAAGGATGGACATTGGACTCACCATCACGAACTGTAATCCACGTCATGGTTTTCGTCTTCTCTCCCTTGGAAATGAGATCAACCGAATCGCATTCACAAGTCGTCTTCTTCAAATTCACCCCTTAGCTTGTTAGCTTCACCCAACGCAATACTCTCTCTCTCTCTCTCTCGCTCTATCCCCTTCATCAAATGGCGTTGACCACAACAAAAGAGCTAGTTACAGAAATTCCGACATTTGCACGAGTCTACAATGACGGCACCGTCGAACGCTTCAACAAAATCAAGGTCGTGCCACCCTCCGTCTTCGTCGCCGACCAAAAAACCCGACCGGCGGTTTCATCTAAAGACGTCGTCATCTCTGAAAACCCCTTCATCGCCGCTCGTCTCTACATTCAGCAAAAACAAAGAGCAGAAGGAGATGAGAGAATTCCGATCCTTGTCTATTTTCACGGCGGCGGATTCATTAGAGAATCGGCTTTCTCTCCAGTTTACCACGGGCACTTCAACGAGTTCGTGTCGGTAGTCGACGTGATCGTGGTGTCTGTAGAGTACCGGATTGCTCCAGAACACTATATTCCGGCTGCTTATAATGATTGTTGGACTGCTCTGAATTGGGTTCCTCTCATTCATCAACCCACGGCCAAAGAAACTCTGATGTTCATGGACACATCAAAGCGTTACAGGTAAATAATGCACTATTGGTTATCAGCCATGCAAAATAAATTATTGGAAATTTCGCTTAAGAAATACTGTCACTAACACAGAATGCAATACGATACAGATATCAACATACAATGCACTGTGCCGTCTTTATGATACACCTTCATATTTCAAGAATCTTGAAAATTCCTCCAATAGCACAGAGCCATGGCTACTCAATCATGGCAACTTTGAACAAATTTTCGTGGGCGGAGACAGCGCCGGCGGCAACATTGTTCACAATGTTGCCATGCGAGCCGGCTCAGAAGCTTTACACGGTGGTGTGAAAATAACTGGTGCCATCTATTCACACCCATACTTCTATGGGTCGGATCTGGACCCGGTTGAGTCCTTACCCGAAGCATGGAAAGGGAAAAACTACTACGTTTCTACATGGAACTGGGCATACCCGACTGCTCCCGGAGGGATTGATAACCCAATGGTGAACCCGGTGGGTGATGGGGCTCCGAGTTTGGCGGGTCTAGGGTGTGAAAAAATACTAATGTGTGTTGCTGGGAAGGATATATTGAGGGATAGAGGGGTTAGATACTATGAGGGTGTGAAGAAGAGTGGGTGGACAGGGAATTTGGAGTTGTTTGAAGAAGAAGAGGAGGATCATACTTATCATATTGAGAAACCTCGGTCTGAGAATTCCCAAAAGATAATCAAACGCTTGGGTGAGTCTCTTCTTGGGTAGTGAAGTAATATTAGGATTATGTTTTAGCTTGTGTGTCTCTGATTATGTTTGTTTGATGGAGTCTTCAAAAATAATGTTCAAGATTTGATTGAGGTTTTCTAAATAAGGATCTGTCTTTCTTGAAGATTAGGAGATTGAAAAGTAAAAGGACATTTGAATTATTTGAGTTTGTTCCTTCTTTATGCATTACTGCCTTCTTTGGAGAAATCGATAATTGTGACTCTTATTCCTCAAAAAAATTTTAAAAGTTGATTTGGAGTCTCATTAAGCATGAAAACCCAGACGAGTGGCGTACTATGAGATATCAAACAGTTGTTTGTGTATAGGTGTTGAGTGGATTACTTGTAAGTTTCCAATAATGTGCAAATAAATTGTTGAACAAAGACTTGGTGAATGTTACCCCTCAAATCCCTATTGTAACCCTATTATAAGACACTTTTAACTAATTTATACAAACTAATAAATGACAATTCATTAAATCTGTCTCACATTAAGGAAAAGTTTTCAACTTTACCCCAAATAATAATGTTTTTAACGTGAGAAAAATAAGAAAAGTCACATTTAAGGGGGGACAAAATTGACAAATTAATATGAATGACTCTCCAAGTTATATTTAAGCGCCCTTTGATAAGGACAGGCGGGAGTATATCCAAAAGACAATATTTAAGACATGTTATGTCAAGTTACACAATCACATTTAATCATATGTCGTATTTTTCAAAGATCATCATTTAATTATAAATCTATATGAAATAAATAGGATGCATGGCTATTGTGTGATTGATAGAGCATATTAGTGTAAGCCATATAGCTGACCTACCTCGGTATGACTGTTTGTTACTATAAATTTCTTTTAGAACATAAAGTTAAAATAGAATCCCAATTTAAATTAACTACATGACAGCATGAGATTTAGTAGTATCTATCGAGTTGAATACAAAATGCAGACAGCGAAATTTAGTACAAACTAGATAATGTACTTGAAATAAGAACACACGCACACAAGCACGCCCACGTGCGCATGCCAGCCAGGCCGGCACGTACACACACCTACCTATCTATCAGAAGACCAGATTCAAAGGCCTGGAGTAAATTACCCAAACCTAAGAGCATAATTTATTGCAGAATAATTGCGATATATACATATACTTACTCTAAGAGAAACATTAACCTACCATCACCAACACAATTAACTCGTAATTTCTGAATGCAAAATCAATATGGAGAGACACACAGAGAGGGGGGAGGGGGGGCGCTGTATATAACCATCACAGTATCGCAGGAGAAAAAAGCAATGGTGGTGAAGGTCATATTTGCTATTATATTTTATATCTATGACAAATTGACGATACAGACAAGATGGACTTACACTTGCATGGGAGGAGGACACGCATGGACTGCTCTCAATTATTTTGTCAGCCATGCGGGAGAGACCCCCCTTCCCTAGTTCAACAAATGACAACAGAAAGAACATCATCTACGCCGCTCTGTACAGCCACAATCATCAGTAAGAGGTCAACAATAAAATGGTTGGCACGCTAGGACCGAGCAATAACAGAAACAGTGTTAGCCTTCATAAGCGCTTTTGTAAAGTACTCGTGGATTTCTGGCATTATACGTTGAATCATGTGAGAGTGCCTGCAAATATTTGGTGCTTAATCCGTGAAAGTTGTAGATATAAATTTCAGTTTTTCAATTTTTTTAATATACATAACAGCAACCACGTTCTAAATAAATGTGCGTGGATCAACCATATGATGCCCGATTACCGAGCTTATATCAATGTAATTGATGTTTAAGATCTCAGAAAATCATAGTGTTCAAAAGAAAGCAGAATAAGTCAAAAAAACAGAGGACGAGAAGCTAAGAGTATGCTTGGATTGCAGAGAACAGAGGAAATGAGATTTCTTTTTTTCTTTTTGGGAAACAAATGCGGCCTTTCCAAGAAAAGAGAAATGCAGTTTTAGCATTAGCATTTTCTTCAGTTTTGATTAGAATACGAGAAATGAAATTTTAGCATCGACATTTTCTTCAATTTTGATAGAAATATCTGTTTTCTTCCCAGCTGACTCATTCTCCTAATTCAAACAAATTATAATGTAAAACAGAAGCAAACAAAATATCAAGTCCTCTCTCCCTCAATTCTGTTCTATCCAAACATTGCATGACAAATTACCACTCTAAAATGAAAGAAAAGCCAGCCCCCCCCCCCCCTGGCTCCTCAAATTTGTATAACTGTAGACCTTTCATGTCCCTAGCAAACAAAAATACCACTTACAGAAAAGGATTAGCACTAGAATTAAACAGGAAATGTGGGTTCAGCCAAGCCTTATCACTCCAGCCTAAAGGATTGAACGGTACTCCTATAAATTGTTTCTAATTCAAACCAAGATGTTATTGTATTTTCTAAATTGTACACCCATTCCCTTCCCTGATGCCAAATGCGTAAATAATAAAAGACTAGGGAAAATAAACTTGAGTCGGGTGATGTAGTTAGTTAAAAACTAGCCGTTATTAGCTAGGACTTCCTATATAAAGGAGTAAGATTGTAATCTGGGATATCTTGGATGTGAATACTAGAACAATATTCAGAGTTCCTCTCTTCCCTCGTTCTTTCTTGTTCTTCCCATCTTTTCTCTTTCTTCTCTTTCCTAACGTTCTTCCTATATTCCCTTATCCTTTTCACCGCAACATATCACAATCAGACTCATCTCACTCCTTACAAGAAAGCATTAAGACTAAGACTGAATGATTATAACTAGAGCTCTAAATGGAACGTCATTGTTTTGGAGAAACCGTACTTTAAAAATCTAAATCCCTTTCTCTATGTCAACATCACCACCAAAACTACTAGAAAACGAACAAAGCAGTTGTGAAGTGCAGCCAGTCCCAAAAAGCTCCTATGTGCTATTCTACAGAAATATATTATATTCAAAATTATTTACTTTATAAACAAAATAATATTACTGCATAACTGAGGCAAAAGAATTCAAGGATCAGATTATTACCCTGGCTGGGAAAACAGTTTATCATACTGCTCTAAGATATAAACGATGCAGGAGTGCCTCAACAATATTGCATTAAAGGCTTCTGAAAATTCATACATACTTGACACATTATCAAGCGACATATCCTGGGGGACAAATCAGTTGCACCACATAAGGCACGTTCGTTCCAGACTAATATTAGTGCAGGAATATATGACAATACACACAATAACACAAACACACGTGTGCATATGAAACTAACTTCATTGGCTCACCTGCGCAATTGTGTACTCACAGAGTCTCTTAAGTCCTTCTAGGAGATATTGATCAGCTGCTGGAAGGAGATCTTGAGCAATGTCCTGAGTAACATCAACTGATCCAGTATAGATGAATCTGGACAAAATTGATTAAAAAATGTAAGTTCTCAGCAGACAATCAGATTAAAGGCTTTAACTTCACAAATTTCATAAGACACAGGAATTCATAGTTTATTATACCTCATCATTAGTTCAAAAACCTCCCATCTTATATTTGGGATTTCAATATCCCTTGCATCCTTCTCCTGCCATAGAACATATTAAGGGATTAACTAAGGTGTTGAATGTAAATTAACACACGTACATTGATTACTTTTTACCTCAATTGTCAATTCAAAATACAGGCATAGATTGTTATGATGCATATTTATATTTACTTGACAAGGCTCCAATGAAACATTACATGGAGCAATGGATGAGCATAAATGTCCAAAAACAAGGTGATAATTAATGTAGCTTGCAAAATTGAATTTTGTTGATAAATGATTTTCTTTATATTTTCATTTAAGATAAAAGTACCCCATGCGAGGAGGGTAGAAGAGATTATACACAGGTCAAGATCAACAAATAGATAGTCACCCGATAACCTCCATCAAACATTGCACGAAATGCATCTGAAGATGCAAGTAGGCAGATTCTGTGAGCATAAAACCGCTTCCCTGCAGTGAAGGTTGAATACAACCCAATAAACTAAGCATTCTACCTGATGCCACAATAAATTACATTTCAAATATTTTATTTGACAGTTTTGAGGAAGGAAAAAAAAATTGTTAGGGGTATACCTTCAACTAAAAATGTAACATCGGACAATGTAGCATTGTTAACATACTGCTCCCCCAAATAGACCTGCAAGAATAATAGCTTATCATCGCATCATTCCAACTTTATGAGACAACTTATTGTGGAAAGTCTGCAAGAGACGTGAGGAAGAGAAGATGTGTGAGGATTCTTACAAGTGCAGCATAGTTGACATCAATCATATCATATAAAAACTAATATTTAATCAGCATATGCAAACTAATTACATGGTCCATTTATTTATCACAACAAATTGTTCATTGGATATATAGATTAACTTTGAAACTCAGTAGGCATACATTATTTAAGAAGATAATATGCTAACTAATTATTGGATCAGCTTATGCTAACTAATTACATTGTTTACTCAATGAAGATTCTCTGAATTCTGATTGCTCAAGCAGATATTATCCAACCAAACCCACACGTACAAGCATAGATTGAATGGAATAACACTAGCAGCAAAACAGCAAAAGCAAAACAAGAAAGGAAGAAACGCCCATCTAGCTTTTAAGGGGCTACAGTGTCTCCCACATTGCAGACTAAACTTTCGGATTTCACTGTGTATGGACATTGATGAGGACCCAGCACTGTGCTTAGCTTTTCATCGAGTAAAATGAACTACATCATAGGGTATTTAGTGCAGGTGTCTCTCCACCTTATCAGCTATTGCTTTTGGGGCAGGTTTACCATCTGTTCCTTGGGTTCTCATCAAGCATACAAAATTACAAATTTTTAAAATTGTACAAGGCCAGACTTCTTGTCCTGGACCAATCAATCAAATACCATATGTGCCCCATGATAGGGAAAACTAGAAAGTGTACTTCAAAATTAATGCATCGCCAGTCAATTGTAGCACCTATATATTACTATCAAACAGCCACTTATTTCTTGAGGTTAAACTGTTTGGATGAGTCCGTGTTTCGTCATAGAAAGGAGAAAACCAGAACGCAAGAAATGGGGATTGTATCAAGATACCCAATCATGAAAGGATTTTTTTTTTTTTTTTTTTGGGGGGGGGGGGGGGTTACGGGGTAAACTCATGTGAGGCCAAGCCAACAGGACATAAGCCTACCTGAGGTGTTGGAGATGGGGGAGCAGCATCTATAGGAGATAAATTCATGACTTTCTTGGCCAACTTGCATAATGCTACAGCACCATCAAGTTGCTGCTTTCTGCTAGAAGAACCAAGAAGCCCAATAAGCAACTCCAAACCTGCACAAACAGATAACCAAAGGCATGAACATAGGAAGGATTTATGCAACAAGAACCATCATGACTCAGATAAAAACTATGAAATGGAACGGAGCATACCATTGTTATCAATGAATATTAATCTCTGATGACCCACACAACAAAGATGAGCAAGAGCCAAAGCAACTAGTCTTTGGACAGCCTTGTCTGAAGCTTGCATAAGATATAACAAATGATTCAGGACCTACATGGAGAGAAATAGAGGATTACAAATTTGAACATCTTGATCAAATAAACTTATAGGCTGAGAATCAATACAGCAAGCAGTTCATGATATTTCAAAATAAATCAAATGTATACGCGTTTAAGTAATGAGTATAAAGTGCACTTCTGCTTACACGGCCATGAATCTTTTCCTCTAATCTTTTCAATGTCTTTGCAACACAATCTTTTGTCGCCTGCAAAAGGGTATGAATTCTATGCAGGTCAGAATAAGTCCAAGGATAGTTTACTTTACCCCCAGTTCTAAAAAATAACACTATACCATGCAACCACAATGCACATGGTTCTCAATGATATGAGCATCAAAGGACAGGATTAAAAAACAGCATAATTTGAAAGCTAATTTCTAGAAAGCAAAGAAGTACAGTACTTACTTGAACAATAAACTCTCCATCCTGCAGTTTCTGAACACCACCTACCGTAATAAAATCGGACACATTATCCTATGGAATAAAATGAAATAACAAAAGAACAATCAATTAAAATTGTACTCGGATTTTCAACCAATTTAAAAACAGATCACCCCAATTTCATTCGAATCCTTAGTTATACCATACCTCATTATCTGCAAGGCCATAAAGTGCAAAAGCTGCATTATGTTGCAAAGACCCAATTTTTGAATCAAGAAGCTTCAGTAATGTTTCTAAGCCACCATTGTATGCAATATCAGCTTGATTATTGATTTCCTGAAGTCAAAAAATTCTTTTCAAGCCAGAGGAGATAGTGCTAAAAACTTAAAAAAGCTTAGTATTCAACTACATACAGAAGTAAGGCATGTTGCATAGCACTTATTTTCAAATAGCTAGTGTGATGTTACTGAGATGAGCTAAAACCATTAAAATTTGACAAAATAAATATGGTTTAGAATATAGCTAACACAACACATGATGTTAATGATTGACAACTATCAACTTGAGATAAACGTGTCATTCCCATAAATATAATGGTGAATTTTACCTTATCAGCTTACACAAGTGAGAAGTAGTGAATTTTAACTTGGAAAATAAAAAAGTGTAGGGGATAACCTGTGCCAATCGCCCCAAGGCAAAGGCAGACATTTCTTTGAGTTCTACATCATCGGATTGAAGCATCTCTATCAGATATGGAACAGCACCTCTCTGAACAAAATGAAGCTACAAAATTGAAGTAAAACAGATATTAGGATGAATTTGATGGTAAGGGAAGATGGAATACATGATGCATCATAACAGAAGCTATCATCCATACTGAATTAAATGATATTTTAGGGCCAACGTGGTCCATATCTAATAATAAATAGGAGTAGAAAGTTTAATAATTGGAAATCGGAACTATAAAGTAGTTACTTCAGAGTAAAATTCAAGAAGAGATTGATGCCTTTTCTACCCCTCTTCATCTTCCAGGCAACAAACATAAGAGTGTAAAGGTCTGCTCTATCATTCTGATAGAGCCTCTTCCTCCCTCCCCCTTCAATACAAGGTAAGCAGATAAAGTTAACACAACAAAGTTATGCTTACCTTGCAGTCAGAATCAGTAGCGGTGAACTGTCCAAGCAACAATGCTACTGCCCTTTGGCTCTCAGAGCAGGAAGATCTTTTGCATAAAACAACGTATGTATCAAAGGACAGGAAAACTTTAATGCAATATATAATCGTTATACAAGGCAAATACAAGGTAAATAGGAATTCTGGGGATATAATATAGTACGAAAGTTTGCCAAAGTCCAGAAAAGAGAACATACCGAAGCAATTCAATTACAGGTTGCAAAGCTCCAGCTTGAATAACTTCTTTCTCTATATTAGGAGAAGAGTGCACCAGATTTCCAATCACACCAGCCTGTAATACAATTAAGGACCGTCATCATATGGGACAGGTAGGATAAGCATAGTGACCAAACTCCACTCACCAACACCAAAAAAATGATATACCGCTTCATAACAAATGGCAGGATCTCCAGAACGGAGCATTAGAATCAGAGTTGGAAGAGCATCCCGTTGGACAATCTGCCAAGTTGTGAGCTTGTGCAACTTGGTTATAACAGTCAAGTCAATTTCAAACCACCAAATTTCAGAAATTGTCAGTTACCTGATTTTTATTTTCATCATTTTTAAAAGCTAGGGTACGCAGTGCACCAGCAGCTGCTCTTTGAACCTTTATATCAGTGAATCCAAGCAACGCAACAAGTGGTGGAATCCCACCTTCCATCCTATATATAGTGTCCAGATAATCATAAAGACAAAAACATACCCCCCCCCCCCCTTTTTAATTTGAAGGTACGGTAGTAATGGCAAAGAGCAAACCTGACACAGGTTTTAATGTTACTGTTTTCATGAGCAAGATTAGTGACCGCATCTGCAGCCCGGCGAATGACACTATTCACAGCACGAGAAGTAGGGCTTCTATTATGCCTCTTCAACAGATCAACAAGATGTTTCAAGGCACCATTGTCAACAATGAGCTGTTGATGTTCTGGCTGTAGAAAGCATTTTCAAATAGAATAGCAAGATTAAATACATAATATGATGATAATTAACACTCATTAAGCAATCAAAAGATAAAACACGCTGCCACAAACATATTTCAAAGAATTGTCATCACACGTACACCTTAAACAAAGAAAACTTGCAGCATCATATAATCAATAATTCAGTGAATATACTTCACAACTCGCAAAATACTAAAGAAAAAGACAAAAAAGGTTATGTGATAGTGCTTAACATACGATTTAGTTGTAATCCGTGTACAATATTTGAAATCAAGAAAGTCATGCTACCTTGACGGCAAGAAGTCCCAAAGCAAAAGCACTCTCTTTCTCAACCTCGTGCTCAAATGGCTTCTCAGCAGCATCGTCTCCACAAGAAGGAGGCGCTTGAAGATGCTTAACCAAAGCCGGAATTGCACCTCCTTCAACAATCAAGTTCACTACTTCTTCTGCAAGCACAAACAACAAACACCAAAAAGAAAACATCACTCTTAAACCACCATACACGTACAAACACACTCTCACACATGCAAGAAATGGAAAGAAACGAAGTATAGAGCCACCATATTCATGAAACCCGAGCAGCCGCAACAAGAAAAAACGAAGAGATCTTGATGGAACAAATTTTACCATTCTTGGCAAGCTCAGCAAGGAAGTGAGCGGCGCGCTTAGCTGCAGCTCGATCGGATTCCGTCCATGAGAAAGTGGATTCGAGGATGCCAACGTAAGCCTTCATATTGGGGAGCAGCGCATCAGGGACGCGGCCGGTGGGCGGTGGAGCCGAAATCTCAGACTTCTCTTCCAATTCCTCCTCCGGCTTCCGATTCTGTCCTTTCCTCTCAGAGAAGCCTTGATCTTGGCGTCTCTGAAGCTCCATGAACAGAAAAAAGAAGCAAGAGAAAAGAAGAAGAAGAAGCAAGACTCAGCAGAGCAAGCGTGCGCTCGTAAAACAAAGGAAGGTGGGGGAGAGAGAGAGAGGCTAATACACAGTGAAGCTTAGCAAGTTAGCATACCAGACTGAAGGGGTAGTTTGGGAATTCACTAAAAACTTCGGTTGGCTTCATTTTTGGGAAAATCACGGGAGAGGCCCTTTTAACCAAAATAAGCTCAAAAAAGGCCCCAACAATCTGATATACCCAAAACAGGCTCTACGGCCCTGATTGGGATTGAATGAATAAATGAAAAGACACAAACACTGAAATCATGTTACATTAAAATTTGGAACATGAGTTAAGTTTTTTTTTAATATTTTAAAATGTAACATTGTGAAAGATAACACTGAAATCGTACCTTTAGATAGTTAGACTACTTGTTGAAATATTTAAAAATAAAGAGAGGAGTTTTTTTTTTTAAACTCATGTTCTTATAAATTAAGGAATTTATATAAAATTAATGTGTAATAAGAAGTTATAACATTAAAACTCACTAAGATCACGTCTCTTTAGTCCCTAAAGACACATGTATAATATTATACTCCCTCTGGTCCTAATTATAAGAGCTAGTTGACTTTTTTGGAGAGATTAAGGAAGCTAACTAAATTAGTGTAACACCCCAACTTTTCTAAAGCATTTTCGAAATTATTTGATCAGAGTTCAAAATAATTTAACCAGAGTTGAGCAACGAAATGATTTTAAATACAAAGTAACTGATATTCAACCACTGTAGTGTACTGGTTTGTTGATACAAAGAGTTCGAAAGACTATACATATCTACAGGACTTTCTCCAGCTAGTCCTTCTGCCTGCTGCTTACCCTTGTTTCTGTTTCTGTTTACTCCGAAAATCCTGAAGCTACAGTAAGAGCTGAGGTTCAATACCCATTGAACCTCAGGTAACGGTTAACCTCATGCTTATGTATCAAATATGTATGACAGATATTCATGTCAAAATAGCAATAATCACATGCATTATTCTCATATTCACATAATAACATAACACAGCCACTGCAATATGCATGTTATTATAGTCTGCACTATTCACCAGTGCCACGGTGTACATCCGTGTCCTCAGCGCTAGGAAAACATAACGGCGTTATCAAGACTATAACCCGTATCAAGTTGTATGTGTATGATCAATTTTCAAAAACAGAATTTCAGACTATCTATCACATATAAGCATACCATAAGCATCAGAGTTAAGGTTACAATACGCGTCCGTACCTTCCTTCCACGTGAATAGTAAATTACTATTCATGTATACGGCACTATTCATGTATACGGCACTATTCACGTATACGGCACTATTCACGTATCCCCAAACTTCCTTTGAATCTGACTCCGGAATCCTCGGATATCCTATAATATCATTTTTATCAGTGACCATTAATTTTCAGCATTTGCGGAAACTATGTTGGATATTCACTATTCATGTGAATAGTACCAGTAAAAATATTTTTACCGTGCCGGTAAATATTTTTTACTGTGCCAGTAAATAATATTTACTGTCCAAGGATAATTCTTTTCTGATGTGACAGATCAGACTAAGCTGCAGCCACAGAGCATACTCAGAAAAACTCTATCTGGCATTTCTACTATAATTACCAAAAGAAACTACCAAATATTAAGACTAGAGACCAAAGAACTTACCCTTGAAGTTCCTGCTCATTCTCTCCAGCTTCAAGAACTTTACTCTAAACTCTCTCTCTAACTCTAAGAATTCTCACTCTTCTCTTAAACTCAACTGTTGTTCTCTGAGTTTGGTGTGAAGAAAATGAAGAAATGAAGCCTCTATTTATAGTGAAAAAGCATGACACTATTCATACTTTATCAGGTCAGATTTTGGCCGTTGGATCTTGACTTTAAATATGGCTTCATCTCAACCGTCCAATCCATTTGCTTACGTCATCGATGACGTCATCGATGACGTCATCGATGACGTCATCATGACGATGACACTTTCTTACTCTTTTGCATTTATCCTATAAAGATTCCCTGATCGGTGTTCTAATCGCGTTATATTAGAAATTCTCAAGAATCCGGAAGCACAGCCTTGAAGTTCTATTTTTCCTCTTCAGAAATATCTGGGTCAACTAAATTTTTGATCCTATTTAGGGTATTCCGTAACCTGCCGAAGATTTTAAGTCGGACACTGACGGTTACAGAAATTACTTCGGGTGACACCATCTTCTAGACAAAAATTCACTGATTCATAATATGTGCAGTTGTTTACTACTTAGTTCAAGGATTTTGAGTTATGATTTATTTCCTACAGGTTCCACTATCTGTCCTGCTTCAAAATATCGGTTCAACCTATCTCAAATAATCATTCCGCCGATTACGGAAATGACTTCGGAGATAACCCACTCTGAGATAAAAATTCACTTATTTATAATATACCCTTACTTTAAAAACCTAATTCACGGTTTATTGGAAATAATTTTATTTCTATTGTTTTCCAAAGTATAAGATATTATATTATAATATTATTATTATTGAGTGGGTCCCGCGCGCAAAATTTTCAAACTTCACGGGTGTTGGCAGAGGAGAAATAATTTGACGTGGGTCCCGCATGAATAGTAAATACGTATTTTCAAATAGTGAATACGTATTTAGGAATAGTGAATACCGTATTTTTGAATAGTGAATACGTATTTGTAAATAGTAAATACTTTTCATATTTCTCAAAATATCGATTAAATACCGTATTTATAAAAAGTGAATACGTATTTGTGAATAGTAAATACGTATATGTGAATAGTAAATACTATTCACGTCCCACAAAATACCGTTTCAAAATTCGCCATTTTCAAAAGTAGAGCCTAGTAGTCCTCCAAAAATAGGCTAGTTTTCAAGTCTTTAGGTCCAAAATTCAGGATGTTACAATTCTCCCCCCGTTCAATAAATTTCGTCCTCGAAATTTGACAATATAAAATCAAAAGGTTATCTAGACCTCTAGTCTATTCCTTCATTATGCAAACTTAAATAGCACGCATCCTACTATTCAATGTCTCAATCTTATACCCAGGTATAGTACTAAATTACAGGACTTGCTGATCTATTCTCACAGTACTCGGTTACACAGGCCTCACTGCCTGATTTATTTAGCCTATCGGCTTAACACATATTGGCCTTCCGCATCTGCTCATCAATTTCATCTGAGTCTTTCCCATTCAAGTTCTCGAATTACTTTCACTTACTCAACACTATAGCTGACAGCTATTAATTGACTTAACTATTTAGTATTCCAGACCTTTCTAATAGTTGCTGTTCCTGTACCATAATTCCCAATTACACTGCTTTTCTTTTCAACACGATAGCGTCGACAATCATGTCATTGCTACCCAAAATTATTTTCTTGTCTCATTTTCAAATTTTCAAACATGAAAAATTTTCCGTGGTTTCAGTACATTTCACAATCCGCACTATACCACAAAGTAATAGTGCTATAACATTTTTAAACTTAATCGCTGCCATCACAAATTCGTGAAAACATTTTTCACTGCCGGATCATTTTCAAAAACTTTTATTACCGGCACATATCTTTGAGGGAGCTAATTTATTTCACAAAATTTTACAATTGAGAGTACACACCATCATTTTAACCATTTGGTACAGTAAGCGCCTTACCCCAATCCTCAAATCCAGTCTCAACAGTACTATCAACAATGTGGGAGAACCTCCGCCCCTCTCTCAGGAGACCCAGTGTTCACACTGGCACATAAAGTAGCAATCCTATCTAGCGGAACTCAGTCCAGTCATAGACAGTCAGGTTTTACTAATCAAAACATACGCCCTAGGCGAAATGTTATGGATTGGGTGCGTTCACTGCTGGTGCGATTTCCATTTTCTCAAACCAAAATCCCTCCAAAACTTTTTGTTCAAAAAAGAACATTTATCAAAGGCCAGCGATTTCAAACATTTTAAAACATCTAGCAAGACCCAGCAAACTGTGTACATCTACAACAGCTTCTGTCCTTCCAGTTTTGTACTGACTTTACCACAACATAGTTAAAAACTCAGTTTCAAACTCTGGGTTCTAACAAAACCGTTTGTACAAGACAACATCATGACCATCACTGTGGTCTCAAATTCTGTTGAAAAATATTTCATTTGAAAACTCGATTTCACAAATTTGAAAGTAAACTCCGAAAATTTCAAAATAGCAGGTGCATTGGTAAGTTCAAAAATTCAATTTTTTTAAAACCTTACTTAGGAATCAGACAACTAACATTAGAAGGTCATTACTAACTACATACATCTGGACCTTTGTTCTTGACTACTCAAACCATATGTATAATGCTTAGTTTGTTCTACTTAACTCATCTGGCTATTCCAAACTTTGCCCGTTATCCTCGGGTTTCACAAGCTTTTTGGGACACTTCTCGTATTTGTTGTCTAACAACCGTGGGCTTCTGCTAGCTTATAACACAATATGTGCTATATAGCACTGGAGCGACTCATGACAATATACTAGATTACTGAAACCTTCACTCTAAGGAAACTATTCGATGTGAGATTCATTATAATGTACATACCTTGAGAACCGATGCACTTGGTAACTCTACTTTATGGTTCGTTGTCACGGCGGCTCCACTCTACGGTTCGTCGTCACGGTGGCTCTGCTCTACGGCACATTACTCGGCGCTTCACTCAGTCTTCTCAGACCAGTCAGCTTTTCCGGTTAGCATCCTTGTAGGTAAACCTCCTATATCAGAACTCCCCGTAGGTATCCTTCTCCGATTAAACTTTCCATAAGTAGCGCCAGTGATCGTCTTTGAATCATTATAATGAGAACTCAAATCTTAACAGGTTCCTATCCTTTAGTAGTTTCATAAACCGTTGTTTCTATGTCTGCCATCTTATCTAGGGTCATTCTATTTGTGGACTTTCACTTTCTATTTAGCTCCAAGCATAATTCTTAACTCAATTTTCCCTATCGGGTAGCCACTTACTTTAAAGGGAATTTATTAGCCACTAACATCTCTATGGTTCTTGGTCCCACCTTGAGACCATAACCTGGTGGCTACTGAGGTTTCCAGCTTTCGTATGGCTCTGTTAAGGAACTATCTCTTAGGTATTTGGAACCTAGGCAAAACTCACTCATATTTTCTCAGGGTTCCCACTCTCACAGGGGTCATAGTTCTGAGATTTCTCTCGCCTAAGCAATATTAACTTCATAATGTCTATTGATTCTTGGTACTAATATTGGTATACTTACTACTGGGTACCTACAACTCTCATAGGCACTAGTATGACATAACTGTCTCCCCAGAATTACTGGGTACTTTCCCTCTTCTGTCAATTGATCACCACCGTCAAGGACTTAATCAAAAGATCTTCGTCCCCGGAGCCACGCCCCTTTGCACGCATGGTGTCTGGCCTCTACAAGGTAGGGATTTCCTTCTCAAGATAACTTAACAAGTTATTATTTTCACAAGGTCACTAAATCAATAGGTTACTAGCCAAGGAAAAACCTAAACAGTAGGTTATTGTTTACCGGAAAACTTAAGTCATACTGACTTCTCTGTACTACTTCCCTTGAAACTCTGGGCAGGGATTTAACTTAGACTCCAATTCCCATATCAAAAGTCTTAAAGTTCAACAATAGAAACCATATTCTATGTCATCCTTTCTATATCAGGGTTTTAATCTCTTAACCCTTTTCCTTAGGGTGTACGTCCTTTTTGTATCACAACACCAGTATTATATCAGTACTTGTACTTGTTTTTCGAAATACTTTTAAAACCATGGCTTAGAGCCTAACTTAGTTAGTCAAACCGATTGGCCAGGTAGGCGTCTATCATGGGAGCCTCACCGTGCTAGGGTGACTGATTGGCTGATCCACATAGACTCGGCCCTACCTTCGGCACCAATGGTTTACTGTAACTGAGTCGGGTTCATACCAGATAAAACACTTTTGAAAACTTAGAACCTAACTCCGCTACTCAGACAATCCGACTAGGCAGGTGTATTTGTGGAAGGCTCACCGAATTCAAGGAAACTGATTGCCAACCACAAAACCCCTTTCTAGATATCAGACTGTTTGGAGTAACTTAGTTAACTTAGTGCCAGAATGCCTGCTCTGATACCAAAATGTAACACCCCAACTTTTCTAAAGCATTTTCGAAATTATTTGATCAGAGTTCAAAATAATTTAACCAGAGTTGAGCAACGAAATGATTTTAAATACAAAGTAACTGATATTCAACCACTGTAGTGTACTGGTTTGTTGATACAAAGAGTTCGAAAGACTATACATATCTACAGGACTTTCTCCAGCTAGTCCTTCTGCCTGCTGCTTACCCTTGTTTCTGTTTCTGTTTCTGTTCACTCCGAAAATCCTGAAGCTACAGTAAGAGCTGAGGTTCAATACCCATTGAACCTCAGGTAACGGTTAACCTCATGCTTATGTATCAAATATGTATGACAGATATTCATGTCAAAATAGCAATAATCACATGCATTATTCTCATATTCACATAATAACATAACACAGCCACTGCAATATGCATGTTATTATAGTCTGCACTATTCACCAGTGCCACGGTGTACATCCGTGTCCTCAGCGCTAGGAAAACATAACGGCGTTATCAAGACTATAACCCGTATCAAGTTGTATGTGTATGATCAATTTTCAAAAACAGAATTTCAGACTATCTATCACATATAAGCATACCATAAGCATCAGAGTTAAGGTTACAATACGCGTCCGTACCTTCCTTCCACGTGAATAGTAAATTACTATTCATGTATACGGCACTATTCATGTATACGGCACTATTCACGTATACGGCACTATTCACGTATCCCCAAACTTCCTTTGAATCTGACTCCGGAATCCTCGGATATCCTATAATATCATTTTTATCAGTGACCATTAATTTTCAGCATTTGCGGAAACTATGTTGGATATTCACTATTCATGTGAATAGTACCAGTAAAAATATTTTTACCGTGCCGGTAAATATTTTTTACTGTGCCAGTAAATAATATTTACTGTCCAAGGATAATTCTTTTCTGATGTGACAGATCAGACTAAGCTGCAGCCACAGAGCATACTCAGAAAAACTCTATCTGGCATTTCTACTATAATTACCAAAAGAAACTACCAAATATTAAGACTAGAGACCAAAGAACTTACCCTTGAAGTTCCTGCTCATTCTCTCCAGCTTCAAGAACTTTACTCTAAACTCTCTCTCTAACTCTAAGAATTCTCACTCTTCTCTTAAACTCAACTGTTGTTCTCTGAGTTTGGTGTGAAGAAAATGAAGAAATGAAGCCTCTATTTATAGTGAAAAAGCATGACACTATTCATACTTTATCAGGTCAGATTTTGGCCGTTGGATCTTGACTTTAAATATGGCTTCATCTCAACCGTCCAATCCATTTGCTTACGTCATCGATGACGTCATCGATGACGTCATCGATGACGTCATCATGACGATGACACTTTCTTACTCTTTTGCATTTATCCTATAAAGATTCCCTGATCGGTGTTCTAATCGCGTTATATTAGAAATTCTCAAGAATCCGGAAGCACAGCCTTGAAGTTCTATTTTTCCTCTTCAGAAATATCTGGGTCAACTAAATTTTTGATCCTATTTAGGGTATTCCGTAACCTGCCGAAGATTTTAAGTCGGACACTGACGGTTACAGAAATTACTTCGGGTGACACCATCTTCTAGACAAAAATTCACTGATTCATAATATGTGCAGTTGTTTACTACTTAGTTCAAGGATTTTGAGTTATGATTTATTTCCTACAGGTTCCACTATCTGTCCTGCTTCAAAATATCGGTTCAACCTATCTCAAATAATCATTCCGCCGATTACGGAAATGACTTCGGAGATAACCCACTCTGAGATAAAAATTCACTTATTTATAATATACCCTTACTTTAAAAACCTAATTCACGGTTTATTGGAAATAATTTTATTTCTATTGTTTTCCAAAGTATAAGATATTATATTATAATATTATTATTATTGAGTGGGTCCCGCGCGCAAAATTTTCAAACTTCACGGGTGTTGGCAGAGGAGAAATAATTTGACGTGGGTCCCGCATGAATAGTAAATACGTATTTTCAAATAGTGAATACGTATTTAGGAATAGTGAATACCGTATTTTTGAATAGTGAATACGTATTTGTAAATAGTAAATACTTTTCATATTTCTCAAAATATCGATTAAATACCGTATTTATAAAAAGTGAATACGTATTTGTGAATAGTAAATACGTATATGTGAATAGTGAATACTATTCACGTCCCACAAAATACCGTTTCAAAATTCGCCATTTTCAAAAGTAGAGCCTAGTAGTCCTCCAAAAATAGGCTAGTTTTCAAGTCTTTAGGTCCAAAATTCAGGATGTTACAATTAGTTTAAAGTATTTTTATTTTTATTTTTTTCTTCAAACTTATTAGTTTGACTAATAAACTAATATATAATCTGAAAATATTTAACATATGAAATGATTAAGTAACTTATTTAGCTTCCTTAATCTCTCCAAAGAAAGTCAACTAGCTCTTATAATTAGGACCGGAGGTAGTAATATTTAAAGGTATAATAACCACCGCTCGGTGAAATTGTTGTGTTGTTTTTTTTATAAGGAAACTCTATATACTATAAGGGGTTTACTCTTCTCATGTTGCATGAGAAGAAGAAGATTCCTACACACACATGAAATGGTGGAATTCACATCTTATATATATATATATATATATATATATAAACTCAAGCATAAAAATGGTGGGACCCACCTCTTTTTGTATCTATGACATGAAGATATACTTTTCTTACAACATGAGAAGTGTATTTCTCGTACTATAAAGGTGTAACTCTTCATCAAAAGTTTTTTGTTTTTTTTTATACAAATAAGAAACCATACATTATCTAAACTGCATCACTCGCGAGAATCCTCTCAAGCTCAGAATCCAAATGAGACACGGTTTGAAGCCCTGGCATAGATGAGAGACCTGCTTTTGCCAAAAAGTCTGCTGCACCATTTGCCCAGCGGGGAAAGTGTTGGACGTTGACGTTCCAGTCCCGCTCTATAACTGTCTTGATCTCCTCCATGAGCTGACGATCTTCATGAGTTAGATTTATAGGACCTCTTAACAGGTCGACGGCCTCAGCTGTAATATCCAAAAAAAAAAAAAAAGGATTAAAAGAATAATAATAATAATAATAATAATAATAATAACAATAACAATAATAAATAATTAATTATATAATAAAAATAATAAAGAATAAATTAAGCCTAAAATTATGGAAATTATATTTTAAGGCTTAAAGAAATTTTAATTTAGAAAGAGAATTCTTAAATGAAATTAAGGATTAAATCTTTATATTTATCCTATAATACAAATAAGAATTTTGAAGAGGGTAAATTTTAGTGATCACACAATGTATATAGATATTGTCACAAAAGCCCATTTATTTTCCTATTCTCTCCAGCCCAACACATTTCAGATGGTAAGTAAATAAAAGCCCAATTGAATACCCCAAACTCAATACATTATCTTCATTTACTCAAACACCTTCAATTCATTTATTTAGCCCCACAACGCAGATTACATCAGCCCACACCATTTGGCCCATATCCACTTTAATCAATTTGTTTTAATTTATTCACTTTCACCTTCATTAACCAAAACACGTTAACTGAGCAGAGAATGATTACGCCGTAAATTCAGATCTCGGTTTCGGCTGGCAAGTGGCAACTGGTCACACGAAAACACAGTTCACTTTTGACTTTACTGTTCACACGCAACCTCCATGCTTTGTCCGTTAGAAAATCCAGACGTCCCATACCCCTCAATCTCAATGCCTTAGCCGTTAGTTTCTCTCCTTCAGGACGGACCCTTAACTCTCTTATATATACCATTGCTCATAGTAACACAAAGAGCATCAGACAGAGATGGGAGCAAAGTCGTGAGTCCGAGAGAGAGGGAAGAGAGAGATTGAGTTAGGATCACCCTTATTGTGCGTGCTTTACAAACAGGCCAGGGAACCCAGTGTGAAACCGAGAGTGTGACCAAGGGAGAGAGACCTGAAACACAGTAAGTTTCCTCTGTTTTCATATCAGCAAAACAGAGGTGCGTTTTCAACGGAGATCATTTGCGAGCAAACTTGGAAAACTGGAGGTAATCATTAAGCTGTCTTCCTCCTTGCTTTCATGAGTTCTCTGTTTTGAAAGCCTTAAAACAGGGGTGGTTTAATCTGTTTGATGTCTGGGGGTTAGTATATATATTTATGCGTGGGTCTACTGTGGGAAGTAATATGGGAATTTATACCATGAGAGCTCTGTTTTATACACGTTGAAACAGGGGTCTTTTGTTTTTTTTTATCTTGCAAAGCTGATATAGATAAAAGGCTCTACTTTTAGAAAAATGATAAGAAAACTTGCAGTGTATTGAATTGATTCAAGGTTTGTGTGTGTGTGTGTGTAATACTTTACATGAAGCATGGAAAGAGTCAAGCTAACTATTTTTTTAAAAGAATAATATACTAAAAGCTACCTCACGTTGCAGACAAGAATAAGGAAGTTGATACGTATGAGTGTATATATATATATATGCACTACACATAGGAATCAAAAGAAACAATAGTGGCTTTATATATATATGTGTGTAAGTTTGAATGTTGCTGTCATGTTAGGAAGAGCTTTTAGTGTATTATTTATATGTGATTTTGGTAGTTTAATATTGCATGTTCATTTTTAACGCTACCTTTAGAATATATATATATATATATATATATATATATATATATATATTTGGCTAAGTGTGTATATATTTACGTGTTCGCGTTGCACGCCTAAAAAGAATTGAGAATATACATACGTGCAAATTGCTACGCACCGGAATTTTAGGAAAACAGTGGCTGACATGCTCTTTACTTATATATATATATACATATATTGCCATAGTTGGGATTTGGATATTTTCTGCATGTGATTCGTACAGTGCATGAAATGTTGTAGTAGTTAATCAATAAAAGTCAAAAGCTACTTTGTCTATAATTTAGAAATTTGGAATAATAATAATAATGAATTAAATAAATAAAGGGAAAAGGAGCAAAATTACACATGTAATTGGACTCAGGGAGCGTCCAACACCACGTAAAATTTTATAGACCAATTTTACACATGTGGTTTGATTTTGGGAGCAAAAGTCACATGGGGGGTTAGTTGACCGTTTGGTCAACGTCCATTTGGATGGACATGAATAGTGGTGCTGACGTGGATGATTATTTGGAGAGAGAACATGCCAAATGGACCCAAAAATGCTGATTGGATTGACAAGTTAATTAAAAAAGAAAAAGAAAAAATAAACTTAAACACCCAAATTATACTCCATCGGATTCCTCTCAATCGTATCACACTCCATCTGATAGAAACCCATTACAATTCTGGATTTTGAGTTTTACAGACTCAATCGTATCACACTCCAGAACACGCATGGGAGTCGATTGTCCAAGAAAGGAGAGAAAAATATAAATGGAATCATCCAGGTTAAAAAAACGTCAAAAAAACCAGGGCATAAACTCAGAAAAAAAAAATCAAACTCAGATCAAGCTCAAATCAACCGAAAAAACTTAGATCAACCGAGGGCATAAACTCAGATCAAGCTCAAATCAACCGAGGGCATAAACTCAGATCAAGCTCAAATCAACCGAAAAAAACGGAAGAAACCAGGGCATAAACTCAGATCAACACAGCAACATAAATCAACCAACAAAGCAAAAATCGCAAATCAGAAACAAAAGGGATCCAGATGACAAGCTTCGACTGGACCAGATGAGAAGAGGGAGTAGATGAAAAGGGATCCAGGTTTGTACCAAACCCAGTCGCAGATCGAGAAGCCGCCGTCAACGACCCAGTCGCAGATCAAGAAGCCGCCGTCGACGACACAGTTGCAGATCAAGAAGCCGCCGTAGCCAGGCCACTGAAGATCGATTCACTCTTCATCCATCGCGTTTCGCGACCTCAACCCATTTTGTTCGATGGTGCTGCGGGTAGAACGGCGGTCAACGATGATGAGCACCGATGGTCGGAGATGATGAACAACGGTGGAGGTTGTGAATTAGGGTTTCAGATTTCCCAATTGATCTTCCATTTCGCGCGTATGAGAGGAATCCAATGGAGTAGTAATTTGGCATTTGGGTGTTTAAGTTTATTTTTTCTTTTTCTTTTTTAATTAACTTGTCAATCCAATCAGCATTTTTGGGTCCATTTGGCATGTTCTCTCTCCAAATAATCATCCACGTCAGCACCACTATTCATGTCCATCCAAATGGACGTTGACCAGATGGTCAATTAACCCCCCATGTGACTTTTGCTCCCAAAATCAAACCACATGTGTAAAATTGGTCCAGAAAATTTTACGTGGTGTTGGACACTCTCTGAGCCAAATTACATGTGTAATTTTGCTCCTTTTCCCATAAATAAACAATAATTATAATAAAGTAATTAAATAATAATAATATCATTCTTAAAAATAGGAATAAATAATAATTGTTATTATTAGTAAAAAAATGGATTAAATAATTTAGAAAATTACTAATAAATAACAAACAGAAAAGGAAGTTATTAATTAATAGTAAATCGAAAGGAGAATTAATATTTACAATGTTCTCCCTGATTTTTTTTATATTATCCTAATTTGCCCACTTCAAGGATTCCAATTCTACTATTAAAAATTTGTATATTTTAATTTTAAGTTATAATTTTATTTAGAATTTAGAAGAGTTATTAATGATTAGTAAATTGGTTGTGGTAGATTGATTTTGGCGTATGTTTGAGCTCTTGGACTAGGAGCAGTGAGATAGTAGTTAGCTTCAATGAGAGGTAACCACTTTCCACTTGTTATGGGTATTGATATGTTGCTTGTGAGTATTTTGTGAAATGATTATGAATATCTTAATAGAAAATTGCCTTGTGGAACTTTATGATCTGAATTGTGAATATATACATAATTATTTATTTATGTATAAAAATTGAGAATTTTGATATTATGATAATTATAGAAATGGTTGAATTGGGAATAGATGGAGTAATTATTCCACCACGTGGTAAGGCCACCATTAATGCATGATGGTTGGCTTTCTATTGTCCCACATGTTCAATAAGGGGACGGGCCCACTAATTCAATAAGGGCATATGACACCCCACATGTTCAATGAGGGGAAAAGGCTCATGGTCTGGGACATGTGCTCTGAGGATTTTGGCCGGTCCTCATCACATGACCAGAGAGCTTTTTGAGTAGACAGTAACATGGATGTAACTTAGCCTATGGGTCTAGTCAGAGGAAATAAGGCGGTTCGGTTGGATTGGTGGGAGGCAATTTGGGAGTTGTTTTAATGAGAACTGTGATATATAATTTTGATATAGAATTTATGATATAAATTTTTGTGACATGTATATTGAATTATATTTTTGATACCTTGTTATTTAAATTGTTCCACTTGACACCTCACTAGCACATAATAGTATTCATAATAAGTTGGATTGATGGTTACCCACATTTTTCATGTGATAGCTCTCGTGCAGGTCCATCAGGGAAGACCTCAGAAGCTTAGACTACTTCTGTCAAAAGTAGTGCTTCTGTCTTTTTGGTTTATGTGGGATGATTGTATATTGCCACGTTAGGGCTCATTCTGCATACTTTGGTTTTACTTTTGTATGTTTTGGTAAATGATGGGCTTTACTTAGTCGTTAATGAACCCTTAATCAGTTATTATGTTAAGTAAATTTTTAGGATGTTACATCAGCAGAATCAGTCTCAAGGATCACAGCCTTATATCCCAAGTCCCACTCTAGTTTGAGTCCAAGAAGACAACCCCATAGTTCTGCAGACAAGCAATCTCCCTCATGCCCTTTAAAGATAAATCCCTTGATGAAAGTACTGTGCTCATCGCGAAGAACACCCCCGCTATCCACCCCTGGAGTGATCGGCGAAAAAGCTCCGTCAGTGTTTATTTTTATCCAACCTGCCGGTGGTGGTTTCTAGCGATATGATGGTTGGTTCTGCATACACAAGCTGCTGCTCTTTTTGCTGAAGCGGGCATGAGCTTCAGATAAACTTGACACCATAGCCATGACGCTGTGATGCAGAGAGGCGTTGGAGGTCTTCTTTCCCTCGAATACAATGGTATTGCGGCGTCTCCAAAGCCACCAACACACAATGACGAAGGTATGCCGCTACTCATCTGACAGCCTACACTGTCCACGATTACTGATATTCCATCTGACCCATTGTTCAAACGGTAAGGAGAAAAACTTGTTCCATAGCGTCTGAGGGACAAACTGTTTCCAGAGATTATGTGAATCTGGACATTCTCTCAGAACGTGGATTAAAGAGTCTAGATCAGCATTGCACACTTGGCAGCCAGCGTCTGTACTCAGCCCGCACTTACACCTTGATGCGTTGGTTAGTAAACGCTTGTGGAAGACAAGCCACATGAATATTTTGCAATGTTCTGGAACCTGTAGCTTCCATAGCTTACGCCATATAGGATCTTGTTGAGGTTCTTCAGTAGTGAGGGCCTCATAGGCCGACTTCACAGTAAAGTTTCCATCCTTGGTCCATCTCCAGCGAAGTTGCTCATTTGGTAATTCCACAATCCCCTCATGTACCTTTTCCCATGTGCGTTTTATCCCACTCCACAAGTTGGATCCTGGTTTGCATTTTTCAATCTTAGGCAACTTATCAGAACCACAATTGTACTTATTCCTTATGACTTTGACCCAATAGTCATCCCTTCTAGTAGCAATATTCTATCCAAGCTTCATGAGGTAGGCCTGGTTATAGGATTGTGAGTGCCAGATTCCCAAGCCGCCTCTAGATTTGGGTTTGCAAACTACATCCCAAGCAACCAATGGAATTTTCTTTTGTTCTTCAGTGCTTTCCCATATAAATTGTCGGTTGCACTTATCTAATTCCTCACAAGTACTAGCTGGAAGTAGTGAGGTTTGCATGACATATCCAAGAATGGTTGAGGTGACCGATGAAACCAGGGTAGCCCTTCCTGAACTGATTTTAGACAACCGTACTTTGACCTTATCCACCACGTAATGGAATGAATCCTTATTAACACGTTTATGGTGTAAGGGGACTCCGAGATACTTCCTTAGATCGCTTGTAATAGAAAACCCTAGTGCTATACACATTTCACTCCGACTGACATGATGCACATTCTTGGAGAAGAAGACCCTAGTTTTCTGCTGGTTAATCTTGAGCCCAAAAGAGTCACAGAATTCCTTAAGACATGAATTGATGACCTCTACTTGATCCATGGACGCTTCAGCAAATAGGATGATGTCATCCGCAAAGAACAAATGAGATACGGGCGGCCCGATCTAGTAAGTCGGATGGGCTTCCAAGCATTTCCAGAGATTGCAGCTTGAATAAGGTGAGCTAGCTTCTCCATACATATGACAAATAGATATGGGGAGAGGGGATCTCCTTGACGGATTCCTCTAGAAGGTTGGAAATTCTCAGCTTTATCCCCATTCCAATGTAATTGCATGCTAGGAGTAGAAATACACTGCTTAATTACCTTGGTAAGTTTAGATGGAATATTCAATTCCTCAAGGCATTGCATCACAAATTGCCAATTAACCGATCATATGCTTTCTCTAGGTCAATTTTGATTGCCAGAAACCTCTTCTTCTGTTTCATATTACACATTGAGTGGATCACTTCCTGGGCCACAATGATATTGTCGCTACTATGCCTACCTGATACGAAGCTACATTGGTTTGGTACTATCACCCGGGGTAAGATAGGCTTCAACCGACTCACAATGACTTTCGAGAGGGTTTTGTAGATGACATTACAAAGGCTTATTGGTCGTAAGTCCCCCATAGTTTCAGGATGTTCCTTCTTGGGAATTAGCACGATCAAAGTATTATTGATCTCGGCAAGGGCCTGCGAGTTGTCAAACAAATACTTCACATAGTTGAGAACGGACGTGCAAACCGTGCTCTATTGATTCTGGTAGAAGAGATCATTAAGTCCATCAGGTCCCGGAGACTTAAGACTACCCATACTGAACATGGCATCTTTAATTTCTGAGTCAGAGATCTCATTCTTGCAGCGTTGAAGTAAGTCCTCCCCAATACACGGAAAAGACATAGAACATTGAACAGCTGCCCGATCATGAATGTCTTCTGATAGAAGAGTAGAGAAATGGGAGGTAGCCATGTCTTTAATTCTCGTGATATCAAATATCCAAGATCCTCGTTCATCTTTTATAGCTTCAATTCTTTTACTTTTGCGTCAATAGTTCGTGCGAGCATGAAAGTACCAGGTGTTGCGGTCGCCAAATACTGACCACTTCGCTTTAGCTTTTTGCGCCCAAATAAGAGATTCTTGTAACAACACATCCTCTAACTCCTTCCAGACAGATAGTTGAAGATTCTCATATTCAAGCCGCATCCCATACTGGGTTATACTCCTGTTGATCCCATCAAGCCGACGTAGCAGGTGCTTCTTCCTTTTTTCTGTGTGTCTAAATACTTCCCTATTCCACTTAGAATAGGCTTGAGTGAAATGGGACATATTCTGTAACCAAGAAGTGTCATGTCTCCAAGTCTGCTTCACAAATCCATCAAACTTTGCATGCAGGACCCAAGCAGCAATAAATCGGAAGGGACGGTTTGGTTGAGATGTCGTCCCCGCCATATCCAGACGAAGGAGTAGAGGTCGGTGATCCGATTTGAAAAAAGGGAGATGAGCTATCGAGGCATTGGGGTATATAGAGAGCCACTAATCGTTAGCAAGCATTCGGTCAAGTCTGGCTTCTAAGGTACCTCTCTTCCACGTGAATTCTGGTCCAACAAATCCAACATCTCGCATATCATGCATGTCAACCCAATGAAGAAGATCCTTATCAATAGGAGTTCTAAAAGTAACAGTGGAACGTCTTTCACTATGGAGCATTGTGCCGTTTAAATCAGCGCCAATTAGCCATGCCCCTTGAATTGTTGATGCTAAGCGTGAAAGGTTGTCCCATAGAACACCTCTACCTGCACAAGACGGACTAGCATAGATCACAGTAATGGTCCAACTACAGCCCATTGATCCTGTAAGCCCCAAATGCATATACTGATGATGTCGTTCTAGTATAGAAACATGCGCTATAGTAGGCCCCCAAAAACACCAAATGCCACCACTATACCCTTCACAGTCAATTAGCTCCATACTGGAGGAAACCAGTTGTCTTGCTCGACTAGGAGACAATTCCTTTGCACAACGTGTTTCCAACAATGCAAGAAAATCCAGTTGATAATGCGACTTGAGGTCTCGTACAAGAGCAGGAAAGCTGCGTGCTCCGGTACCCCTGGAGTTCCATATCATGAAGTTCATTGGGAAACTGGGAGAGGAAGTGGAGGTGTGTCAAGCTCCCCCTCACTTTTATCCTGTTCATTCATGGCCACATCCACCGATTGATGAAGACATAACCCATTATCCTGTGTTGAAATATCACCTACCGCGGGACCCATTATGGTAGTCGACATTTCACTTTGAGTTCCCTGCATGCACACCTCGCTACCAATAAATCCAGATAAATGGCCCACGGCACTTCCATCATTTGTGCTTGCACACGATGCACACGTAGGACTAGTTGCACTGGGCTCCACCACTTGCAATGCATTGAAGGGATTGGGCTCCATTACTATGTTGGGCTTAACGTGCTTGGGCTCCACGACAGGGCCCACTTTCGAAAAGTGAGTCATCCTCTCATGCCCCGGGGGCCTATTTTCCTTGCCTCTGCTCTTCCCTTTATTAACATTCTTCCTTTTACTTTCTACCTGGACCCACTCCTGAATCTGTGGGCCCCCATCCTTCCCCATATCCCCTTTAATCACGTTCTTGCCATTCCTAGCCTCTGTAGTCAACTTAATCCGTTGAGATTCGATTTTCTTGCCAGAAATATCCACAACATCCGGATTCCCTCCTTGCTTCACGTGCACATTCGTATCCTTTTTTAAGTCAGCATTAACCTCCTTCTTTAAGTCAACCCAATTATTACCCCCACGAAATTCCCGCCTCAATATCCGTAGTTTCCCAAATGGATTCTCCACAGTCTTGCCAACGCCGGTGGGTGGCCCAGCACCACCATTCATCCCTACCTCCTTTTCCGACCGACTTTCTTCAGTTTGACCCTGTGCGCCCTTATCCAAATTAGGATTTCCACCCTCCTCGGTACCAGAGTTTACTGTTCGATGATCCTCCCCTTTCTCGGTCCCCACAGTCTGTCTAAATGGACACCCTTGTTTTATATGCCCATATTTTCCACACTCAAAGCATACTTGGTGGAGCCCCTCGTATATGATGGAACGCTCCTCCCCGAAGACCACATACGTTGGCAGCAAAGGTTGCTTTAAATCAATCTCTACACAAATTCGAGCAAAACCACCTTTATCATAAATAGAAGTAGAACGATCCACTTTAATCATCTTACCAATCATGTTCCCGATGCGGCGCAGCGATTCAACATTATAACATTCAAAAGGAATGTCCGGCAACGGAACCCAAGCCGCAATATTGCACTTTAGATCTGCCTTCCAGGGATTGAAGTTCGGACGCCATCTCTGAACAATCAGGTAATGATCCTCTATCATCCGCGGCCCCTCCTGAAATGCATACTCCTTATCCTTCTTATTAGAAAAAGAAACAATGAAATATCCATTGTTCAGTGGTATGAGTTTTAATGGATCCTTTGGACGCCACATCCGATTGATGCGATCCCGAATAAGGTACGTTGGGAAGCTCGCACCCAAAACCTTGATGATAAGTGAATTCATCCAGGGTAGACACCATGCAGTATATTCCTCGGCAGTAAATTTTAGCTCCCCTGGTTTACCTTCTAGCCTTCTTGCCTCCTGGGTCTCTTCCTCATCTGATTCCTCCGGGTCACACCTGGCATCATTTGCGTTCAATTTATGAAAAACCTCCTTCCATCCCTGAACAATGTCGTCCTCCACAGAATGTTCTACCAGAAATCCTGCGCAACTGGGAGATAGAAGTTTATCCTTGTACGATAGCTTGGATGGACCACTTTGCGCCTTTGAGTTGGTGATATTAAGGCCCACATCCTTGCCCTTGTTCTTCTCAGACAGTCGTCCGAATGCAAACTTCGCTTCATCGTCACCCACCTTAGCCTTCTCTACAGGTTTACCACCCACCCCGTCTCCATCTCTACCCCCGGACCCCTCCTTTCCTCCACTCGCCACCCCTTGCTTGCACTCTCTCACTTTCGCTCTTGTCACCATTTTGCACTCTAACTGTTAATACTCATCAAAAGTTATTTTTAAATAACCATTAGTTATTTAAATTGTATTGGTTCATGAATGTAACATATCGTTATAACTTTTAATTGAAAATTATTGCTTCAAGAGATACCACTTTATGGTCTATAAATATTCTATACCATCACTTTGTTTGGATATATCATCTCATATCACACAACACAAAAAAGGATTAAACTCATTGACTTTGTCTTTAGGCACATCACTTTATAAAAATCTTTCTTGTCTTTACTTCAGTGTTTGAAGAGCAATAGATACCAAAGGTTTCCGTTATATACTGCAGGAAATTCGCCAACTAATTCAACTTTTTTGTTGATTAATACTTGAGCTCGTTTGGCCTAGCTTATTTTCAACTTTTAAGCTACTTTTAAGCAAAAGCTTAAAAAAAAAAGAGCTTTTTTTTTTAAAAAAGCTAAAAGCTGTTTGGTATTTATATAAATTTGTCAGCTTAAAAGTTACTTAAAAGCTGAAATTAGAAATAAGCTGTTTGGCAAAATTTTTGTCATAAGCACTTTTTCTAATAAAAATTAACTTAAAAGGTATACTATAAAATAACCTTTTAACTATCAATATATTTACAAAATAAAAATACTATGAGAATAGACTTTCCAACCGTGGAGCACAATCAAGAAATTATTAGTGGTCTTACAAATTGTCAACCAGTATTCCATTCACCTGAAATCACCTATTTCTATTTTCCATTAATGTTGATGCTATTTGATTTCGAACTCTATTCATATAACCATTATCTTCAGTTATTCTATGACTATGGATATTCATTTCTTCATCAATGTCACATTCTTCTTGACCCTCAGGAATATAATCAGGATTACGATCACACTTGTCAAAGTCTTCATCATCAACAACAAACTTTCTAATGAAGTTATGAAGGGCTATTGCTACAACAATAATTTTCTCCTGCTTGATTAATGGAAATGGCTTCATATCACGTAAGATGTGCCACTTATTCTTTCAAACTCCAATCATTTTCTCAATGACATTTCTTAGTGAGAAATGTGCATGATTGAAAACTTCTTGTAATCCTTATGGTTGACTGCATCCTCTAAAATCAGCAATGTGATACCTTTCTCCTTTAAATGGTGCTAGATACTCTTTCATGTTAGAATATCCAGCATCTACTACATAATACTTCCCTAAAAAATTAAAAGACTTATTATTAGTTCATATAAAATCTCAATTAAATAAATATAAAACTAAAATAGTTTATATAAAAAAATAATAATAAATTGTACCTTCAGGAGGATGAGGGAATACATTTTTCATTTCTAAGATATGGGTTACTAAGAAAATTTCGGGTCTTATAAAAATTATCAAATAAATTATTACTCAGTTTATGGCTATTTACTCAGTTTAAAGATATGAAATAATGGAGAATATAATATCCTATTTGAAGACTTCAACTTTCTAAGATATGGGTTACTAAGAAAATTTCGGGGTCTGCACTGATTCTGGGTTAAACCAGAAGCAGGGGACTGACCCAGCTGAGGGAAAATTTTGATCTCAAAGAAACTTTTGTTAGCTTCTCCTTCACTTTCTCAGAACCCATGCAAAGAAATTGGCTTTTTCTAATGTTTTATTTCCAAGTTTTGGACCTCTTGTTTATGTTTTCTGTAACTTATGTTTGACAGTTTTGGAAGACGATGATCTGTATACAGGTAAACTTAAAACAAAGATATCAGAGTCTTGACAAACTTCTTTTTTGTTCTTCTGTTTTGAGTGACCTCCTATAATACAATATGATGAATACTAATTCAATTCACACACATATACAGTGCATGTAGTAAATATTGGATATAGAGATGAAGACAAGGTATATCAGGTGAAACTATCAGAATGGATCATGCTGGCTTATTACTTTTACAATCTTAGAGATGCTGCATTCTATAATAAGGAACTAAATGGAATGCAGGTGGGATGAGAGACAACACGTGGCTTCCAAATTTTGGAAATGATCATAAGATAGTTCAATACGAGTCTTGGGTATTGGGTGTTTCTAGGAACTAACAGAAGATCATCTGATTTTGCGAGGCAATTAGGTATATAATAGAGAAGAGTTGCATACACACAAAGCATCAATATAATAAAACAGGCTTTCTGGTATAAGGTTCTACAAGTTTTATGGCAGCAGTCCCATTCACAATACTAACATATTAATGAGAACCTTGTCTAAAGGATGATACCTCCCAATCCTTTTACTGTATCAAGCTTCATTTTAATGTAACCCGTGATAGAAAACACAAAACTCTGTATACTTTTCTATCAAATAAGCTCTGTAACCAGCGAAATTTTATCGCAAGTCAATAGATCCAGCAAATGCATGAAACCATTTTAGTAAGACAGAACATATGGCTCTCTATTTATGAAAACCAAACTCTCGACATAAGATCCAGCAAATGCATGAAACCATTTTAGATCTGTCAAAGGTTTCACCAACTCTGTCACTGGATCAAGTAAAAATATTCGTTCTCTTCACTGTAATAAGTATGAAGCACACAAAGTGAAATCCTATTATTGAACAACCCTGTCACAACTAGAAAGCACAAAAATATAGCAACAAAATACAAAAATCCAGAGGAAGAAGAAGAAAAACCGCAATCCATAAATTACCCAGGAGAAATCAATCCGAGATAAAAACTTAGAGCCACGTTAACACTGAAATCAATTAGCAATCCGAGATAAATTGTAGCAAAAAGCGCAGAAATCAATCTCTAAAACGATAATTATTCATCCTTGATTCAGAAATAAAAGCAAAACGTACATATCATCAAAAGTAATCCAATCAGGTCCGAAAACTAAAATGCAGTAGTCACACACAGATGCAATGTTTGAAAAAACAGATACAAGAAGAAGAAGAAGATAGAGAAGAAATGCAGGGAAGCACCAGGAGGTTGTGGTGTGAGCAGAGGCGTTGTTAATTGATCGAGATTGTGTGAGGTAGGAGGAAGAGACACAATGTATTTATAGGAGGGAAATCAAAGAAAGGTTAGAGAAGGAGCCAGCAGAGGCGAGACGAGCCGATGAGTATGACGCCGACATTGGAGACGATCGAGAGTGAGTCAGGAGTCGGGAGTCGCGATCGATAGGGCTGTCTTAAAAAAAAAAAAAAAAAAAAAAAGAGAGAGCTGAAAAAAAGAGAGCTAATTAAGAACTTTTTTTTTATTGGAAAATAAGCTCTTATAATATAAAAACTTATTTTAAATTCTGTTTGGCCTAATTTTTACTTATAAGCATAAGATAAGCTAAAAATAAGCTAAGTCAAATGGGCATTTATCTGTCATTTTTTCTCCTACAATTAAAGACTCAAGGTACTCCCTCAATTAAGACCTAATTGACTTTTTTATAGAGATTAAAAAAGCTACTACCTCCGGTCCTAATTATAAGACATAGTTGACTTTCTTTGGAGATATTAAGGAAGCTAAATAAGTTACTTAATTATTTCATATGTTGTGTATCTTTAGATTATATATTAGTTTATTAGTTAAACTAATTAATTTGAAGAAAAAAATAAAAATAAAAATAGTCTAAAGTAATTTAATTAGCTTCCTTAATTTCTTCAAAAAAGTCAACTATGCCTTATAATTAGGACCGGAGGGAGTAAATACATTACTAAGTCACAATGTATATTGTGTATCATCAAATATATCTATCTTAATCTCCTAGTCATTCAACCATTGGTCCACCTGTTTCATCTACTTGTCGAATTTCTCACATGTGATTGGATCTTAGCTGGAACCTTGTCTCAAGAATACACTTTGACGCCAGTTCGAAGCCATTTAATATTCAATGTCTTTTTCAAACTTACTTTGACTTCTATTGGCAAGTTCAAGTGACTCTTCAACACCATTCGTCCTTAATTAGTTGCCATCTCATTTTAGTGTAGACGTGTATACTTCTGCAAGAATCATTTATTCGAGGGTGGATGGTTTTTCCCGATGCATAGGAAGTCTACCGGCCAAACCATTGGTCCATCGTTTCTCCCCATGCATATGGATACTGACCGTCGTCGTCATTTAATCACCTCTGGTCAACAATTGGTTTAACTAATCGGTCACATTTAATTGTTCTGAACATCACAATGAGGTTGCATGCTTATTTAACCTGTTGTTTCTCTGTTCTTCACGATCAGTTGCAAAACTGCCCTGGTGGAATCTTAATACCAAAGTCCATATTCTGCAACAATGGCTATGTCTAACATATTGTCTTTTCTTTCCTTTGATGGACGAAGCAATAACTGGGCTATTACTGTGAAGGTCATGTCTCATTTTTGGGACATTCCAACGTATTACATACAATGTTTGTTTGGTCAGATTTGAAGGTGCTTACTTTGTTAGATTTATTTTTTCATTCTTCCTGTTATGTTTTTAATCCCTCCTCATCGATTTTTTTATTTTACTTTCCATGTAGGGTTACCTGTGCTTGGCTCTGTTGCGCAAAAGGAATCTCATTCGTAGGCTATCAGGTGTTCTAATTCCTGGATTTTGTTTTGTTTTAAAGAATTTCTCAATCGAGCATGGGTCAAATCTTATAAACCCATATTTGAAAATTATAATTAAACCATTTACTAGATAAAATTTGTTAGTGATGTCATAAGGACCCAGAGACAATATTTCAACCCCTTCTGCCCATAGCTACAACCTCACTTGTGGAGACCACTCTTGTAAGTACCAATTCTGTAACCCATTCTTTATTTGCTTCCAATCTTTTTATATTTGTTACATCTGTCTTTCCCGATATTCTACATTTTCAGTACTTCACTGTGATGATTCAAACGTGGTTGGACTAGTCATTTCTGTTTCTGAACTAACTGATATCATTTACGAAGGAGAGATTATTTATCAGTTTACTTTTGAAATAATAGATGAATGGTTTGTAGTAAACTTTGTCTATGTTGGTTGTTCTATGTTGTTCAATTCCATGTTAACTTGCTTTTCGTTTTCTGTTGCTTTCGAGTGACCCTGCTTTTTGGGCGTCAGCCAGTTATGAAAATGTCTTAGACAAGGAGGACGTCGTAGTTGCATTATTTTTTTGTGAAGATGATAAGGACCGGTGGTACGTTTTTTTCCTTAACAACTTACTATCACTTTACTGCGAGTTTTTTCCCCTCATATGTGAAGTTTCTAATTTTTTTCCCGTTAATATTGTAGATGGGCAAATCATATTCTTAGGCCACTGTGATATTTCCGAAGCTGTCTTCAACTATAATCACCATTCTGTCGTTGAGTTCCATTTCAAGCTGAACCATCTATCTGCCACCCATATTACCGATGACAATGTTTTCCCAGGATCAGCCAGCCATCTCCTCAATGTGTCGCCTTAAGGCGTTTCTAAATTATCTCTTTTCAATGTTTATCATTTACGGATTGTAACTTTCTGCACGTTTTTAGTTTAGTTTCCAGACATTTATGTTATCGCCTTAAGACGTGTGTTTTGATCATTTATAGTTGTAATGTTTTTATTTGTTTTGATTCGGTTGTTTATGAAATCTTTGATCAAGACGCTCATATCAGGGTTCAGTTAAATTATTTCTGTGATATTAGACGGTCTCATTTTTTCTAACTGTCAAAATATGTGAAGTCCGTTTGATATTTCGTATTTCATCATGTATGGTTATGTTTTTTAAATTGTATGGATATCATTACAATTACGAAACTCATTTAAAAAAAAAAATTGTATTAACCAGTTGTTACTAGCTTTTACATGAATGAAGCGAACGTTACCTTTGTGTGTTACACCATGAGAATTTGTAATATATGGAAACAACATGTTTTAATGATAATACTTTCTATTTTCCAATTATGTCAAAATTTTGTCACACATTTTTTTAGTTAAAACAGTTATAAAGTCAATTGCTAGAAAATGGAAGAAAAAAATTTATATCCGTTAATCATTATATGCAGATGTCACTAACGTAGATGAGTGTCATCAGTCCGGATTGGAAAATTAGTTCTTGGACATCATTGCAATTACTAAACTCAGGCTTTCGTTCAATTTACCTTTAAAATCATTAAATACTTTCAATTATTTTTTATGTTCATTTGTTTGGTTAGAGTTTAAAATAACTACTGTAAAAATATAATCTTTAAGATCAATTCACTATTATCATCTTTACTTTCCAAATTGCTTCGTAATGATTCTTTTAATATTACATCAGCACTCATATAAAGTGCTTCTAAGACTTGGGAATTATGATTTTTAGTTAAAATATCGAATCAAAACGCCAAGTTTCAATATAGTAGAGTAATTTAACCAATCTTCTTATTAACTCGTATTACATGTATGCATTTGTATCAATTTAATACCTTGTAGATTTAAAAAAATCACAGTTATGCAATTAAAAGTACACTACCTCAATTGGAGAATTTAAAGGGAAGGTTGAGTGTTTTTGTGGTAGTTCAGTATGCTCAGTTGATTTGTAAGATACAAAGAGGTATTGTAAAAATTTTCCACTTTGTTGTTCAGTATGCTCGGATTGAGGTTAACAATTTATGAAAGATTGAATTTCATAACTCCTCGATGATTCTTCTGTTATGAATGTAGGTGTGGAGATTTCTTTTGTGCTCGGTGCAACTCGTGTATTCGTAGATCCTAATTTCCCTGAATTGGCTGTGCCAAAGAGACAAGTTCTTAGTCTGTAAACATGTCTTTGTCTATACAAACCTCTTTTGCATTCTAAATTTTTTTTTCTTCTCTTTGGGATTTTAGAATAAACCACATTGCATATGGGATTGATGGATATCGTTTGAATTTGGATAAGTATATATTTATTATCCCTGGTTCAAACTCTTTTTTGTAGTACGTTGGCAATTAATTACAAACATTAGTAGTATTCCTTTTTCCACCAATTCCCATTCTGTTGTGTATAAGTAGTTGAAAGTAGTTCAATATCTTAAATGGTTATAGTATGTTATTGTCAAAATCATTTATTAGTACTGGTTGTCTGTGCCACACTTAATAGTCATCATTTACTATAACTTCATAAGTTGTAGGTGAGCATTTAAACCGTCTTCGAACTACTTATTTCATTAATCACCTTGAAAATTACCTGCCTGGTGTTCCATGGCGTTTGTAGGTCGAAGGCTAGTATAAATCTATCACACGTTTAAATGCTTAAAATGTCAGTGGTAGACAACTGCACTTTGATCTCTGCAGTGTGGCGTTTCGTTTTCAAATATTTTTATTATACTCTTATAAACAGCAATGATTCATAAATCCTTTTATTAATCTTCCCAACTTCTTCAAACGCAGCTAATATTTTCATAAGGAATCATTATGAAAGAATAAGAAAAGATATTTGATTTCCTCTTTTTTTAGCAGCTATCAATAAGAAATCCTTTTATTAATCTTGCCAACCTTTACAAAGCTTAAAACACAATTTTATAACCAACTGTGTCTAATGTCAACATGACACCTATTAGCTGAGCGTTTGGAAAAATTATAACCTGAAATTGAATTTATGTCGAGATACTTAAACTTATTACCTAAGACATTAATTTATGTTCATTTTTTAAAGTGAAACTACTACTAGCAACTCGCTACGTACAATTGTTTTTTATTACGTATATTTGGCGCGAAACTGTTACAAACATTACATTGGTTCAACAGATCCCGCCAACGTCAATTTCACGTTATATATTTGTTACGAGTTGAATATCGAACACCATCAATCAGAAAAGCAAATTTTTTGGTTTCACTTTTATCATACTCGTCCCACACGTTCTGTCTCTTTCAAATAATAAAGTAAGTCACCAATGTTTCATTTTCATCATGCTCTTCAGTATTTTTCATCTTCTAAGTTTAAAGACCATTTTCTGTTTTGCCTAACAAGATATGAGGAAGTCCTTTTTTTTTTATCCTGATGTCAATGATAGCAAAGACACTTGGTCAGTCGCTGCAAAAGTTCTGAAAAAGTGGGTGGTTAGGAAGAAGACTGTACCATACTTGATATGGAAGATAGGAATGATATAGCTAATGAAATGGTATATTGTTGTACATAATATTAATTCAAAATAGCTTCCATTTTCTGAAAAACTATACTTCTCCTACACACAAATAATTGTTTGTCCTTTTAGGAGACAATGATAGAAGTTTCCGCAACACACAAAAATCTCATTCAAAAATTGCTTAATGACCTTTGTTACACACCTACCGGCCTCACCCTTTTGGGTGGCGGGTGGTGTGGTTCTTTACTTTTGTTAAATTTTAGCTTATATTTCTCTGGTAAATTTACGACACATATCAAACAATTTCTTTTTCTTTTTTTTCCCCCCTTTAGTTTAGGCGAAAAATTTAAGCTTCTCTTGGGATGATTTTAGCCCACTTTGTTAACTTATAACCCATACTCATATGCCTATAAATTCTAAATAATTATAAGACATACGGCACAATTTCATGGAAATTATAATTCTTAACCTTGCTTCATTTTTTTCCCTCTTATTTCCTGAACATACTCATGCAACTTCTTCTCATTCCTTTTTGGCTAAATTTATTACACACAACTTCATAGCAAATAATTTCATATTAATGCACATAAAAAATGGGGATGTTACAACCTTAAAGAAGGATTGGTCTACAACTTTCAAAACTTTGAGGTAGTGGAGAATGATGATAAGTATAGAGTCACTTCAAACCCCTAGAAATTCAACTTCCATGCCTACATGTTCATAGAAGAATCTAATGTTGTCATTAACAAAGAGACATATAACTTCAAGTCCATTGTAGACATCCGTAATGGAAGTATCCCTGATGCAAGCTTATTAGGTTTGTTTCTTTTTAACTAATTTTTTTACGACAAAATTTCAAGTACTTTATGATTCACGTACTATCCAATTCATTTCATTTTATCCCATGTCATACAAACAATCACAGATGTCATCGGGTTTTTGCAAGCTTTTGGACGTTTGCAAAACCAAAGAAAGGAAAGTGATATTATCAAGAGACTAAACTTTAGCATTGCAGATCAAAAGTAATGTTAAAAGTTATCTTCCTTATTTATTTAAAATATATTTTATATAGTAATGTATATCTCACAATATTTTGAACATGTTTATATGATATCATATTTCATTCCATCATAGTGAAAACTTAATAAGTACCACTCTTTAGGGTGATTGTGCGGAGAAGACTTATGCAAAGAAACAGGAGGATATGAAACCTCCAATTATCGTGCTTGTGTGTTTTGCCAGATTAAATAGGACTACATGTTTTGCAATTCTACTTTAATCGTTCTTATTTTTAATACATGAATAATAGATTTTTCCTTAATTAATCCATTATGTTAATACATCAAACATGAATAATTGTTATCAATCTCAATTCATGTTATCAAATTACAGTCATTTGAGTAATGCATTTAATGCAACTTTGGTCACCCTAAATCCAAAATATCTCAAAGGCATCGTTGTTGAAGGAAAGGTTAGATGATAATTATACGTTTTGATTGTGCCGTTCTAAAATAAGTTTATTTTTAAAATTTTTCCTAACTTTGATCAATTTTTTCCACATATAATGTACAGACTAAGCCAAGAATCTATATCCAGTCAGCTGTTTAGTCAAATATCAAATACCAAATATCCTACATACTCATCTGAATAGCTTCTTAGTTTTCGTACCACAATTCCTTTGTCTGAAATTCCTAAGTTAGAGCAAGTAAATTTCATTTCATGTCTTCATAGTCTTTTACTTTGACTATTTCTTTTATTCGTTCACATCATTTGTTTGAAAATGGCAAACATTATATAACATGCAAGCCGTGTTCTCATACTATTACGTTCAATGTTTAGGAGTGTGATATTGTCTTAAAGGTCAGTATTCATAAGTGTGAAACACTGTATGGGTGGTTTTATGATGCATGTCCTTGTGACAAGAAGCCTGAGTACATGTTTAATGGGACTCTTAGGTGCACCAAGTGTAATAAGGACGTACTCATGACTGTTCCCAAGTACGTTTTTGAACCTAGCCATTTTATATTAAATCAATAATATGTGTAAATCAACAAAATGTTCAATCACCTTCTTTGATCATACTGCAACTGAGTTGTTGGGAAAATCTACATCAAAGATAAAAGAGGATATGCAAAGTACTGATTTTAAATGAGTTTAATAAGTGTGTTGACAACACAGTTAATTTTGTATACAGAGAAGTTTTTCAAAACATTTTATCAGATTCATAGTTGTATGGGGCAACTTTGGTTGAGTTAGTAATTATTGTAGGTCAAATTTCATATTTCAATGAATTCAATATTTTATTACTTTCATTCCTGTATTTCTTCACTTTTCAATTTAACCTATTAATTATTTAAACAGCTTGGTTTATGAAATTTTCGCCTTTGTTATTTATATTTAAAACAAAATAAAATCCAATACTCCGTGCAACGCACGGGTCCAAAGTCTTGTTAGATTAAAAACTTATATGGTTGCTTGAGCTCTGCCAAAAAAACCAAAAAAAAAAACCCAACCCAATCTCAAAAAAATGTCCCGAAAAAGGTTTGGGCATTTTTGACAAGGCTAGGCATTAGATAAAAGGTCATATGTTGCCTATTTTGTCCTGCCCGAAAATATATATAATTTTATTTAAAATATATATTATTTATTATATGATTGCAAATTTTTTTCTTTCCTTTAATGGATTATAAATGTTATTTAATTATTCTTGAATCATGAAAATTTTGTTAAAACCTTTGGCAATATTTTAAATTTCATGACTCAAATTGTAAACTTACTTATTTATGAATAATGTCTTTGTTTTTTTACTCACTGCCTTATCATTGTTTAGCTCCATGTTCTGCTTTGTTTGTTGGATTATGATGTAAATCAGGCTTCGGCCCTTTTGTTAAAGTATAGCTGTATCAATTTGAAAGGGGGAAAAATTTAATGAGCCCTATTGTGTTACTTTTTATTAAAGAATTATGGAATGATGATATTTGGATTTAGAGAAGGAATCCCCCCCTACCAAAGTCACAATTACTCATACAAAAAACACTAGGGTTTTTATTGGAGAATACGAGGCACCAAGCTACATTTTATAGACTATTCATTCTTTAGGTTAAACGTCGAATATAGGCCATATCCTACTAGCCTTGCTCATACCCACCTCTACTCATGACATATCAAAGTTTAAATTTTGACTTTTATGACACTGGCAAATAATAATAATAATAATAATATTCCATGACATTTGATTTTTGACATTAAACACCATACCTTTAATTTTTTTCCTTAGCAACAAAAATTAGCACGTTAGTTAAATGAGGATGACACTTTGTATATTATGGCTTAATGTTTCTAATCATCATTAGATGCATGTCCAGTCATCCTCGTCATTAATATGATATGGCAATTTTTATTAGTAACTTAATGTTAAAATCAAGGAAATTACATACAACTAACTAAAGTTTGGGAATATATATTATGTAGATTTTACCCCCCCCCCCCAAAAAAAAAAACTCCTTCTAGCCTACAATACAAGTGTTTATTTGGACACTTATAAAAATGTTTTTAAAATCACGTAGAGAGTAATGAATGCTTATTTATCCATTTTTTTTCCTACAATTAATGGCTCGATCAATTGATCCTTAATTAAATAAGATTTAGTTAACTTTTTTGAAAAATTAATGAATCCAAATAAATTACTAAATCACAAGGTATATTTTGTATAATTAGATTATAGTAGTTTAATAGTTTACAAGTCAATTAAATTAATTTAAATAAAAACAATAAATATAACAACTTTAAAATAATTTAATTACTTAGTTTCTTTAATCTCTACAAAAGAATTAACTGACTTTCTTATATTAAGGATAGGGAAGTACTGTTTAATTTTTCCTCCCTTGTCACAAACTTCAATTAATATGGATAAAATTTTAACTTAAGATAGAGAGTACTAGTAAATGGTAATACTACCGTATTTAATAAGTAAACTTTGAATTAGTAACACGAATCCAACAAGGAAGGACATTGGACTCACCATCACGAACTGTAATCCACGTCATGGTTTTCGTCTTCTCTCCCTTGGAAATGAGATCAACCGAACCACATTCACAAGTCTTCTTCTTCAAATTCAACCTTGCATGTTAGCTTCACTCAACGCAACACACACACTCTCTCTCTCTCTATCCCCTTCATCAAATGGCGTCGACCACAACAAAAGAGCTAGTTACAGAAATTCCGACAATTGCACGAGTCGGTGGTCGACGTGATCGTGGTGTCTGTAGAGTACCGGATTGCTCCAGAACACTATCTTCCGGCTGCTTATAATGATTGTTGGACTGCTCTGAATTGGGTTGCCTCTCATTCATCAACCCACAGCCAAAGAAACTCTGATGTTCATGGACACATCCAAGCGTTACAGGTAAATAATGCACTATTGGTTATCAGCCATGCAAACTAAATTATTGGAAATTTCGCTTAAGAAATACTGTCATTAACATAGAATGCAATATGGTACAGATATCAACATACAATGCAACGTGTCGTCTTTATGATTCACCTTCATATTTCAAGAATCTTGAAAATTCCTCCAATAGCACAGAGCCATGGCTACTCAATCATGGCAACTTTGAACAAATTTTCGTGGGCGGAGACAGCGCCGGCGGCAACATTGTTCACAATGTTGCCATGCGAGCCGGCTCAGAAGCTTTACATGGTGGTGTGAAAATAACTGGTGCCATCTATTCACACCCATACTTCTATGGGTCGGATCTGGACCCGGTCGAGTCCTTACCCGAAGCATGGAAAGGGAAAAACTACTACGTTTCTACATGGAACTGGGCATACCCGACTGCTCCCGGTGGGATTGATAACCCGATGATGAACCCGGTGGGTGATGGGGCTCCGAGTTTGGCGGGTCTAGGGTGTGAAAAAAATACTAATGTGTGTTGCTGGGAAGGATATATTGAGGGATAGAGGGGTTAGATACTACGAGGGTGTGAAGAAGAGTGGGTGGACAGGGAATTTGGAGTTGTTTGAAGAAGAAGAGGAGGATCATACTTATCATATTGAGAAACCTCAGTCTGAGAATTCCCAGAAGCTGATCAAACGCTTGGGTGAGTTTGTTCTTGGGTAGAGGAAGTAATATTAGGATTATCTTTCGGCTTCTATGTCTCTCTGGTCATGTTTTTGTTTGATGGGGTCTTCAAATAAGGTTCAAGTTTTGACTGAGGTTTTCGTCATCTCTTATTTGAGTTTGTTCCTTCTTTATGCATTCCTGCCTTCTTTGGAGAAAATCGATAATTGTGACTCTTATTCCTAAAAAAAAAAAATTTAAAAGGTGATTTGGAGTCTCATTAAGCATGAAAACCCAGACGCGTGGCGTACTATGAGATATCAAATAATTGTTTGTGTGCAGGTGTTGAGTAGATTACTTATAAGTTTCCAATAAAACGAGTTGGCATAAATGGTATGGGATTTGATCAAATCCTAAAGGGATATGCGTTCGATCCCCGCTGCCGTTGCTGGGATCCCTTTGGTAGGTGATCTCGTAAGCCCCCAGTAAGTGCTTAAAGAGCCCGGGACCGTACCCTGACCTTGGTAGGGGACTGATACCAAACCTCTCCAAAACTTTTTTCACAACAAAAAAAAAAAATTGTTGAACAAAATCATGGTGAATGTTACCCTTCAAATGGCTGCTATAACCCTATTATAAGACACTTCTAATGAATTTATACAAAATAATAAATGACAGTTAATTCATTAAATCTGTCTCATATCAAGAAAAGTTTTCAACTTTATCCCAAAAAATGATTTTTGAATGTGAGAAAAATAAGAAAAGTCACATTTAAGAGGGAGAAACTGTCAAATTAACATTAATGACTCTCAAAATTACATTTAAGCATCCTTTGATAACGATACGAGGGAGTATATCTAAAATACAATACTTAAGTTCTACAATCACACTTAATCATGTATCCTATTTTTTTTTTAAATATTATCATTTAATTATAAATCCATATGAAATAAAAATGACTGATATTTGATAGCAAATTAAGTTATGAACCAAGTGTAAGCCATATGGCCGACCCACCTCGGTAAGACTGTTTGTTACAATAAATTTCTTTTTTAGACCATAAAATTAAAATAGAATCCCAATTTAAATTAACTACAGGACAGCATGAGATTTAGTAGTGTCTATCGAGTGTATACAAAATACAGAGAGCGAAATTTAGTTTGAACTAGATAATGTACTCAAAATAAGAACACACGCACACAAGCACGCCCACGCCAGCGTGCCAGCAGGGCGGGCACGTACACGCACCTACCTATCTATCAGAAGACCAGATTCAAAGGCCTGGAGTAAATTACCTAAACCTAACAGCATAATTTATTGCAGAATAATTGTGATATATACATATATTACATATACTTACTCTAAGAGAAACATTAACCTACCATTACCAACACAATTAACTCGTAATTTCTAAATGCAAAATCAATATGGAGAGACGCACAGAGAGAGAGAGAGAGAGAGCTGCATATAACCATCACAGTATTGCAGGAGAAAAAAGCAATGGTGGTGAAGGTCATATTTGCTATTATATTTTATATCTATGACAAGTTGACAATTGACTATACAGACAAAATGGACTTACACTTGCATGGAAGGAGGACACGCATGGACTGCTCTCAATTATTTCGTCAGCCATGCGGGAGAGACCCCCCCTTCCCTAGTTCAACAAATGACAACAGAAAGAACATCATCTACGCCGTTCTGTACAGCCACAATCATCAGTTAGAGGTCAATAATAAAATGGTTGGCATGCTACGACCGAGCAATAACGGTAACAGTGTTAGCCTTTGTAAGCGCTTTTGTAAAGTAGTTGCGTATTTCTGGCATTATACGTTGAATCATGTGAGAGTGCCTGCGAATATTTGGTGCTTAATCCGTGAAAATCAGAGAGAACTCACACAGTTGTATATATGAATTTCAGTTTTTCATTTTTTTTAATATACATAACAGCAACTACGTTCTAAATAAATGTGCGTGGATCAACCATATGATACCCGATTACCGAGCTTATATCAATATAATTGATGTTTAAGATCTCAGAAAATCATAGTGTTCAAAAGAAAGTAGAATAGGTAAAAAAAGCAGAGGACGAGAAGCTAAGAGTATGCTTGGAATGCAGAGAAAAGAGGAAATGACTTTTTTTTTTTTTTGGGGAAACAAATGCGGCCTTCCAAAGAAATGAGAAACGCAGTTTTAGCACTAGCATTTTCTTCAGTTTTGATTAGAATATGAGAAATGAAATTTTAGCATTGACATTTTTTTCAATTTTGATTAGACATGTTTGTTTTCTTCCCAGCTGACTCATTCTCCTCAATTCAAACACATTATAAGGGACAAATAGTTTGATTTAAAACCGAAGCAAATAAAATATCAAGTATAATTCAAGTCCTCTCTCTTTCCCTCAATTCTGTTCTATCCAAACATTGCATGACAGCTTACCACTTTAAATTGAAAGAAAAAGGCTCTGCAACACCCCCCACCCCACCCCAATCCTCATCCTCCCCACCAATAAAAATTTAAAAATGAACAGACAATTAATTTGTTTTACAAGAGGGCAATGGCTCCTCATATTTGTATAACTGTAGACCTTTCATGTCCCTAGCAAACAAAAATACCACTTAGAGAAAAGGATTAGCACTAGAATGAAACAGAAAATGTGGGTTCAGCCAAGCCTTATCACTCCAGCCCAGAGGATTGAACGGTACTCCTATAAATTGTTTCTAATTCAAACCAAGATGTTATTGTATTTTCTAAATTGCACACCCATTCCCTTCCCTGATGCCAAATGCGTATATAATAAAAGACTAGGGAGAATAAACTTGTGTTAAGTGATATGGTTAGTTAAAAACTAGCCGTTATTAGCTAGGACTTCCCGTATAAAGGAGTAAGATTGTAATCTGGGATATCTTGGATGTGAATACTAAAACAATATTCAGAGTTCCTCTCTTCCCCCGTTCTTTCTTGTTCTTCCCATCTTTTCTCTTTCCTCTCTTTCCTAACGTTCTTCCTATATACCCTTATCCTTTTCACCGCAACATATCACAATCAGACTCATCTCACTCCTTACAAAAAAGCATTAAGACTAATACTGAATGATTATGACTAGTGCTCTAAATGGAACGTCATTGTTTTGGAGAAACTGTACTTTAAATATCTAAATCCCTTTTTCTATGTCAACATCACCACCAAAACTACTAGAAAAGGAACAAAGCAGTTGTGAAGTGCAGCCAGTCCCAAAAAGCTCCTATGTGCTATTCTACAGAAATATATTATATTCAAAATAATTTAATTTATAAACAAAATAATATTACTGCATTACTGAGGCAAAAGAATTCAAGGATCAGATTATTACCCTGGCTTGGAAAACAGTTTATCATACTGCTCTAAGATATAAACGATGCAGGAGTGCCTCAACGATATTGCATTAAAGGCTTCTGAAAGTTCATACATACTTGACACATTATCAAGCGATATATCCTGGGGGACAAATCAGTTACACCACATAAGGCACGTTCGTTCCAGACTAATATTAGTGTAGGAATATATGACAATACACACACTAAAGCACACGTGTGCATATGAAACTAACTTCATTAGCTCACCTGCGCAATTGTGTACTCACAGAGTCTCTTAAGTCCTTCTAGGAGATATTGATCAGCTGCTCGAAGGAGATCTTGAGCAATGTCCTGAGTAACATCAACTGATCCAGTATAGATGAATCTGGACAAAATTGATTAAAAAATGTAAGTTCTCAGCAGACAATCAGATTAAAGGCTTTAACTTCACAAATTTAATAAGACACAGGAATTCATAATTTATTATACCTCATCATTAGTTCAAAAACCTCCCATCTTATATTTGGTATTTCAATATCCCTTGCATCCTTCTCCTGCCATAGAACATATTAAGGGATTAACTAAGGTGTAGAATGTAAATTAACACATGTACATTGATTACTTTTACCTCAATTGTCAATTCAAAATACAGGCATAGATTGTTATGATGCATATTTATATTTACTTGACAAGGCCCCAATGAAACATTACATGGAGCAATGAATGAGCATAAATGTCCAAAAACAAGGTGATAATTAATGTAGCTTGCAAAATTGAATTTTGTTGATAAACGATTTTCTTTATGTTTTCATTTAAGATAAAAGTACCGCATGCGAGGAGGGTAGAAGAGATTATACACAGGTCAAGATCAACAAATAGATACTCACCCGATAACCTCCATCAAACATTGCACGAAATGCATCTGAAGATGCAAGTAGGCAGATTCTGTGAGCATAAAACCGCTTCCCTGCAGTGAAGGTTGAACACAACCCAATAAACTAAACATTCTACCTGATGCTACAATAAATTACATTTCAAATAATTTATTTGACAGTTTTAGCAAGGAAAAAAAATTGTTAGGGGCATACCTTCAACTAAAAATGTAACATCGGACAATGTAGCATTGTTGACATACTGCTCCCCCAAATAGACCTGCAAGAATAATAGCTTATCATCGCATGCATTCAACTTTATGAGACAACTTATTGTGGAAAGTCTGCAGGAGACGTGAGGAAGAGAAGATGTGTGAGGATTCTTACAAGTGCAGCATAGTTGACATCAATCTATCATATAAAAACTAATATTAAATCAGCATAAGCAAACTAATTACATGGTCCATTCATTTATCACAACAAATTGTTCATTGGATATATACATTAACTTTGAAACTCAGTAGGCATACATTATTTAAGAAGATAATATGCTAACTAATTATTGGATCAGCTTATGCTAACTAATTACATTGTTTACTCAATGAAGATTCCCTGAATTCTGATTGCTCAAGCAGATATTATCCAATCAAACCCACCCGTACAAGCATAGATTGAATGGAATAACACTAGCAGCAAAACAGCAAAAGGAAAAGAAGAAAGGAAGAAACGCCCATCTAGCTTTTAAGGGGCTAGAGTGTCTTCCACATTGTAGACTTAACTTTTGGATTTCACTGTGCATGGACATTGATGAGGACCCAGCACTGTGCTTAGCTTTACATTGAGTAAAATGAACTACATCATAGGGTATTTAGTGCAGGTGCTCTCCACCTTATCAGCTATTGCTTTTGGGGTGGGTTTACCATCTATTCCTTGGGTTCTCATCAAGCATACAAAATTACAAATTTTTGAAATTGTACAAGGCCAGACTTCTTGTCCTTGACCAATCAATCAAATACCATATGTGCCCCATGATAGGGAAAACTAGAAAGTATACTTCAAAATTGATGCATCGCCAGTCAATTGTAGCACCTATATATTACTATCAAACAGTCACTTATTTCTTGAGCTTAAACCGTTAGGATGAGTCCATGTTTCGTCATGGAAAGGAGAAAACCAAAACGCAAGAAATGGGGATTGTATCAAGATACCCAGTCATGAAAGGTTTTTTTTTTTTTTTTTGGGTTACGGTAAACTCGTGTGAGGCCGAGCCAACAGGACATAAGCCTACCTGAGGTGTTGGAGATGGGGGAGCAGCATCTATAGGAGATAAATTCATGACTTTCTTGGCCAACTTGCATAATGCTACAGCACCATCAAGTTGCTGCTTTGTGCTAGAAGAGCCAAGAAGTCCAATAAGCAACTCCAAACCTGCACAAACAGATAACCAAAGGCATGAACATAGGAAGGATTTATGCAACAAGAACCATCAAGACTCAAATCAAAACTATGAAATAGAACGGAGCATACCATTGTTATCAATGAATATTAATCTCTGATGACCCACACAACAAAGATGAGCAAGAGCCAAAGCAACTCGTCTTTGGACAGCCTTGTCTGAAACTCGCATAAGATATAACAAATGATTCAGGACCTACATGGAGAGAAATAGAGGATTACAAATTTGAACATCTTGATCAAATAAACTTATAGGCTGAGAGTCAATACAGCAAGCAGTTCCTGATATTTCAAAATAAATCAAATTTATACGCGTTTAAGTAACAAGTATAAAGTGCACTTCTGCTTACACGGCCATGAATCTTTTCCTCTAATCTTTTCAATGTCTTTGCAACACAATCTTTTGTCGCCTGAAACAGAGTATGAATTCTATGCAGGTCAGAATAAGTCCAAGGATAGTTTACTTTACCCCCAATTCTAAAAAATAACACTATACCATGCAATCACAATGCACATGGTTCTCAATGATATGAGCATCGAAGGACAGGATTAAAAAACAGCATAATTTGAAAGCTAATTTCTAGATAGCAAAGAAGTACAGTACTTACCTGAACAATAAACTCTCCATCCTGCAGTCTCTGAACACCACCTACCCTAATAAAATCGGACACATTATCCTATGGAAGAAAATGAAATAACAAAAGAACAATCAATTAAAATTGTACTTGGATTTTCAACCAATTTAAAAACAGATCACCCCAATTTCATTCGAATCCTTAGTTATACCATACCTCATTATCTGCAAGGCCATAAAGTGCAAAAGCTGCATTATGTTGCAAAGACCCATTTTTTGAATCAAGAAGCTTCAGTAATGGCTCTAAGCCACCATTGTATGCAATACCAGCTTGATTATGTATGTCCTGAAGTCAAAAAATTCTTTTCAAGCCAGAGGAAATGGTGCTAAAAACTAAAAAAAGCTTAGTACTCAATTACATGTAGAAGTAACGCATATTGCATAGCGCTTATTTTCAAATAGCTAGTGTGATGTTACTGAGATGAGCTAAGACCATTAAAATTTGAAAAAAAATATGGTTTAGAATATAGCTAACACAACACATTATGTTAATGATTGACAACTATCAACTTGAGATAAACGCGTCATTCCCATAAATATAATGGTGAATTTTACCTTCTTAGCTTACACAAGTGAGAAGTAGTGAATTTTAACTTGGAAAATAAAAAGGTGTAGGGGATAACCTGTGCCAATCGCCCCAAGGCAAAGGCAGACATTTCTCTGAGTTGTACATCATCGGATTGAAGCATCTCTATCAGAGGTGGAACAGCACCTCTCTGAACAATATGAAGCTACAAAATTGAAGTAAAACAGATATTAGGATGAAGTTGATGGTAAGGGAAGATGGAATACATGATGCATCATAACAGGAGCTATCATCCATACTGAATCAAATGATATTTTAGGGCCAACTTGGTCCATATTTAAAAATAAATAGGAGTAGAAAGTTTAATAATTAGAAATTGCAACTATAAAGTAGTTACTTCAGAGTAAAATTCAAGAAGAGATTGATGCCTTTTCTACCCCTCTTCATCTTCCAGGCAACAAACATAAGAGTGTAAAGGTCTGCTCTATCATTCTGATAGAGCCTCTTCCTCCCTCCCCCTTCAATACAAGGTAAGCAGATAAAGTTAACACAACAAAGTTATGCTCACCTTGCAGTCAGAATCAGTAGCGGCGAACTGTCCAAGCAACAATGCTGCTTCCCTTTGGCTCTCAGAGCAGGAAGATCTTTTGCATAAAACAACGTATGTATCAAAGGACAGGAAAACTTTAATGCAATATATAATCGTTATGCAAGGCAAATACAAGGTAAATAGGAATTCTGAGGATATAATATTAGTATGAAAGTTTGCCAAAGTCCAGAAAAGAGAACATACCGAAGCAATCCAATTACGGGTTGCAAAGCTCCAGCTTGAATAACTTCTTTCTTTATATTAGGAGAAGAGTGCACCAGATTTCCAATCACACCAACCTGTAATACAATTAAGGACCGTCATCATATGGGACAGGTAGGATAAGCATAGTAACCAAACTCCATTCACCAACACCAAAAAAATGATATACCGCTTCATAATAAATGGCAGGATCTTCAGAACGGAGCATTAGAATCAGAGTTGGAAGAGCATTCCATTGGACAATCTGCCAAGTTGTGAGCTCGTGCAACTTGGTTATAACAGTCAAGTCAATTTCAAACCACCAAATTTCAGAAATTGTCAGTTACCTGATTTTTATTTTCATCATTTTTAAAAGCTAGGGTACGCAGTGCACCAGCAGCTGCTCTTTGAACCTTTATATCAGTGAATCCAAGCAACGCAACAAGTGGTGGAATCCCACCTTCCATCCTATATATAGTGTCCAGATAATCATAAAGACAAAAACATACCCCCTGTTAATTTGAAGGTACGGTAGTAATGGCAAAGAGCAAACCTGACACAGGTTTTAATGTTACTGTTTTCATGAGCAAGATTAGTGACCGCATCTGCAGCCCGGCGAATGACACTATTCACAGCACGAGAAGTAGGGCTTCTATTATGCCTCTTCAACAGATCAACAAGATGTTTCAAGGCACCATTGTCAACAATGAGCTGTTGATGTTCTGGCTGTAGAAAGCATTTTCAAATAGAATAGCAAGATTAAATACATAATATGATGATAATTAACACTCATTAAGCAATCAAAAGATAAAACACGCTGCCACAAACATATTTCAAAGAATTGTCATCACACGTACACCTTAAACAAAGAAAATTTGCAGCATCATATAATCAATAATTCAGTGAATATACTTCACAACTCGCAGAATACTAAAGAAAAAGACAAAAAAGGTTATGTGATAGTGCTTAACATACGATTTAGTTGTAATCCGAGTAAAATATTTGAAATCAAGAAAGTCATGCTACCTTGACGGCAAGAAGTCCCAGAGCAAAAGCACTCCCTTTCTCAACCTCGTGCTCAAATGGCTTCTGAGCAGGATCGTCTTCACAAGAAGGAGGCGCTTGAAGATGCTTAACCAAAGCCGGAATTGCACCTCCTTCAACAATCACGTTCACTACTTCTTCTGCAAGTACAAACAACAAACACCAAAAAGAAAACATCACTCTTAAACCACCATACACATACGAACACACTCTCACACATGCAAGAAATGGAAAGAAACGAAGTATAGAGCCGCCATATTCAAGAAATCCGAGCAGCCGCAACAAGAAAAAACGAAGAGATCTTGATGGAACAAATTTTACCATTCTTGGCAAGCTCAGCGAGGACGTGAGTGGCGCGCTTAGCTGCAGCTCGATCGGATTCCGTCCATGAGAAAGTGGATTCGAGGACGTCAACCTGAGCCTTCACCTCGGCGAGCAGCGCCTCACGGACGAAGCCGGTGGGCGGTGGAGCCAAGATCTCAGACTCCTCTTCCAATTCCTCCTCCAGCTTCCGCTTCTGTCCTTTCCTCTCAGAGAAGCCTTGATCTTGGCGTCTCTGAAGCTCCATGAACAGAAAAAAGAAGCAAGAGAGAAGAAGAAGAAGAAGCAAGACTCAGCAGAGCAAGCGTGCGCTCGTAAAACAAAGGAAGGTGGGGAGAGAGAGAGGGAGAGGCTAATCCACAGTGAAGCTTAGGATACCAGATTGAAGGGGTAGTTTCGGGAATTCACTAAAAACTTCGGTTGGCTTCATTTTTCGCGTTTCGCTTTTGAACTTTTGTTGAGTAAAGTGTCGGGCAAAAAACCGGCCGCATTATATCCGGTTCAGGAGTTTAGGCCGTGCCCCACCCGAACTTCCGCGGGTTAATTATAAAATATTCTTCCTTGTCTCCCTCCAAATTAAAAAATTATTCAATATTTATTCATATTGTTTACACTTATTTAAATTTTCCATGTATTTCCCCCCTCCAATCCTTAATATATGTAATTGGTTATCTAGCTACCAGCATCACAAGGAATATCATTTTTGGATAACCCAATTTAAATATTTTTATTAATTATAAAATATATTAAAGATCGATTTTAAATTTTTTTAAAAAATCACATATTAATTAGTCTTTAGGTGAGGAAGGTTTGTTTTTCTTAAGGCGGCTTATTTGTCCTAACAATATTTTTATTGAAGTTTGGAAGAGTTTAGCAAAGAGGGATTGTTATGTGCCGGTTTGGTTAAACGGTAGGAACCCGATCAAACGGTATGTTGAGCATAAGTGATAAGGAAGTTGCTTATGCTGTTAGAAAATCCCCCTCCGCAATCTTTTCCAAACTTCTTTCTCTAAATTTCTTTGCATAAAATTTTCCTATTATGTTTCAACGAAACGCTTTGATTTAGATGTTAAATTGGGTGACCAATTCATTCCACAAGCCATGAAGTTTAGATATTTGTGGGTAAAAGGAAAGTTTTGTCATACTGTACTGCTATTAAACCAATAATATTATACTCATCCAGTATTTTGAAAGTTGATCTTAATCTTAAAGGGATAAAGACCAATTTCGCTATGGAAGTATTGACTAGGAAGCTTCCAGCACCCGAAAGTTTTTTTGGTATCATTTTTGCCTTAGAAGTTTACAAACATAGTAATTTTGCCCATCAGTTGATCTTGACCATTGGATTGGTATCACTTTTGCCCTTGAAGTTTACAAAAATTTGCTCTTAAACAAAACTTCCGGAAAAAAAACTTCCGGGACATATTTGCTCCATTTTGTGAACTTCCGTTGCAAAAATGATACCAAAAGGGTGCTGGATTCTCCTTAGCAAATACTTCCGTGACAAAATTGGTATTTATCTCTAATCTTAAATATAAGACCCATGGATGATTGATGATCATTATCTCTTGTCCAGAGGTGGCGTCCAAACTTTAATCCAAAGAGAGCGGATTGTCAACGGCGGATCGCAATGTGGGTAAGGATTCCTGACTTGCTGTTGGAATTTTGTACGGTGGAGGCGCTAGGCACTATCGGTAATATGATAGGGAATATGATTAAAATAGACAGATCAACATCCATCTATGATAAAGGAGAGTTTGCTAGGATTTGCGTCGAGGTGGATCTGCAACAACTGTTACTACCTACTTTCACAGTTTTCGGTGAGGATAAACAACTAGTATATGAGGGCTTGCACTTGGTCTGTTTTTGATGTGGTGTTTATGGGCATGAACGAGGTGACTGTCCTCAGCGAAAGGTGGCCGGTGATTCAGTTAAAAATGTTCACCTGACGCATGAGAAGGGAGATGGAGTGGGTGAGTGCATGGGTGGCGCGACACAAACTCTGGCCGACGGGGTGGATAACCGAGTGGTGCAGGAACAGAGCGTGGGGGCAGGAGTTGAAGCAAGCAGTAGGCATCAAGAGCTGAGGGGGGTTGTCGGTGGGGTCGAAGAAGGGCCGAACATGGCGGCCGGTGAGGGAGACGGTGGAAGTCCGATGAAGGAGCAAGTCACGGCAGGATTGGAAAAATCAACATTTAATGCAAGAGTTAATGAGATAGCAAATCTGACACAGGATGAGATCGGTGGAAGCAAGCATTTGGGGCCTCAAATGATCCTGCGGCGCTATTTGAGGAGGAACAATTAATGATTGAATATTATTACACTTATTTGTATCTCTTGGTAAATAAATTTAGGATTGTTTAGTCATTAAATAATGGAATTTATTACCTAATTGAGCTTTGAGCTTTTAATTGGATTTAATTCATTTTTTATGATTAAATTCCAGATTTACAGTGATTTAGTATTTTCGTCATAACTTTTGATCTAGATATCCGATTAGCCTGATTCTTCTTTCTTTTTTTAGATGATTCAGAGAGCTACAATTGTTATGAAGACTCAGAAGGCTAATTCGGACAAAAAGATGGACGAAATTGGAGCTAAAGACAGACGCATTTTTTTGGATTTTTATTTTGCTTGAATTTTGTAATAAAAGACAAATTTTTAGAGGTTTCCTTTTTTATAGGGATTTCCTATTGATTAGGGGTTTCCTATTTATTAGATGTTTCCTATTTTTAGTCATCTTTCCTATATAAGGAAAATTAGATGGTGGCTACAAACATATTCTCAATTACCTTTTATGGGTTTTTCAGATTAAATTAGAAGCTTTTTATTTTCTCTTAGTTGTTCTTCTTCATCTTTTTTCTGCATTTTTCCTAACCATGCTTGACTAAGCTTCTTTGATTGACCCAATGTTGAGGATTCCATGATTCGACCAGAGAACTTGTGCTTTATCGGTGATTTAACTCGTTTCAATTTTCATCTTATCGGATCTGATTTCTGAAAATAGTTCAAATATTAGATTTAATATTCGGTTTGGTTCATCCCAAGGACTGAGTTCGAACTAGGTTTTAAGTTTTGCTGTGCGATCGCACAGTGGGATGCCGCTGTTCGGGCATATTCTAGGCAATCGTCTAGTCGAGGGATTTTCTAGGCGAATGCAGAGATCTCGGTTCGTCCAGAGCCAAACGTGGGTTATTTATATTTCGTTCAATGATGGAAGTCTCTAGAATCTGAACGTTGGGTTGATCGATTTTAATATGTTTCTTCTCGTTTTCTTATATTCTATTTTATCTTTGCTTCATTTAAATTGCATTTCTATTTTAGTTTATTAATTTAAAAATCCAAAACCCAATCCCCCTTGTCTTCATTGCATTTGCATGACATTTAGATTACTTAGGATTCAATAAAAAGCTCCTCGAAAAGAGAGAACGATCCTAGGTTTGCCTATACGCAATCCTTGGTTAATTGTTGATTGTGGACCCCAAGGCTAATGACAAAAGGTCTCCATCAAATTAAAATTGATGATGCTTACTTTTGTCGCTAAAGCAATCAATTAAATCAGGACCAACTAATAATGCAATATAGTAGCAACCTAGGTCATTCTCCCAAGGAGCAATATGTGGGTTTTTTTTTAGGTTGAATTTAGGTGATAAAAAATGCAACGGAATGAACATAAACTAAAATGCAAAACACTACTACCTAGATAAAATTAAACTAACTAAATGCACTAATGTAATTGACTCTAAAACCTAAATGATAATGAAACTAACCTATATGAATATGAATGCAATTTTTGGGGGGTTTTTGTTATGAGAGGAAAATTAAAATCCTAAGGAGAAAATTGATTAAAATCAAATTAAATGACAAAGATCTAGTTCAGTTATGAGGAAGAAGTGGACAACTTAGGAATTGCAAAGAGTTAACTTTCTTAGCCCAAACCAATTAATTAGACCAAAGGGAGATTAATAAATTTAATCACCTAATTGAACACGGGAAACCCTCTAGCTCAATAACACATATTCCATTAGAAAACTCATAATGAAATAAGCGGTGATTAATTAAACTTATTAAAAATCAATCACAACATAGTCTTGAAAAATCTTGTTTACAATTATCCAATTGAACAACTAGATAATTTATCAACTCAATTAAACAATTAAGATGATAAACCAAATTGACAATTAAATTAATAACGAAAACTCAGTTAATAATTCAATTGACAATCAAAAGGTTGCAAACAAAACTCCAACAATTGTCTCACACATAAAGACTTCAAATTATCAATCCAATCCAAAAGAAATATGTTTACAATCTAAAACTAGATTGTTCTCAATTAACACAACTTAAAACCCTTTAAAACTAAAGAACCTCAAGTTTGAATTAAGACGATAAAAAGAAAGACACTCCCTTGTGGTCTTCAAGTGTAAAACTCTAGGCTCTAGCTTTCCCCATGCTCCTCCCAAGTTGCCTCCCCAAAGAGTTTAAGCTTCCATGAAAATTCTTCCTTCACGTGTTGAAAAAGTCACAACCATCAACAAATGAATGGATAATTCAACAGATGCAAAGAAATCGTGGTGGGTCCCGTCTGGATTGAGTTAATAGATGAATGAATGAATTCTCCTGTGCGTGGCTATTGAATTAATAGATGGATGAAGCAATTCTCCTGTGTGTGGCTGCGTCTCCCAAGCGTGAATCCATGTGCGTGAATGTGCGGCTCTCGGCTCTCAATGAGAGCGTGAATTCTTTTTGCAGCTACTAGGTTAATTTTATAGGAGAAAGAGAAGGTTTTTGGGTATCAATTTGAGCCAATTAAAATTCCAAAAGCCCAATAAAATTCCACCATTAGATCTTCCTTTAGTTTCCAAGGTTAATTCTGCATCGTAGGATCTTCCAACATGCTTTTTCTTATCCTGCAAGAATTAAATAAAATCGTGATCTATCATATATTTAGAAATATTATTCAATCACAAGATCTCAATCAGAATATTGATAATTTAAGTCCAATAATTTCATAATTAATTCTGATTTATATTATTTCCTAAAATAGGCTAACAATCCAATTATTGTCTAATAAATCCAAATTAGCCTAAAATAGTCCCCAAAATAAATGAATAAGGCGGGATAAAATATATTAAATTGGGATTTATCAACAATCAATTGCTAGGGAAGAAATCAGGCTTTAAAAGTGGATCTCCTTCAATCATGCAAGATATGAAGAAGGATGGCGTGAATCGTGGGATTTCGCGTAAAGGGAGTAATGGGTTGCAGAAAAGTGAGGTAGCAGGGGTTGATTTAATAGGATCTCCCTATTTACCATTAAAGGAAAAAGAGAGAAATAAGGGGGAGTGGGTTGTTGTGGGCTCAAAAAGGGAAAAAGATGAAAAGCCCAAAAAATATGGGAAAGAAAATATAACAGGAGGATGGCCAAAAATGAAACTAAAGGAAATAGAGTCAAGTAGCATGAGGATGACAAATGGCTTTGCAATCCTTCATGATATGGGCCTTAAGGATGATTTGGTGCAAGGCGATGCTCAGATGGATGATGGGCAGGTAGGGGATTTGGCCAATAATTCAATAGCCTGTAACATGGAGGATGGCGAATCAGGGACTCAGGAACAAATTGTGCCTAATGGGAATTTAATAACTGGTGTGGGCAGTAGTTTAGCCCCTCCTACTACTTCTCATAAGTCTTAATGATTGTTATGATTTGGAACTAACAAGGTACAGGTGCGAAGTCATTTCCAAGCCTTGTACAGGAACTAAAGAAACACTATAAGTTGGATTTTCTTACAATCTTAGAAACAAGCGCAAATGCTCTAAAGACAGAATGAGGAATTCGTACTTTAGGATTCAATAATTTTTCGTACACAGTTGTGGAAGGATCTAGTGGAGGGATATGGTGTCTATGGGATGAGGGGACACTGAAGGTTGAGATAGTAAAGCAACACAAGCAATTCATACACTTGAACATCACAGATGCAAAACGACAAAAATGGGACCTTAATGTGGTGTATGCGAGTCCTACCTTAATGCAGCGTCGAACGCTATGGTCTGAGCTCTTCCAGATCAAGACTACTATTTAGGGACCATGGTGTATTGGCAGTGATTTTAACGCCACCTTGTTAGCTACGGAAAGACACTCATGTGCATCCTTAAAATTATCTTCAGATCGAGAGTTCTGTAGATGGGTTGAAGATATGGATCTGGCTGACTTGGGATTTGATGGGCCACCCTTTACATGGAAAAAATGGTGATACGGAGGCTCGGTTGGACCGATTTCTTGCTAATGAAGAATGGTGTATGAGGAATAGTGACTCGAAAGTGCTTCATCTACCGCATTATAAGTCTGATCACCGACCTTTATTGCTAAGGACGAATGGGACTTCGCCAAAAGGGGTAACTCAGAGGCGCTTCCGATTTATTGCTTCCTGGCTTCTTCATGAAGAATTTAATGGTCTGGTTAAGGATGAGTGGTGCTCGTCAAGAGAATGGTCGGCAAACATTGAGAGCTTCACAGTTGCTTGTCAACATTGGAACAAGGAAGTATTCGGCAATATCCAGAGGCGCAAAAATCAACTCCTACGAAGACTGGATGGGATTACTCATGCAATCACGAGAGGTGGGAATACCAAGTTTCTAGAAGACCTCCAGAAGACTCTCTGGCTGGAGCATGATGAGACTCTAACACAAGAAGCCTTGTTATGGGCCCAGAATGCTAGGATGAATTGGGCTATCGATGGTGATAGAAATACAAAGTTGTTTCATGCGCAAGCTAATGGTCGTCAGAAACAAAATAGAATTGATGTGATTTGTGTGAATGAAGGGGAGTGGTGTTTTGAGGAGGAAAGTATAAAAGCTCATGCAACGATGTACTTCTCCAATCTCTTCAAGGAGGAAGTAGTGGAGCGGCCAAGTCTCATCTGTAATATTGGCTACCCAGGATTAATAGAAGTACAGAAACGCGTATGTCTAAGGGATGTAGAACAGAAAGAGATCCGGGACGCCTTGTTTAGTATGGGGGCACTGAAGGCACCAGGGCCAGATGGCTTCCATGCTTTATTTTTCCAACACCAATGGGAAACTGTCAGAGAGTCCGTGGTTCCCTTTGTGAAGCAGGTTTTTCTTCAGCCAGAGAAGATATGTGAGGTAAATAAGAAATTACTGGTCTTAATTCCGAAGACATATCACCTCGAGACGTTTAAGGATCTTAGACCAATAAGCCTATGTAACGTGGTCTACAAGCTGGTTACGAAGATCGTGGCAAACCGAATGAGAGGGTTTATGTCCCAGGTTATATCCCCGAATCAATGTAGTTTTGTCCCAGGTCGACATAGCTCGGACAACATTATCATGGCCCAAGAGGTACACTCCATGAGAATAATGGGTGGAAAGAAGGGATTTATGGCTATTAAGATTGATATGGAGAAGGCGTATGATAGGGTGAATTGGAAGTTTCTACTTAGGTCCTTGTGTGAGCTCAACCTTCCTACCAACCTCATTAGGGTGGTGGAGCAATGTATTAGCACGACGAATCTTTAACTTTTGTGGAATGGTAGTAAGGCGGACTTCTTCAACACTTCCCGTGGGGTTAGACAGGGTGATCCGCTATCGCCCTACCTAATTGTGATATGCATTGAGAAGTTGGCACACATGATACAGGAACGTATGCAGCGAAGAAGTGGAAACCTATATGGCTTACGAAGACCGGGCCACCAATATCACACTTGTTCTTTGCTGATGATATTATCCTGTTTACGGAAGCCTCGCTCCAACAAGCAGGAATGGTAAAAGAATGTCTGGATCATTTCTGTGAATGCTCAGGGCTTAAAGTCAATGAGTTGAAGAGTCGGGTGTTCTTCTCCAAGAACATAAATCATATCAGGAGCGCGGAAATCAGTGAGGCACTTGGTTTTACTCCAACGGCAGATCTTGGGAAGTATCTGGGGGTGCAACTGCATCATAAGAGAGTGGGATTGGACTCGTTTCAAGCAGTCATTGATAAGGTGAAGGAGCGGCTGGCGCGATAGACCCCTAAGACTTTCTCCTTAGCTGGAAGAGCTACACTTGTTTCCTCAGTGTCTTTCGCTATCCCGACATACACAATGCAAACATCCCACCTACCTAGTACTGTTTGTGAAGCCCTAGACAAACAGAATAGAGCCTTTTTGTGGGGTAGCACAGCAGAGAGTTGGAAAGTGCCACTGGTTGCATGGGATGAGGTGTGCATGGAGAAACGAAAGGGCGATTTGGGGTTGAGGCATGCAAAATACCAAAACCAAGCCTTCCTGATGAAGTTGGGCTGGAGACTAGTCACACACAAGGAGGACCTATGGGTTAAGGTTGTACGGGACAAGTATAAATGTGGGAATGACTTAATTCCTCGCATTGAGGCTATACGACCTAGTTCAAATGTGTGGACAGGAATCAAGCGAACTTGGGATAAAGTTCGAGGGGGGATCGAGAATATAACTAATCCACCCGGCGTACGATGGAAGTGGGAGAGGCATGGTGAATTCACAGTGAAATCGGCATATAGCGTGATCTCTGACAAGGGAATGGAACATGGATACAACTGGGAGCGCATTTCGAAGGTTCGAGTGCCACACAGGTGTAAAATGCTCCTTTGGCTGCTAGCTCGTAAGTGCCTGCTCATGAATGCAAATCGAATGAGACGGGGACTGACGAACGACCAGAGTTGTACCCTATGTGGAGCATGGTGCGAGGAGCATATTCATGTGTTTAGGGATTGTACGCACTCACGTTCCCTATGGAGCAAAGTGGTACCCCGGATGGCGCACATTCTATAACAAGCCTTTATCAAAGTGGATATGGTGGAACATCAATGGTAGAAGCAATGCGGATAAGGAATGGGCATCCTGATTCACTATACTATGCTGGTGGATCTGGAAGCGGAGAAACATATTTGTGTTTGAGAAGCAGTTCACCCCCCCCATAGTAACATCATTACTAGCACGAATGCGATGTTGGAAAGCAGGAATAGTATGAATAATCGTCTAGCAAGTATGCCACTTAACGGGATTACTCTTACTACTAGTAGTAGGTCTTGGCATCCGCCAGAGGCCGGTTGGGTGAAGGTGAATGTGGATGGTGCCTATTCCAGAACTACAAATAAGGGAGCCTATGGAGGGATCATTCGAAGTTCTTCTGGCTCCTTTCTTAAAGGTTTCTTTCACTCTATTGAAAGGGGCTATGAGTTGACTGCTGAAGTATGGGCTTGCCTATTGGGCATCAAAACTGCTTGGGCGATGGGCTTTCAGAAGGTTTGGTTGGAATCTGATTCTATGGAGTGTATTACATTACTTTCGCATGCACAGGGGGGTTCTCACCGTGACTCCGACATTCTAGACGAGGTGAAGCAACTACTGCAGTTGGAGTGGGAAACTATGGTGTCGCATGTGCCTCAGTCCGGGAATAAAGCAGCTGACTTTCTGTCATTAAAGGGACTCGAATCGAGATGGGGGTTCCATGAAGTGTATCAGCCTTCAGAGGTTCTTGAAGCTATCCTCCGTCAGGATTGTAACGGGTGTAATACCCTAGTAGGAGGGCATTGAGGTATCCAAATCTTATCAAATATATATATATATATATATATATATATATATATATATAAGACAAAATTTTTATATTTGTCAATCTTTTCCTAATTTATTATTATTAATGATCTCTCAACAATAATCAAAGAGAAGATAAAATTGAGGAAGATGACTAAAGTATTTTAAAAAATACATATATATCATTTTAACTAACTCAACTAACTTCCTTAATATAATCAAATTAGGTAAATATATCTTATATTAAGGACCAGAATGAGTAAATAGCGAACTTTGAAAGACATCAACTGCAAAAAGTGGGGCAGATAAAATGAAGACGTTCAATTAATATGTGGCAATACAATAAAAGATCGGATTCATAATGAATATATACATGGAAGAATTGGAATGATATTTATTAAAAAGAAAATAATAGAAAATCGTTTGAAATGGCCAGTGACTTATTTGGCTTATAAATTGTTTAGGTGTCAATGTGCTAAAGGGTAAACTCGTGTTTTCACAATTTAAATAAATCAATCAAAAGTCTATTGAGGCTTCATGTCAATTTGACGATTCCATTGAACCTAATAGTGATAGTTTATTTTTATCAAGTCCCCAATCTAATTCGACTGGTTTATCTGAAAAGGGAAGAGGATGCTTGCTAAAGCTTAAAGTGCGCGTGATTGCCTTCACGTCGGTTCATTTTAAGGATATAATACTACAAAGTAAATAAGAAATCTGACTTTTTTAAAAAAAATAAAATAAAATCCCAAACTTATTAATGTGGTACCAACTACAAACAAGCACCGAAAAGATATTACTCCCTCCGGTCTTAATTATAAGAGTTAGTTGACTTTTTTGGAGAAGTTAAGGAATCTAATTAAATTACTTTAGAGTTTTTTTTTTCAAACTAATTAGTTTGACTAATAAACTAATATATAATTTAGGGATACATAACTAATAAAATGATTAAATAACTTATTTAGCTTCCTTAATTTCTCAAAAAAAAATAATTAGCTTTTATAATTAGGACAGGATATAGTACAGAAGTTTGAAAATAATATTTTAAACAAACATGTTAAAAGTGAAGCCTAGATAACATGAATAATACTTGTAATATTGGTAACAAAACATTCTCTCTTACAAGACATTACATCTAACCCGCTAGTTATATACAAACAACCCCATATAGTGAACCTGGGGCCCAAGCCCAATTACGAACATCCTAACTCTACAAGTCATGCCGCAAAACACCCCCTCAAGGAACACTTTCCTTGCACGTTCCTAACTTGCTCAAAATATACTAATGTTGCGACCCACCTAGTCCTTTAGTAAGTACATTTGCTAACTGTTCAGAAGATCTTACATGTTCAAACACAATAAGCTTATCTAGCAATTCCTCTCAAACGAAGTGGCAATCAATTTTGATGTGCTTCATTCGTTCATGAAAAACAAGGTTTGTGGCAATATGAATTTCCGCCTTACTATCACAAAACAATTTTATAGGTTTAACACTATATACATGATGTCTTCCATACGATTGACAAGCCAAAATTAATTCAAAAACTACCATTCGCAAAGCTTTATACTCAGCTTTAGCCTTTGAACAAAAAAATACTCAGCTTTAGCCAAAAAGATGGAGACGAGATTTTGTTTCTTGGACTTCTAGCAATCAAGGAACCTCCCAATCTGACCAAGAACTCGGTGACTAATCTTCTCATATCTGCACATCCACAATGGTCTGAATCACAATAGCACTCCATGCTCATCATATTTCTAGAAGAAAGGAAAACTCCCCGGCCCAAGCAATTCTTTAGATACATCACCAACCTTAAAGCAACTTCCAAATGAGATTCCTTCGGCATTTGCATATATTGACTTAGTGAAACAACCTTCATAATTACTGTTTACTTAATCATTTTATACCTAAACACATTTAGGGAGGGCCAAAATAAATTAGCCCACAATAAACATCATATCAAAAGGGTCTGTCCACAGTACAAACTCTAATATGCAGTGAAATAATCAAAATATACAATGTATAAAACAAAGCCCTAAAGTTCAGCAATATACATAACATTATACTTATGTAACAAAATGAGACATACAAGATTGGCAACTCAGATGAAGTCTTGGATGCCTTCCCCTTAGTAACATCGCTTAAACTGTTGCCTGAACAAAATAGACAATGACGGGGTGAGTCACAAGGACCCCATAACCACATATTCAATTTAACGAATATGCATGGAATGATTATAAGATAGTTAAGCAGGCAAAATATACCTTCATATAACATAAAGTCTAAATGGTTTTTTCCAAAACATTTAATAGTTCGAATTCATTCAATATGCATAAAATTCTCAAAAATCCTTATAACTTCATTATAACCGCTAAAAGAACCCATGGGTTATAACAAAATAAGTTTAGTCTCTTTGACAAGATTGCACCAAGCTCTCCAATAATGGGGTATAGCTTGGCCAAAGTTTACAGAACTCATATCAAACCATATGTTCCCTTTCCTTCGAATAGAGAAAGGTATCAATCCCTTGAGTTGACCCTTATTCCGACCAAAGGAAAGGGTGATACCAAGAGCCCTAAGAATGTCAAAGTCATTCACTATGCACTCAGTGGTAGCTATACCACGTGGTGTAAAAGTCAACCTCCCATAATCATGCCTCGTCACAATCCCATACACTCCAATATGTGGTGTAATAATCACACCTCATCACACTCCCATAGTCACAATCCTTGTCACAATCCCTATACTCCAAGAAAATCTCAAGATATTTGGTTCAAATCAAAGCTTATACATACCTCTACTTAATTCCATATCTGGTTCTTGATTTCGGCAACACCTCCACCTTGTAAACGGCGCCAAAAATCTCTGATCAAAAAACCTAAGCCATAGAAATGTTGCTCTCACCGAGAGGAATAATGTTAGAGAAGCCTTTGAGAGTTAGAAACGCCAAATTGGAGGCAAAATCAACTCAGGAGTGTTTTCTCTCTTTTCTTACTCTCTCAACTGACCCATCTCTCTCTCTCTCTCTCTCTACTTCTATGTTTAGCCTCTCCCCTCTTTTCTCTATGTTGGCCGACTTAATGATGATGAGAAAGGAAATAAGAGAAGTCAAAGGCTTATTGGGCAAGTCAAGGAATAACTTGGCCAACAAGTAAAGGGTCAGTGGCGTCTTGAACAAGCCAAAGGGAGCAGGTGGCCTCTTGGAGGACAAGTCAAGAGGAGGTGAGGTGGTGCCCTATGTAACACCTTACTAACATCATTTGACCAGCTTACCCCTCAATAAGACTCATTTTCGCATAAGAGTCAAACTCACAGAATTTCAACCAACTTTGAAGATTCATATCTTTATGTACATATGTCCAATTCTAGTTATTCCAAAGGCTATATGACCTTTTAAGTCTATTTTTATGGAAAAATACCTCCCATGGTCAAATGCATGTAATATGTTCCAGAATCACCAATCATTACACACTTGTCCAAAAAAAGTTCCAAATTCAATACCTAACTTCAAAAATTTATAATTCATGGTATACAGATCCAATTTACCTATATGACCTGTAAAATTAAATCTTATCGTGTCTACTATAATTATGGAAAGTTTCATAGCCCTTAGATATCATTTGCTTAGTTAAAAGCATGTCACAAACTAACTGCCTTCCAGAAACCCTAATTTGCCAGCATCAAGGGAATTTCCCTTTTCAACTCTAATCCTTTAAATTCCAAAATTTGTGATGTCACATTTCCCAACTAAGGCTTAGTCATCTACTTGATACATATTTATCCTCAAGTTGCTAGGCCCAAAATTCAGAATATTACAACCAAAGACAAAGACATGAAATCATAAAGGCAGAGAGATAGTGAAGTACCAAAAGAGAAGAATTGGCCTATCAACAAACCACTAATTGAATAATATGCCAAGAATTAGCCACAGACCAAGAAGAAATCTCGACTAATTGGAGGAAACTCAACCACAAATCAAGAAACGACTTGCTTCTATCAAGAACTACGACAAACAAGCAAGAACAAGATGAAGTCGTTGTGCCAAAGGAAGGAAATTGCCGTCGTTTGTTGAGCAAAGGGAAAGTCATGGAGAACGTGCGAGGAAAGCATAGAATCTTTGAACAAGATAGTAAGGGTTGAGAACAACAGAAGCTGGTCAAGTGAACTGGTTAACCCATGAGAATGACCTAAAAACAAGGGTCTAAGTCCAACCTTCTCTAATACCATGTTAAAAGTGAAGCCCAGACAACCTGAATAATACTTGTAGTATTATTAACAAAAATTCTCTCTTATAAGACATTACATCTGACCCTCTACTTATATACAAACAACCCTATATAGTGAACCTTGGGCCCAAGCCTAATTACAGACATTGTAACTCTACAATTCATGCCGCACAACAAAACATCAAAACAAAGTCAACGCAAAAAATAATAAATAAATAAAAATAAAAATCTAAAATGAAGATAGAATTAAAGCATGTTTGAAATCGAAATACTCCTACAAAAATAGGGGGAGGAATCCTTGCTCTTTTTCAGGCTATGATTAATGTGTTCCTTAGCATCTATGAGTGTAGATTTGCCTTATTTAGTTCGAGGTCTTCAAATTTGAGGTATCAGTTTTCAAGTGGGAAACTAGGGATTTCTAGGTGTTTGTTTGTAAAACAACCAAACCGTGATTTCAAAAGCCATTTTTCGCAAACCAAGACAAAACTCTACTCACATACTAATCTTGTAAGTCATAAAGGTATTTCTGAAGAGGTTAAGGAGCAAAAATGCTCATACAGTGCATATGGCACTATATAATTTCTCTGGGGGGAAATGCCTACGAATTTCTCAAAATGGGGCAAAAATTTCACTTCCGTTAGCTTGCAGAAATGGTTGTTACTTTTTGAGTTAGTGTGCCCACTATTATTTTTATATGATTATTTAAAAGGGGGGAAAAACATCCTCTCTCTTCCTGAATTCCCCACTCTTCATTCAAAGTCAAAGTGTCAAACAACCACCCTTCCTCCCACTTCTTCCTTCTTTCTCTCTCACCATAAACTGTGCAACATACTTGCATTTAGAAATGGACCCAAAAAATCACATACCATTAAATCCAAGTTCTCTTCCTTGCTCAAATCTATCCCACTCTCATATTCTCCAAACAAGAATCCTTGCAAGTCATTTTGGTATGATTAGAGCAAGGATTCAAAACGAACCACTTCAAACTAAGAGGCAAACTACAGTCAGAGGGAGTATTATCCAGTGAAGGATTAAGAGTCGACAGAGCTCTAGAGAAGGGGATAAAATCATGTGTTTGAATTGTAGCGAGGTTTTAGAGGCTAAGAGGAAGCAAAACGACCAAGTACCCACAAGGATTCCATCTGAGACTCTAGTGATCGATGCTTCAAGGGTTTGAAGACTTGACAGCTGCATGTAATGCATCAAGGACGGTGGAGGAGGTGGCTGCATCCACTAACTGTTGTGATGTTAGAGGAGATATAGGAGGTGGCTGCAATGTCAGATTCCAACTTGGTCTCTAGTGATCAACGTTTCATTTCTGTTGCAATTTATTGTGAGTATGAGAAAGAGAAAAAGAAGGGGGGAAAGGAGGTTAAGTATTGGGAGAGAAAGAAGGAGACAGAGGGAGGAAGGGCGGGTGTTTGACGTTAACTGATGAAGAGTGTGGAGAGAGAAAGGATACTAGGTGCTTTTAAAATAATCATATAAGAATAATAGTAGGGCCCGCTAACTCAAAAAGTAACCAATGTTTGTGTGTAAGTTAACAGAGGTGGTATTTTTGCCCCCCAAAAAAAGTATATGGTGCAAGATGCGGGTTTTTCACCAAAATAATAATATTTTATAAAAAATGTACCAGATTACTGTACTTTTGAAAAAATTTCCAACCTAAGGTAGTCAAATGTTGGGTTTGATTGACGCCAGAAGATGCGTTAAGGTTGCTAACGGGACTATACGGTGGCATCACTACTAGAGACGCCACCTATGGAAGTTGTGTCAGTACCAGTGACGCTAGCTGTGTGGCGTCAATGGGACTAACGCCATCTGTGTGTCAAACCTGTCCCCCCCAGTTTGACCCGTGAAACCCTCCCGCCCCCCAAAATTGGATTTAAACCCGTACCCCCCCCCTTCAAATTGATTTGAACCCGTACACTCCCTCCTTCAAATTTTTTTGTTTACATCCATAAAGGCCCCCCCCCCCCCCAAAATGTTTTTGTACGCGTGGATCCCTACCCCCAATTTTTTTTGTACACCTGAACACCCCCCCAATTTGATTTGCACCCGTGGACCCCCTTCAATTTTTTTTTGCACACATGAAACACACAAACGCAACCCATGACTCATATGAGCCCTCTTTATAATTCACTCCCTCCATTCTTCATTCCTCATCCTTCACTCTTTCCCTCTCCCTCTCCTCATCCTTCACTCATCTTTTCCCTCTCACTCTCTCATCCTTCACTCACCTACAAACTCCCTCCGTCCCTCCAACTTCCTCATTATTTTTCATCACATGTTTTCTAAAATTCATATATACGTTGTGTTTTTTCTTCTACTCAGTTGCAATTTGTATTGTTATTTTTGTTAGTTCTCTATGTGTTTTGATGATGATCTAACAATTGCAAACCCAAAAATGAGGTTTTGTCTTGGTAAGTTGAAAAACTTACTGTCAAGACAAAACTCGAGTTTTGGCCTTGACAGAGAGATGCTCGTTTTCTCTAAACAAGAGCAAAACTCGAGTTTTGAACCTTACAGAGAGCACTTAATTTTCATCTCAAGACAAAACTCAAGTTTCAGTTTGAAAACTCGAGTTTTGACTCTTACAGAGACTTATGACATTTTTCAACTAAAGACAAAACTCGAGTTTTGTTTTGGAAACTCGAGTTTTGGCCATACAGAGAGTCTCCTATTTTTTAATCCAATTTTGTGCCAAGACTTTACCTTTTACAACTGCTTCTGAGATTTTCCAAGTTTTCTCTAAGTTAAGAGAAAACTCGAGTTTTAATTTCAAAACTCGAGTTTTGACCCAACCCGAGAGCATTGCCAAATTTCAAAGTTTTCATAACAATATGAAAACTCGAGTTTTGATTTCAAAACTCGAGTTTTGGCCAAACAGAGAGCTATGAAGTTTTCCAACATTTTGAAAACTCGAGTTTTGAAAGAAAGCTCAAGTTTTGATGTTTTGGACTCAATCATTCATATTTCATTAAAAGTCCAAAACTCGAGTTTTGAATTGAAAACTCGAGTTTTGAGATTTTCTCAAACTATGATCCAAGAGCTCAAAACACGACAGTCTTATTTCTGATCGTCACAAGAGCATAATATCAGCAATCAGCAATGAGATGATTGGTTGGCAGCCTCCTAATGTGTACCATGTATTTTGCATTTGTCATGTTGCGAGCAATTTTAATACCCGCTTCAAGGACAAGGAGTTGAAGAAAAATTTAATAAGATTAGGTAATATACTCCAACTGATGTGCAATGACATTCATTTTTTCCATTACTACAACCTTATCCTGTTGTGTCTTTCTTTCTTTTTTACAGGATATGTTCCAAACAAAATACACTTCGATGTTTTGTATGCTGAATTTTGCAGTTATAGTCGTGAAGTAGCCTAATAGATTGAAAGAATTCCAAAAGATAAATGGTGTTGGAGTTATGATGAGGATGGACGAAGATATGGTCATATGACAACCAATTTGTCCGAATCAATCAATAAGGTTTTCAGGGGAGCGAGGAACATGCCCATAACATCGTTGGTGAAATGCACTTATAGTCGACTTGTTGGTTATTGGGTTAAAAGGGGGACCCGAGCACAAAAAGATGCAACGACCGGAAAGTATTTTTCGAGTGTTATTGGAGAAGCTATGGCAAAGAATGGAGAGCGTGCTACATCGATGCATGTTCGGGAGTTTGATGTAGCACATACCACGTTTGAAGTTGACAATCAGGACAATACATACTCGGTGAACTTGACCCAGGGGAAATGCCAATGTGGCAAGTTTCAGGCATTCAAATTCCCATGTAGTCATGTAATTGCTGCATGTTCGGCTGTATCCCATAATGTTGCACAGTACGTAGATCCAGTATTCTCAATCTACTATATTATGCATGTTTACTCTTCACCATTTCAGCCGATCGGTAGTGAACAAGGAATACCGCATGCGTCCGAACCAAAGATTATCCCCGATGAATCAAAATTGCGTGGTAAGGACCGGCCTAAATCTACATGCATTCGCAATGAAATGGATGAGGTGGAGGTCCAACCTAGCTCCAGTCGAACTAGATGTAGTATATGTAAACAATTAGGACATAATAGGCGTTCATGTCCTACGACATGCATAGCTGATTAACCTTCATGTTCTCATAATTTTATTTGATAGCTTTTATACTTATGTGCTTCTAGTGTGTACTTGATTTTTAATTAAAATCTTTTTTCAGTGACGTTCAAGAGCAACCTTATTTATACCTTAGGTAATATGGCCTACTTAAGAATGTAGAATTTGGGTAAAAGTTGATTAGTTATATGTTCGATAGAAAACTAAACAAATACAGTCACATACAGTAATCCATGGAAATATGACAAAAAGACAGTAATCCTGGAAAATATGACATAATACATAAAATGAAATACGATCAGGGAGGAGTATATGGAGGCCACGGTCTCGAACGCATCCCGCACAGGGTTCCTACGGATGACATCTGGATTGCGGCTAAAATGGAAATCCTCAGCAGCTGCCCGTATAAAGTCATCAAAATGGTCACTTCTTGCTTGGTATGGGCTACTACTAGATCCGGCCTCAGTACAACCCTGTCCATGATGGGAGGAATAGAAGGCAGTAAAACCACCCTGTGCCGCTTGAAAAGTATTGAAGCCAGGAAAGCCATATGGAGGCTGATATGCACTAAAACCGTGTCCAGGCTGGTTAGGGTTGAATGTAGGAAAGCCAGTCTGGGAACTCTAAGTAGGCCACTGATATGAGTATGGAACCTGTGTCTCTGGAGCGTACATCGTCTCTGGCTGTGGGTAAGTAGGGATCGATGCATGTATCTCGGGAGGCACCTCTACTTGCATCTCCTCTGGGTACCAGGAAACCTCAGTATAGGTCATCTCGGGCCATACAGGAGGTCTATATACACCTCCGCCCCGTGGACCAAGCGGTGGTATCTCATATGGCTCCATTTCGTGCCGCGGTCGTCGGTGGCCGAGTCCTCATCCCTCCCTCGCATGGGGCGGGACCTTTAAAGCGGGATCTGGTACACTTACTAATAGACCACTCGGTGAGCTAGGACCAGGCTCCGCAACTCGACCAAATTCTCTAAGTGCTCCAAGTAACTGGTCACAGACCTCCTGCACCTCCCTCTTGCTGTATTGGCACTAAATTGTGGAGAATTCATCCACCAAATCAACTCTACACCATCTATCTGCATTTATCCAGTAAAAAAAATAACAGCACTGAAACTAAGTTATGGATAATAAGATGGAAGATATAGGAGAAAAAAAGATAGCAAGATCAATACGTACCATGTGGTCGATCTTGGCGACTTGCCTCGTCATATACTGTCTAGTGTGTGTGAAAAACCAAGTCATGTACTCGGAGTTCGGTGAAATCAGCCCCTCCAATGGAGCTGTAGTCTCGATACGCTCATCTCGCGTGTTCCACAACTGAATAAATGGATCCATCTTGATCTCCCAATCCTCAGTGTTCTTACCACGTAAGGTAAGATCGTGTGCACCCTCAAGCTGTGTAGTAGGGAAGGGGATGTGTTGCTGCATGCCAAAGTGTCGCATACAGCGATCGGGCTGGTGCATCTCGACAATGTGGAAAGCAAGTAAGGGTGTGACTGTCCTCCACATGTCCTGTGTGTGAACATTTGCATCAAAAAACTCATATCCGGCGTCCCTATATGGCTCCCAGTTTACCTGTACATGTAAAACAAATGCGAATTAGTTTACTCTTTTTGTTCCATAATCTCATATTTATTATACATACATCGTCACAACCCATCTGGTCAAGCTCTATCCGATATGTCTGCAGCTAACGTCGACATAACCACACGTTCACATTATTGAACCTGTAATATGTAACTCAATAACATTAGTGGAACGACTTGCAAATAAGAACATAAACGCTCAATCTACTCCCACACATACATACTCATCATCATATCATACTTCTTCCATACCTGCGTTCGTAATGATCACCTGGGTCGCTAGGCGGTGGAATGGGAGGTGATATGGCAGGAAATCTAGACCATGCCCATATCTGCAATAACAACAAACAACCCCCAATGTCTTTAACTGAAGCTGATATGGCCTAACATAGCTCGCGAAACAGTATTGCGAGTACAGCAGACCCCCAACTGTATGTAGCAGTCTCCACAAGGTCACCACCTAATAATTTTATATATCGGCAAGGGACCTCTGAGCTTGACTTGTCGCACAACAAAAATCCACCGAATAGGCGCATAAGGTAAGCACGTGTGTACAAAATCTGACCCTCCATCATAGCTGCGTGCTCTTCCCAATGGCCCCAAAAACGGTCAAACCAACTCATTTTGATGTTTTCGCCAATCATTTCAGATGGGAGTGGAGTCCGACCCATGTATTCCTGCATCATTGCTGCCCAGTTGCCATGCGTCCGACCGGAAACTACTCGACCCTCAGTGGACGAACCTAAAATGCCCTCTACGTCCTGTAGAGTAATAGTCATCTCCCTCACCGACATATGGAATGTGAGTCTCCGGCCTCCACCTCTCAACCAAAGCAAAAACAAGAATTCTGTCAATCTGCACCAACATAAAAGTACAGAAATTTTAAGAATTTTTAAGAATTATATCCGTATCATGTACGAACACCTATATGCATAAAATTAATGACATAAAGAATTCTAAAACATATAGGGAGTCTCTTCATGCGAGCCACGTGTCCGAAACCTGCACGCGTAAGATGCTGTTGCAAATCTAATGGGATGAGATCTGGGTCATAGATATCTCCTAAAGCTCCCTGTGAGGCTCGCCTCACCCTCAAAGACAGGCAATCTCCTATGTTCCACACAACTTGTGATCGGTGTGATTGCTACACCACCTCAGTAAGAACTCCCTACTTTTTGGGGCCGGCCTCAATTTTGCGGGCCCTTTGGCCATCCATTTCACAACTAAAAATTAACAGTAACACAACACATTTTACAAAATATTTTTATCCGTTCACTAATTATTATTCTCACAAATTTCTTAAATCAGATTTAGGTAATAATAATATTTCACATTTTATAAATGAAATTATTATTTTATATATGAAATTATTATTCTTCAAAATTCTTAAATCAAACGACTTTGGCCTCAATTTTGTTCACGAACATTCGCTTCAATTATTCATTATCACTTCAAATTATTTCTTTATCCTCATTACTAATAACCATGATAATGAAAAATGAACCAACTATTAAACCATTTGAGTTCATGGTTAAATGATGGTAAGCTAAATCATAATTGAAAAAATAAAACAATACTCAAATATACAAACAATATTTACATAAAATTATTTAAATAAAAATACATTATTCTATAAATAAATGAAATGTATGTATTTATGCATATAAGCCATACACAATGATTTGTTTTCAAATATTACAAATATAAATTAATCCTAAGAAAGGAAATATAACCAAACTCAAACACTTTGGCAACTAATTTGTTCCCAAACACAAATTTTTCTATGTTTTCAAATCCTTATACATTTTTTCTAAATTTTAATGAAATTATGCAAATGGCTTCTACATCTAAAAAATTTATACAATAATTCTCCAAAAATAAAGAGTAAATTACACAATGTTATACTAATTTTTATTAAACGTACACCTCCTCTCTCATCTTAATAAAATAAATATTAATTTATTCTCCTCTCTTTATTTTATTAAAATAAAAATTAATTTATTACCTAAATTTATAAATTTTACACTAAACTATCCTATTATACTCACAATAATGCCACCTACTTTAATCTCTTATCATATTAAAATTAATTAAAATTGCAATCAAAGGGAAAAAAATAATAAAATCATGAGGGTACATGTAGCCAACCTTCTTGTTCCTCCTCCTTCTTCTTCTTTCCTTCCAGTCAAGAGTAATGAGTGGCTGTTGTGGTTAAAAGTGAAAAACAATGAAGAAAATATGAAGGAGAGGGAAGGAAAATGAAGAATGGAAGAGGATAGAGTGATTGTGTGTGTGTTTGGGGTGGGGTAGGGGGGTGTGGTGGAGCCAGGTTGTGTGGGGGGGGGGAGGAAGGTTTTTTGTGTGTGTGTCTGTGTGGGGAGGGGGAAGCCGGACTGGGTGTGTGTGGGAGGGGGTGGGGATGTGTTTGGGGGTGGGACGCGGGACTGGGAGTGTGGGGGAGGGGGTGGGGATGCGGGAGAGTATGGGGGAGTGGGGTGGGACTGGGAGTGTGGGGGAGGGGGGTGGGGACACGGGACTTGGGAGTGTGGGGGAGGGGGTGGGGCGCGGGACTGGGAGTGTGGGGAAGGGGGTGGTGAAGGGATATGTTGGTGGTGGGGACGCGGGACTGTGTGTGTGTGGGGGGGCCAGGCATGTTTTGGGGGGGGGGGGGAGGGGGTGGGAACGTGTGGGGGGGCCAGGGGAGCCTGTTAGGATTCCTGAGCGCGTCAGGAATCCTGATGCTGTCCTGACGCGCGTCAGGAATCCTGACGCGTGTCAGGTACTTCTGACGCTCCTAGCTGGCGTCAGTACTACTGACGCAATTTTTCAATACGGCATCAGTGGTGCTGACGCTATCGTACTGTAGCGTCAAGACCTTTGACGCAATTCGTTGCATCAGTCAAACATTTTGTTTGACTGCCTTATTTTGAAAAATAGTTTCTGACTTGCAGTATTCTGGTACTTTTTTAAAAAAAATGTTATTATTTTGGTAAAAAACCTTGCAAGATGCACTTTTGAAAAAAGTATATGGACATTTTTGCTGCTTAACCTTTTCTGAAAAGTTAAAACAAACTGGCACTAGCTCATTGTAATCATACGCTAGCTTCTTTTATCTTGGAGTTTTATTATGTAATTCTAGTTTAGGTTTTGTTGTATATGTGCTTGTTATGTTTTATGTGTTTGAGATGTTTGTTGCCTAGATGTTTTAGATTGTTCATTGTCACATTGCATGTTTCCAATCTTTGTAAGATACTACTAGATATGCTTAGGGCCTATTTGGATCGCTGCAAATCAAGGGAGGGAAAAGGAAAATCAATTTTTCTGTTTGGCGGCGCCATTTGTTTCACCATTTTCCCAGAAAAATATTTTTCGATGGCAACCAATTTTCCTTCATCCATGTAAATATATTTTCCTTCCACTATTGGTGAGAACCCATTTTCTGACGGTAGTAAATTCCCAAATGACCCCTCTCTTTCTTTTTCAATGGTTGCTATCGTAAACGCCTCCTGCTTTCGTTGATGTAGATCTTATCGTTGTTGATGAAGGTTTAATTCAATAGCTCACTTCAAGCGTAGATCCACGCCCCATGGCAGAGAAGATTTTTCAAACCTAGACCTAGACGCGGACCCCAAACGCTTCCTACTTCCATTTTCAATCGTTGCTGATGAAGATTTTTCAGACATGAACCCCATGGTGGCGAAGGTGGAGGAGTTGCTGTTGAGGGAGGAAGAGAAGTGCACACTTGAGTGTACAGTACGTGGTTTAAAATAATATTATATCATTATGAGCAAAATGGTATTTTGCCTCATTTTTTTACCTTATTTTCTTTTAACCAAGCAAAAAAATTTCTATCAACCCATTTTCTTTTTTAGTGTGAACCAAACGCATTGAGGAAAAATATTTTTCGTTCCATTCCATTCTTTTCAATTCCATTCCTACTTTTTCTTTGATCCAAATGGGCCCTTAGTCTTTTTTTACCAGTACATGGATGATGATTCAAAGCTATCTAACTTCTCCATTCTTATGTGCTTCTACAACATTTCTGCTTCTCCATATTGTCCTTGTCAAGCCCCTAGGCCTTTGTTTGATTCTATTATCTATTTTTTATTTTCAAAAACAATTTTAAAAAACAAGTTTTAAAAATAAAAAAACAAAACAAAAAGTTTGTTTGGATAGTTGTTTTTAAAAACCTATTTTTGAAATGATGTGGCGGTGGCCATAGCCAGTGGTGGTAGTCGTCATCGATACTGCATTATCGATAAAGAATAGGTAGCGGCCTCAAAAAATAAAAAACAGAAACAAGAAAACAACTAAAAATTATTTTTTTTTAGTTTTTAAAAACAATTTTGTTTTTTTTTAAAAAAAAAACTTATTGAGAATAGTTTTCCAAACAATTTTTTTGTTTTTAAAAACAAAATCAAACAAACCCTCAGTAACTGTGACCTCTTATTCTAGCTTAGTATCACCTGCTTTCTTTACTGTGCTTGCTATATGGTTTGGTATGAAGATGGTTCTTCACTTCATCAATTTTTTGTTCAAAGCCAAGAGTGAGGAGAAAATAAGGGGAAAGGAATATTGGGTTTGAAAACTTTCATAAATGATTTTTTTTTAAAAAAAAAGCTATTTTTAGGAGTTCTCTCTTACCACCACCACCACCCCAAAAAAAATAATAATAAAAATAAAATCTCTCTATCCAAACAGAAAGCTGGAGATTTTTGAGCCATATGACACATTTTGTGGTCCTATAGGGACTTAGCCCCTTGTTGAGTCCGTTTGGATGTAGCTTTTGGAAAATGATTTTCACGATTTAGGAGATAAAAATGGCTTTTGGAGAATAGCTTTTGAAATTTATGAGGTAAAATGATTTTTGGAGAATATCTTTTGAATAAAAATGAGTGTTTGGATAACTTCAAAACCTAGATTTTGATAAAAGTTTGTCAAACACCCAAAAATTGTCTAAAAGATATTCTCATCAAAACCTAAGTTCTGGCAAAAATTTGCCAAACACCCCTATTTTTTTTCAGGCATCAAAACCTAAATTTTGTGAAAAGCTATTTTTTTTCAACTTTTTCTCTCTCCTTTGCCATCATCAATATTTTTTCAGTATCAGCCAGTATTATTAAGATATTTTTTAGTACCTCTCTATTCCCTAAAATATTTTTTCAAAATTAGTCATTACCCTAAAGTTTTTTTCAATATCCTAAATCTTTTTTCAAGATCAGGAAATATTTTTTAGTATCCTTTTAATACCTGTTAGTACCATGAATTTTTTTTCAAGATTTTCAGTATCCTGAAATATTTTTTCAATATCAGTTGTTACCCTAAAATATTCTTTCAATATCCTAAAATAAATTTTTAAGACCATGAGAAATATATTTTCAGTACCAATTAGTATTAAGTATTTTTTTAGTACCTATTAGTACTTTGAAATATTTTTTCAAGATCAGTTGTTATCCTGAAATTTTTTTTTAATATCCTAAAATAAATTTTTAAGATCATGAAATACTTTAGGGTACTTATTGGTACTGAAAAAATACTTCATGATCTTAAAAATTTATTTTAGAATATTAAAAAAATATTTTAAGGTAATGATTGATCTTAAAAAAATATTTCATGGTACTGAAGGGTACTAAAAAGATACTTAATACTCACTGACTGAAAAGATACTTCTCATGGTCTTAAAAATTTATTTTAGGATATTGAAAAAATATTTCAGGATTATGACTAATCTTAAAAAATATTTCGGGGTACTTAAGGGTACTAAAAAATATTTATGATACTGACTGGTACTGAAAAAATTCTAATGATGACGGATGAGAGAGAAAATCTGAAAAAAAAAACTTTTTCCAAAACCTAGGTTCTAGCCCCAAAACCTAGGTCTTAAAATAATAGATGGTTTAGACTTAATATTTCATAAATTATTATTTCAAACATAAATAAACAAATTTAAATTGGTAAACCTTAATCTACATAATTTATAACTGCAAAACAAATAAAAGTAAGAAAATTATTTATAAATTAATATAATAAGATTTTCTTAAAACATATTAAATGTGAACTATTTATTTATTGATCTAACGGTAAATATGAAATTCGGCAAAGAAAATGAGAAAAATAATTTTGAGAGGATATGATTTCTTCAAATTGAGAGATGACATTAAATTTAAAAAAAAAAATCGATCCATTAATTAAAATATTAATTTACAAGATACCCAAAAATATAAATAGTTTACTTAATAATTTATTTTTGGGAAATATGGTGTACATAGCAAGAACCTGACTCTTTAGATTCATTTGGTAATAAATTTTGTATGGGGGATTTTTTTGGCAATTTTCCTTTATTCCAAACAGTGGTCAAATAAATAAATTATCTCGAACAAAACAAAAAAATCTAACCCCACCAAAAACAAGTCAACCAAGATTATGACGCACGTCTCATGGACAATAACTCGTCCCAACGGCCCACAGTGCCTTCCTATTAATGCCAACGAACATAAGACGACCAATGGCCCCCCCCCCCCCCCCCCCCCCCCCCCCCCCCCCCCCCCCCCCCCCCCCCCCCCTTTTTTTTTAAAACAACTCATAAACAAGGCCCACTATTTTCCCCCTTAATTTTATGATCAATTGTACTCCATAATCCTGCCAAATTATCCCACCTTTTAACGTGTAATTTACTCATTTTCTTGGCATTAATTAACTAATAATTTTTTGCTTTAATGTTTTTGTTTTATATGGCTATAATATTTGCTAACTTACATATTTTTATCAGTAAACGTTTTTGTTAAAACTATTAAAATTATTGTCAAAACCATTTTTAAACTTGTCAATTCTATTACAAATTTTGTAAAGCTCGTTTTACTATTTATCTTCTTCCTCCTCAACCTCCTAAAGCTCGTTTTATTGTTCACCTTATTTTTTCTCAGCCCCCTAGATTCCTCTAACAACACTAATTTTAACCTTCCTCCACCTTCGCCTTTCTCCCTCGCTAGGGACAACTTTCATCTTCATCGTCACTAGCGAGCTTCGACCTTCAACCGAAGGGGGACAAAGGTGAGAAATAGAGAGTGAAAAAGAGAGAACTCGCACAATCATTTTTTCTAGAGCTTAGTCTCGATCTTGTTGTGGAGTTTTCATGGGCTTTCATCGTCGCTAGCAAGCCTCCTGGCGTTGACATGACAGCAGGAAGAGGAAGAGAGGACATAATAGTAAATTCATCAACATTTTATAATCTCATTTAAATCCTTATCACCTTTATATCATTTATAAATATTAACAGACCTTTGGGAGTTTTGAAATTTCATATGGTATATTTACCTCCATCCTTTATAAGTCATGTTTCCCAATTTTCCCCCTTTTTTATCTTTTTATGTTTTTTGAGTTTTTATTTTGTGACAAAATATATAATTTGACTAGCTTTATATTCCTTCTTGTCTATTTGTTGGACATAAATAATTAATTAATCATGCCTAAGAAATACAATACCTTCTTGTCTTTTTGTATAGTAGGACATAAATAACTAATTAATCATGACTAAGAAATATAATTCCTTCTTATCTTTTGAAAAGATCATGTTTTTTTTTTTTTTTGCCCCTATTGGGTCTGCCTAATTCCCTTTAACTAGAAATTTATCAGTTAAAAATTTAAGAAATCACTAATGGTTCAAACTAATTCGGATTGGGTAAGATAAAAAGACACCAACAAATATAGTTTAGTTGATAAATAGTTAACTTATAACTCATAAAATAATTGGCTTTCGCTTGACCAAGTGCTCAGGTAAAAGGATCATTTACTCGTTAAGTTTGTAGACAAATAATTAATGAAGGTTATCTTTAATTAATAAATGTTGACAAAAAAAAAAGGAATAGTAAATATTTTGTCATTACTTGTAAATACCCTCATTAATGAGGTTAAAAATTCTATTAATACGCACCAAATGTTGGCCCCAAAAAAAAAAAAATCTACTTATGAGATAATACCATCTCTTATCCTTAATATAAGAGTTGATTGAACTTTTTTTTTTTTTTTGAGATTAAGGAAGTTATATAATTAACATTGAAATATTTGTATTTATTATTTTCCTCCAAACTAATTTGTTTAGCTTATAAACTAATATATAATCTAATGATTCAGGATATATGCTATAATTAAATACTCCCTCCGGTCCTAATTATAGGACATATTTAACCAACTTAGGGAAGATTAAGGAGAGAAGTTAAATTAGTTAATTTTATTCATTTTTCAAAAATACCCTTATATAAATTTAAAATGACAAAAGTAAAAATAAATAACAACCCATACCACATACCTCTTCGACCTAAAATTTTCTTTTCTACACACTTTCTAATTGAAATAATGGTATTGTTACACACATACATGTGTGTGTATATATATATAGGTACACACACATATCTAAACATATATATATATATGAATACACACACACATATGTGTGTGTGTGTGTATGTGTGTGTGTGTTTATATATGTACACATATATATATATTGACAACACACACTCACAGATGTGTGTGTGTGTGTGTGTTTAGCTTCATTGATCTTTTTAAAAATGTTAACTAGCTCTTATATTAAGGATAAAGATATATTTATTTCTTGGGTTAAATATCTAATTTGACACGGAAGTTTTGCTATGGGAGCGTCTAGCATTCAAAATTATTTTTGGTATCATTTTTGCCCCGGAAGTTTACAAATATGCCCCAAAAGTTTTGTTTAAGAGCAAATTTTTATAAACTTCCAAAGTAAAAATGATATCAATCCAACAGTCAAGATTAACTGATGGGCAAAATTGTTATGTTTGTAAACTTCTGGGGCAAAAATGATACTAAAAATACTTCCAAACACTAGATACTCTCTTAATAAAACTTTCGTGATAAATTAGGTATTTAACCCTTATTTCTTTAAAAAAAATTTTGAATCGTTAGTTAAAAGGGACAAAATAAACTTCTCGGTCAGTAGTTGTCATTTTCCCTCTTTTCCTCTTCCCGCGTTATCCCCTTTTTCTACTATTTTTATATAATATTTGTTTTAATTGTTTAATGGGTGAGTGAAACTGAGTCGTTGCTACTCGTTCCTGTTTGGTCGTTTCCAAATATTTTTAATATATTCCTTTCTTTATTCGTTCCCCCAACTCCATTTCCGTTTGCTTCCCCACTATTCCTTCCTTCCTTCCTTCCTTCCTTCCATGCTTCTTCTCCAAAACTGAAAGACCCTTTCAAAATTTTACTCCCAACAGAACCCCACAACTCTCTCTCTCCCTATATATATACACACACACATATATCGCTATCTCTCACCTTCATGCCATATTCATTTATTGTTTGGTTCAACCACCATGCCCCTCCTTCCCTCTTTCATCCTCCTCTTCTCGCTCTTCCTCACCATCTCTCTCGCTCAAACACCTCCTAAAGGTACTTATTTTCAATTGAAATTGCTTTGGGTAAATGGTTTCTGAGGAATTCATGGAGCCGCCATGTGTTCTTATTGATTGTGTAGCAGCAATGACTGGGTCAAACTATTTGTTTTCTTATTTTTTATTCAATAGAAATTGCTTTGTGTAATTAGTTTCTGAGAAATTCAGTCGATTTCCAGGTTATTTTCTCGATTGTGGAGCAATCTCTAGTTCTTCAATCGATGGTCTACCATGGACTAGCGATTCGGGGTTTATCTCTACTGGTACCCCCAAGAATTTGACCACCCCTGTTTTGGCTCAAACTCTATCCACCGTTCGATCATTCCCGCTTCAAGACAGGAAGAACTGCTACAATTTTCTGGTGTATCGCGGAGCACGGTACATGGTGAGGACTACGTACTTCTACGGAGGAGTCAATGGACCCAATCATCCTTCCCCGCCGGTGTTTGATCAGATGGTGGATGGGACTTTCTGGGGGGTGGTGAACACCTCAGCGGATTATGCAAGCGGGAACTATACCAACTACGAAGGGGTTTTCTTAGCTCAGGGAAAGACTATGAGTGTTTGTATCGGGTCAAATACTTACACGGATTCTGACCCGTTTATATCAGCTCTACAGTTGGTGATCCTGGGTGATTCCCTGTACAATTTTACTGACTTTAACAAGTTTGGGTTTAGTTTGGTTGCGAGGCACAACTTTGGATACTCTGGACCCCCCATTAGGTTAGTGAAAATTTGTTTTTGCACCCTTCTTTTCAATTCTATCACCTTGGAAGATTTTTTGTGAAATTATGATTTGATGCTGTTTATGTGGACTTAGCAGTGATCATTAGACTAGGTATGAAGTTGGTTTGGTTAGATTAGATTGTGGAGTTCCTTGGTTTACAAGTTCTAATGCTTATCAACTTTGCATGATGGTTCCTAGTTGCTACATTAGTTTACCTTACAATGTTTTTGTGATTTGCATGAAATCCTCCCTTGAAAATTTATTGAACACCACTTAAAAAAAAAAAAAAAAAAGCACACTGGTGAATGAAACATACCATAGGCTACAATCTGCTTGAAGATGCTTCTAATTTAATTTGCAGTAGGGAAGAATGTTCATAGCATTGTTCCTGGTAATAAACTAGAATTATCATGTTGGCTTTTTATTTCTGGTTCTGTTTATTTTTCTAATAACTAGTCATCATGGTTATCACCAGGTATCCTGATGATCAGTTTGACCGTTTCTGGGCGCCTTTTGCACCAAGCAATTCCAGCCATACAGGCAGCAGCAATGCTTCTGTTTCAGGAATTTGGAATCTTCCTCCTTCAAAAGTATTTGATACATGGCTGGGATCTGATGAATTGGAATCATTGGAATTGGCATGGCCTGAGGCATCACTTCCATACTCCAACTACTCCATTGCTCTATACTTTGCAGAATACAGTGGATCATCGTCAGGGAGACGGAGGGTATTAAACATCAGTGTAAATGGTATAACATATTACAATGGTTTGAATGTGACTGAAGCAGGTATTGTTGTCTTTGCCAAGCTTTGGCCTCTTTCTGGTCCTACGAATATCACTTTGATCCCTGCTTCCAGTTCATCCATGGGTCCCTTGATCAGCGCCGGTGAAATTTTTCAGATGTTGCCACTTGGAAGAAGAACTTTAACTCGAGATGGTATAGCTACCTTTTTTTTTTTTTGTGGAAAGTTTGGATTGATTTTAAAATAATTTTCGACCAGGCTACATTTATTTAGTCAACCATAAAATATTAATATATTATTACATCAAAGAAGACAAATACTCCTCTGGTGACAATGCCACTTAGCAATATATGCCTAAGATGTTTGTTGCTTATCCAGATGATATCAACTTGGAAAATCTTCCAAATTTCAAATTGGCCTTGTATAAGTAGTTTCCATGTCCAAAATACAGTTGTCTGGTTATCATTCTTTATTCATAGTTGCAGCCTTCTTGAGATGTTTGATCATAGTTGCAGTGCCTATGTATGTTTTTTTTTATTTTTTTGTAACTATTCAATATTTCTGAAAAGGGAACTTTCCTTGACAGTTATTGCATTGGAAAAGATAAAAGAGAGGCTTCAAAATCCTCCACACGATTGGAATGGTGATCCTTGCATGCCTCGCCAATACTCATGGACCGGTGTCACATGCTCAGATGGAAAAAATATTCGAGTAGTGAACTTGTAAGAACAGACTTGAATTGTTGTAACATGAAAATTTGTACTTTTCAAAAATTCTGATGCACTTAATAAATGATTTGCTAACTCATCATTTGTGGTGATTACAGAAACTTAACTAGCATGAACCTTTCTGGATCTTTATCGCCTAATGTTGCCAATCTGACAGCATTGACAAACATGTAGGTTCTTTGTTTATTAAATAAATAATTTTTTGGAATTTAGGATAAACTTATTTCTGATCAACAAATCATCACCTTCCTGCAGCTGGCTTGGTAATAACAATTTGTCTGGACAAATTCCTGACCTAAGTTCTCTAAGGATGTTGGAAACACTGTAAGTTGTTCTTTTCTTCTTCCCCCTGTTGATTCTGATAAGATTATATAATCTTTTAGTTTATGATCAGTAACATCATCGGCTAAAGTCACTATACAAATAGAATTACACAACCCAAAGGCAACAGTGATATTATTGTTGTTTTTGGGCATCAATAGTGATTATTGTGTTGGAGAGTAAATTGCAATGTCCAAGTGGTAGAGATCTGAGAGAACCTTCTCTTATACTCAGAACTCAGTTTCTGTATTTTCTTATCCATTATTTGTGTATTTTAAGGCACTTGGAAGACAATCAATTCAGTGGAAATATTCCCTCATCTCTAGGGAATATCAGCACCTTGAAAGAACTGTAAGTTCTGTTTTCTCAAGATATACTAGAGAATGCAAGCAACTTTCTGCTTTTGAAATTTAGTCCTCCACCCTTTCGTTCCAAGTAAATTCTTATTATAGTTTCAATTCTCTTTCTTCTATTGAAAATTAAGTCTATATGTTTGCTTAGATTAGAGAGCATATCATAAGTCATAACAGACATTAATAATGATTGAGATTTTGTGTTGCGGATTATGGTCATATGTATACGCTTCTATTTGTAGCTTTTGTTGGTATCTTGTTTCTTCTTTTCTGTTTCCATTTTTGAATTTTAACACACAATGGCCAATCAGGAATTCATCCTATGTGCCTTTACATAACAACACAATTCAAACACATCTTTATAATTTATGTGAAACATAATTTGCTCTTTTTTGTCAATTTGTATGCTTTTTTTTCCTCCTTTTTTGAAACTTATTTCTTATCCCTATGTTACTAGTGACTTTTCTTTAGTCATTTTTTTACCTTTATTTCAATTAAATTGAGTCTTATGCACAGCCCAAAAAACTGAAAAATACGTTGTATTATTCATGACTCATTAAATTTTTATATGACATATAGATATAGACTGTGATTAAAATTTTGGGGTTCCAAGAAGTTGGATTACTGATTCAGTTACTTTTTGTTGCAGCTTCGTACAAAACAACAATCTAACTGGTCAAATTCCAACAAGTCTCAACAAACCCGGACTAGATCTTCGGTAAGTAAGAACAGCTTAGAACACTAATTTCATGTCAATTTTTCCCTCTCTTTTCAATTGTTCTTTTGTTGACTAGCTACTTTCTTATCAACAGGACTTCTGGAAATAATTTCTCACCACCTCCAGCATCCTGATCATTCTGTGACCATGATCATTCTGTGACCAACATGAAGTATCAACTCTATTTACCAACAAATTTTGATTCTAGCACACTTTACTCCTCAAAGATGCTCTCTTTTGCTACTTATCCTAACTTTTTTTCTGGAAGTTCTTCATCATCAACCCTCTATTCTTGGGGGGAGACAGAGGTTTCTTCCTTTTGACATGGAGAAAAGGTCCCTGTATCTCTATACTCAAGTTTGATTCTGAAGTCCCTTTGTAAATTGTATGTAACTTATACATGTGTAGGCATTATTCATTATTTTATTGAAATTCTTTGAGATGTTATTGAGCTGTTTGTTCCCTCAAACATATGTGTTATGTTCTGGTTTCTGTGTGATGACTGTATCTTCAGTTTTGTCTCTCTTATATGGCTACACTGCATAATCAATGGTACTGTAGTCTTGTTATCGCTGTTTCAAAGTGATAATTTCTTTTTAGTTTCTTTTGATATTGGCTTACTTGAATCATTTTTCTATCCCGCCCCTATTGCAAGTTTTGTTATAGAATCCAATCATAGAACACACTCCGCAACAAGAATTTTCAATTTCTAGGTCAAATTGGTAAGAATTTAAGCATGCACTTCATACTTGGAAGTCAAAAAGGTCATTACTTTCAAATTTGTAAAATATTATATATTTGCTAACAAAGTTCCTTTATATATATATATATATAGCTATTTGACTATGTTATGTTCGAGTATTATCAAGCCCAATTAGAGTTAACTCTCTCAAAAGCATTTTCTGCATTCATAGATTTCAAATCCAAGACCTTATGCTTAAGCAGCCAAAGCCCTTTCTGTTAGGACCATTGCCTATTGATATTTTTGCTAGTAAAGGTAGACCAATGAGTAAACATGCGACTCATACGAAAAAGTGTGCTTGAATTATATTATTAATATGATTTTATTTGTGGGTAATTTGGTAATATCTCTACAAGTATTATTTGAGACATGAGACTTATATTTATTAATTCAGAAAAAGGGGGAAAAAGCTTCTATTACTTGACTTAGTAAGACAAGAATTCTTAAAATCACATGTGCTCATTCATATCTAACCATGTGTTTGGATTTGGATGAAATAATTTGAGACACGTTGGCACAATAGTAGTTTATTTTGGGTAACTAATCAAAGGAATTTAGAAATTCTAAGTAAATTAAGCATAAGATTGTTTATCCAATGATGGGAAAAATTCATACTTCACAACTAAAGTAAAATTTGAATCTCCTTTCCCTCCCACTAGTAGCCAGACAGAAGAATTGGCAACATTGGACCCCATCCACTATACTTGTACACCAGCACCAAACAAAACCTGGACCCGACATTGTACTCAGTACTCACATTAATAATGCAAACTTTAAATTTTTGGGAGACTGATGTATAGATCCCAACTAAGAAAAATAATTCACTAATAAGTCTCATAAGTTATTAATGGTAACTGATTCACTTGTTAATTCTCTTTATTCACTTGTTAATTGGAACTTTTCTAATATTATGTTTTTGGTCTAAGACCTAATTTTTAAAATTTACAAGAGTAAGTTACCGCTACAGCGGGTACTATGTGCCAGGCCTCTCTCTCTCTCTCTCTCTCTCTTTCTCTCTCTCTCTGAGAGAGAGATAGAGTGAGCTAGGTTTAAAAATTGAGGAGTTTTATATAAAAAGACTTTTAGACTTGGCCTTATACCTGACAAAAATGGTATAGGACTCATGTCAGTTCTGGTTAATCTTCTATAACCTAATAAGCAAGTTTAAAGTTGGGTTAACACTAATGTAATTTGAAGGCCTCCAAAGACATAAATCAAAGCATCAAACTTTCACACCCATATGTGCGAAATGGGATAGATTTGCAAGAGAATAGAATATTACTTCCTCCTATCTTTTTTTCATAAAAGCTCAAAGTTTGAATTATCTTAATTCTTTTTTATAATAGTCCGACAAGAGTTGTCTGGACATTTAACGAGTTTTTTTTCTCGTTTTTACCCCTTATTATATATATATTACATTAATTAAAAGGTTAGTGAAACTTATATTTTCTCTATTTATCTCTCTTACTGCATACTTGTTAGAAAAAATTATTTCAAACGTACTTATTATTTTTAACTAATTTTAATCACTTTCTTAAGCCACATAATTTGATTATCGGACTCTTATAAAAAGGAGCTGAGAGGGTGTAATGGATAATGTTAATAAAGAAATCAATAAATATGCAAAATTATGAATTGGCTTGTTAAATTATACTCCCTTCGATCCTAATTATAGGATAGAGTTTGTAGTAATTTAACAAGCCAATTCATAATTTTGCATATTTTGCATAAGATTACAGGAGTCAAATAATCAAAGAATATCAATGTTTTTTTTCTTTTTTTTTTCAATTCCCCTTGAAACTTAGAACGCAAAGAGTTCTTCCAGTAAGTACAATTTTCAATATTTAAATTTATGTTCTTCTTCTTATAAAAATGAAACCGCTTACTATTTCAGCTAGTAGCTTGTGGGTTCATTGTGAATTTTTTTTTTTTTTTTATATATAACCTACATTCTAATGCTCAAAGAGCGGTTTAAAAAAAAAAAATCAAGGTAACAAACTTCCTTCATCAACCACCCACTCTTAGGAGGACTAATGGCTTGAGACTACATTAAATCTGCAACCTACCACTTGTAGGAGAAATTCATAAGGTTATTGACTTGTCCTTATGACTTTTTATTAAAAACAATAGAAGGAAAAAAAAAAACAAATGGAACTCATCATGCCAATAATTTCATGTTTTTGTCCCATTGAAAAGTCCATAGCTCCATTAATTGTACTGCCCACTTATAAGCCCTCAGGTTCTAAGCTTCCCATGTGGGACTCGCAGATTAATGTCTGCAACAACCATGTGACTTAACTTCCACTTTCCCACTAACACCCTGCCCTCAAAATACATTCACAAAATGATAAACTCTTTTTTTTTTCCTTTTTTTTAAACAATCAACAATAATAATCCAATAATATCACTATAGAGAAATTATAATCTACATAATTGTAATTTCACTCCTCAGATCCAATCCAATTCACACTGATCTAACAAGAAAACATAAATAATATGGAACAAAATAAAAAGAAAACTAAAGAAGTAGTAGTAATTAAACTTATTTGACAGAAACTCTGAGAATCACACATACACAACCTTAAACTTAAATCCTTACCCTCCTATTTGAATTACTATTAGAGAAACACATTTAAGTAAATCGAGATAAAACTCATCTCATACATACCCGCATTGAAAAAACTGTTTCTACGAATCTGTCCAAAGAGGCAGGATATCATCAGATCGTTTGTTAACTACTTGCGTTTCTTGTGTGAAAAGAGAGGAGGCAAGGAACTGGCTTTGACCTGTGTGCAGATGGGAACATTAATCATTGGCCTAATTCTTACACTTGTTGATCTTGTTCTCTCAAGCTTCTTCATGCCCTTCCCTTGTTGCTTGGAAGCCGTATCAGAAAGTGATGAGCTTGAAGAAGATGAAGATGAAGAAGAAGAAGAAGGTGATAACACTGATACAGAAGAAGAAGAGGAAGAAGAGGAAGAACGTTGCTTCTTCAACCTGAGTAACTCTTTCCATAGAACAGTGCAATTAGGTGGTCTTGGAGATGGGTCTTCATCAACAAGCCAATTATTATTCATCACTTTACTACTTTCTCCTTCCTCTTTATTGATTATCACTTGTTCTTCATGTTCTTTTGCTGGGTCGTTTTCTTTTTCACAATCTTCTTCTTCTTCTTTAGTTTCTTCTTTGGCTCTGAGGCTGATCTTCTTGAGCTTCTCGGAGTGTTGCTGCATCTGCCAGAAAGGAAGGATCTTGCCTTCAGAGAAGAGTTCATCAGCATCTAAGAGTGTGATGTTGTTGTTATTGTTGTTGAGATTCACATTATTGCTTGAGATTAGGAACTCAAAATCTGAATTATTGATGGCTCTTTCTTCACCATGTTCATCATCTTGTGGAGGAGTGATGATGGAGCTGAAAATGCTTGCTTCTAAGAAATCTGCTTGGAAAGATATGCGAGGGCTTGAAGGTGCATCAATGGATACTGCTTCAAGGGACACCATGTTTTTGTGTTTTTGAGAGTACAAAGAGATGATATCTGTGGTTTATAGTGGAGATCGAATAACGTGCTTTGATGCTTCTATCATTGGTCTCACACATCTCTCTCTCAATATATATATACATACAGACAGACAGACTTAATATATATCTATAGACACATTTATGAGTGAATTAATGTACAAATTTATTTGCATCAAAAAAAATTTTAGGTTTAATGTTACAGTAAAAAACTAAAGTTGACTATTAAGAAATTAATGTTAACCGTTAATTTTTTTTAATGGTAAAGGGCAATATTGCTCAATTTTAACACTTTAGGGGAAAAATTGAAACTAAAAAAAAAAAAAATCATATAATATTGCTCTTTAGCGAAAACTTCTGGAATAAATTAACACCTTAACCTTTTATAAATTTGCATGAAGTTTATTATGCTACTAGACAAGTGATAGATAGTTTAATTTGTCTTGGGTATATTTTAATTTCAAAGTAAGGGAAGTTTTGGTGGTACAAGATTCTAAAGTATTATGTATAATTTAGCCTTATCATTTTTTTTATTGTTTTAATAGAAAATTTTAGATGAGTTGACTAGACACTTGTTAGAATATATATACTTAATACTTATAATAAAATATTTGCTACTACAAGAAATAGATTTTACTTTCCGAAAAAACATCTGTTTTTCAAAAAATGAAGTAAAAAATAAAGGCGATGGCATTTTTGTAATTAAGTGCGAAAATTTTGACATATTCGACATCCCTTTAACAAAACAAAACAAAAAACAAAAAAAAAGACACCAAGAATTGATTTTTGGCATCCTTGTTAAAGTGGAACGCCAAAAGCCCTACTTTTAGTGCCTCAATTTAAAAAATGGACACCAAAAGCAGGGTTTTCGGAGCCAAGAGCACCACTTGGATTGGGATGTCAAAAGTACACTTTGGCGTCCCAATTTTAAATTGAGACACCGAAGACACTACTCCCATACGTAAACCCATTTGCCATCACACCCTCTAACGCACTTGTGCCCCTATCACACCCATCAACCATTTCCCTCTTACCCACATGATGCTTTTCCAATTTCTCTGATCTTTATTTTTTCTCTGCCTTCTCCTTCAACCTGTTGTTGTTCCTCAACACACAAACCCGATATTACCAGAGAGCACCGCCAATGAGCAAAGCACCAGATCGAGTTTTGGCAGAAAAGCTTCTTCTTCATCTCCTCCATACTTGTGTCTTCTTCTTTCACCACTGTTCAAAGTTTCTCTCTCTCTCTCCCCACCACTCTTTTGCCCTTCACCGATAGCCTCCTTTGTTTCCTATTGCTCCTCTGCCGTTCGCCAAAAAAAAAAACGCTCTTCACCTCCACTGCTCCAATGTGCTACTTCTGTCTTCACCATAGCCAAACAACACTACTCCTCTGTTTTCTTTTTCTTTTTTTTCCTGTGGTTTCCTCGAGCTCAACGAAAACAACATTGTTAACAACCACAAAAGCACCAATGGTCCTTGGGTACAGGGCACGTGAAGTCAAGCTCTGAGAAGAAGAACTATTTAGTGATTGGAAAGAAAAAAGAAAAAACTTACGGCTTCTATTTTTAAAAAGGGACACTGTAAATCTCTTACAATGTCCCTTGTTTAAAGATGTAATTTTTAGACTTTACTATGTCGCTCATATAGACATCCTCCTAAAAAAAACACTAAAAAAACCTAAAAACAAATATTTGAAGTGCTTTCTGTTTCATGGAGGGACTGGAAGTTAAATTTAAACTTTCATCTTTTATTTTTATTCATATAAATTATTTCTAATTTTTTTTACTATTTGAATTTTAAAAAAAAAATCTACCCAAAAATATGTTGAAATCAACATATAAGTATTTGGTTAAAAAAATCTCTACAAGTCATAATTTATCTCGTCTATTTGCATTGGGAAAAATATACTTTGTGCTAAAATTCCCAAATTGGTCTCTAATAGATTTTCATTCTAATTTTGGTCCCACCAATCAAAATCTATCCAATTAAATTTGATTCTCTAGAATTATAGAACCCAGTGGGGTCCATCATGCACACAGTATATTTTTTTGCCACTTTAGATTACAGAACCCACAACATCTTTCACAGAGGATTTGCGAGGTGTTCTTGAACCAAGAGGTTGTTGTAATTTAGTAATGCTTTTGAGATTAAAAAAGAAAAGAAGAAAAATAATGTGTAGGGTTTGCATTTGTAATTTTTTTTTTTACATATATTTTTCAAATACATTATATTTATGTTGATAAAATGGTTGAGAAAATTGTTAGGTAGACCAGAAAATCAAGTGGTCTGATAATCCAGGAACAATCAACATATGACTATGTTTAATGATATAAAAGAATAAGAGACAACTCATAGACACCTTGACAAGTAAAGACAAAAAGCCTTCTCATGAGCCATCTTTTTGCATCCAAATATTCCAAATCTCAAGGAACTTTTTGGAAAAATAAATAAATAAATTATAATTTATACTCCTCCAGTCTAAATATATAATATAATTTGTAGTGCAAATTATACTACAAAATATGTCATATATTTAGAACCGGAGGTAATATCACTTGGTTATACATCTAATAAAGGCAATAAAAAATTAATTCAGGTGAAGAGAGAATTGATACAACCATTATTGTTGAAATAAAATGGAATATTGTATTGGCCAAAAAAAAAAAAGGATTATTGTAAGCTCAAGTAAGATAATTCTCTTAATACTCCCTCTGATCTTAAATATAGTCACTAGTCGAAGGTTTTTTTTTTTTTTTTTTTTGCAAAGCATACCTATACCTTCTTATTGGGGCAATCATATTTGAGGTATTGGGCATTAAATGTGGGTACCTCATCAACTATGGATTTAAACCTTTTGGTTTTTCGAGAGACTAACCTCTTCCACTAAACTTAAACCCCTGTTATTTGAGGGTTTATTTTTTGTTTATATAAAATACCAATTAATCTATCCTACGTCCCAAAATTTATAATTTTTTTTTTCACAAACTGTCCCAATTAATTGCATATTGCATATATTAAAGGGCAAATCGATCATTATTAGGAGTAATATAATGATTAAACTGATATTTTAAGAAATCAAAAGATATTCATTACAAATAACTAAACTAATTTTTTTATTATCTCTAAATTAATTATCTAAACCTTAAATTTAGTTGGGGTGGAACATAAAAAGTCAAAACTACTCACCTCACTAGAGAGAAATTAAGTCATTTTTACTCAATTCAACTGCATCAGGTACATTTTGGACTTTGATATTAAATCTTTCTTAATATGCAAGTTTAATTAATTAATTAATTAAGTCTGCTTGGAATATATCAAAACAAAAAGTAGAGAAGCTTAATCGTATAATTGGGATTACTACTGTTTAAGAGTCCCAACCATGTGGCCACATGAGAGTAGCTTCTTGCCATGTGACCTCTGGGATTGAGGATTTTCTATATTACTATTAAATGACCAATTTGCCCTCCGATTAAGCTTCCTATATATCTGATAGAAAAAAGGGGTTTATTGTCCAAAATGGAAAAAATAGGCAATCAAATTGTGGATACCCTGACAGCTAATATATTCAAATCTTTCAATGATTACATATAACTTGCATTTATTTATAAGAAAATTTTATTCGCATGCCACAGATTTTTTTTTAAAAAAATAATAACAAAAACAAGAAATAAGAGAGATTAAGTTAATCACATAACAATATTGACTGTCATTAGCAGTTAGTTGGACTTTTCTCAGGTGATTAAGAATTCAACTTCTCGATTACAGAATATATGCTTTCTCATTCATGAAGGAAAAGAAATTGATTATAAAGATCGATCCACCACTTTTGAATCATTTATATTTTATCTGTAATTACACTCATCATTTACACTTTCTTTTTTCTTAATTTTTTGTAAATTCACTCTTTATTTTTTCTAGTAATTATTATCTTGTTTTTTTTTTAAATTTCAATTATTATATAGTCAGATTGAACCCTTTTGTTTTTTGCCAGACGTGTTGAGCCTTAATTGAACTAAGCCTAGACAAGTCAAGCTATATAGGTACAAAATTATTTAATACGGAGTACTATTTTTTATTTACAAAATTGGAACTTAGAAAAATTTAAAACATGTGTTAGACAATTTTATGTTGTTAGTAATACTCTCTCTGTACATACATACCTTTTGTCACCGACTCGTTTGGGCCCATTTAATAAATGGTCCAACAATGGAAATCTATGTGATCTAGATATGGTGACAAAACACTTAGACTTAGAGGCACAAAGCTCATAAGTTTAAACTCTAACTTTACAGGTAAACTCTATAAATAAGAAGTAAATCCTAAAAGTATGATCATTCTCTCTATAGCCAGCAAAACGGGTCAGGCCCATCGGGCCCTTCAATTTTTTTATTCTTTATTTTTAAAGTTGAACACTTGTTGAAATTGGATCCTTCAATAATTTATATATATATATTATTTGTTATAGAGATATTTATCCATTTAAGTATAAATACATAATAACTATACTCTAATTTTATGATTTGATTTATTATTTATTGTAGATAAAGATTATAGATGTGTTCATGAAGCCGGAAAAGAAATTCATGATATTCTTACTCATGAATCAGAGCTTATTACTCAAAGTGAATAACAATCAAATGTCATTGAAATTGATGATAGTAGCGAAAATGACGACAATAATAGTCATTGTACTAATATCGTTTAGTATTTAGTAGTATGCTTCTTATGTTTTATATGAGTTATTTGTGAATATAGTTTGCTTTTGATTCTGAATTAGTGACTGTGTTTATTTGTTAGATGATTTATGTTATAATTTACTAATTATATTTCTTTGAAAAAAAAAGGGAGGAAAAATAATTAAAATTTGGAATAGTAATTTTCGGGGCCTTGTGGGCCGGCCCTGACCCTGGTGCTCTCGGGCCGGGCTTTGAAAAATAGGTGTTTTTCTTACTCCGAGCCCTGGAGGGCCGGCCCTGTTAGGCCCTGACCCTTCACGGGCCGGCCTTAGAGAATTGGGCTGACTCTAATTAACAGCTCTAATTCTCTCTCAATTACTATTCTGTCGTCACTGTGCACACACACCACCTTCTTTTCGCTAAAGCCATCCAATTCGTGCACAGTGATCTGATACTCTCATAGATATCTAATTCATAGATATCTAGGAGAGAGTTATATGATTCTAAATTAATATACTAGTCCAACGGACTAAATATCTCTGTCAATCTAGATAAAACACATGTGTTAGACAATTTTATGTTGTTAGTAATACTCCATACATATATACATACAATCATCATGTGTAGATGGATTTAGATTATTTGGAACATAAAATTTTCTTGTATTATTGTGAAACGAGCTTTATCTGTTTCACAAGCTCATATTTACTCCTACACTTATTATCATTGATTTTGAAAAAGGAAAAGCATGATTACAATTATCTAAAACTCGTTAAAAAAATGGTTTAATTTGTTAGCTCACAAAACTAAATATAAGGTTCCAGTTCACTTTGCTTTCTAAATTTATCAGTTTTCAAACTCTTCTTATTAATTATACATATTAAAGAGATTTTTCATCAAATGAGTATACAGTTTCTTGTAGATGATTATAAAGGAACACTTTAGGTAAACATATACAAACTTTATATATATATATATATATATATATATATATATATATATATATATAATGAACTTAACTAATTGTTAGAATATTAGGAAATAAATCACCCATTTATTAGGATCCCTTGATTAGTTCCCTAATTATAGGATCTTAATTGCTGAGTTATTAGTCTTTATTGTGCTTTATTATATTTCCTAATGTACCTCCTTTGTTCTCCCTTACTTTACCTATAAATACATTATAATCCTCTTCATCAAATAATACAATACAGAGAGTGATGATACCTCTGATTTTCTAATATGGTATCAGAGCCAAGGACATCCGTCCGAGGCCAGGGAAAGCGAGAGAAACAGTGAGTGATTGTGAGGCAGAGAGAAAAAGTAGAGTGGAGTTTTCCGGCGAGTCTAGGGTTCCTTGTAGGAGGCGAGTTGGACGACACCACCTAGCCCAAAAGGACCGGCAAGCTCCGATCGGTGAACGCCCAGACTCCGGTGGCCATCCAACGTCTCCACAGCGGCGCGTGGTGGACATACGCTCGACGAACAGCAAGCTTCTGGCAGCGCTTGATGGCGCGTGTGAAGTCAATTTTGCCGGCGACTTTCATTTTCGGCCTCCTCCTCTGATTTCCGGCCATCCCCAGTGATTATTGCATCTTCCGATGAGTTTTGAATTTTTCCGGCAAGATCTCCGGTGAAATTTTCCAGATTCCGGTGATTGATCTTCTTCCAGATACATGGACTCCTCTCAGTTCCCTCCTACATTCGGATCAATTCTCGGAAAAACAACTGGAACACCTCCCGTGGTTTTTATGTCCGATACCAGTTCTCAAACACAAAATTCCTCATCTTCTTCCTCTCTAACCAACACCCCAGTACCAAACAGAACCTTAGAGATGGCTTCAGAATTTTCAGACCATCACGTTATGGCTATTATCCATAAGTTGAATGGCAGGAACTATCTCCAGTGGTCACAAAAGAGTGCTGAGGTTTATTCACGGTAAGAGAAAGGAGAAATACATTAATGGGGCAGCCCCTCAACCAGCCCCCGATGACACTAATTTTGACACATGGTTTGCTAAAAATAACCAAGTCATAACGTGGTTATGTAATTCAATGACCTTGGAGATCAGTGAGGGATATCTGCTTGCACACACGGCAAAGGAAATATGGGATGCCACTAAGAGGACCTACTCTTCCTTGAAAAACACTGCTACCTTGATTCACCTGAAGAGACAACACTGAGATTTACAACAAGGTAATATGTAAGTGACTGAATACTATAATGCATTGCTGAAACTGTGGCAGCAACAAGACTTTCTGTTAGGCCTAAATGACGCTTTCGAAGAGATAATGGGCAGAATCATGGGGCTGAAACCACTCCCACAACTTTTTGATGTGCTTAACTTTGTAAAATTCAAAGAAAGTAGGAAGCTCTTGAACCAAAGTAGGCCAAGTCACATTGAAAGCTCCGCACTCGCAGTTCAGGGACTGCACAGGGAGCGAAAAACTAATAAATGGTGCAACTATTGTAAGAAGAAGGGCCATAATAAGGAAGAATGCTAGAAACTCCATGGCAAACCTCCCGGGGGGAAATCAAACTTCCAAAGTTACCTGACCATAGCTGAACCAAAGATGGAGAATGACAATCGCCTAAGTTCGGAGGAATTACAGACGTTTCGCAGAATGCTCGATAAACAGAATAAGTCTAATTTTGTCCCTAGCGTGAATCTTGTACAATCAGGTAATTCTATTATTGCTCTCAACGTCGTGATGACTAATGATGATACCTGGATTGTTGACTCAAGAGCTACGGATCATATGACTGGTAACAAAACTCTATTCCACAATCTTACCTCAAAGTAAAGGTAGCTAACGGGGTATTCACACGAGTTGAGGGCATTGGCACTGTTGAGTTATCTGATCACTTGGCAATACATAATGTTATGTTTGTTTCGGAACTTACTTGTAATTTGATATCTGTGAGCAAGTTGACTAAAGGTCAAATATGTCAAGTGATTTTTGATGATGGTCTATGTGTGTTTCAAGATTTAAGAACGAGGAGGACGATTGGGACTTCTAGTGAATGGGATGGATTGTTCTACCTTGAAGGATCAACCTCGAAGAATAAAGATATGTGGGACGCAAGACAGGTGCTGGTTAGCCTGAATTCACAGAATAATGATGTATTATTGTGGCACTATCGATCAGGTCACCCTAGTTTTGATTATATGAAACATGTGTTTCCCAGTTTATTCAATAAAATTTCTGTTCCTTTTCATTGTGAAACTTGCCAATTTGCCAAACAGACACGATCTTCATATCCCAAACAGCCCTATACTCCCTCCTCACCATTCACATTAATTCACAGTGATATTTGGGGCCCTGCCCGAATAACTACCCTCAATCATACTAGGTGGTTTGTTGCTTTCATTGATGATCACACTTGGACCACATGGGTTTACTTGATGAAAGATGAATCCGATGTTGCCCAAGTCTTTCAGAACTTTTATACCTTTGTCCGAACCCAATTCAACACGTCCATTAACGTTCTTAGAAGTGATAATGCCAAGGAATATATGAGCACAACCTTTAAAGAGTTTCTTGATCACCAAGGAATTCATCACCAAACCTCTTGTCCTTACACCCCTCAACAAAATGGGGTAGCCGAACGGAAAAACCGTCATCTGTTGGAAGCAACCTGTGCCTTGCTAATGGAACGAAATGTTCCCACCATATTATGGGATGATGCCATCCTCACAGCGGCCTATCTAATTAACCACGTGCCTTCTAAAGTCCTCAAATATGACACTCCAATTTAGAAACTTCTGGAACTCTTCCCAACTTGCCCCCTCATTAATTCATTACTTCCCAAGGTGTTTGGTTGTGTTGTCTTTGTTCACAAAAAGAAGGGCAATAAATTCAGTGCTCGATCTGACAAATGTATCTTCCTTGGCTACTCCTCTACTAAAAAAGGGTACATATATTACTGTCCGTCTTCCAAGAAACTTATTATCTCCCGGGATACAGTGTTCTCGGAAGACGAGGCTTATTATCCCAAATTACCCATTCAGGGGGAGTATTCTGATATTGAATGGTTAATCTTGGAAGCTTCTATTTCCAACACCTCAAACTTACCTGACACATCATCATTAGTGCCACCTAACCTTATAGCCTCTCTTGACTCACTTGCTCCCACAAACTAGCCTAATACACACATTCCACCTCAACCTGAACCCAATAAACCGGAAACTCATGTTGAGATCAATTTAGGGATGGATGAAGAATCACGACAGGAGGTAGAGTCCAGCTCACAAGTTCAAACTGAACCAGACACTGGTAAAACTATCTCTCCCATTCAAAGGAACGACCATGAATCCAATCCGGGATTAAATCTTGAAGAATCGGGTTGGCCTATTGCCTTGAGAAAAGGGGTAAGATCGTGTACTCATCATCAAATTCAACAATTTGTCTCATATGGTAATCTGTCTGTAAAAATGCAAAGTTTTGTTGTAAGCAGTGCACAGATAACTATTCCGAACACGTTTCCACAAGCTATGGCTAATCCGAATTGGAAGCAAGCTGCAGAAGAGGAATTGAGGGCACTCAAAGAAAATAGAACATGGGCGATCACGACTCTTCCTAAAAGAAAGAAACTAGTAGGATGCTAGTGGATCTTCACTCCGAAATTCAATACCAATGGTAGCATCAACAAATACAAGGCGAGACTTGTATCAAAAGGATATACCTAGACGTACGGGATCGACTATCAGGAGATATTTGCTCCAGTGGTCAAGTTTGTAACACCTCATTTTCATCACCCAAAAACTTGACCAAAATATTTGAAATACCTTCAATAGGGATTTTCGATATCCAAATCATTAAATTACGTAACCTTTCAAAATAAAATTCATAATTCATATTCAAAATAAATTTCCAAAAATGTTTCAGAGTTTAGTACAAAGCGGAAGTCTTAGGTTCATGGCAAATAAAATAACATAACATAAACTATAGGAGTACAAAAGAGCCTCCTCAGCTCACTCCATAGGTGCCTTCCCTTGCTCTCTACTAGGATGATCACCTGAAAAATATTAATATGGGATGAGATTTCCACATCTCAGTAACTACTGAATATTTCTACCGTACACAAGCAAATTACATATGATAAAAAAAAACATAGGCTAAACTCAAACATATTTGTATATAAATATATCATAATTTCTTCTACAAAATTATTTGCAAAAGTAATCATCATTAAGTCGAATTGTAAATTATTCAAGAATAGAATGCAATATGCAGCCTCCCTTATATCACCACCTCCCTTATACCGCTGACTGGAGCCATAGGCTAACACATAGTCCAATAGAAACTCATTCATTTGACTGGATGGTTTCAAGCTCACCAAGACTTAAGATACACCCGGCCAAAGGTATAGAGCTTAAATCTGGACTATGGCTCCCCTCCTTAAAAATAACAACTAAGGAGGTGTCACATGTCCCACAACTCCAATGCAATCCCGGCCAAAGGAAGACATGGAAGAAGGGGCCCTGAAAAGTACCATCCACTGTGCACCGAGTGGTGGCATAAGATCATATCATATCAATTCCTCCATACTCCAACCCATCACATTACATCCGCCATGATAAATGCATTCATTCAAAATAAGACACTATTACTAAAAATTAATTTAATATGTCAATATGCGTATTCGTGAATAGTAAATTACTGTATGTATTCATGAACAGTAAATCAATATGTATAAGTAAATAGTAAAATATAGTATGTATATGTGAATAGTGAAAGTGAATAGTACATACGGTATGTATACGTGAATAGTAAAAATGAATAGTAAATTCGGTATGTATACTTGAACAGTAAATATGGTATGTATACGTGAATAGTAAAAATGAATAATAAATACGGTATGTATACGTGAATAGTAAATCAGTACTGTATGCGTAATTAGTACCTCCGTGTGAAATACAGATTTGCAAATTCAAAGTTTCCACACCAGACCTTAAAACCTTATAAACCATAAAATATTTTCTACATATATTCTTGTCAAAAATAGTAAATAAATAAATATTTATAGTCATACATAATTTACGAGTATAAGGAAGAATATTCAGAGTTACCTGGTACTCGCTAATTTCCAAATAACCACCAGAAAGCTACTACAAGGCTCCCAAATAATTAACACCTTACTCTCCTCCCCTCTCTCTTCCCTCTCACACTCTCTTCTGATGATAGGTGATTTGTGGTGTGTGTGTCCGTGTAGGTAGTGGGGGGTATTTATACTGAAAATCCCCCCCTCATTAGATCCTTGGCGGGAAACGGCGCCCCATTTTTTATTCTTAAAGGGCACCGAATTCCCATATTTCAAAAAGGGTGGGCGCCGTCTAGACTTTCTTCATGGTAGGTTGCTGATCTGCGTCTTCTTCATTCTACTCTATCACCTTTTATAATATAATATATTACTAATATTTTAATGTACTTTGACTTTTCCACCGTTTCGTCCTATATGATAATAGAGTATAATGGTTTTCCTTCCACGGTTATCTATAGAGTAATAGTTTAAACACACACACATATATATGTAATATTTTATTTATATTTTAATATAGGCAAACATTTTTAATTTGTACTTATAAATCTCCTTTAAACCTCAAAATACTCAATAAATCATATCCTAAAGATACTAAAAAAAAAAATGGGATGTTACAAAGTTCAATACCATTCAAATACTTTTATCATTTGCAGCGAACTTGGATTGGTCACTGTACCAACTGGATGTGAAGAATGCATTCCTGAATGGCAACCTGGAGGAAGAAGTATACATGGAGATTCCAGAATGAGTTTTAGCTCCTAATAACTCTGTGTGTAAACTAAGAAAATCATTGTATGGCCTGAAACAATCTCCGAGGGCATGGTTCGGTAGATTCACCAAAGCAATTAAAGGACTTGGTATACTCAGGGACGAGCAGATGACACGTTATTTACCAAACGTATTAATGACAAAGTCACCATATTGATTATTTATGTTGATGACATAATTATTATAGGAAATGATGAAGAATCCATTGCTCAACTCAAACGTGGCTTGTCGACTGAATTCCAGGTGACAGACCTTGGACAAATGAGGTACTTCTTAGGCATGGATGTGGCAAGAACCAAGAAAGGCATCAATGTATCTCAGCGCAAGTATACACTAGACCTGTTACATGAGACAGGTATGTTGGGCACTCAACCAGAAGGGACACCAATAGAAGAGGGATGTCACTTAGAAATCAAACCAAAAGGTGTTCCAACTAATTCAGAAAGATACAAAAGACTTGTGGGGAAGTTGATATACTTAACCCACACTTGTCCTAACATTAGCTATGCAGTTGAAATAGTAAGTCAGTTTATGCATCAACCACAAGAAGAGCACGTGGAAGTTGTATACAGAATCTTGAGCTACCTGAAACTTAATCCTGAAAGAGGAATATTCTTTAAGAAAGGTACTACCAGAAACATCAAAATCTACACTGATACAGACCATGCAAGGGATAGAGGGACCAGAAGGTCAACCTCAAGGTACTGTACATAGGTGTGGGGAAATCTGGTCACATGGAGAAGCAAGAAACAGACAGTGGTGTCAACAAGTAGCGCAGAAGCAGAACTGAGAGTTTGTTAACAAAGAAGTTTGTGAAGGAATCTGGATCATCAGATTACTGGAGGAGTTGGGGATTCAATATGAAGGACCAATGCAACTCTGGTGCAACAACAAGACCAGCAATGAAATGGTCAAGAACCCAGTATATCATGATCAAACCAAGCATGTTGAGATAGACAGACATTTCATTAAAGAAAAGATTGAAGCAGGCATTATGACCCTGTCTCACATAAGTTCTGAAGATCAAATTGTAGATATCCTAACTAAACCACTCGGTCGAACAAAGTTTGAAGGCTTTCGTGGCAATCTGGGATTGATCGACATATACTCTCTAGCTTGAGGGGGAGTGTTAGAATATTAGGAAATAAATCACCCATTTATTAGGATCTCTTGATTAGTTCCCTGATTATAGGATCTTAATTGCTGAGTTATTAGTCTTTATTGTGCTTTATTACATTTCCTAATGTACCTCCTTTATTCTCGATCCCTTACTTTACCTATAAGTACATTGTAATCCTTTTCATCAAATAATACAATACAGAGAGTGATGATACCTCTGATTTTCTAATACTCATATTCTTAAAATTTTTTTTAAAAAAAAATTAGTCATCCAATTCTTACATTTAGTACTAAATGAAGTATTTGATTTTAATAACATGATTATATTATTCTAAAACTCATCAAAAAATATTCATTCACAAAACTTGAAACAAAACATTTATCAGGTGCCCAACAACCTGAACCATATGCCATAAATTATACTGCTGTATGGATTTAATTACATGCAATAATATTACAGAAGTAGGGGATATTTGTGGAAATTCCCATATGTCATGCCAATATCGTTATTATAGATGTGCAGAGATGATATATATTCATGAATTGTCAAGAAGAGTGTTGTCACAGTAACGATGGTGATCGAGTCGTATCACTCTTGTAGGGGACCCTTAAAGGATTAAAGTTTGCAGAGAGAGTTAAGTGTGAAGGACATCGATTTGTATTATGCATGTGTTGTGATTCAGGTAATAGATGAAAGGGGCCATCTTTAATGTCCTTTTGGTGCTTTGGAATTTTCAACCTTTACAGCCGTTTGGTCCGGTGAAAATTTGGTGTGGGATCAAATTTTCTCGCCGGTAGTGAGCATTTTGTTTCTATTTTCAGTTGGAAAATGGTATTCCGCCGGAACCTATTTTGTTTGTTTCAAAAAACGGGTACTACTTGAAAACAAATAAACATAATTAGTTTGTTTGAAATAATGATTGGAATATTCAAAAGTAGCTTTTCAATTATAATTTACAATTTAGAAGGTAAGTACGTGAGAGGAGCATTGTTATCAAACTCGTAAGTTGACTCTTTGAATTTACCATTTTTACGTTTCCAGTTTATTAAATCGAGTCGAGTCGTTGGTAAACTCATGACCGTTGTAAGCTCAGTTATACTTACGAGTTTATCATTTTTACGTTTCTAACTTACAAAATCGTGTTAACTCATCCTTAAACTCGTGTTTACTTTTTTTATTTGATCATGCTCCATGGCTTTATAGATGAATTTTATAGAAATTTCTTTGTTAAATATGGTAAGTTTTGAATATTATATTAATGGATTTAATTTCAATTATTTAGATTATTTAAAATATATTTAAATCAAATTGTTGTTATTTTTTATATTTTAATTATTTATTATACACTATTAATATCTATTTAATAGTAAAAGTACACTTTTGAAAGTTTACGATACGAGTTTACGTCATTATCATGAGTTTATTTAAACTTATGAGTTTGACAACCTTTAAGAAGAGTTTTGTATCGATTTACATGAATAAACACTTTTAGAAGTCCCAACAAACCACTCACATTTAGGTGAAGCTATACCTAACCTTATTCCTATTTCTGTTCATGATGTACCTATCTATATCTTATAGTAGTATAAGAGGATTTTCTATTGTGGTAATTATACAAGAGAGTTTTCATATAAAGGTGAGATTATAAATGAATTGTTTTCAAATTTTTCTTTAGTAAAGTGATATTATCAAGATCTTATTTAAGGGATTTTGGTTTTGTTATCACTCATCATCAACTCAATTGTGATTTATGTCTCTTTTATTTATTTGGAAATTGAAGTTTTGATTATTCATGTCATTAATTAGCAATTATCATGATGAGACTTTTATGATGCTGATTCTGTCTTTAGATATTGGGACCAATATTGGTACAATGATGAGATCAACAATAATGAAATTAGCATTTTGTTGTAGTTTTCCTCATGGATAAACAACCACGTCGTGAGCATGTCATGACAAATTGATTGTGCCCACTTGTCTCTTTTGGTTAGAAGAATTATTAATTAATATATCCCATTCTAGTCTTATTTATAAGATATTTTTAACTAAATTATATATACTAACAAGAGGTAGTTAGCTTAATGATTATAGAGTAAATTTTTAACTTTACCTTCATTTATGAATAGATATTTTTCAACTCTTTCCCTTCTCTCTATTTTCATTAGTACAATTAATATAGAAAAAATTGTCACAATCTCACTTATTATCTGAAAGAAAACTTATAAATAAGACCAAATTTTTTAGTCAAAAAAGATTTATAAATAGGATCAGAGTAGTAAGTTAGTTGACTAATTTTAGTAAATGAAGAAAGTTAGTTATATTAATTATTTGTAATAAATATAAATTAATTCATTGAAATATCATATTTCATCATGAACACTCTTAGATAAAGAATCTTTAATGTGAATCAATAGGATTTTGAAGAAAAAAATATATATAAATTTAGGAAACAAAATAGATTAAGGTTTCATATGTGAAGTCAAATATAATCCCAGCTAGCTTTTATATTAAAAAATTGAGGTAGTATATATAATTCAAGAATTTTAGGCATATGAAATTTCATATCTGATAATTAATTTCATCTATTTCTTAGTGCAAAATTGTATTTTTCAGATTTAAAATAATTTATTTTACTATTTTTTCTTAAATGTTGAGATGCCATAAACTTCTAACTGATTGATTAGAGGTGTGAAAAGGAGGATTGGAGGAGAAAATTGATATGTTTTCTTTCTCTATTTGTTTCAAATCCCAAGATTGATGGTTGCTTGAGTTCATCAATTTGGAGTCAAGTGAGTTCATTGAACTTGAATTTTAAATTAAGATTTAATTTCTTTCGGTGAGATTACTTAAGAATATTCCAACTCAATTCATTGAATTATGATTCAAATTTTATGCCATTGTTTAAAGAAACTTCGGGCAAAAAAGAGGGAAATCTCAACCCAAAGTCTCTTATCATGAACATTTGACTCTTTTATATATTTAGGCTTTAAACTTAGGGATTTATTTTTCTTATGTTGCATGAGAGAAATAAGATTCCTATACACACATAAAATGGTGGGATCCACATATATATATATAGTGCTAATTATATATATATGCGAGTTTCACCATTTTATGTGTGTGTAACATGAGAAAACATTTCTCCTACAACATGAGAAATGTTTTTCACTTAAACTTATAGCTAACTACAAACAAAACTAGAACTCTATAAATAAGAAGAAGAACATTCTATTGAGCATGGAGGAGAATAGAGGAAAGATGCTGCCAAATGAAAAGGGCGAAGGAAGAACAAGGCTCATCCTTCATTGATGGGTTTATTTTTATAACATCACAATATCTCACTCTTCCTCATAACTTTAAAATGCATAAAGAGGGGAGGTATATGGCACATCGATTCATATTGATCCAAGCCTAACTTTGATACTTTTTGTAACATTTCAATATCTCGCTCTTGATATTGCCCCCTTTGCGATCCTATCATTTCTCATGGCTTTCAAACGTGTCGAGAAGGGAAAGTATTCAAACCTTATAAGACATCTTTCATTCTCTTCCCCAACTGATATAGAACAAAACAATTTTAATTTAAATGTAATATTTTAGCTCATTTTCTCTATCAAAGTTGTAATTTTTTTTAATCCAAATTACCCATATTAATTGCCCGCATTAAAAAGACTTGAATCAATTTGGAGTTTTGAATGGTTTCTATGCAAATAATTAAAGAGGGTGCTTTTGAAAACACAACACTTTTTTTTTTTTTGAACAACCAACTAAACTAATTTATATATATATATGTATATGTCCCAATAAAATTTTTTCCATACACACAGCTTGATTCAAGCCTAAGACATTATATTTAAGAAACCCAATTATCTACCAATTATACTGGACTTTGTTCATGAGAGACTCAACATATATATATTTTAGGCTTTCGGCTTTATATTTTAGGTATGAATACTATATTTAGTGGGCCTCCCTAGTTTTTTGCTCAAGAGGGGCCCTAGTTTGGCCCAAACACAAATGACATAATCAACATCAACAATGTGTGTTTCTTTGAATCTTTTGTCACATTATTAAAAGTGTACAAAGTCAAAAACTTGCGCTTTTTTTTTTTTGCAAAACATAAAATCAAACCAAACCCTTTTTCAGCTAGCTGTGTTTTACCAGATTTGACTTGCCAGTGTTGTTTATGGGGACAGTTTGGTGAGAACGGGGACACAAATGAAGAGGAATGGAAGAAGATGACTGCACAAGCACAATAAGAAAAAAAAATGCCAGACGTCTCCTTGTTGCTAATTCAGTGTGGGAAGCTTTTTTTTTTAAAAAAAAAAGTGTGCTGGGTGCCAGATTGGCATGCCATCTCATTATTAATTGATCATTTATGCTGTTAAATTGGGATAACATTACTTCATTTTGAGTAATTCTATGGTGACTTTGCACCAAGAAAAACTTTCGAAACAACATTGCTCTTTTAAAACAATTTTTTAGGGAAAAAATTAAAACTTAACCCATAATTCATTTTTAAGTTAGAGTGTAAATTGACTAACGAAATATTACGCTAGGATTAGCTGGCACAAAAATGTATTGACAGTACAAAATAACTAATGAACAATAGAAAATGCGTAAAAATACCAATGAAAAATTTAAAACTTCCGCGAATAAGCCAAAACAAGGATTGTGCTACTTTTACAAAAGTTAGTTTCTTCATTGGTATTTTCATACATGTTCAATTGTTCATTAGTACCCTCAATACATTTTTGTGCCAAATGTTTCTGACGTAATACTTCGTTGGTCAATCTATATCTTAACCCTTCATTTCTTCTTTTTTTTTTTTAAGAGGGAATTCAAAAGCATGGATGATGAGGTGATGACACACAATTTCCTTATTTGATGAGTCCAAACTCATAAAGATGGTCTCATGACTCATGGGGCCGATCTTGTAGTTATTGGCTTATTTAGTGCCTATGGCCTACTTTTTTGAACGTAAGATAGTGTTGATTTGAATAAGTCAAACAATGGAATTTAGAACCCTATTTAAGACGGCATACACGTGGCATGCTCATAGGCTTTCTGAAACTAGGTGGAAGCCCCAAGGCGTCAATAATCGACACCACAACCTACCATTCTGATTCTATTTATAAGTCTCTTTTGACTAAATAAAATTTAGTCCTATTTATAAGTTCCCTTTGACCAAATAAATGAGATTGTGATAATTTTGTCCATATTAATTGTACCAATAAAAATAAAAAGGGAAGAAAAAGTTGAAAGCACCTAATCATAAATGATGGTAAAGTTGAAAATTCACCTCATAATTATTGAGCTAACTACCTCTCCTTAATATATGTGATTTAGTCAAAATCGTCTTATAAATAGGACTAAAACGGTGTCTCACCACCAGCCTTGCATGCGGACCTGGTTTCTCTGCTAAAATATACCGTAATAGATTAGATATAGACCGTCAGATCAGATTGACGGACTATATTCTCATAGCTCTACCTGCTCAGCGAATCTACTGAGCAGGGAAACAAATTCTACACGGAATAATAAAATATGAATTAAATTGGAATTATTTTAATAAATACTGCCTTTTGGTACTTATTATAAAAGGTATTTCAGAAATTCTTTTTGTCCAAAATATAAGGTATTCGGTAAAAATATTTAATGGTCTTACATTTTTGTCCCTCATTATTTTTTTAATAGTCAGAATATCGGATTAGATTTAATTCAAATATTGTCAGACTTAATTAAAGGCAATAATTATAAAGGCGTTTCTTAAATTCACACTAACTCTAATAAAGTTTAGACTTTATGAATCCAACTTGGACCAAGAAGAATACCAAATTGCATTTGCACCGAATTCTTAGTCCTCCACTCAACAAATAAATAATTACCACCATTAGCCCAAAATTAAAAAGTATATATAATAAAAAATTTACATATATATCGGGACGGCCGGATATGTATAAAAACATATATAAAAAAAGAATATTTAAAATTTTAGGAGGTTATAATATAGATTATAAGTATATAATATTATATCACAGACTCTATATCTATATATAGAGAGAGAGAGAATTTTATTACAGAATTCCTCCAGCCATTGTAGACTCAGTTAATGGAGGTCAGTGGCATGACTTAAAATGAAAGTCTTACCTTTTTTTTTTTTCCTCTTTTAAATAATCGATTTAATTATCATTAAAATATGTTACTGCCAAAAAGTAATAGTATTACCACTAGCTTGAGAAAGTCACACGACATTTTTAAGTGGCAAATTGAGCATTTAAAAGTATAAAACTATACTTGCCTCGCAATGCATTATGAAAAATTACTCCTGTTGGGAAAATCTACCTTAAGGCCCATATTAGCAAAAGAATGTTTAAAAAAAAAAAAACTCCAATAAAAAGTTACATGTCAAAAAAAGTCTCAGAGCCTTTTCTGGTATTATTTCATAACCATTAACAACTAAATTAGTACCCGTTAACAACTAAATCAGTAGCATTAACCACAATATCCTAACAACTAAATCAGTACTCATTAACAACTATATCAGTAGGCGTCAACAACTAACATTTTATGAAATAATATCAGAAAAGGTCCTGAGGCCTTTTTTGACGTGTGACTTTTTCTTAGACCTTTTTTAAATATTTTTTTTTCCTAACATGGGCCTGAGATGAATTTTCCCAATATATTTTTCTTTCCTATTTGTTTTAGTTTTCTAAAAGTGACTTTATAAATTTTAAAATAAATATATGAAATAAGTTATTTCAATTTGTGAAAAAACATAATTATAAATCTTTATGTTGACAAACGCAATAACCTTATTTTATATTACTCTTCCAGTTCTAAATATAGAATAACCTTTAAAAATTGCAATATAAATTATATCATATATTTAAGACCGAAAATAGTACAATTTAAATTTATATTTTTACGACTTTTCACAGTTTAAATCGGTCTTATTTAATTATTAATATTCTAACTAGGATCTGAGTCATAATCATCCCCATAAAGGATATACTCCTATACGTAGTAGTATATAGATATCTTGACCAAAAAAAGAGTATATAATGTATAGATATAGAAAATAATATTAATAAATTGATATATATAATATTAATAAAGAAAGAGGGACATTGTAAGTTGAGAAGGAAAAGGCTCGACATTGTCAGAACCTCAATAAAAACAATAGAGAATCACAAGGAATCATTTCCAGGAAAGCTCCAATTCACTTTCTGCCAATTTTGCTTACCAAAGCTATTCAGCATGCACAATAATTAAATATGCAACTATAACCAACAAGTTATTTATTACTCATTTCGGTCCTAATTATAAGAGCTAATTGACTTTTTTTTAGATAATTTAAAGAAGTTAATTAAATTACTTTAAAGTATTTTTATTTTTATTTTTTTTCTTCAAACTTATTAGTTTGACTAATAAACTAATATATAATCTAAGAATATTTAACATATAAAATGATTAAATAACTTATTTAGCTTCTTTAATTTCTCCAAAGAAAGTTAACTAGCTCTTATAAATTAGGACCAAAGGTAGTATTATGACTTTTTTTTTTGCTCGAAGCATTATGACTATTATTAACACAAGAAACAGATTCCTAAGAAAACATTACAATATCACTTGTCACATGCAAGGAAGTTCGAAGTATTTTTACAAATTTAAGAATAATTTTAAATTCCATATTGTATTGTACTAGGACTCCACTTGCTCTTGCTTTATATATTTATGATCATATTAATAATATAAACTCAAGCAATATCAGAAATTTCAATCTTTTTGTCTTTTGTTCCCAATATGTATATGCATATCACTATCTGGTCCTATTTATAAGTTCAATTTGACCAAAAAAATTTGGTCCTATTTATAAATTCAGTTTCAGAAATAAATGAGATTGTGACAATTTTACCCATATTAACTGCACCCATAAAGATAGAGAGAGAAGAAACAGTAAAAAAGTACCCAATCACAAATGAGCATAAAGTTGAAAATTTACCCCATAATCATTATGTCAACTAACTTATATATGAGATTTGGTCAAAATAGACTTATAAATAAGATCAGAGGTATAAACTATCTCTTCTGGTACTCAAACTCGAGACTAAAGAATTAAACGGGACCTAATATACTACTAAACCGATCATATTTTAGTTATCCCCTCCTTCATCTACTCCTTATAAAGAAATGAGATTCTTTAAAAATAAAATACAGAAAAAATGATTTTTAAAAAAAATACTACTTAAACTTCAAAATTCTATTAACAACCCATAAATTATATGGATAAAAACAGTAAAATAATTAACAAGTCAGATATCAGCTCCCCTTTCTGGTATCAAGTGACAGCAAGTCAAGTCAGAAAGCTCACCTTTCTGCGCAATCTTTTCAATGTGAAATGAATGAAAACGAATATTGCTAGCAGGAGTGTGGCACGAATTACGAAATTATGATTTTCACACATCAAAATCAAAATCAGCTAAGGCAAAAAAAATGCAATCCCATGCAGTTATTATCCGACACACTCACGACGTCAGAATTTTCCAGAAAAAAAGCTAAAAGTAAATAACAGAGAGAAGAAGAAGATCATATTTTACCATATTAACTTAATCCAAATCTAATTAACGAAGAACAACAAACCAGAGAAAAACAGAGATAGACGATAACTCAAACTACATTCTGCAAATCAAAATGCCCTACTGATTATTATGAGATTTTAGTTTAGATTCCCCTACTGACCATTGGTTTTTCTTGAATCCACGAGTTCTTACAGTGAGTTATCGCACCCTGAATCGCGCTCTGTAACTCCTCCATCGTTGACGAATTATATCTGCCGTAATACATCCCTCCGCCGCCGCCGCAGCCTCGAGAAATCGCGCCGGAGTGTGTCGGCGAGGATCTCATCGACGAAGGACAGCTCGAAACGCAGCTTCTCTTCCTCCGTAAGTGCCTCAGATTTCCTGAGAAAGAATGAGACAGCATCACCGACCCTCCTCCACTTTGTTGTTTCTTCTCTGCTCCTTCTTTCACAGTCGATCTCTCTGTTCTCGCCAACAGAGACGAGAACGACGTCGTTTTTGTTGCCCCCGAGGCCTCTGTTCTGTTCTGCTGATTTTGATGTTTCTGAGAAAACTTCTCGTATAACGGCTTCACCTTCTTCATATACTTCCTAACAACCTCTCTCGCGGTGGCGCTCACGCGTTTCACCGAGGATCCGGATACGTTATTATCCAGATCTCGGGTCTTACCCGGATCTTTCCGGAAAACAGAGGAGAATCTGGAGAAGGTGGATGATAAGTACTTGTTCGTGATCACGCTGGTTTTGCTGATCTTGTTGATTTCTCTATGGGATTGGAATCGAGTGGATTGGGGAATGAACAGAGGATTGTGAAATCGCTTGACGTCGTCTTCGTCGGTGACGGAGCTCGGGCGGGAGGAGTCACAATCGGTGGCGGTGAATAGGGAATGTTGGGAGTCGTTGGAGCTGCCTGAGGAGTCACGGGCGGCAGCGGAGGAGGAGGAGGAGGGGGGGAGCATGGTGGGGAAGCGGTGGTGGGAGGGGCGGTGGAGGGGTAAGAGGTGGCCGTCGCGGAAGAGGTCGTCGGCGGGGCAGAGGGCGGCGGAGGAGAACTTGCGGGGGGAGATGGAGATGGTGAACTCGAAGTCGGAGGAAGAGGAGGAGTGAGTCGGCGACGGCGGAAGCGTGTGGGCGTTTGACTCTGCCATCGGTTTGTCTATGGGAATCTTCGCCATTATTGCTACATGGTAGGCAGGGAGGAGGAGGAGGAAGAAGAAGAGGCTGAGGAGAGTCTAGGGGGATAGACCGTGAGAGTTTGAGCCTTGAGAGCGAAATTTTGCAGATGGGGACGTGTGAAGAATGGTCAAAGATTGCAATCTAACCCATTGCTGACACTCCTTTTCCGACGCGTAAACGTCACGGTCCGCAACGTTGAGATTGATTTATTTTTTTTGCCATTTGATTGATTTATATGTATCCATTGATACATCTTGATCTTTTTTTTTTGGTCAAGATACATCTTGATCTTGGATGGTTTTTATAAGTTTTTTTTTTTTTTTAATTGTGTTATGTGTGTTAGTGAAAGGTAATTATTTAATTTCTAAAATACGAAAGTAAGACTTTTCATTTTTCGGTCCCGAAAAGGAAAATTACTGCATCACAATCCATTTTATTTTGGGTGAAGGAGCGTCCAACACTATGAAGTTTACTTTTAGGAGTGCCCAATACCATGAAGTTTTTTCAGGAGCGCCCAACACTATGAAGTTACGTTTTGGGAGCGTTCAGTACCACGACCGTTAGTTGACTGTCAATTTGGATGGAACATTGACATGGCGTTGACGTGAACTGACACGCTGACGTAGAATAAAAATTCAAAAAATTAGGAAAAGATTCAGAAAAATCAAATAATTAAAATAATTAGGAAAAAATTTTAAAAAAATTCAAACAATTAAAATAATTAGAAAAAAAATTCAAAAAATGAGGAAAAAAAATTTAAAAAAAAACTAAAATAATTAGAAAAAATTTTTAAAAAAAATTAGAAAAAATTCAAAAATTAGGAAAAAAATGCAAAAAAAATTATGTTCCAGTAGCATGAACTGTCCTCTCTCATTTGGGGAAATGACAATGACTAAAATAAGAAACTAACAAAATTTCAAGACACTTTTGAATGCCTTTACAATTTATTATAGACTTCTTCCCGTCCTAATTATAAGACAACATTTGAGAGTTTTTTTTTTTTGTCCTACTTATAATACAACGTCCTAATTTTTGTCAATTTCTACGTAAAAGATGCCTATTGATATAAATGAGGGATTATGTGAAATCAATAAGGTGGTTGAGATACAAAATTTATATAAGAACATTTAGAAAAATAAGTAAAATCAACTAATTCAGCCGTCGCCGCCAGGTGGCGGTCACCGGCAACCGATCGCCTTCGGCAGCCGGCGGTAGGGTGGCCGATGGTGGGGCCCATTGGTGGGGTATTTTAATTTCTTTCTAATTATTTAATTTTTTTGAGTTTTTTATTTTTTTTCTTTTTTCTAATTATTTTAATTTTTTTTCCTAATTATTTTATTTTTTTCCTCATTTTCCTCATTTTTTAATTATTTTTTGAATTATTTTAAATTTTTTCTATTTTTCTGAATTTTTTTCCTAATTTTTTGAATTTTTTTTATTCCACGTCAGTGTGTCTGTCCACGTCAGCGTTCCATCCAAGTCACGGTCAACTAACGGCCGTGGTATGAGCGCTCCCAAAACGTAACTTCGTGGTGCTGGGCGCTCCTGAAAAAACTTCTGGTGCTGAACGCTCCTTTACCCTTTTATCTTTTAAATTTATAATATATTTTTTGCTAAAACATCCCTACTAATTATATATTATAAGGAGTTTTTTATTTAAAGGTAATAAATCAATCTATATTTATTAAAAGATTAAAATATACTTTTAATCCTTTTAATTTACACTAGGTATTTTAATTTTATAGTTTAGTATATTTTTACTTTTATAATTCTAACACCGGTAATGTAGTTAATGAAAAACACTCTTATAGTAAACTCTAAGTGATAATTTTGTAATTCAATATTATTAATCTTAAATTTAAAATATATGCAAATTTAAAAATATTTACAAAACTGATGAATCACTCAAACAAAACCTCCATTGTATTAAAAAAATTAGTTTAATAAAGTAAAGATATTAATTTAATAATCTAAATATCAAAAGCTCTATCTCATTTACAACAATTTGTCGGTTTATTCTAGTTTAATAACCTAAATATCATAATTAAGAAATTAAAACTTACATAGACTTACATTAACGGTTAAGAAATATAGGATTAAAAATATATTTTATAAAGTTAAGGATCAAAAATAAATCTCGTATAAAGTTAAAAGAACTAAAAAGTATATTTAAGCCTTATTAATAATAAATAATAAAACCAATTTTCTTAATTTACCCAAAGAATCGTGATTAATTAGCTCTACATAATCCTTTACAGATATTTGGGTTAATAGTTATTTTTGTTTAATAATGAGCTATGAATAGGACAATTTGATTTTTTACTAAGGGTTTTTTTTACGAGAGTCACCCTGCCAATGTTGTACTAAAACTATTGAATGTTATTTTTGTCGAGCGAGTAACGAGCTATGAATATGACATTGCTTCTTTTTTTAAAAAAAGGGAAAAAAAAAAAAAACCTTTTCACCGACAATTCCTTTATTTATAATAGTTTCTTAATAAAAATGACCTTAACCCTGTATATTTATAATTGTGTAATAGAAATAATTTAATAGCACATATATTTTAAGTGTTGTCATATGTTTTAATCTCATATAATATAAAGAAAAAAATTTCAGAAATATTAAAATGAAATATTCTTGAAAATATTATAATAAAGTAATACTACCCCCTTATTACTAAAAATATTAAATGTTTTTTAACTTACTAAAACAACATTACTATGTATCAAAACTTTTTTTTTGATAACATTAAATTCCCAAAAAACCATTTCTTAACGAAAAATACCAAAATGACAGAATGCACCCTTCAATCAAAATGCTTGCTCGCTGGTGAGGATTCATATACATTTAATTTAGCTCAACATTGGTTTATAGTAGTATTAATATTACTCCCTCCGGTTCTAATTATAAGAGCTAGTTGTGTTAGGACTAATAGATAAATAGTCTTTTGTAAATAGATATGTAGAGGTATGATTAGCTTCATATATTTGTATATGCCACATGGATGGCTATGATTTATTTGTAACCCTAATTCTACCCTATATAAAGATAAGAGCCAGAGGTGGAAAATTGCCCTGAGCTATTCATTTAATTGTTTTGTCCTATTCCTTTCTTGGTACCAGAGCCACCAGGTTAGGTTTACCTTTACCTTGCTTTATTCTCGAAATGGCTTCCTCGACTTCCACAACGAGCTCCGCCACCTCTCCTGCGATTTTGCCTCCTGTCGTCCCCAAGACTTACTGTCTCTTTCAATCATCTAGCCAAACCTGCTCGATCAAGTTGGATCGACAAAATTATCTCGTTTGGGCTTCAGTCGTGCTACCCCTCATTGAAGGGAATCGACTTCAATCTCATCTCGACGGCTCTGCTCGTGTTCCTCCGATGACGATGATTCTTCCTAACACCACTGATGTGGTTCCAAATCCTGAATTCGATGAGTGGTTTTCAGTCGATCGGATGCTCATCGGATGGCTATGTAATACTACGACTCAAGACGTAGCCACCCAGCTCCTCCATTGTCGCACAACGTTCGAACTCTGGATCGAAGCTCGAGCTCTTACGTCTGCTGTCTCTAAGTCCCGTCTTATGATCTATCGGTCTGATCTGCACAATACTCGCAAGAATGGTATGTCGATGACTGATTATCTTAATCGTATGAAGAATATCGCTGATCAGTTGGCTCTTGCTGGCTCTCCTATCTCCACCGATGAGCTTGTCTTACATACTCTCAATGGTCTAGATGACGATTACCATGCTATTGTTGTGAAGCTTGTTGATCAGGTGGGTCATACCTGGGTGGATGCTCAGTCTGCTTTGCTTGCCTTTGAAAGCAGGATTGAACAACTTCACCATTTTTCTTCTTTGTCTATTCAACCCATTGCTCACTTTGCTTCCAAATCTGCTGATTCTTCACTTCAAAGTGATCGTCCTTCTGCTCGTAGCTCTTATAGAGGTGGTCGTGGAGGTCGTTCTTCTCTTTCCCGTGCTGGTCGTTCCTCCTCTGGACGCCCTTTCTGTGATTTATGCAAACGTCCAGGGCACCGTGTTGCCAATTGCTTCAAACGGTTTGACAAGTCCTTCAAACCGCCAACCCATTCTGCACCACAGGCATATCACGTTGACACTCAATTTATTGATGCTGATGAGTGGTACATGGACGGTGGCTCCACTCACCACGTTACGGCTGCCCCTTCTCGTCTTGATTCTGTGACCCCAATGGGTAAGTCTTCTTCCCATCTTATCTCTTGTACTGGCTCTAAGGCCCGTATCCAAGGCATTGGTTCTTCCTCTATTAATTGCTCTGACTCTGCTATTCATCTTACTGATGTGCTCCTTATGCCTCATGTCACTAATAATCTATTGAGTGTGCATAAACTTGTTTCAAATAATCATGTCTCTATTTTATTCACTAATAAGGGCTGTGTTGTGAAGGACACCAAGACAGGTCTTCCTCTGATGACAGGAACTCCAAAGCACGGGTTGTATCCAATGAGTAGAGTTGCTCCTTCTGTTCAAGCAAATATGGCTGTGGCTTCTATGACTGAAGAATCTTTTTTGTCTTGGCATTACAAACTTGGTCATCCAAGTACTAAGATTTTACAGCAAGTTCTCAATCTGTGTAATGTCAAAATTAAACTCAGTGACAATTTTATTTGTGAGGCTTGTCAGTTAGGTAAATCCAAGAAATTACCATTTTCTAAGTCTTTGTCTCATGCATCAGAACCATTTGAGCTTGTTCATACTGATTTATGGGGTCCTTCACCTATACAATCTATTCATGGTTATCGCTATTATGTTCACTTTATTGACAATTTCAGCCGATACACTTGGTTATATCCTCTCAAAAATAAAGGTGACACTGTTTTAGCCTTTAAACATTTTCACAATATGGTTGAAACACAATTTCACACTAAGATTAAGTTTGTTCAGTGTGACAATGGGACTGAGTATAAACCTCTTATACCTCTTGATGAGAATTTTGGCATTATTATGAGATTCACATGCCCTTACACTTCTCCTCAAAATGGTCGGGCTGAAAGAAAACATCGCCATATAGTTGAAATGGGTCTTACTCTCTTGGCCCAATCTAAAGTCTCTTCAATCTACTGAACCGAAGCATTTCAAATGGCTGTGTATCTGATTAATAAACTTCCCACTCCAACTTTACAGGGAAAATCACCTCTATTTTGTTTATTCAAAAAGCAACCGGACTATTCATCTTTACAGACTTTTGGGTGTACATGTTACCCATGTTTGAAGCCATATAACTCTAACAAGCTGGAATATCATAGTCAGAAGTGTGTTTATTTGGGCCCAGCATCTAGTCAAAAAGGGTCCAAATGTCTAAGCCCAAGTGGACGTATTTATGTATCCCGTCATGTGATTTTTGATCCTGTTCACTTTCCATGTCACACAAATTTTATGACCAATCCAGACCCACTTGATGATCAGCCCTTGATGAATGAGATCAACCCAATCATTATTTCACAGCCCACTCCTACAATTACTTCACCACAGCCTACGCTCACTTCCCTTTCTCAACCTCGGCCCACTTCCAACTCACCTAATAACTCAATGCCCACTTCCAACTCGCCTAATAATTCTCCACCCATATATTCCCAGCTCACTCCTTCTTCACCTAATTCCGTGCCCTCCTCTTCACCTAATATCGGTCATCTTTCATCTTCTTCCACTACACCCACATCATCGACTTCGACTTCTTCATCTTCCCACACCTCACCGACTCTTGCCTCCTCTCTCAGCCCCGAGGGTCCTCCTCCCTTTCCTTCTCTTCTTCTAATTTCCATCCCATGGTCACAAGGGCTAAGTCAGGCATCTTCAAACCTCGGTACCCTTTCGTCGGACTTCTTCAATCTGAAACTCCCCTCTCCGTTTCTCTTGCATCTGAACCTACCTCTGTCTCTGAAGCCTTAGCTTCGCCTCATTGGCTGTCTGCTATGAAGCTTGAGTATGAGGCTCTTTGCAATAATCACACTTGGGTACTTGTTCCTTATCAAGGGCAAAAACTTGTTGACTGTCGCTGGGTCTTCAAGACTAAATTCAAAGTTGATGGCTCTATCTTGAAGCATAAAGCCCGACTTGTGGCTAAGGGGTTTCAACAGTCTGCTGGGCTTGACTACGATGAAACTTACAGTCCTGTTGCAAAACCCACGACCATTCGGTTAGTACTCACCCTTGCTGTGAAATTTGGTTGGGCTGTTCGACAATTAGATGTCAACAATGCCTTCTTGAATGGTTATTTAAAAGAAGAAGTGTTTATGACTCAGCCACTTGGGTTCAAGGATGCTGCTAAACCACAACATGTTTGTCTTCTCACCAAAGCAATTTATGGTCTCAAACAGGCTCCACGAGCTTGGTATGATCGACTTCAACAAACACTGGTCAGTTGGGGTTTTAAAAATGCTTGCAGTGATGTATCTCTGTTTTTCTTCAAGCATAATCGAATTATGGTTTTTATTCTTGTATATGTTGATGATATGCTCATAACTGGGAATAATTTAACTGTTGTTCAGAGGTTTATTACTAAGTTGAATGAGGTCTTCTCTCTTAAGGACTTGGGTCCTATTTATTACTTCCTGGGATTGGAAATTCACAGAGATGAATATGGTTTCTATGTCACTCAAACCAAATATATCCTAGACTTGTTGAAAAGATTTAATTTGTATGATTGTGCTCCTGTACCTACACCCATGGTGTAACACCCCTAAATTTCTAATAATTATAATGACATAAAATTGAAATAATTTTTATAAATAATTACTGAAATCCAAAATAACCAAAATTTGGGAAGTGTTACCGCCGCACTTGTACTGGGACAAGTGCAAGGCTACTTTATTACAATAACGAAAATCAAAACTTAAGCAAAATGTTTTTTTTCAAAGCATAAAAATAGAATAAAACTAGCTAGAAAGCCAGATGTTCCTCCTCACTTCTCACTGCTAGTCCCAACAGCCCCAACATTGAAACCTGTTTCACTGAAAATCTGCTTCCTCGAAGGATCGTCGCAGCCCAGAACACAAACATCAGCAAAAGCTGATAATCCTAATAAACAAGGATAATATAAAAATAAAAATAATAAGAAAATAAATAAAATATCTATATGATGATAAGAAAGAAAAATACCATATACATATATATAATCTAAAATATTAGTTTCAATACTCAACATATCTATATATTCTCATCGGATCAAATATTATTCCTTATCCTTTTAAATTTATTTAGACCCGGGAAACCCTGCCAGTCACAAATCATCAAATATCAAATTGGCCATAAAACATTTCGTCCTAATTTGCACACCTCTTCCCAAAGTTGCTACTAGTGTCCCGGGAAACCCTGCCAAACACCACTTTGAGAAGAACGGATATAATCAATAATCAAGTTCACATCACATAATATATTGAGGCATAAAGCCTAAGGGTTGTGTTCATCACTTTGGGATACCATCCTAAAGCTATCCTCCCACTGTTAAATTATTTTAAAAATACACTCATAATGAAAGGATTTCTCAATTTTATATATATATATATATATATATATATATATATATATATATATATATATATAAGCATTTAAAAGTTTCAATACATGGTTTTGCAAAATAGTTAAACGCAAATCAAGAAGAAGAAATATATGTATACAAGGAGGTGAAGTGTTTTGCTTTCATAAAGTAATTCGAAAAAGGAAAACATATATATATACATATAAAAGTGCAGTATACATTTAAGAATTCTTTTTTTTTTTCACAAAAATCGAGACCGACATGCCACAACTAACTCCTATTGTTCTGGGGATTAGGATTACCTATCAAGATATAAAATTACACTAAGACTCATGGGATTATGATTAGTAAAATAGGATGTAGAGAAGAAAAAGAAGAAGCATATGATATAAAATTACACTAAGACTTATGGAATTATGATTAGTAAAATAGGGTAGAGAAGAAGAAGAAGATGATGAAGATGAAGATGAAGATGAAGAAGAAGAAGAAGAAGAAGAAGAAGCACGAGATGCAAGGTTGTTCTGGGAATTAGAATTACCTAGTCTCCGTGTTTGCTAACCTCCTAGAAGAACGAGAGTATAGCGGCAGAGAAAAGTATCGGGTGTTTTCTAGGTCTAGGCGGTCAGACCTAAATTTATAGTTAAATCTAGGGTTTTGGCTATGGGCTGGACCTTTTAATTATTAGATATATTTTGAATCCGATAATGAATTCAAAAAGATTGAAATTATAATCTGATATAACTAACTCCTAAGATCTTGGATCTAATCTTAACCAATTATAATATGATATAACTAACTCCTAGGATCTTGGATCTAATCTTAACCAATTATAATCTGATATAACTAACTCCTAGAATCTAGGATCTAATTTTAACCAATCTAATAATACTATTAACAAAATAATATGATTACCACAAAAACAATACAACATTATTTATTATTATTATTATTACTACTACTACTACTACTACTACTTTTTTTTTTAATTTCTACTATTAATCAATATTGTTTTATTAGTATTATTTTAATCTATCATTATCATTACTATTTCTATTAATAAAAATCCGGGGTATTACACATGGTCACAGGCCGACATTACTCAGTTACAGATGGAAAATTGATGACAGATCCTTCTCTGTATAGACGAGCCATTGGCTCCTTGCAATATTTGACCACATCTAGACCTGACATAGCTTTTTCTGTTAATAAACTAAGTCAGTTTCTGTCTCAACCTACTGATGTTCACTTTCAAGGTGTTAAGAGAATTCTACGATACCTTAAGGGTACAATTCATTATGGTTTACACATTAAACCTGTTGGATCTCTTCGTTTGATAGCTTTCACAGATGCAGATTGGGGCACAGATCTCGATGATAGAAAATCCATGGGAGGTTATTGTGTATATCTAGGTGGCACGTTGGTATCATGGTGTTCAAAGAAACAAAAAGTGGTGTCTAGATCTAATTCAGAATCAGAGTATAGGTCTTTGTCAGACGGTGCAGCTGAACTTAAATGGCTTCATTCTCTCATGACAGAAATTGGTCTTTTTATTAGACCACCGTCTGTAATATGGTGTGACAATCTAAGTGCTCAAGCTTTAGCCTCAAATCCTGTGCATCATGCTCGAAGCAAACATATTGACATAGATGTCCACTTCATCAGAGATCAAGTTCTTTCTGGTTTCGTTACAGTTCGATATGTGCCTTCATTTCTTCAGACTGCTGATTGTTTTACTAAAGCCTTGTCTCATTCTCAGTTTTCTTATTTTAGAAACAAACTTGGTGTGTGTCCCACACACTCTCGTTTGAGGGGGAATGTTAGGACTAATAGATAAATAGTCTTTTGTAAATAGATATGTAGAGGTATGATTAGCTTCATATATTTGTATATGCCACATGGATGGCTATGATTTATTTGTAACCCTAATTCTACCCTATATAAAAATAAGAGCCAGAGGTGGAAAATTGCCCTGAGCTATTCATTTAATTGTTTTGTCCTATTCCTTTCTAGTTGACTTTTTTGGAGAGATTAATGAAGCTAATTAAATTACTTCAAAGTATTTTTATTTTTATTTTTTTTCTTCAAACTTATTAATTTGACTAATAAACTAATATATAATCTAATAATATTTAACATATGAAATGATTAAGTAACTTATTTAGCTTCCTTAATCTCTCCAAAAAAAGTCAACTAGCTCTTATAATTAGGACCGGAGGTAGTATGTGCTATGCTATTTAAAAAAATAATTAAATAAATAGCAACAAATATTTGGTTAAAGTGTAAATTTAATAACGAACTATTTATCTAAACGCATCCAACACAATTAATTATTTTAGGAAACAAAAGTAAGCATGGCCAGTTTTTTTAAGTAGCAAATATAGCAATGGTTATTAAGCTTAACTTCAGTCTATTTTAAAGGGTTAAGTAGCAAATCTATCTTCAAAGTATACATCCAAGAGCAATGAGGCCCTGTAAGTTTTTTTTGTCTCAATGTTATCTTGAAAATCTATAAACATAACAATGTTGCTCTTTATGATTAACATCAATTTTTTAACGGTCAACGTTAATTTTTTAATGAAAATAAGCAACATTACTACATTTTAGAATTTCCGGACCAACATTAAACCCGAACAAATTTTTAAGGTAATATTACTCTAAGTTTAAGGTATATATTTTCAGGATAGATTTACCTATTTTAAATTTTAGGGGACCCACACGAGTTCCAGGCGGCTTATTCTTTGCATTAAAGGCTGAAACGTGGCAGAGGTGAAGTATTGAATTTCTTTTTCTTTTTCTTTTTTTCAACAACAACTATTCATCCTCATCGACTAGAATCACAAGATTAAACAAAGCTGGAAGAACAGGAATACCAGAAGAATCTTAGTCTGGATTGTTATATTTGTTATTTTAAAAATTGTATAGAAAACAAAAATTCGTTAAATTTGCACCTTAGCTTTAAAATATCTCCAAATACTTCAGATATTCTTAGAATATTTTAAAATCAACTTTATGTCAATAACAATTTAATTCATGTTTAATATACTTTTTTTTTCTCTTTTGGTCATATTTTAATTTTTGAGAATTAAGAATATTTAAAATAATAATGTAGGACAAGGGATCGTGTCAGTGAGCTGTGAATTTTCTATTCTGTCATATGAGGCATCACGTGGTTATAACGGATATGAAGGATGATCCCCGAGACTCCCATATAATTTACATGTACTCATCCCTATAATTTAATTTTGAGGTGGGGACCACTCTTTTCTTATTAATGTATTTTTACTTAGTTAGATTAAATTCTGTGAAATATTTTTTATACTTAATATCTTAAATTAATTATCTAACTAAAAAAATATCTTTAATTAATTAATTTTTAATTCTTTATTTAAAAATGTTATTTTTGAAATATCATTCCAATAGAGCCTAAGATTTGAAATATTTTTTTTACACTCAATAACTTAAGTTAATTAATTTTTAGTCTGTAGAGATTTTTTAAAAAATAAAAAAATAAAAAAGTCCCTTTTATTTGGGAATAAACATTATATGCTCATCTTTTACATAAGTCGGGAACATGAATTCCATAATTATGGTGTATTTAAATGTGAGTCATCAAATTAAGTAAATAATCAAATAAAAATATTAAAAAAATAAAGCAAAAAATTCATCTTTACTCCCTAAACCATTTAAAGTTTTATTTTAGAGTAAATACACTATTTGGTCCCTAAAAAAAAAAAACACGAACCCCTTTTTCGTCTTTAGAGACTAAAATGAGACATTTTTATGGACTAAAAAGGGGTTTTTGGAAATTTCCGAGAGACCAAAATGGGGTCCTTTTTGGAAATTCATCATTTTCAGGGACTTAAAATGGGACATTTTTATGGACTAAAAAGGGGTTTTTGGAAATTTTTGAAGGACAAAAATGGAGTCTTTTTTTGGAAATTCATCATTTTTAGGGACTAAAAAGGGGTTTCGTTGTTTGAGGGACTAAAATGGAGTCCGTGTTTTTTTCAGGGACCAAATAAGATATTTACTCTTTATTTTATTTGAACAAAAACAGCACGCAGTTGAAGGATGGGAACAATTTTGTGGTAAGTAAAAATATGCTCACTACCTATTCACCCACCCCACCCACGTTCATTTTTTATTAATTTTAGACGGTTCATATAAAATTTAATTTTTATATTTTAAATAAAAAATGTATTTTATTATATGCCGACTTAACTACAGGAGAGAGGGAGAGCTTTCGTCTCTCTTGTCGGCGTCTCCTTTAGCGCTTTTCCGGCGTCCTTCTGACGCTTCACCACTGTTCTCAGATCCATCGGCTCTGTTCCATACTTGCTGTTTGATCTCTCTTTGTGTTTTCATTTTCACCGACTCCACCGCCTTCTCCTCCAACCATCACTGACTCCACAAGGATATGTTTTTCCATTTTCTCTTTCCCCTTCCTCTAATCTGCTGATTCCACCGCCCTCCATCCTTGTGGTTCGGCGTCCATCATCGTCTTCTTTTGTTTGCCGTGTCATCTTCCCTTTCTCCACCGCCTTTATTCTATTTCCTTCCTCTCCACCGACTTATCACATCTCATCCTTAATTCCCTTTCAGTTTGTTTGCCTGCGTCTATGGTCTCTTGTCCTGGTGTGTGTTTTCTTTTGTCTTAGGGAGCTTGCTTTCGCCGGACAGCTTTCCTCTCCTGCATCACTCCATCAACGTTATTAGCACGTTCTCTGTATGACTTTTATGCCTTCTTCATCTTCTCAACAAGGTCGTGTTAAGACCATTTTATCGACGTCTTGGATCACTAGCGTCCGTGATGGCGTTTTCTGATATCCTTTTATCGATATCGCTGATGAGTAGTATCTACTCCTAATTTTTGAAACTCCGACGGCTGTAAATATATATATATATATATAATCTAATGGTATATACTTTCGCTTTTAATTATAAGAGTTAGTTTTTTTTGGGAGATTAAAGAAGCTAAATAAGTTACTTAATCATTTTATATGTTAAATATTCTTATATTATATATTAGTTTATTAGTCAAAATAATAAGTTTGAAAAGAAAAATAAAAATAAAAATATTTTAAAGTAATTTAATTAATTTTCTTAATCTCAAAAAAAAGTCAACCAGCTCTTATAATTAAGATGGAAGGGAGTATTTATTTAGTTTTATAATTCTTTTCAAAAAAAAAAATCAATTAACTCTTGAGAATTAAGAAGTAGCTATATCTAAATAGAGTTGAAAGTTCACGTGAGTTTTCTTGTTACCTTTTGAGAGCTTTGTTTAGTGATTGTTTGGAGCTGTTTATGATAAAGGCATAAGCACGTCTTCTCACATAATTTGTTCTTATACTATAAATCAGGTTTGAAAAATTCCTTTTAAAAGTTTTAATTGTGATTTCAAAGAGACCCATAGCAATCTACTTCGGGGTAAGAATATGAAGTACTTACAAATATTAAAATATCAACTGGACCAGGTTAATAGGCTTAACCCAGAAACTGGCGAACCAACGCAATCTAACTAGTTTGATTGATTTAATATTTGTTAATTTTAAAATTAATTTAATTATTTTTTAATCTTATTTAGAATTTCATATTAATAATCTTGAAATATTAACTTTCTCACAGGTCTAGTCTTAGGTTGGCTTCGTTTGATTCTAATATGATCTACTAACTCTTAACCTACTATTCTGACTGATTGTCAATCCATGTTTAATAATCTTAAAAAATATTATTTAAAGAGTGAATGCCCATAGATTCCAACATTTGCATATCTCTAATTTTCATGCATGACTTTAACTCCATAACCTCCTCTATGTGTGTGTATTTATTTTTACCTGAATAACCTCCTCTATTCTGAGCCAAAAAAAAAAAAAAACCTCCTCTATATTTATGTATTGTTTCCAATTATTTATTTGTTGTGACCTCTTTGTCTTATTGTGTTCAGTGATTTGTCAGGTGAGTCAGATCAGAATTCAGATCCCATGCGGAGCCACATGCTTTCACCTGGTCATCCCTGCCGCTACTCCTAGGCTTCGGGCCAACCTTCACCATCTATCACCATTCAAGTACTACCTACCAATACCATATACTCAGCGACTTCATTTTTTTGATTAATCTTTTATATTTTTATTGAAAAAGAAAAAAGAGTGATATTAGATTCCTGAGTTTTTCTTTTTTTTTAAAAAAAAAAAAATCCACCCCAAGGGCTAAAGTAGTAAAACAATAAAAATAAAAACCCAAAAAAAGCCACATATTAAAAAAAAAGCCCTAGGACCTTTTCTGATATTATTTCATAAATATTAACAACTAAATTAGTACCGTTAACAACTAAATCAGTACCCGTTAACAACTAAATTAATAGCATTAACAACAATATTCTAACAACTAAATCAATATCATTAATAACTAAATCAGTACCCGTTAACAATTATATCAATAAACATTAACAACTAACGTTTTGTACATATAACTTTTTCTTAAACATTTTTTTACTTTTTTTTTTTTTTTTTGCTACCTTAAGATGGATTTTCCCCTTGCCCCCCTCACTTTAGGGGTTCTCATTTGGTGCACATAATTAGGTGCCCAATTATGTGCTCATACCTCTATTAGAGGTATGAGCATATTTTTTTAAATTTTTTTTATATTGTATTTATTTAGATTTAAATTATATGCTGCTTTCCGGAATTTTTTTTGCATCCAGTATCTCAAATTAATTAGTTTTCAATCCTGCATTCATCTGTAACACCAGTATCATGAAAACTAATTAATTTGAGATACTGGATGCAAAAAAAATTTCAGAAAGCAGCATATAATTTAAATCTAAATAAATACAATATATAAAAAATTTAAAAAAAATAAAAAAAATATGCTCATACCTCTAATAGAGGTATGAGCACATAATTGGGCACATAATTATGTGCACCAAATGTGAACTCCTCACTTTAGGGGGTGCACATTACATGCCCAATAATTACATGCTTCTTATGCGCTCATGGTATGAGCATATTTTTTAAAATTTTTTTTATATATTGTATTTATTTAAATTTAAATTATATGCTACTTTCTAAAATTTTTTTTGTACCCAATATCTCAAATTAATTAGCTTCCAATTACAAACAGATATTTTTGAATGCAGGACTGGAAGCTAATTAATTTAAGATACTGGGTGTAAAAAAAATTTCAGAAAGCAGCATATAATTTAAATCTAAATAAATACAATATATAAAAAAAATTAAAAAAAATATACTTATACCTCTAATAGAAATATGAGCACATAAAAAACATATAATTATTGAGCATATAATATGCATTCCACTTTAGGATAATCCGTCAAGGCCCAACCTTATAGGGTAGGCTTGACACATTTGCTAGTATCAAGTATCAACTGCCGAGGCAAAATAGAACTACGGGATTTCAATTATAAACAAGACAAAAGGCCCTTCGATGCACATTATGTGTCTTCAGCATGACCATTCAATGTTGTGAATTTCAATCATTGTAGCTTTGGGCAAAAAAAAAAAAAACATTGTAGCTAAATCTACCAAAAATTAGAAGAGAATAAAGCAGATAAATTTTTTTTTTGGTAAAAAATAAAGCAGATAAATTTAAATGATTATAAAATTGTACAATTGCTCACAAAATCATGTTACATTTCAATCAGAAATGAGATTTTGGAAAACCTCTATGTAAACTACATTACCTGTTACATTGGTATATCTCTTATGCTCATACAAAATGAGTAATTTCAAACCATCGAACTCTTAATTCTTGATAATTCCACGTATAATTCATCGTGTGAGAAAAGAAGGCTTGAAAGGTAAAGTTCAATATTGGATATTAATTCACTTTGTCTTTTATTGATTGTCATTGCAAATAGAATAATGATTGAGAACTGCCTTCTCATCATGTCAAAAGGCAATTTGGTTTTGGAATGGTTTATGTCCATACGATGAATAACAATTTCTTCAACAACACTTATTTCAGTTAGTGTTTTTGCCTTTATAAAGTTTTTGCCAAGATATACTATTTGTAACCTAGTTCCATTGCACAACTCGGCTTGGTCAATATTTCTTATTAACATAATTAGCATGCCAACCTTAAGAATAAGCTTGTGATGAGGTATCTTAAACACCTAATTCAATTGAAGACTTCAGAATCGTACAAATCTTTAAAAGCTCCCATTTGCATTATTGGTCCGGCAAATAGAATCTGAATTGAAGTACTCAGTCGTTTCACCCAGTAACAAAGAGTACATGTAATCATTTAACATGTCAACATTGTCTGTTGTAGGAGTCAGGATTGTCTTATCAGTCAAATGCTTCTCTTCTGCAATACATTCTATTAACTTTGGACATGATGATTCAACAATAGATTTCACTAGGTTTAAATAATAATGAAGTAACAACTCTGGTGGTATTGATGTGTTTGCCATGTGGAAGCCCAATCTTCCCATCCCCGACTTGTAATAACCATTTTGAGAAAGTCTTTATTTTCTCTTGCTCATCCGGATCACTCAATGACTGCAACCTCATATTCTTAGTCAAGTGTAGTAGTTTGCACTCACGCCAAAGGTGAGATGTATTGATGGCCGCACACTATCTTGGCTTTGCCACCTTTGAGTATAACTAGTAATATTTGTTTAAAGTCACCTCCCATTACAACAGTTTTCCCCGCTAAATATAGTGTTAGACTTCATTAAATCTCGTAAAGTGTGATCGAATGCCTTGATATAATGTGGCTTGATCATTGACACCTCATCCCAAATTATAAAGTCTATTGCTTTGATTGAGTTAGCTGATGGTGAGTTGTGAGTGATGCCAGAGATGGAGTCCTCATTCACATCTATTGGGGTCCCCACTCATTCAAAATGTGATGCCCTCATGCGTGGTTGGGCGTGATACTAACTAAATCATTGTGTGACAGCAATACTACTTGTTCTATGTTTGATGTTGTGACTCTTGATCTTAGGCATTACAACTATCACTCTCCCAGAAATATCGTTCAACTCTTCCGGAAAGGAGGATCTTATGCCCTCATGTTTCAACACCACAGCATAGCTAAGGCAGATTTTCCCAAAAGTTCAGTAGCATGGAGGTCAAAAAACATGAGTGAACACTTTCCTGTTGCATCGAAGACCTTATAATGTTCTTAAATATGTGCAAATTAAAAAATGCCGACAATGTTTGATTATATTTTCATTCTCCTTAAACTGCTATGTCTCATATATTAGTATTGTAAGCATATATATACTTAGGTACAGTCATGAGCACTTCTTTATCACATTTGGTGCATCTAAGGGAACCATTTGATTGATATTCAGGCTTCTTATCATATGGACAAGCATCATACACCTAACCATATAGGTTTTCAACTTTCTGTATAGTGACTCTTGTAGGTTTTAACCACGTCACACTCCTGAACAACAAAGATTGAAACCTCGAAGTTATAGTGAATATGCAGAAAAAAAGTTACAAGTGAACAGATGGTATTAAGTAATTAAATATGTTAATTAAATCAAATAAATTGATAATGCTTTTGGTGGAGTCTGACAGAGGTGCATGGGAAAGAAATCGATATGGGATCCGTTTCGATGTCTATCCAAAGGATAGACATTATTTGCTCATTTTATGTGGACGATTCATATTTGATTTTTTTTCTTAATTTTTGTTTTTAATGGTAAAAAATCTAAAATGAAGATCGTCCCTTAACTAATATTTTTTCAAAAAATACTTTTTTATTCAAAAATCACTAATTTAAAGAAATTAAATCTAGACCGTTCAGATATCATCTGAACAATTAAGATGGGATAAACAAATGGTGTCTATATTGAACGAAATTAGTTTTAAATGGATACTTAGTAAACAAATGCTGCAATTAATGGCCACGCGTTTATTATTGTTCTCCATATTCCTATATAACTGATTGATTTCTTTGCTGCATTAAGCTGCCCCTAGTTTTCGGATTAAGATGCCTAGTAGATGTTTAAGGACCAATTACTGTAGACAGTCAAGGTTTAGAGATATATATTTAATTAATTGATGATGATTGATTGTAAGTCATCAAATGAATTAAAAGTACTTATGATTCATGATATACTATTTCTTGAACAAAAAAATTCATGATATAATATTAGATGGGAATTTTTTAAAAAATATACCATTATAACTTACGTCAAACAAAATATATAAATATAGGGAAAATTTCATTTAAATACCAAATGAATTTGTGAAACCCCTAGAAGTCCGTCGAATTTGTAAAAAGACTGACAGGTGACAAGGACCTTTTAGGGATATACAAATTCGAGCCAAATTACCTTTTTACCTTTAGGGTTAAATAATTTTAAAAAGAAAAAAGAAAACCCCCCATGGTGGGCCCCACCGCCGGCGGCCACCATCCACGCCTGTCCGGCGACCACCTACGTTAGGGGTGGTAGCCGCCGGTCGCCGATGGCCGGCGGTGGTCATCGGTCGCCGGCGGTGGGGCCCACCTGGGGGGTATTTCTTTTTTTTTAAAAAAAAATTATTTAACTCTAAGGGTAAAAAGGTAATTTGCCTCGAATTTGCATATCCCTAAAAGGTTCTTGTCACTTCTCAGTCTTTTTGCAAATTCGACGGACTTCTGAGGGTTTCACAAATTCATTTGGTATTTAAATGAAATTTTCCCTAACATATAAAAGTATACATATATTTATTTTTAGCAAAATATTCTTCTATTTCTTAAAATGAGAAATTTCAATAAAAATTTTAAAAATCTAAATTTAAGCATCAATAATGAATAATGGATGCTATATCTCAAATAAAAAAGGGCAAACAAAATTATCCTCTTTCGGTTATTCCATATCTTTTATTGTCGTTATCATTTTATAGAGAACGGTTATTCCCTATCCAGTCCTTGGTATTTAGCTGCCTCTTTATTCCCTGACCTTCCAAGGCAAGTTCTTCGTTGTTCAACTCATTTCAAAGCCCTAATTATTTTTACCGATTACAATCTTGATTCTTGAATCATAGACCTGTTACGACGGGATCAGTTTCATCGCTATTCAATCAGGTGAGCATAGCAATGTTTTACGCGTTCTTTCAATATGGAGGGTGGTTCCGATAGCTTGATCAAGGGGAATTTTGTTCAACGAGATCTTCGTTATATAACTTTCATCTTCAAACTGTGTTTTCTATTTTTGTTTCTCTGTGGCTTTATTTGCTATAATTCATTATGCTTTATCCAGCACAGTAGATACAAGGTTTTCGGGGCATTGAAGCTCCAAAGAACCTTGTTTTCCCCCCTCGTTAAACGTACCATACGATTTTTGATTTTGAAAACACGTCCCATACGGTTAAATACCTCATTAATCGAGTTCAGACGATAGGTTGTTGTGAATTACGTTTGTTGTTAGAGGCGCTTATATTCCTTTCAGGTGTCCTTTTTACTCCTTGAAAATTAACTGCTTGTAGCATGCTAGAAATTTTCAAGCCGAGGTAAAAATGATAATCCAGAAACAGATGGTTTGTTATTTTTTATTAGCATGGCTTCTGTGAAGTTATAGATGCATTAATCTCGATTCGAACTTTGTGGAATGTGTAATTTTGCAGGAAAATGTCCCTCACGGCTAATTTTCCGGGGGAAGGACATGCTTTTCATGGTGGTGCTTATTGGCCCACCTTCGGTGTAAATAACTGTGGCAACACCTGTAGAAAGAGAAGTTGGAATAACTACAATAATTGGAATTACGGGAATTACTCTGACTACTGGGCAAAATGTTGGGAGCATAGTGGCTATTCTGATTTTTACAGGGCAGGTCATCCTAAGTATATGAAACTCAATAATTCCGTTCAATCATCTTTGAAGAAGAGGAAACATTCTGCTTCTACTTGGGAAGACGGCTGTAGGTACCATCTTTCATCCACTGTTCCTGACAGTATCCCTTCTACATCAGCTAGGTGCAAGCTTGAATGCTCTGGATCCGAAGATGAAGACCTAGTATTCCTGTCAAGGGATGAGATTGATAGATTCTCACCATCAAGAAAAGATGGTATTGATCCACTTCAGGAGTCAAACTTGCGTTACTCATATTGTGCTTTCCTTCAGGATCTTGGGATGCGACTTGCGTTGTAAGATTTGCTGCATGATTCCTTTTTAATTTTGCTTATTTTATGATTCTATCATTTTCTTGGAGATTTTATGGTTTCTTTGATAATGCTCCTCTGGACATGGCCATGGTCATGTAACTTTTGGACATAATCATTGTCAAATACGTAGTACTATTTAGCATTAGAGTGAAATGTTGTCACGTTCCTTTTCAGGCCTCAAACTACCATTGGGACAGCCATGGTTCTGTGCCATCGTTTTTTTGTTAGGCGATCACATGCTTGCCATGACAGATTTGTGAGTATCATATTGTTTTATCAGTCTAAGTATCTGCTTTATTACTAGGTACTCTCTGAATTGTTTTATCATTAAAACTGTGCTTCACTGGACATGTTCTGGATGGTAATGTTGCTTGTCATTGTTTTTAACTATCAGAATACCTTTCTTTCTTCCTTTTTTCTTTTTCTTTTTCTTTTTTAAAATTTCTTCCCTTTTCAGTTGAAACTTTAAATTTGAATGAGTTTATATTGATTTTGATCTTGTTCTGGTGCAGCTGATTGCTACGGCCACACTTTTTCTTGCTGCAAAGTCTGAGGACACACCGTGTCCTTTGAACAATGTTTTACAGGCATCCAGTGAAATCTTACACCAGCAAAGTTATGCTTTTTGGCCATATTATTCTACGGTGAGTATACTTTAAGTTGGCTCATATTCTTTCTTTTCTTTTCTATGTATTTTTATAGTAAGGTAATTTACCTTCAAAAGGTCATTGCACAAATTAGTCTATGTAACTTTAAGCTTCTTGAATAATCTTTAAATGACATTTGTACTTTAAAATCAAATTGCCTGATATAATACATATGTTTTTGTTCGGCAGGATTGGTTTGAACAATACCGTGAACAGGTGCTTGAGGCTGAGATATTGGTACTGACGACTTTGAACTTTGAACTCGATGTGCAGCATCCATATGCCTCGCTTACTTCTATTCTTACCAAATTAGGTCTATCACAGACTGATTTGGTGAATTTGGCATTACAATTGATAAGTGAAGGGTGAGTTATCTTTTGCATTTATTAATTTAATTGATGGATATCATCTGCAGATGGGGCATTGGTGTTAATTGTTTTACTCATCTTGATGAAAAAACGATTTGGCTTGTATCAAAGCTTAGACACCTTCAACATGTTCAATCTTTCATGCCTATATAATGCTTTCTGATCTGGTGTGATTGGATTGAAAATCTTAATCTATGGAACAGGATAAGGGATGTTTTTGATGTCTGGAGAACACATGGCCAAGGGGACCTTGTGTCTCAAGTCTATTTTTGGTTCAAGATTGTGTTCATACTCTTAATACATATTTTTGAGAGCAATGCTCTGTGTAGTTATTTTGTCATGGATATTGATTCATTTGGCATGCATACAATTGCAGGATCTCCACAAGATTTACATGCTGGCCTGTATGATATTCTTAGCTGGAGGATTGATCATTGATATGCTGTTCTTGGAAAGTTTTGTTTTGCATCTGATGTAAAACTGCTGATGTATAATGGTTTTCATAGCCACTGGTCATGTCCCATCCCATAAATTAGATTTGGGCCACCCAAGATAGTCACAGTATCCCCAGCCCACTTTTTTATATCCAACCCTCAATCCTTATGTTGGAGACCTTTAGCCAAATGGCTCATCTATGCCTCCTCAATTTTTTTAGTAGATTCTTTGCAGTTATGTAGTCAGAAAGAAAGTGATCAAATAACCAAAAACAGAAAGAAAGAGAAAGAAAAGAAAAGAAAGTGATCAGAGAAGCGAGACTCTTAATGGGACCCGCTCTCTCTTTTAACATCTCCTTTCGCCTCATCTTTTCTTTAGATATATTATACAGAGTCACTTCTATAGCTGTAGAGGGTTCATGTATTTTTGGGGTGGCGGCAATTTTGTCGATATAAAAATGGGTGGAAAGAAGATGATGGTCTTAAAACCATGTTGGTCTGACTAGATTTGAGAATCTCATACCAAAAAAAAAAAAAGAGAGAGGTGTCAAACTACTAGTGAAATTTGGATGTACATGATTCTTCTACAATCTGAATCAATAATAAAATTATTCAATAGTGGGCCCTTGTACTTGGGATCAATTGAATGATGTGGGGGAAAATTGTGAGGTCATGACTCCTGTGCAGCTCGGCCTTTTTAAGTTTTCATATTTTAATTGCATAACATCTCTGGAGTTCCTACACAGCACATTTGGGCTTGCAAGTGTAAATAACTCTCTAGATGCTATTAAACATTGCTATAATATGTACTGTATCAGCAATCCCGCAGACATTCTTGGAATGATATTCTTCCTGAGTTGCTGCTTTTCTTGTTGGTAAGGAAAAATTGATAAACTTGTGTTTTTCACTTGGTATGAATGTTCATTTCTGAAGCTCGCATGATCTCAGTCATGGTGGGAATATGTGCTAATTATAGAAGAATCTGTTTTCCAAATGGTTAGTCTGATAATTTCTGTATCTCTACTTGTGCTGAATAAATGTGGTGACTGTAAGTAGAATTGATGTATGCCTTATATCTATTTTAAGGTCTTATGAAGCTGAAAAATGTTATGTTTTGCAGGCTTCGTAGCTCTCTATGGCTTCAGTTTAAACCCCATCATATTGCTGCTGGTGCTGCGTTTCTTGCAGCCAAGTTCCTGAACATGGATCTTGCCCCTTATCATAACATCTGGCAAGAGTTTCAGACGACACCGTCCATTCTTCAAGGTGCTTCTCACCCTTAACACCTTCCGTTTCACTCTCAGTTAATTAACAAATTATTACCAAAAAGAGAAAGAAATTACCAATATTTGTGTGTACAACATGATGGAGATTAGGATATTAAAGAATCACTACCACTGTGCTGTGCTAGAAACCATGGTTTTGGTGGTTTGTAACGAAAAACCAAAAAAGCACTTGGCCTCTTGCTTGATTGGATTAGTTTTCCTATCTCAACAGCTAGCTTTTGAAAAAACTTAGATGCCATGCTCATGAGTGTGCAAATTTATTCTGAATTGTCAATATTTAATCTAGAAGATTTACTGTAGGTCTTCTTGTTACACAGAAATAGAGGCTGACACTCATTGTTCCTAGCCATTATTTTTTAATATTTTAAATTTAAATTCCTTCTTATTAACCATTTGTTATGATTTTCAATGTGATGCAGATGTTACCAAGCAATTGATGGAACTCTTCTAATTTTGTGTTATGTCGTGATCGTGGTTATATTAATCTTCAGAGGACCAAGTATAGATTGTCTACATTTTCAAGCTAGGAAATGGCTCAGAAATCAGAATTGAGAATAAAATGAATTAGAAACGTAGGCTTTGTTGCTTTAGTTTCAAACACATGGTATAATTACCTTTAAAAGTTATCCATGAGGGAAATATACTTAAATGCGCGACAAAAAATAGTTGATATCTACGAAACAAAATTTTTAGTGGAGTTCTATGAATATGCTTTGCGATAAATATTTCATCTTTTGTACCCTTAGATCACCATCTGCATCCTGCATTTATGACTCTCTTTATTACTCCCTCCGGTCCTAATTATAAGAACACTTTTTGGAGTTGGTTTTGGTCCTAATTATAAGAACACTTTTAAAGTTTTGTCAATTTTTTCTTATAATACCCCTATTTATATTTTCTCAACAAAAAAAATCTAGAAAGGATTTTAAACATTGAACCTGTAATTAATTTCTACAACGAAATCTAGCCGTTGGAAGCAAACTGGTGTCACGTGGATGCAGCAATCACTAGAAGAAGCAATAGTCATAAATGCCCTTAGACTTTGCCCCTGCGCAAACTCAGGAGAAAAAAAAACAATTTTTTATTAAGTATTATCAAAAAATTACAGATTTGAACGAAAGAGTAATAAATGAAGTACTAGTGTGAAGTTGAGAATGCAATTAATTTGAAAATTGAAAATGGAAAAAGGTTTGTTTTGTGGGATTTGCAGTGAAAGAGAAATGGGAAGGGCAGAGAGGGAAGGACGAAGCGAACGCCGGACAAGCGCGGAAGAGAAGGTACCGAGGAGAATTTATGTAAGAAGGTCAGTTAAAATTTGTTAAAATTTTGCTTCATGTAATTCTTAAATTTAAGCAGGGGTATTTTGGGGAAATAATTATAATTAACTAATTTAACCTCCCTCCTTAATTTCTCAAAATTCTGGTAAATAGTTCTTATGATTAGGACCGGAGGGAGTACCATTTAATTTTGCCAGACGGTGGCTAGAGACAGCACACCTTTGGCACCAGCGAGGCTCTCGGTGGTCTTGGTTCCGTAAAATAATTTTTGTCATTGAGTTGTTAATGACTTGGAGAGTTTCTAACCTCGTTAGTGCTAGACTTCTGGTGCTCCTCTGGCCTAGCCTTACGCATATTTTCCTATCCCGGTTTTGGGCAAATTGAGACACGAAAATCCTGCCCCGAACTGGGAGTTTTTGTCCTGTCTCGCACCAGACCTTGCTCACGCTCAAAGCTCGGCCTTGATTGCCCTGCCTCGACCCTTGTCGCTCTCAGCTGCCCTCTTTGTTGTTCTTCCCCTAGGCATACCCACTCTTGCTCACGCTCGAAGCTCGGCCTCAAACTCTTGCAGGGGAGGTTCATGAGGGGGTTTTAATTTTTATGTTAATAAATGAAGAACATTTCAATAATTCGACAACAAAATTTAATTTTCATTTAGTACCTTAGTCTTGTAAAGTAATTTTAAATTTTGCAGACAAAATTTAATTTTCATCAAGTACCTTAGTCTTGTAGAGTAATTTTAGATTTTGTAGGGGTTTAGTCGTAACTAGACGGCACTCATAATTATGGAGTTGTGCTAAACTTTAATTCACTAAAAAAGAGTAATTTTAAATTGATCTTTTGAGACATTTTTGTTATAAAATTTTGGGAAAATCCTTAAAAAAGAACTTTAAAAATTTAAATAAAAAAAATGTATTCCGAATATTTGTAAGGGTGAGGGTGTGATTTGTCCTTTTCAAAATTAAATGGAAATGACAGAAATATCCCTTTGATTGTAAATATGTGCTCCAATTTTTTACAAGTTTTTAATAAGTTTAAATAAGGTTTCAACAAGTTTTTGATAAGATTTTTAAAAATTCCAATTCAAAAATTATCACTTGCTACAATGACAAGGTATATTGATTTCCTAGGGTTCTTACAAGTTCAACTAATGTTTTAACAATTTCTGAAAAGATTTTTATAAATTCCAATTTTAAAATTACCCCTTGTTATAATGGTAAAATGTTGTTTCCCACTTCTGATAAGGATTTCACAAGTTTAAATTCGGTTTCAGCAAGTTTTGAAGAGATTTTAACAAATTTCAATTAAAAAATTATCACTTATTACCATAGCAATATATTAATTCTTACTTTTGATAAGGGTCTCGCAAGTTTAGATAAGGACTTAAAAAGTTTTGATAAGATTTTTACCGATTTTAATTTAAAATTCACCACTTGCTACAATGACAAGATATATTGACGCCCACTTTTAATAAGGGTTTCATATGTTCAGATAATATTGTATCGAGTTCTAAAAAGCTTTTCACAAATTTTAATTTAAAAATTACCACTTGCTACAATGACAAGATATTGATTCCTATTTCTAACAAAGGTTTCACAAGTTTAAATAAGGTTTTAACAAGTTTTGAATTTTTTTCCACAAATTCCAGTTAAAAAATCACCAATTGGAAATGTATTGATTCTTATTTTTTATAAAAGTTTTACAAGTTCAGATAAGGTTTTAACAAGTTCTGAAAAGATTTTCACAAATGTACTACTTACTATAATAATAAGGTATTGATTCTCACTTCTAATAAATGGTTCACAAGTTTAGATAATGATTTAACAAGTTCTGATAAGATTTTGTTAAAAGTGAAAATCAATACCTTGCTATTGTAGAAAGTTGAGTTTTGAATTGGAATTTGTGAAAAAATTATTAGAACTTGTTAAAACCTTATCTAAATTTATTGAATCCTTATTAGAAGTACAAAACAATACCTTATTATTGCAGTAAGTGATGATTTTTGAATTAAAATTTGTGAAAATCTTATCAACACTTGTTAAACCCTTGTAAAAAATGGGAGCACTTTTTTTAAATTCAGAGAGATATTTCTGTCATTTCCATTTAATTTTGAAAATAACAAATCGAGCTTTCACACCTCTTTAACATGATGAATATTTGAAACATTATCTTTTAACATTTATGAAGTTCTTTCTCAAAAATTTTCCCTAAAATTTTTGTTGTATTTTAACGTGATCCTCCCTAGTAGCTATGTGAGAGATTATGCTTAATAGCAACATATTGACGAATGGGATTAATATGCACAAATTTTTATATGAATTTTTGTTCTATTTCTTTTATTTTGAAATAATATTACCATACTTATGTTTTGGTCTATAAACGATTTGTAATTTATATTGAGAAGTTCAAAAACTTGGTTGATGATCTTTTAAAAAATTGAATGGAGAGTAAATAGTTAGAAAAAACTCACATATTTAATTCAATAATTAAATATTATAACATTAAAGACAATAATTTCATAAGATAAACTAACAAAAAAAATTGGGTTAAGGAGCAATTTGGTCAACAAACTATTAACTGAGGAGCATCCAGCACAAATAACTTTTAAGTGGACCAAAAATACAAAAAAACTTTTAAGAATATGCAGTCAGTACAAAAATTTTTTTACTCTAGGAGCGCTCAGTACAAAAAAAATTTACTCCAAAAGTGCTCAACACAAAAAAGTTTTACTCTTTTATTGTATTGACTGCACTTTTTTAAGAGTTTTTTCATATTTTTGATCCACTTAAAAATTATTTATGTTGGATGTTCTTGAGATAATAGTTCATTTGACCAAATTGCTCATTAACCTACAAAAGTTACATATAAAGTACTCAAACGGAAAGTTATCGAGTATATGCGAAGCAGTAGCAACCAAAAAAGAGAAAAAAAAAAAAACATATGAAGTTCTAATGATGTTGAAGTGAAAAATTGTTTGTTATTTTAAAAAAAGAATTACAACTAATCTATCCATACCATTAGTCATTAGATTATAATTTGATTATTGATAGTTTTTTAAAATTTGAACTCAATTGATGGGAATGATATCCAAATATCAAGATGTAATATTTTTATTGATTTTAAAAAAATATGGATAGTCAAAACAAAAATACACATGATCATTTAACTTGAGTGTTTGCCCAAAGAAAATTAACTAGAGTGGTAAATGTTTTTCATTAAGAATTTATCAAGATTGTTAATTCTTGATAGTTCCATTGATAAAGATCAAAAACATTTTTTTCCCCCAATTTAGTGCATTCTGATTCAATTTTGTATTTTCTTTTAGTGGTTGTGGTGCCACTTCCTTTATATATATATAAAATAGTTGTGGACTTGTGGTGGTACAAGCACAATGGTCTCTCACGATCATTGTATCTCACTTTTAAATGCGCCAACTATTTTTTTTTTTCTAAAGTATACTTTGGTCCTTTATATTTATTTCTGGTATCATTTTAGTCCCTTAAGTTTGTAAAGTGTACGTTTGGTCCTTTAATATTAACGCCGTTAGTCTGACTTGAGGGAAAATACTGACACAGCAATTTTAAGTGACGACTGTGCAATTAAATGAAAAAAATTCACAAACTGTGAAAAAACCGTAAAACAGTCTATGAAGATTAAATATTTTTCAATTAATAAGATTTAAAATATTAATTTATTAAAATACTAACATATAATCATACTTGGTCAACATTTAATTGCACAATCATCGCTTACAATTGTTGAGTCAGTATTTTCCGTTAAGTCAAACTAACGGTGTTAATATTAAGGGATTAAATGTGCAGTTTATAAACTTAAGGGATTAAAATGATACCAGAGATAAACATGAAGGACCAAATGTATACTTTAGCTTTTTTTTTTTTTTTTTCCTTTTCTTTTCGTCGTAGCTCATCATGTATCCATTATTTCCATATTATCTTTTAACAAGCTTAGTCATAGTGTAAATTATCATGTACTCCTTCCGGTCCTAATTATAGGAACACTTTTATAGTGTAATTTACATTATAAAAGTGTTCCTATAATTAGGACCAGAGGTAGTAATATATTTTTGTAAGACTTATACTTATAACCTCATACTCAGAAAAACCGAAAAAAAAAAATATTTGGTGTCATATGGGATACTAGAAGTTATGTTATGTTTGGATTGAGAGAAAAATGAGGTAATATAGGGGAGCGAATAATAGGTTTAAGAACTTCTATAAATAATAAACAAAATCACTATTTTTGGGGTTTTCTCTCTTATTTTTTCCCTTAATTTTTTCCCCCCATGTTAAAGTCAACGGTTGTTTTTGTCCATCTATGAAATAGACCCAGTCAAGTGCCGATAAGACAAATAAACAGTACTCATAATTATAAAAAGGAAAAAGTATTTCTCCCGTCACTTATCTCCAGTAACCCCAAAACTACGTCGTTTTGAATTAATGAAGGATTTGTTAGCAATTTTAAGTAAATTAATGAAGGGTGTTTCAGTAAAATGTATATGCTTAAAAAATAAACAAAATTATAGAAACACACTTTATTAATCTAAAACGACATAGTTTTGGGGTAACTTTATCTTCAGTGACTAGAGAAATCCTTTACCCTTATAAAAATATGCTAAAATAGATTTCAGGCCCCATTCTAAAAGTAACTTTCAATTTGGGCCCCCACTTCCTACCCATTGGATGAGGATTACTTCTTTGACTATCTCTTAAAGACTTAGAGAAGTACAGTATTTATTAAGATGTTTTATCGGTTAAAAATATGAAATACTTTTAGGATTACAAAAAAAAAAAAGTATGTATGTTTGTGTGTGGATATATATATATATATATTCCTGAAATGTTTCTCATTAAAATTGGGACTTAATAAAATATGGACGAAAAATTCTAAATAAATACCTCCTCAAAAAATATAATTAAAAAGAAATACCTATAAAAAATTGAAAGAAGCTTAAAAAATATAAACTAATTTTATATTTGCTCGTGGAATATAAATTAACTATGTGTAGAAATTGACCAAAGGTGGAATCTATACATACTAGGCAACGCTATCGAACCAAAATATAACAACTCAGGTCATTTTAATTATAGTTATTGATGACTTATATGAAAATATTCAAATATTATCTTTGTTTTTTAAGAAAAAAGATTCATTTGAAAAAAAGCTAAAATAAAATGATCAACCAATATTTTTCTTAAAAAAGATAAAATTTAAATTTTTTCAAATGAATCATAAATCAATTAGGATTAAAATGATCTAAGTTATGAGAAATACTTAACTTCACGACTACCAAGTTATTTGAACTCTACTCAATAAAAATATACTACCTCCGGTCCTAATTATAAGACATAGTTGACTTTCTTTGGAGATATTAAGGAAGCTAAATAAGTTACTTAATTATTTCATATGTTGTGCATCTTTAAATTATATATTAGTTTATTAATTAAGCTAATTAGTTTGAAGAAAAAAATAAAAATAAAAATAGTCTAAAGTAATTTAATTAGCTTCCTTAATTTCTCCAAAAAAAGTCAACTATGCCTTATAATTAGGACAAATAATAATTTAGATCATTTTAATCCTAGTTGGCTAATGACTCATTTGAAAAAATTTAAATTTTCTTTTTTTTAAGAAAAATATTGATTGATCATTTTGTTTCATTTTTTATTTAAAATTATGATGTTTTTTTCCTTTAAAAACAAGATAAAATTTGAATTTGAATTTTTTCACATGAGTCATTAATAAATTAAAATTAAAATGATATAAGTTCTTATATTTTCATTGAACAGAGTTTAGATAACGTTATACTTCTAGAATACTTCTGGAATACATACCACTCTAGTCCTATTTATAAGTCCAGTTTGACCAAATCTCACATATCAAGGATAGATAAGTATCCTCAATGATTATGGAACAAATTTCCAACTTGACCCTCATTTATGAATGGGTATCTTTTAAAATTTATTGTTATATCTTTCTCATCTTTTTCTCTTTCCAACATAGCTAGCCAATCTCTCTCATCATCTTTACTATGGGCAAAATTGTCACAATCTCATTTATTTGGTCAAAATGGACTTACAAAAAGGACTAAATTTTTTAGTTAAAGTGGATTTATAAAAAGGATCAGAGTGGTAAGTATTTCACCTAAAATATTATATTTTCATTTAATAAAATTCAGATGACTGACGTGATCCGGTTATATAAGTATTTCATTTTTAGAAAAGATGGACCTACGCTTTCTGGGACCATGTAGCCGAACTGGGTCAAATGAAGTGGAAGACTCGTGCCAAATGGCGTGTTTTGGGAAAACAAACAAACAAACAAAATTAATAAATAAATAAGTGCGTGCGATATAAACAGAGCTCACTGTAGCCGTTGATCGTGAATACTAGCTGGGTTTGACTTCTTTGTTTATGGCACACAATTGTAAACTCGTTCTTCCGCATCCGCTGTGATATTATAGCGCCAAACGAACTTCCCAGTCCACCGTTTACGTTGCTGAAATTCTAAACGTGGAATTGCCACAGTCATAGACGAAAAAGATGAAATAGCACACCAAGTGTCATCGCTTCACGAAACTGAAGCTACTTTTGTGTCTCTCTGTTCTTCGTCGTGGAATTTGGAAGGAAGTGCAGTGACTTCTTCTGGCCTTTTTGTGTCAACTGTTTCTTCGGTTTCAATAAATTAGGATTATGGTGTGCGGGGTTTTGGGTTTATATAGGTCGTGATCTTTGGTCGCCGGTTTGATTGTGATTGATGACGATGATGGCGAATCATTTCCAGAACGGTATTGAAACAGCGAAGCTCGTTTGGTCTCGAATTCCGAACTCGGAGTCGGAGGAACCCCAGGACTCGGAAGACACCGTTGGATTTTTGAAGAAGAGTGATGGAAGCGGCGTCGAGAGCCTTGACTATGAAGTCATAGAGAATTATGCTTATCGGGAAGAACAGGTTCCCCTAATTATCTACCATATTTCTTGCTATTTCTATTTCGGTTTCTTTTTTATTCTAGTTCCATTATTATGCTTGGTTTTGTTGGTGTATGTTTTTTTTCCCTGCTAATTGCATGATGATTTTTCTGCACTTTGATATTCATAGGCGCTAAGAGGGAAGCTGTATGTGGGCTATTTGTTGGTGGTGAAATGGTTCTTTGCTTTGCTCATAGGCATTGGTACGTTCTTCTTCTTGCCGTTTGAGTTTCTATCTCAACCTTGAAGTCTATATATATTCTGGTTGTTTCAATTATGGGGCACTGATCATGAATTGCAATGATTTAACGATTAATAGCTGGTTTTTTTTTTTTTTTTTGCTCAGAGATTAATAGCTGGTTTGGTATGTGGCTAGAGAGATCCTTGTTTTTTTCTTTTCATTTGACGATCATGCGTCTGTAATTATTCTAATTGATTCTATTTTTTAAATTATTATTATTATTTTAACGGAGAGGTGATGCATTTAAATTGTCAAAATCGTTTTTTTTTTTTCATGTTTATTTTCTTTTTCGCCCCTTCCTATTTTGTGCACAAAGCGTTTAGTGATTTGGTAGCTATTATTATCATTTAAGTGCCATAAAGAATCCAAATTAATTAGCAGAAATGTTGACAAAATCCATGGCTGGCATGTGCATAAGAAATTTGACGTGGAGAAAGATTTAATTTACAGCTCGTGATAAGTTCATGTCAATGGTCCATCTGCTAGTTGCTTCGTTGATTTTATATATAATTTTATAAAACTTCTTTTTTATCAACCTTATTCAGACCTTTATAGGCAGCAAGCACTTGTATCTTGGAGGGATTGACTTTCATTGAGGGCGGGAGGATGAGACATAGGCATAAAGCTTAGTGGTGTTATCCTTTACATGTACCTTATATGTCTCTTAGTGGTGTTAAAATTTTGTTTTTGATGCATGTATTTCACCCAATGTTTTTCAGGTACTGGAATTGCTGCTGTTTTCATCAATATATCTGTTGAAAACTTCGCTGGTTGGAAGTTTTCACTGACATTTCATATAATTCAGAAATCCTATATTGCGGGCTTTCTTGTATATGTCCTGATCAACTTGGTTTTGGTCTTATCCTCTGTATATATTATCACACAATTTGCTCCAGCAGCAGCTGGATCTGGTATTCCTGAAATTAAGGGTTACTTAAATGGTAAGATGAACATTACAAGTGTCTCTGCATGTATTTCATCTGCTTCTCTAAAAGTCTCGCTCATATGTCGGGAGTTCTGATTCTCATTTATGAGCAGGAGTTGATATTTATGGCATCCTTCTTCTCAGAACCTTGATTGGAAAGGTGTGATGATTTGCATTCTACTTCTACTTTTTGGTTAATAATATTTAGATAAATGTTTTTGCTATTAATTTCAAGATTCCTCTAGTGGGTAACAGATATTTGGAAGCATTGGTTCAGTCGGAGGTGGCCTTGCTTTAGGTAAAGAAGGCCCTCTTGTGCATACTGGTGCTTGTATTGCTTCTTTGCTTGGACAAGTAAGCCTGTATTCTTAGGTTGTCAGCATTGTTTTGTTATTATCGTCCCGATTGATTTTAGCTTCAGAAGTTGAGCTTCGTATGCTTTGTTGTAGACACATGTTTGTCTGCGTGAAAAGTGTGAAAATAACATTTTGTTGTCTTGTATTGGGCAGGGTGGATCTACCAAGTATAAACTAAATTCTAGGTGGTTTCAAGTATTCAAAAGTGATCGGGATCAGCGAGATCTAGTAAATTAATTGTCCTTTTAATCCAGCATTTCATGGGCGACAACGTCTCTTATTAATTTTGAAAGCACAAAGAAGGTGCTCATTTCCAATGTGATTGACATCTTGAACAGGTAACCTGCGGGTGTGCAGCTGGAGTAGCTGCCGCATTTAGAGCTCCAGTTGGTGGTGTTTTGTTTGCATTGGAAGAGGTAACATCATGGTAAGGATGATTTTTATTCTTGGTTAGGTGATTATTTTTATTTTTAGAAGTATGTGTTTTGAAGATAGCTTATATTTCTTTTTGATAGTTATAACTTGTTAATGCACATATGAGAATTGAGGAAAGATCCACTGGCACTGGTATAACATACAAATTTCAATATCTTGTTAAACACATATGTACTTATTTATTTGGCAGAAGCTACCGAATATGTACGCTCACCTGTGCAAGAATCTAATTTTGTACTTTATTTTTTTTGTTGCACTTGTAGGTGGAGAAGTCAATTGATGTGGCGTGTCTTCTTCACTTCTGCTGTTGTGGCTGTCGTAGTGCGTACTGCAATGGGGTGGTGTAAGAGTGGAAAGTGTGGACATTTTGGCTCGGGTGGATTCGTCATATGGGATATATCAGGGTTAATATACGAGCTTTTGGTTTTACTTCTCTTACTGCCAATTAGGTACTAAAATTTCACTTCTTATTTCACCCTTCTTGGCTCGTCTTACTTTCAGTGGTCAAGAGGATTATTCCTTTGCTGAGTTACTGCCAATGGCTGTTATTGGGGTTATTGGAGGACTGCTAGGTAGTTATTATTACCTTTGTTCTGAACTTAATTTGTCTGGTGATTTCAGTTGCTTATCATTAACCTAGTTGAAAAAAATAATCTGCAGGAGCCTTGTTTAATCAGCTTACTCTTTATGTGTCTTCCTGGCGTCGAAATCATCTGCACAAGAAAGGGGGCCGAGTCAAGGTATGGTGTTGATTTTGATCCATTCCCTAGAACCTCCTTACTTGAATTAAAATGGGAGAAAAAGAAAGGCAGGAAAAAAGAACATGAGAACTGAAATGGAGAGTTTATTGTACAGTAAGTAATGTTTAATCTGCAGGATGTAATTTCCCCCTCACATTTGTCTGTTTTGTTCTCTTCATATCTTCCCCTGTCTTACAGATCATCGAAGCATGCCTTGTATCCCTGTTAACTTCGGTTATTTCATTTGGTTTGCCACTCCTAAGAAAATGTAGTCCGTGCCCTGAATCTGATCCTCATTCTGATTCTACTATTGAATGTCCTCGACCACCTGGAATGTATGGGAATTATGTAAATGTAAGGCTGCTTGCCTTTCTATATGTTTCTTTGAGATTCTTTATTCTTTTAATGACTTTGTTTGAACCAGCGTTTATGTTGAGTTTCTAATTATGTTTAGCCACAACCCATATATTCCTTTTTTTTTTTTTTTAAAGCAAAAACAGGATCAACTTTGCTTTGTTGATGTGTTTCTTGTCTGTCCTTTAATTCTTTTGCATGTGTTTCATTCTTTCAGGAGGATATATTATCCTCTGTTTCCACACCTTTTTCTCACTCTGATATTAAATCTTCTTTGAATAAAAAATAAAGTTTGATGACAATTGAAACTGGGAAGGATGAATTCAACACTAAGGCACTTGTGAAACTCTGAATCTAAAACTAAACTGGCAAAGAGAAACCAACTATTCTGAAGGCTTAAGCTGTCAGATGTCAGCTCAGGAGTAGGTTTAAATCTAAAACTCCTACTCACATAATAGATTAACCCTTCTTGCCTTGAGTTAACGTTTTAATTTAATCATGAGAATGGGGGCAGAAAGGGTTCACAACTTATTTGAAGGGCTTAATCCTATGCCAAAAGCTTTTCTTTCCTATAGCTTTAAATATTCTGGTTTGAGCTATTGAAAATAATGTAACCAAAAGTCCAGAACTTTGTGTGAAATATTTATGCCGGATTACAATTAGGATGTCAAATATGCGAAAATTCATTTTTACAAACTACTCCTTCAGTCCTTAATATAAGATATATTTACCTAATTTAATTAGATTAAAGAAGTAAGTTAAGTTAGTTAATATGACATATATTTTCTAAAACACCCTAGTCTTCTTCCTTAATTCCTTAATTCCCCCTCCTCCTTGGTTATGATTGAGGGAGCATCAATAAGGGTAAATTTGGAAAAGATTGACAAATATGAAAACTATATCTTATATTTAGAATCAAGATCAACTTCCTAAATATGTCTTATACTAAAGACAAGAGGGAGTGTTATTGATGAGAGAGTGATAGGCCCAACATTAAAGTGTGTCGAGTATGCAAGACAGCAAGAGGAAGGAGCCTACTCCTGAACATACCACTCTGGTCCTATTTATAAGTCTCATTTTGACCAAATCACACATACCAAGGAGAGGTAGTTAGCTCAATGATTATGAGGTGAATTTTCAACTTTACCCTCATTTACGATTGGGTACCTTCAACTCTTTCTTCTCTCCCTATTTTCATTGGTACAATTAATATGGGCAAAATTGTCACGATCTCATTTATTTGGTTAAAGAGGACTTATAAATAGGATCAAATTTTTTTGGTCAAAAGGGACTTATAAATAGGACCAGAGTGGTAATACTCAGCAGCAGGAAGTGGGTCCTGGGGATGGCCTACAGCCCTCTAATTCCAAGGAGGGCGGTGAGAGTTAGTTTTTTAGGATTGTGTGCCCTAGGTGACATAGGCAACCAGTGATTGGATGATTTGGGAGAGCCTCTGACTTCTCTAACGTCAGGGAATTCCTTCTTTCCTTGCTTACTGTTACCGTTCCTATTTACAGTACTGTAACTACGATTTGTTAGTCATTTTTGCCATATTTTCTTCATCCATACCTCATTGAAGGGGCTTATACTGACTAATCCTTGGTTATTGGAAATAATACTACTGATTTCCATCAGAGATAATATTTTTCCAAATGCTATCTTATTTCTAAAGTTGATTGAAATTGTGCTTGAAGCCTTGGAGATTGAGTTCTGATATTTTGCTCTTTGCAGTTCTTCTGTAGCAAAGACAAGGAATACAATGATCTTGCCACAATCTTCTTCAATACACAGGTTTAAATTAACCACTGGAAGTATTTGTTTATTTTTGTTTTCTAGCTCTTTTGACATGTTAAGTTACTTCTCATTTGTTACAGGATGACGCCATAAGGAATTTGTTTAGTGCGAAAACAATACATGAGTACAGTCCCCAAAGTTTATTGACCTTTTTGGTACTGCATTCTTCACTTATTGCTTTGGACTTCCCATACACGGGACATTTTGTTCTCCTGCTTTTGTATATTACAAGATAAATGTCTGACCTGTATCTGATTCTTTATGTTTTTTTTATTTGCTTCAAATATGTTTCTCAAGAATAGATCTGTCAACTAAAATTTTTCTGTCCGTTCCTTCTCTTTTCATTTTTACAAGCTATGAAGTTTGGGAACTTTGAAAGAGGAGCTGTGTCCATGTTCTAGATATCAGACATGAAGCTATAATCCAATATTTTGGATTTGGATTATATAAACACACTAGAGATTTTGCCAGTTTGTCTTGTTCAAGTTAATGTCATGTCTGAGTGTCCATGCTTGTAGTTTGTAAGCCTGTTGCAAAAGGTTTTTTCTTTTGGGTGTATTTTGAATAATGACATTTCTAATCTGAATATATGTATAGCCACTTTATAATCTATCATCTTGTTCACTAAAGGGACGGAGTCAGCACCTTTTACTCTTTAATTGCTCCTATATTGATTATTTTCTCTTACATGTGGCAGGTAATGTTTTATACTCTAGCAGTTTTAACATTTGGTACAGCAGTTCCAGCTGGCCAATTTGTTCCTGGAATCATGATAGGATCAACATATGGACGTCTTGTTGGCATGTTTGTTGTAAAATATTATGGAAAGCTCAACATTGAAGAGGGAACGTGAGTGTTTACTAATTGCTTTTCTTTAAAATCATGATAAAAAAAGGCATGCATACAAGATTACATTTATAGACTCCTTTATTCTGGTTTCTAAGAAAGATGTATTCTCTTTCTGAAGATCTGGCTGATAAAAACAAGTGTATTAGGATGTGTATGTCTGTTGGTCTCCTGGGTATTTGTCTTTATATTTGACAATCATATATTCTTTGCTTCCCTCTTGACTGCTATGTTTTTTTCCTTTTGTTTTTGTTTTTGTTTTTTTGGGGGGGGGGGGGTGTTTTGCTGTTTATATATTAGTCTCTAGGTGAAAATATTAGATTGGTGTAATATTCCCAGCTGCAATTAGTTCCTTAATTGAAGATGTTGAGGTTGTTCAATGGATGCTTTTCTGTTGCACATTTTATACCGTTATCTAGCAGCACAGGGATTGAGATAGTGATTTTAATAATTTTGAATTGGAGATTTGCACCAAATTAATTAACTAATATATATTCCCTATTAAGTACATAACATGTTTCCAGTGGAGTGGCTTTTATTCCAATCATTACAGATCACTCTTTTCTGTTGAATAACAATTGGCATTTGTAGCATCCAGTTGACACTTTTATGCAGCCATAGAGTGCTGCTTTTATTATTATTATTATTATTACTACATCCGGTCTTAATTATAAGAACATTTTTGTAATACAATTTGCACTACAAAAATATTTCTATAATTAGGACCGGAGGGAGTATTATTTTTTTGTTTGGGGGAGGGGGGTATGACCTTGACAACAAATCTTCAAGTTTTAAGAATTTATTTAATGAGTTGGTTTTGTTTATATAAAAATGTGGTTAAAGTGTTAAACAGCTAATTATTTAATTCTTCAATAATCTTTGTTACGAACTAGATTGTACTCAAATGAATATGCTTTTTTATGGACTTCATTTAGATAGTATTCTACTTGTATATATTTTTGTATAGGACTTGATTTTTCTATTAAGAAAAATTTGCAACACCTGTGCACTCTCTATTGGCCCTGAATTGTATATGTGATGCTTTTCTTGTCTTCAGGTATGCTTTATTAGGAGCTGCATCTTTTCTTGGAGGTTCAATGCGAATGACAGTGTCTCTCTGTGTCATTATGGTTGAAATAACAAATAACTTACAGCTGTTGCCTCTTATTATGCTTGTTCTCCTTATATCCAAGGTATATGTCTTGAACTCCTCTGTCAACGAAGAACCACTCTAAAATGCGCTAAGTATTTTCCTCTACAGGCTGTCGGTGATGCTTTTAATGAGGGCCTCTATGAAGAGCAGGCACGACTTAAGGGAATTCCATTGCTGGAATCAAGGCCTAAATATGAGATGCGGAATATGACAGCAAAGGAGGCCTGTGGTAGCAGAAGGGTAAATGGCTATTTGATTTTTTCCTAAGAAACTGCATATCCTTTTTCTTTGGTCAAGTTATTTATGTTGCACAGTGAAAGTTGCCAGCAATCAAACCATTAGGAACACAGAAAACATGTTTGTGCCAGCCAAATTTAACATCCCAGATCCTTTCAAATATCCATGGATTAGGAAAATGAGGTTCCATGCATGCATACGTACATACATCCATCCACCTGTCCACCCATCTTTTAAATCTGGGCAAGGACAAAAAATTTAGGTGATAAATCATCCTCAGAATATGAGGAATCCGGGTTATTGGTGGGTTTTTGGTGTAAAGAAGGCGCACAGAAAGGAAGTGAGATTATAGTCTTTGCCAGAGTATTTGCTCCCATTGATTTATATTTCACGTGCTTTGCATTTTAAATATTCCTCTGGCAAATGATCCTATCGTTAGCTATTTCTGTCAAAGGTTGTTTCTCTCCCTCGTGTTGTCAAGGTTGCAGATGTAGCTTCCATTCTGCGGAGCAATGATCACAATGGTTTTCCTGTATGTATAGCCATTGTCATGATACCTTCTTTTAATTTTTAATTCCTTCAACGTTTAAATTGTGTTTTATAATTCACAACACACAGGTCATTGATCACACAAGAAATGGAGAATCACTTGTTATTGGATTAGTGCTTCGGAGGTTGTATGATTTTCTTCTATTCTGTCTTATTAGTGTATTTGGTTGGGTGTTCAATTGAAGAGCTTGCATTGATTGAATTCTAAGGTCCTTTTTTTTTTTTTTTGGCCCACGAATTCTAAAGTTCCTATGCCTATATTTTGGGTGCAGTCATCTCTTGGTAATTCTACAGTCAAAGGTTGATTTCCAGCATATTCCTATACCTGGTGATACCAGAGGCGTGACCAACCCGATAAGGTATATGAGCTTGATGAACAATTTTAATTCGGTCTTCTTCTTCTCTATTCTATTCTGATGGCTCATCATACTTTTCAGGCACCGTTCTGATGAATTCACTAAGCCTGTTTCTAGTAAAGGAATCTGTATAGATGATATACATCTAAGTTCAGATGATTTAGAAATGTACATAGATCTTGCCCCATTTTTGAACCCCTCACCATATATTGTACCCGAAGATATGTCTTTGACAAAGGTGTGTTATATTTATCCTTCAAAGACTTATTTCATTCTCCTTTTTTTTTCCCCTCTTTCTTTTTCTTTGTTGTGTAGTCATTAATTCTTGTTGATGACGCAGGTCTACAATCTTTTCCGCCAACTAGGTTTGAGGCATTTATTTGTTGTTCCACGACCATCTCGGGTTCTTGGTTTGATAACCAGAAAAGATCTGTTGATTGAGGTAATCTTACTAACTATTTAATTTTGATTGTATTAGAACAACAGAAAAAGAATTCTTCATCTTTTCTTACTTTGTAATTGATATGGCAGGACACCAAAAATGAAAATGCAATACCGCTCCAATTAACTAGCACAATGTCTTTATGATGGTTTACTCTTGTTACATCTGTTTGATTCAAGTGAGTTCTCGTTTATTTATATTCTATATTGATATGATGGTTTGTAGCATATATATATATATATATAATGAGCAGGATCTAGATACTGCCCGAGGTAAATTGACAATATTATCCTCCCTCTCCTTCTCCATATTGCAGGATTCTGCAACAAGATGAGGGGATGCAGATGCTGAGAGTCTTTTGCCTAATGGTTTTCTGGCTCATGCTTAAATATATGACTGATACAACTCAGAATTCCCTTCAAAGTAGTTATTGAGCTTCCATTGAAGCTCATTTTCTTGTAGTTTTTGTTGGTCAGGTTAGAATTAGTTGTAGTAATTCCCAATAATTAGTCCAGTTATTTTCGAGGGAGATTGCAGAAAGCATGCCCTGAAAAATTTTGTATATTATCAGGTAGGGAAGGGAGGAAGAAGATTCATTGGTAGAATAAAAAGGAATGGTTTCTTTCCAATTCTTTCATGATGTGTTGATTTAGGGTTAAGGGTTCTTCTTCTTCAATATATACCGTATGCTTAGACAGTATAACATGGTTTGGGGCTGTTGACTTATAATTTCAAAAGAATGATTATTATTTTTTATAGCGATTTCCAACTTTTATAATATTTTCTTTGATTTCATCGCACATGTCTTTATTATTGCAGTTTATTTAAAGTAGTTTAACAGATCGAATGGTGAGAAAAGAAAAAAAACAGTTTAGAATTAGCTGTAGTTTTTCTTAATTTATTTCCTTATTTAAAGTAGTTTAAAGTTATCTTATGCGAAAATCAATAAATAAAATAAGGATATAAATTAAGAAAAACTACAATGAAACATTTTAAAACTATTTGGCCTTTTGAATTTAAAGATCATTATATTTTTCTTTTTTGATAGGATGTATTGTTTAAGGTAACCGATTTTTATTTATTCAGATAAGATTTGAAATAAGTGACAATTATCCAGTTTAATTATTTTATCTTTTTAATCAGATAAGGCATATATAATCTAAACAAACCATTATCTTAATTGTGATCAGAGATATCAACCAATCTAAAAGACCAATAATTTTAAGAGGCTTCTCTCTATCTATACACAGAAAACTGCGTCGCAACATACCCTAGTCATTGTTTCGAAGCTGGAACTGCTCAACAAGATTTTACTTCGCAACAGGTACGTAAGTTCTTTTGCATCTGGCTACCTAAAAAATACATATATTTTACACATAAACTGTCCTTGTAAATATATATATTTTTCATTGGTGAAATTCTGTTCTAGAATATTAAAAATAAGCAATTTCATCCTAAACGGCTAAACTTAAAAGACCCCCTAATGCAGTTTTTAAAAAAAATCCTTTTCTCTCAAACCCTCCCTCCTCTCTCACCGTCGAGAAAATTCAGAGAGAGCCCCAATCCATCCTCATCTCCTTCAGATTGGGTCGTCGTCTTTTGTTTTACTCTTTCAGCCACAAATTTTATAGAAAATTATGGAATTTCTATTCTACTGCAATCTCAAGCGGTAGAACTTGATGGTGGTGGTGGTGGTGGACTGGTGGTTGTGGGGATTGAACTCTGAATTTTCTCCGGCGAGAAAAAGGAGGGAGGATTTGATAAGGAAGGGTGGCTTTCTTTTTTCCTCTTAGTAAGAGATCACGGAGTTAGAGAATGGGATGAGATTGCTCCATTTTTAAAATTTTAAGAGTAAAATTCTATCACTAAGGGTCTGTTTGGTTGGAGGGAATCGGAGGGGAGGAGAGGAGGATGGAGGAATTTTAGCCCCCTCCCCTTGTTTGGCTAATGAAATTTTTGAGGAGGGGAGGGGAAATTTTTTAAAATTTTCCCTTCTCTCCCCTCCAAACCTTCACCCCCCAAATCGGACGGATTCGGAGGGATTATTAAAATAGATGTATGAGTGGACAAATTTGTCCCTAGTATTTTGCTTTTATACCAAAAATATACCCTGCAACCTATAAGACGGGAGAGAAGACCGATTCGCGGCAAACCTATTCGCGGCAAATTTTACTCGATCATCTCACCACCCTCAATCACAGCAAACCTATTCGCGGCAGCTAGTTTATTCCAAACGGGAGAGAAGACCGACGACGGAGAGAGCACGATCGAAGGCTTAATTCTTTCCGGTGAGTATCTCTCGTCCCTAACCCATATAAAAATCGTTCGTCATATAAATCTCTATTGAAACAATCCAGTTATGCATCCAATCTATTTCTGCAAATCTGTTTTCTTCTGAGGTTTTCTTGATATTAACATTAGGTTTATGGGTTATCTTTTCTGTTCACTCTGTTTTTCTTCTGTTTTTGCAAATCGTTCGGTTCCTTTTCTTTTTTTCATTGTTTCGTTTGAGTTAAAGGCCTTCTCTCTGCTGCTCATTGTTTGTTGTTTGCTGCGGCTGTATACCACACTGCCAATGAATATCAATTTAGTTTCATATTTGATAAATAACTGTTATGCTTCTTCTACTACAAAAAAGCATCAAGTTAAAAACACACAAGACATGGTATGTTTCATTAATAATTGAATTGAATTTCGAAAAATCTAAAGTTCATTGAAGAAAATCACATTGAGAGAGTTTTCCACAAATAAGACCCAACTCCACTCAAATTCCAGATACTAGGTAGTTTGTCCCCAAAAAGCAACTGATTCTGGGAGAATGATGGGAAGTGAGACAAAGGATTTTTCTATAAATTAAACATGGATCAATTAGCCTTGAGTTCTTATTTATTTGACCAGATTTAGGACATTTTGACTGAGCACGTTCATGAGTAAATCTCAAGTGTAGGTTCTTTGCCTTTTTTTTTTTTTCTTGTGATAGTCTGTTTGTTTCATTGTTTCTATTTAGTTTTAGCTTGGGAGAGAGGTTGTGTCTGTAGACTTTGAGTGTTTTGTCCTTTTGATGGCTTTGGAGATTGGTGTCTGTGGTTGCTTTTGGTATTATTAATACTGTAGAAAGGTGTTAGATGATTGTATAGGAATTTTCTTTTTTTCTTTTTTTTTTTCTAAGCTTGGGTCCATTGGGCGTGGATATGATATCTGTGATGATCTTAAATTCTTAATTACTTTATGGTATGCAGGACCTGGAGCTCCCAATATTTTCAATTGTGTAAGTTCTCTTTTTCCGCTTCTTGTTGTCTCCGCCATCTACTGTAGAAGAGAATGTGCTTACTTATTGCTAGAAGAGGGATAAAGTAGAATTGAATTTTCTTTTTAATTCAAAGTATCTGGAATTTTGTAGCATCTTATGATTCTCTAGGAAGTAGTTCCCGAACATAACACTAACCAGTTGTAATGGATTGATACTCACTGAGTTGTAGGAAGTTCTGATTTGATGATCTTTTCCCATTCATTTTGGCAAATCACAAATTACTTATAAAAGAAGGAATCAAACTAGTTGCTAAAGCGAAGCAGAAAATCATACAGTCCTCTTGCCTGATTTAGCAGAATGTGGATCTGTGATTTCATATGGCAAGATTGTTCTTTGCTGAGTTCATGTTTAACTTGGATCTGCGCTTATGCATTTAAATACTGAATAGATTTTGAAGTAATTTGATTCGTAAAATCCTTTCTTACCTCATTAACCCAATCTCAGAGCTTTCCCTTCCTCCATAAGTCTAACTCTATATTTCTCCTGACTCTTCAACTTTTCTTAATGGTCATTTTGAATCTCAATTATCCATTATTCTCCTATTAAAGGTATTTGTTTATCACATTAATCTCATCTCTTACCTGAACTTTGTCAAGTGACATAGCAAATTCATTCCCTACATTCATGCATTTATACATTTGGAGTGTGTCACAGAATAATTTTTTTTCAAGATGATAAGAGTTTTGTTGTCTCATTAATTTGGGATGATATTGTTTACTTGTTAGATGGATAATGAAGAGGAAGAATATGTGACACAATGGTTCCTAATGCGTCAGAGACTTGTAGCTGCCCTTATTTGTCTTGTTGTCCAGTATTTTATGGTTAAGAAACGTAATACTAAGAAGAGAAGAACTTACAATATGAATTCTGCTAGAGAGAGGGTACGTGAAGAAGTGATGTATAGTTGGATGTACTTTAATTTTAAATTTTATACTTTAATTTGTTTATAATGATCACGTGTTTGATGTACATAAACCCTAACCCTCATACTTTTTATTTATTGATGATTCCTTAATATATTGTTTGTTAATTTAGGAATATGGAAGATTCAAAGCAATTAGTTAAATTGGGAAAGGATGAGAGACTCTTTGAGCTTCCAAACGATATTGTTCACACCATATGTGATAACTTATCAATTAAAGATCATTTCAATTTGCTAGAGTTTGTAAATTAGCTCATTCTTTTGTTTACGAACGACCTAACCCTATAGCACTTAGGGACACTCCATGGTTGATTAGTCTTACTGACAACTCATCATCGTTCTTCAAAACAAGATACCACAACCAAGTCACATCCTATCAAATAGGAACAAGATCATTCAAATATTATGCACCAAATATTCTTGGATAGGATGGTCAACTTGTGAATCTCTTCATCGATGTTCAAATTGATCTTCCCCATTTGTCCACCATGGTTATACCTTTGCATTATCATTATGTAAATCTATGAGGCCTATTATGGTTGCAATAGTTGATCAATATGGGGACTTAGCTTTGTGCAAGACAAATGGAGGCAGCACATGGAAAGTTCATGAACACCATCGCCCAGATGAAGGGTACTATGTTAATGTAACATTTTTCCATGAAAAGTTGTATGCTATGAGAAAAAAGACATTTCAGACGGTTGACATGTTTAAAGTTGGTGACGATGATTTGAGACTTTTTCCTGTGGGGGTTATAGAATATAAAAATGCCATTAATGTTTCATTATTGAACTCAGTGCAACAAGCATATCTGGTGGAGGATTCTAAAGGAGATAATATGTTTATTGTGATGGAATATCAACATATGGTTGGTTTGGTTGGTTTGTTTTTTGAATTTGACGTCTTTAAGGTGGAACATGATGGGGATAAGTTTGTGAGGATGAATGATTTGGGAGATCAGATTATATTACTAGCAAACTCGTATTCTGAGATTATTGATGTTAAAGATTGTTCAACCTCTAACATTTTTAAAGGCAACCAAATATGTTTCAAAGATTGTTTGAACCATTATGTTGGTATCTATTCGCTCAAATATGAAACTATTATTTGGGAATGTTCAAATAAGAGTGTACAATGCCAGCAATGGATATTTCCCAGATTTATTACATCAACTGAATGTGATTGTGAGTCACATTAATTTGCACCAAGGGCTAGATACTCAACTTTCAAATGGCGTCCTAGTGAGAAGATTTTAAACGTCATATTTGCCTCAATTAGGTTATTTTATTTTATTTTATTCGTTTTTTAATGTAATCTTAGTATTTGAAAAGGTCATTTTGTATTTAGTCCATTATTGATTTGAATATTTATTTTTAGATATTTTGAATTAGTCAAGCCTATTTCTAGTAGTTACTACATTTTTTTTTTTGTGGATATAGTTACTACATATTTGTTTATGAACCTTTTTTCGTTTTAAGCGCAAAAAAAAAAAAAAAAAAACCACTCTAAATTTAGGGGGGCCCGGTGGCGTAATCTCGTTCATTCATTAAACAGTTGTCTATTTTATCATTGGTTTGACTAGAAAGTAAGAGAAAAGGTTTTATAAAATTCTAAATAACTACTCTATGAAAAATTAATACGAATAAGTCTTTAAAATCATAAATAAACGCCAAGAGGTTAATATTATTTTTTACCTAACGTAAAATATCAAAATACTTATTTTAATCAACGATCTTGTTGGTCGCCTGCCGGTGATTATCGAACCATTTGGCAACATTCTTGGTAATTAGAAATATTATACTTTTTAATAATATCTTTTTAAAATAGCAATACTGTATTATTTAATAATTTAAATATTATTATTATTATTTAAAAATCTTCACACATAATTTAAAATTCAACTTTTAAGATTTACAAATTTTATAAGCCGTGCGTAAAAGACATACAGAATTTCGGGATATTTTAAATAAATAATAATTCTGAATATTGCAAATAAAAATATGAAAATTAACAATAAAATATAAATCAATCCATATAAAGTACTAAGTCCATATAAACATAAATATCAAAATATATCACAAAGTCGTTAGTCAAAGCTAATAGCCACAAAAAGTTTGTTGTAGAAAATATACTAAACAGATAAGAATTAAACAATAACAAGAATCTATATTACTATGATTCCATATACGGGTGAATTGGACTGGGCGGGTGATGCGCGACCGAACACATGGCGGCGCGTGTGTGTGGTAGACCAAGGGTTACCTAAGTTCTCATCCCTCCACAACAGTGGGTTAGCCCAAAGGCCCAATTTAGAGGAGCAAAGTTGAGGCTTATATACCCTCTAACTTCTCTTCATTTATTCAATGTAGGGCTTCTATCCACACACACATTTCTTCTTCCTTTTTCTTTTCCTTTTCCAACATTCTTCTTATTCATAACCCATGGGATTAGATCTTAAATTCCAATAATCCCCCATATGGATAAGAAGTTAGTCCATCATGACCAAATACAAATGATCATATATATAAAGTGCGATTCCTCTATAAGAAATAATTGCATCGAGAAAGGTAGGGGGTTACCTTTCAAGCTTTTATAGTAAAAGCCTTTCAGATATACTAGTCAATCAGTGGACCCATTGTTTTGAACCATCGACCTTTTAGTATATACCAAGATAGTAAGAGTCACACAGTTGCTTCTCTAGCATCTTGGATAACTTCCAAGACACAACAATCTTACTAAGGGTGAATACATATCCACTTGTAGATCTTGTGTTGTTAGAGGTGATGATCCAATTTGCATTACAATACCCTTCTAGCATTATAAGGTACTTTTCATAATGCAAAGCAAGGTTTTGAGTGTGCTTTAAGTAACCCAAAACTCTTATCATAGCTCTCTAATGAAGCTCATTTGGATTACTTGTAAAGCGACTTAACATGCTTATTATGTAGGCAATATTAGGTCTAGTGCAATTCAAACATACATAAGACTGCCTAGCACTCAAGCATACTCTTTTTGTTTTTGAGCTTCGCCAGTATTTCTTAATAGTCGAAGACTAGAATCTATAGAGTTCGACACAGGAGCTATATTTAAACTCTTGAATTTCTCAAGAATTTTAGCAATATAGTATGCTTGTGATAAAGCCAACCCATTAGATGTTCTATAGATCTTAATTCCCAAAATAACATCTGCTAGACCCATATATTTCATGTCGAACTTACTGGTAAGTAATCTCTTAATAGCTTTAATCATTTGATCATTACTACCTGTTATCAACATATAATCTGACAAACCCATTTTAAGTATTTCGAATATAGACACACTTGTCACATTCATTAATACTAAAGCCATTTAATAACATAATTTCATTAAACTTTGCATGCCATTGTTTCGGGGCTTGCTTTAGTCCATAAAGGGACTTGATCAAGCAACAAACTTTTCATTCTTGTCCTGAAACGACAAATCCCTCATGTTATTCTAGATAAATCTTTTCCTCCAATTCACCATTCAAGAAGTCTGTCTTTACATCCGTTTGATGTAACTCCAACCCATTTAATGTTACTAATGCGATTAACATCCGAATGAATGTAATCCTTGTAAAAGGTGAATAGGTATCAAAGTCGTCTAGGCCTTCACGTTGTCTGTAGCCTTTTACTACTAGCCTAGCTTTGTACTTATCAATAGTGTCATTTGCTTTCATCTTTTGTATGATATGCTTTGTATCGTTTTATGAGGCACTTTATTAATCAGAAAGTAAATCGTTAGAATGACCTACCCCCACAAATTTTGTGGTAAACCGAACGCAATTAATAATGCATTCATCATTTCTTTTAATGCCCGATTTTTCTCTCTCTGCAATTCCATTTGATTGCGGAGCATAAGGAGCAATCGTTTGGTGTATAATACCAAATTTTATACAGAATTCCTCGAAGGGACCATCATATTCTCCCCCCACGATCGCTCCTTACTACTTTAATTTTCTTGTCAAGTTGATTTTCAACTTCGTTTTTATATTGTTTAAAAGCAATAATAACCTCATTTTTACTAATAAGCAAATACACATAACAATATCTACTGAAATCATCACTAAATGTAATAAAATATTTATTATTACCCCTAGATGGTACAGATTTCATATCACATATATCAGTATTTATTAAATCTAACAACTCAGTTAATCTTTCAACAAGAGGAAACGATAACTTAGATAATTTTGATTCAATGTATACTTGACATTTATCATTATTTGAATAATCAACTTTAGCCAATAAATCTAAATGAATTAAATTTTTAATTGATTTAAAATTAACATGTCCTAATCTTTGATGCCATAAATTAGAGGACTCAAGTATATAAATAGAATCAATATTATTATTGATAGTACCATAATTGGTGACAATCATTACATTAAGTTTGAAAAGGTCCTTACTAATCTTTTCCTACTTACATATCATTCTTAGAAAGTACAAACTTATCAGAAACAATACACGCTTCAAACCATTCTTGCTTAAGAGGGATCCAAACACTAAGTTCTTGTGAATGTCAGGTACATGAAGCACATCATTAAGTGTTATGACTTTTCCAGAAGTAATTTTTAAGGCTACTTTCCCAAAACCTTCAACCTTTGAAGTAGAAGAATTTTCCATATAAAGTTGTTCATCTTGTTTCACAGGGGTTTAAGAAGAGAACATCTATTTGTTAGTACATACATGCCTAGTGGCACCAGTGTCCACCCACCACTCCTTGGTATTTCCAACCAAGCTACATTCCATCACAATTGCTGAAAGATTCATGTTTTCAATCATATCAGTAGTAGTTTCAACCATATTGGCTTGGATGTTCTTCTTCTTGAGATTCTTTGGCTTCTTACAATCTTTAACATGGTGGCCAGGCTTCCCGCAATTATAACAATTGCCTTTGAATTTCTGGCCTTTGCCATGGCCCTGCTTAGGTAAGTCCTCATTAAAGTGTTTCCGTTTCTTGAACTTCGGACCATCTTCAACAATGTTAACATTTGAGACTATAGGATTGCTGCTAATTTTTTTTAAAAGAAATCTTGTTGTTTTCTTATATTCTCAATCTTACAATTAAATCTTCAAGTGACATCTCCTTGCGCTTGTGCTTAAAATAATTCTTGAAATCCTTCCAAGAAGATGGCAGTTTTTCTATAAATACAGCAACTTGGAAAGACTTACTAAGGGACATCCCTTCATCGTGAATTTTATGCACAATCAATTGGAGTTCTTCAACTTGACTTATCACAGATTTTGAGTCAAGCATTTTAAAGTCCAAAAATCTGCCAACTATAAATTTCTTTAAGCCAGTATCCTCGGTTTTGTACTTCTTGTCTAGACTTTCCCACAATGCTTTGGTTGTATCCAAAGTACTATATACAATATACAGTATATTGTCTAGACCATTGAGAATATAATTCTTACATAGGAAATCAGAATGCTTCTAAGCAACTATTACAACAACCTTTTCCCTGTCTAATGGTTGTTTTTCTTCCAATTTTGGAGCATCTTCAATGAGAAACCATGCCAAGTTCAAGGTAGTTAAATAGAAAAACATTTTTTGTTGTCATCTTTTAAAATCATTCCGATTGAACTTTTCTGGTTTTTCACCATGTATTGGAACAGAACCACTTGGGTTTATCAAATTCGTACTTGTACTTGTTATTTCCTGTTATTAAAATAGAAAGCTTAATTAATCACACAGATTAATCCACGAACATTATAATAATCAAAGTTATAGATACTAAACACAGATTCAAAAATTGTCTAAAGAAAACAACGTACTTTGGGCCCAAATTTTTTCAATGTTCATTACTATATTCGGCAATCTTGTAAGTTTATTTATGGTTTTCATATTATATAGAACTATTATATGTTTCTTGTACATGCAATATTAGTTGTAAAGGTTCTTGTTATTTATAGTATATGCAATCATAGTAGTACAAATTCTTGTTATTGTTCAATTTAGTATATTTTCTACAACAAAGTCAACAATCAATGGCAACAGTATCTTTCTGGTGACAACTACGTGATACTATTTTTCCGATTGTTTTGTGTAGGGCTGCGATGACTTCATAATGTTGATCCAACGGCAAAATCCAGAGGCCATCAAGACCATTTTTAAATGTAACTCCACGTCATTTTCAAATTTTAGAGACCTACTGTTATAAATGGAGCATACTTGAAGGATTAAAACCACTTGTTTCAAACTTGATAGACGAAAATCAAAATTGAATGAAACTTCAAACACCAAAAGTGATATTAACCTTAAACTTCATAGCCTTAGCACAGTTACAATTATTTTGGCGACTAGAGGGGTCATAGCCTTAGCACAGTAGGCTTTGTTATTGGTAATGGGCGGTGAAAATGGGGGCAATTTGTTTTTTACATGAAGGGTGTTTAGTTTATGAGTTAAGGTTTAATTTTTTTCTTGGAAGTTGTCACATATGAGCATTGTTGTCCTTGAAGACAATTTTTAGTCAATGAAGGAAGTGATGTGCAACTTTGCACACCCCTTTAAAGAAAGAAACCATGGACTCCATAGATAGGATACTATTCATTTATTGTTCATGATCATACAATTTTTAGATATAAAATTGATGATGATCTATCACATATAATTCTCTATGTTTTGAAACTTATATACATGCCTCCATTATTCAAAACTAAACAAATAAAATATAGTACTTTTTTTGAAATTAAGCAGCAAGAGCAAGGAATGACATGGCCAATCCTATAAGACCAAAAGATGCCATGAAAGGAGAAGCTTTGTTGGAGCAATTAGGACACTTATCATCCATTGAAGGAGTTGGAGTTTTTGTTGCAGAAACCCTAATGACATTGACATCAATCTTGAGACCTTCTTGGCAGTGGCCTGGAATGCCACAAATGAAGTAGTGATGGCCATAACTGTTGATTTTGATGGAGTCATTTCCTGAGTTGAAGGTTTCTAATGGAGTCCCTTCTGAAACATTGCATGATTTGTACGTCTCATTTGTCACTCTCATCACATTGTGGTACTGAGGATTGTACTCAAAAACTGTTCACACAAATTGCCACATACATGTATATCATCAGTTCCACTTCTTCCTCTTCTAATTCATATAAATAATTCTTTAATATGAACTAACTTGTTATTAGAAAATCTATAGATTCTATGAAAATAGAAATTGTCGTGTTTGGTTACATTCCTTGAAAAATAGTTTATTGTTCAGTATTTTTAGATTTTGAGATGTTTCTTTTTATATTTATTTTTTTCATCTAACATTATCTTTTATCGCAACTAATTATTTTCAAAAGCTACCTATTAGAGGTGCGTGTCAATGATGCAGAAAAGCACTTTTGCACTATTTCATATATAGTGTAAAATCACTTAAAATAAACTAATCCAAATTTAGGGCAACTTTTCAAAAATAACTGGTAATTTGATTCTTCTTCTTCTTTTAAATATTTGGATAACTTTTAAAAGTTTAAATATATACTCTAAAATTTCTCAAAAGCATTATTTCCCTCCAAAAAATAAGTTATTTCTACCCTTCATGATGTAATTTGAAAAATAAATAAACATTCACCATGATCATTTTTTTTGTCCATATTTTCATATGTAAAAGGCTGTTTCTAACTTGCTAAAGAAAAATCGAAAGTGAACAAAACAAAACTTAGCAATTGGGATTTCTAGAACTTACTAATGGTATCACCAACTATGATGTTCTTGGAAGAAGCCCAATTCTTGTAGTCTACCTTGCCAAGGGTTGTCCAACCAGCAGAGTCTCCAACCTTATACACTGCTCCTTCACACATCATCATCATCATTGTCACCAACAGAACAACATTTCTCTGTACAAAAGACATGTCTCTGTCTCTAAGCTCTCTTTTGAAGCAATTAAGATTAGTTTCCTTCTCCTTTGGTTAGAGAGAGTTAAGGAGGCTCTTCCCTTTTTATATCTCACTTTAATTAAGGAGAATTAATTGAGGGTTTTGGAAGTTGCAACTTCAATAACAGAAAAGGGAAAAGGAGATAAAATTACGGTTAAGTAATGGATGATCTGTGATAATAGTTAACTGCCATTGTCATTATAACAATATTTCCTTAAAAGTATTGTCCCTCTCTCTTTTTTGTTTTATTGTTTTTTAGGTAAATAGTTATGATCATTTTCCTCCTTGCAGTTGAATAGTTTAGTTGTTGTTATATGTGTATGATATTGATGTGCGGCTGCTGTACTTCACCTGCAACTGAAATTTGAGTCTGCCATGAACACTTTTTTTTTCCCCCCAAATATTCTTGAGATAGATTTAATTGGTTAAAATGCTGTAAGTATTTTAAAGTTTTTTTTTTTTAAAAAAAATCACTTATTTCAAAAGTATTAAAAATGTTAAAAAGGGAGCATCGCCACTCCGGACAATTAAAAATGTTAAAGGTTAACATTTGATTTTAGTGTTCAGCATCAATTTTTAATGGTTTAAAGCAACATTATTCTAACTTCAAAATTTTTAACGTAAAACATACCCACAACTTATTTTTTTTAAAAAATATTGTAGGGAAAAATTGAATCGACCATATATATACTATGAATATGAAATACGAAAGTCCTTTGAAAACTCTACAAAGAACCTTCTAAATTAGTATAATACGAAGTCTTTACATACATATTCCACTATACAATTTTCAAGATTATGTGGGATTCACTGTCTCTATACGAAATGGAGTTGGTCAAAAGGTTAACATTTCCATTCAAATCTCCATTACGGCGAATCCATTACCACCATCACATGCATCATCATCTTTTTTATTCTACAAATCTCCTCCACACTCTATGTTGCTTCCAAACCCTGTCCGTCATGTCCTCAATAGGCACGTCCATGGTCTCAGGCAAAAGCACCAACATAAACAACGACATGATCAACACCCACACAGAGAAGAACAAGAAGATTCCATACTTCAAATGACACAGCATCGGCAGAAAAGACTCTGCAATCCCGAAAGTGAAGATGAAGTTGGTGAAAACGGTGACGCTTTGGCCTGCAGATCGAGTCCCCAACGGGAAGATCTCGGCGGGTATGACCCAACCCAGGGGGCCCCACGACCACGCGAAGGAGGAGACGAAGGTGCACACCATCACCACCACGAAGATGGCTAGGCCTTTGGACAGGTCAGCCGGCCGGTCCCAGGCATTGATTCTGAGGATGACAGCGATGATTACTAGCGAGAGGAACATTTGGACACCGGCTTCCAGGAGGAGCATGCGGCGGCCGACCTTGTCGACTGCGTAGATGGAGATCAAGGTGGAGAGGACGTTGACGGCGCCGGTGATCACAGCCGAGTAGAGGGGAGCGTCGTTTTCGAAGCCTAGTGTCATGAAGAGGATTGGAGCATAGAACATGATGGCGTTGATGCCCGTAAATTGCTGGAAGATCTGCTCTAGGAATATATATTTTATCAGTCAATTTTGCAAGATACAGAAAAATAAAACGATCAACGTAAGAGAACTCCAATGTTTTTTCCTCTCAAGTGTTTGTAAGATCTGTATATATATATATATACTATTAATAAGACCACAAGATGAATCTTGGGATGGTTCATGTATGGATAACATGAAGTGCCAGATTGCCAGAATCAATATTTGTCAAAGACAGTTAAATGAAGAAAGAATCATTAAATGTATAATTGTTATTTACCGTGTGGATTGTGTCCAAGGAAAAATCAGTGCATTTAATGCTAGTGAGTGTTCAAGTGAGTGCAGTCAGTACCTAGTATAAACTCCAAGTTTTCGAGCTTCTCTCTCCTCATCTACTATATTATATATAGTTTTGTTGTTCTATACCCCTATTTTGAAAAATGAGACATAGAATGGAATGAAGAAGAAGAAATAGACCTGAAGAGAAACGGCGATGATAAGTCGAGGTCGGTTCCGACGAATGAAGAGGTTGGTGAAAGGGTGGTCGACCTGATTGGCCACCTGCCTTGCCTCAACTAACTCCATGAACTCAGCCTCAATGTTGTCAGTACCTCTGATCTTTCTCAGAACCTCTTTTCCTTCTTCAATGTGTCCCCTCTCTATCAGACTGTTTGGAGTGTCCACCACCACTAATGCCGCCACCGTCAGCAGTACTGCCGGTACTCCTGCCATTCCCAGTGACACCCTCCATCCCCAGTCACCTTTTATCCTGTTCAAAATTATACATATATTCATTAACCCCATATATACTCGCTAATGTTGAGCAAAAAAAAAAAAAAAAAGTACTCGCTAGGTTCTTCAAAATCACAGCACCTAATCAAAACAGAGGACTTACTTGCTGGTGCCATAGTTGACAAGGTTGGCGAAGAGAATGCCAATGGTGACATTTAGCTGAAACAGTATGTTCGTTGCCCCACGTGTTCTTGTGGGGGCAATTTCGGAAAGGAACACTGGCACTGCCTATATAATATTATTTAAGGGGAAATCAAAGAAAAAAAACAGACGATCAGTGATGAGATGATGAAATCTAAAGGTATAAATACACTACAAATTTATCAACTGGATATAGTTTCAACTTTCATGGGGAAGCTTGTGTAGGGGAAGCTTGTGTAATTCTATATTTGTTTATAAGTACAAATAAAGACAACTGTGTACTTTTGATTGTATTAATAAGATTATTAAAATAAATTTCCCTTACTAATAAAGACAATTACAAGACTGGTGGGACCTTCACAAGACTGGTGGGACCTATAGTACAAAAAGTAACAGAAGTTAAGTCTTCTAAATGCGATTACTATATCTGCTTTTAAATAAATTGTTTGTCTACTTTTGCACTAAAAAATAGTTAATTCTTATGAGTGCTCATAGTAAAATTGTTCATTATTAAATTTTTACATAGGTCCCTTAATAAATAGAACTCCCTTCTTTTATACAAGATATATTTAGAAAGTTGATCTTGATCCTAAATATAACACATAGTTTTCATATTTGTCAATATTTTCTTAGTTTACTCATATTCATGTTTCCTCAACAATAATTAAAGAAGAACGTAAATGAGGGAATTAAGGAAGATTATTATGGTGTTTCAAAAAATACATGTCATATTAACTAATTTAACTTACTTCTTTAATCTAATCAAATTAGATAAATATGCCTTATATTAAAAACGATAAAGAGTAGTATTGTGAGGAAAAATAATGATAAGAGAGACAAAAAATTTGGATCTCATATTTAAAATGAGGAACAATCAAAATTTCCGGCGGTTCCCAACTCCTCTTCCCTTAACTTATTTTTCTAACATAAGATAAACATTTGAATCCTCTCTAATCTTCTTTTTCTAATAATAAGATCAGCATTTGAATAGTCCAAATTTAATTTTATACAAAATATTATTTTCTTTTAATTTATTGTGATATTGAATTATTCATGTCAAAATTCAGTACTTTCTATTTAATTAGTTATTTTTGTTTTTATAATTTAACCTTTTAATAATACTTTTATAAAGGGTGGTATATGAATTAGTCATAAGTGGATCTAACGGCTTAAAAAAGAGAAAAGGCAGGAAAAGGAGAGTTCCAAATCAAATTGTCAAATATATCTTATATATAGTAGCCAAGAGAGCAAATGAATAGACCAATGTTTTATTGTTTTAAGGCCTGGACCGGATGGGATGGCCAGACCATCGGCTGGTGTTCCAAGCGGTCCATTTTTGAGTTAAAACAGTCTCAGCAAGTTGAGCCGTGTTTAGCCGCTGAGAACCGGCGTTTCAGTCGGAAACCGTCATTTAGTCGGAAGCCGGAACGAGTGAACAAAAACTGGACGAGTTTCAGATAGGGAAGTTTGGCCAGAAAAAAAGGAAGGGAATGATGCAAATGACAAAAACCCAGTACATACCTATCCTTCCATTAATAGGAACATGAATATTGAAAAAAAATTGACAGCAAGAAGAAAACATGAGACTAAAACCACTTGGTAGCTATGGCCTTCAATAATGTTCTGGAGTATTTCAGAATTATCCTTGGTTGAGAATATTTAGCTTGGGGTGTTGGATCATTTGGACATCCAGATGCAAATACATATTCCAAGGCAAAAGCATTGACACCAAGGAGATGCTTCATTTGTGTAATTATTTTATATCTGAAAGTACTGTCAATCATAATTTATCTCACCAGATTTTTCAACTTGGCAGGATTGAGGAAAAGTCTTGGACTCCCCCTCTTGCGAATATGGTTCGCATTGATGTTGATGGATCAGTTAGACAACATTTTCAGGCAGTGTGCGGAGGAGTGGTCAGGGATTCTCAAGGACACTGGTTAATGGGGTTTTACAAATTCTTTGGTTCGCATACGGTTGTGGAGGCGGAGCTATATGCCATCATGTTAGGACTGACAATGGCTCAAAAGTTGGGTCTCCAGCAAGTTTTGCTCTACTCTGATTCTTTGGATGCTATCAATATAATCATGAGAGACTGCTGTTATGATGACCACCCACTGAGAGATATTATCGGTGATATTAGAGATCTTCTCTTTTGGGACTGGGACGTGAAGCTTTGCTATACACCGAGAGACAACATTGCATGTGCTGACTATTTGGCTAGGGAAGGCCATGTTGCTCCTCCTGATGCGGATGTAATCACTATCCCAATAATTCCTACAGGGTGTCTTCATATGGTGTTGAAGGGCCAATTGGCCTGTCGGTCTTATTCCTGTAGCTAGTTTGTCATATCTAGGGCTAAGTTTCCATAGTCTAGTTCCTAATTTACCTTTTCAAGCTACTGCTTGTCTGTTGTATGTAAAAAAAAAAAAAAAAATGTTCTAGAGTTAGAAAGAAGAGGAGGTAGGATTGTTATGAAGTCAGAAAGAAGAGAGAAAGGAAGGACACGGTGCCATGGAAAGGGCCCAGGAGTAATTTTGCCTCTAAAGTTTTTGACGTAGCAATGTTGCCCCTGAAGTTTCAAAACAGAGCAATGTTGCCCCTCCGTTAAAAACCCTAACGGTCACTTAACCCCCATGGAAATGAAAGAAAAAGAAGAGAGCAAAGGAAGCAATGGACGTTAGAAGTTAAAATACCCCCTTCTATCTAGGGAGCAGATTTTCTCCTCTTCCCTCTCCCTCAGAATCCCATCTGGACCGTCCAAATCTTGATCCAACGGTCCAATTTTTTTTTTTTTAAATTTTGAAGTTGTCTTTTTTGAAAAAGACAAAAGTAAAAATTTTTTTAAAAAAATTTGGACCGTTGGATTAAGATTTGGACGGTGCAGATGGGATTCTGAGGGATTTTGAGGGAGAGGGAAGAGGAGAGAATCCGGATCCCTTCTTTTTGCTATTCTTTACTTTACTATGTGACTTGTCCTTTTTTTCCAATATAAATTCTAATTTACTACTATCACTGTTAGAGTTGGGAATCAAGGTCGGCTCTTGAAAGGCCGGGCCTTTTAGGGCCAGGACTTGAAAGGCCTAGCCCTATTAAGCCCGAGGTAAAAAAAAAAAAATATATATATATATATACACACACACACACACACACATATATATTTGTGTTTTTCAAGGCCAGGCCGGTAAGCGTATAGGCTAGGGACGACCATACAGGGCAATTTTCATTATTTTTCCTACTTTTTTTAAAGAAATATAATTTATAAATTGCAACAATTAAACAATTAGAGTTCTAATTTAACAAATAAATATTGTAAACATTAAAGTCTATATAACATGCATCATGCAACAAACAAACAGAATCACTAAGTCATAATCAAAGGTAAACTATTGTCCACATACCATAATTACAAATAGTTAATGAGGAGAGTTAATAAAATTAAAAATACTTCTTATAAATATAACTTGAAAATGTAAGTAGCCAACAAAATAAATAACACAAGATATGAACAAACCAACTACTAGAAAATAAGTCAAAAAACATAAAATTAGTAAGCATACTTATAAAATAAGAAATATTTTTTATAAGTTTTAAATTTTTAGGATTCTTAATATAATTGTTTTTATGAAACTTAATTCTAAAAAAGATAATAACAACTAAATATTTGTAACATCATTAACAAAGTATAAAAAATTAATAAAATTATTATCATATAATGATTTTTTTTTTTTAAAAAAAAAAACACATTGCCCTACAAGGCTGACTTTTTTAGGCTCACTTTCACTTTTGAGAAAAAACTTAAGCCTGACCTTTGTAAATTCAAGGCCTATACGGGCTGGTCCAACGGGCTTGGCCCATTTTCCTAGCTCTAAATTCACTTAAATACACAATAACCGAGGCAAAGAAACTTTTTACCTTGAATAAGCAGATAATTTGGACGAGAAAAAGAAAACAACGTGTAGATCCTATTAGTTTATTAATGTATTTTTTCTCTCATGTTTTGTTTTCATTCTTTATATTTCTCATTTTCTAAATTTTTGAAATTCACTTACTTAGAGTATTGTTTAGTTTATTTTTATCTTTATCTAAATCATAAATATAAAATAAAATTAATCATGTGTTTTTTCTATGTTTTTTACCTTTATACTTATATTATTATATAAATATATAATATTTTTTATTTGATTATTATATTACCAGTCCAACCATCGTTCCAACTGAGTCAACCGGATGAACTGTCAGCCGCTGGCCTTTCCGGTGCATTTAAACGATTGTAATAGACTATAAATAGCAATAAAGTATTGGCTTAAGTAAAATGTTATGAGTTCTACTTTCACCCTGGTGATAGTTGCAACAGTGAAGCTAGACAAAAAGGGGGAGAAAAAGCAATAAAGTGAAAAGGGCATATTGGGACGAACCTGGTTACCAAAGCCAGCACCACAACCAAGCAAAAGTCTTGCAATGATGAGCATGGGAAGGTTTTGAGCAACCGCACTTAACGCAGTTCCACAAAGGAAGAGAATGCCAGCTATGAGCATGCTCATCCTTCTCCCAAATTTCCTTGTCGTATAAGCTGCGACCACTGTCGCTGCCATCCCTGCCAGGTATAAAGACGACGTGAACAGTTGGAGCCCCCAGCTCTCGTTTTGGCAGTAACTATCACTGTGCCTTTCCTTTTCCCCCGGGAAGAACTTCTTCAAGAATGGCCTCATGAATATCACTCCCCCTGATTCAGTTAATCCCATAAGCCCATCACACAACCCATTTTCTTTTCTTTTCTTTTTTTTTCAGGGGAAAATGATAGTTCTCTGGAATTTATATTCTACATTCATGTTAAATGTTGGGTTAGAAACCCAATTGTGTTTAGACAAAATAATACTCCGTTACATAATATAAGACATATTTATTAAATTTGAATAAATTAATGAAATTAGTTAAGGCTAGAAATATAAATTCTATTAAATAAAATAATTAGAAACAAAGTACATAAAAAACCAAAGCAAGAGGAAATCTAAAGCCCAGACAAAACAATCCAACCGAAACACCACCACACCTTCTAAAACCATAACCCTAGTCCAAAGGTAAAGGCATGGAGCTTCAAGCATGTGGGGAAATAAGTCAGACTCTTATCAAACGGTCTACAACCAAACTTATTTAAGGCCTGAGTTAAAAATTATACTTAAAGATCTAAAGCCTAAATATGTAAATAGATCCGGACTATTTGTTAAGATATGTCCTTTTTATACATTAAATAAATTAAAAAGTACAATTTATAAATATTATGCTTTAAAGCCCATTTGAAGCCTACAAAAGACCTACATTTATGTAGGTTTTCATAGACTCCAAGTGCAAACTAGCTCCATGGCTTGCAATATGAAGCCTTTGACCAGCCTGATCCTTAAAAAACAAAAGCGCCTGCATTACCTTCTGCCCCCATTAAGGATAAGGCCTGTGTAGGCCTGGTCGAAAAACCACCCTATCACCAAGCACTCAAGTAGTGCAGTGGTATGACACTGGCCTATCCAGTCTTTGTATCGGGTTCGATCCTGCCCGGGACCATTAGGTCCCCAATTTTTAAAAGAAAAACCACCCTATCGGTCCCATTCCTTTTAACATACTATCTGCTAACCAGAGAGAAGAGACACAAGTTCCACACAATCGTGTGGAGAGAAGCAGCAATATCAGTATTGGCAAGAGATCAAACCCTGAGTATAATGACCAACACCACCAACGCCATCACATCTCTAAACCACCATATCTAAAAGGGCCAACCAGAAACCACACCCATCCGAACCAAATCAAAGAAGAGGAGCCAAGACATACAAAAGTACCAGCGAGAACCCATACCTTCATCGCAAACATCCTCACTTTCGTAAATCGCCCTTGCTTGGTTTTGTCCAGGAAGGCATAAGGAAAGCCAAAATTCCATAAAGCCGTCGAAATCCAGTCCTCCCTAACGTCACCGACTTCCTCTCCTTCACCAATCGGACCATTCTTCCCTTAACCCATACCCCCCAGGGTTGCTCAAAGACCGGACTAGACTGGGTTTACCCTCAACCTAGGTCTGATCTGAAACCACCTCGGGTCAAAACTTGCTGCCCAATGTCTGGTCCAGTTTGAGAGAAACCCGATGCCAGACCAGACCGGGTTTGGTCTCTCGGGTTGGGGACTAGTCTCCCAGATCATAATTAAAAAGATTCAGTAATGGAAAAATATCAGATCAAAAGAGTCGTTGGTGAGGGGGAAAAAAAAAAGTCGCTGGTGGTTGAAGGAAAAAAAAAACAGGAAACAAAACAACACAGTAGATGAAAGCTTGCGGTTTCGCCGTTGCTGAGCTTGCGGCGGTGTTGTCGTTGGTGAGGGAGGTGGGAAACGAAGGCATAAGTCGCTACCCACGACGGCACGACTTCGAATCCTTGATGAGCTGCTGAGACTTGAAGGGTTGAGGGTGGAGGCCGAGAGAGAGCAGGGGTAGGTGGCTTATGAGAGTTGAAGGGTTGAAGGGTTCAGTTTAAGACGTCGTACCCATGACCATGAAGCTTGAAGTCTGAAGAGTTGAAGGGTTCAGTTTCAGAGGTCGTACCCATGACCATGAAGCTTGAAGTCTGAAGAGTTGAAGGGTTCCGTTTCAGGGAACTGGCTTCCCTGCTCGTCTAGAGGACGATCGGGGAGCTCGTCACAAATTCTTTTCACGATTCAGATTTTTTTTTTTTAATATAAAAAAATCTTTTTAAAAGTTAAAAAATTATCTTTATTTTAGGTCCCCTATTCATTAAAATTATTTTTTATAAAAAATAAAAATAATAAAAAAATTAAATTTGGACGGTTTGTACTCGACAAACACAATAAACGGTTCCCAGTTTCAGAGGTCGTGCACGTGAAAGGACAAAAAGTGGAAGTGTGGAACACAAGGATATATGTATGTGAAAAGAAAAGAAATGAAATAAGAAAAACTCAAGGCGCAGTTTCCGAGGTCAGGTCACAAAAGTTTTTTAAAAAAAAAAACACCGGACAGGACTGGACTAATTAGTCATAGTGTTGAGCGTGAAACCCGGTCTGACCTGATGATTTAGTCTGGTCCGGTCAGTCTAATTGTCCCTCAAGTTACTTTTCTTTGATCAGGTTGGAATGAACCGGGTCAGAACAGATTAGACCGCACGTGGGTTCCTACCCAGAACATGGCAGCCCTTGGCCGAACGTCCTCAACCTCCCCTCCAGCGCTGGGCGCCAGAATTCCACTTACAGAAAGAGAGAACTCTCACACAGAGAGAAGCCACCTCCACTTTGGAGAGAGCAAGGGAGAACTTCAGTCATCTTCTTTAACTTATCTATTCATCCTCCTCTTTGATTAATCTTAAGAAACGATCAATCACACTGGAGAATGGAGGGACTATCTCTACTCTGCCGCCTCAAATCAGTTTTTTCCTCCAAATATCTTATCACTGAATGAAATGCCTAGAATTCCGATGAGTTTATTTCTCATACGCACAAGGGTAAATATGTATTTTCCTAGAGCCACACATAAAATATCAGGACTCAATATACAAATGTGTGAAACTTTAAATTTTGGGGGAAATTCTGGTCAAAAATAAATATTGGGTGAAATTTTAGTTGAAGATAACACACGTTTCCAGAATTTCCGAGGAATTATGACTTGAAATTGCAATTAACATCTCCAATATCGATAATCGGAGGAGGAAGTGGAATAGAAAGAAAATTGAAGAATGCACCTGAAACGCCGACGTTGTAGCCGAACATGAGGCCACCGGTGGCGGCCATGAAAGCTGAAGTGACGACAATCGGAGTGACCTTGGCATCTAAGTTTCCACCGAAATTGCTGCTGGAAGTAAAATGCCCGGCGCCGGTCATGATAGTTTCGGATCTATAGAGGAAGATCGAAACAGCACAGAAAATCAATCAAATTAATTACAGCTCAGCCAAAGTAAGAAAACGAAGAAGGAGATTGGAGGGGGAAAATACAACTAATCTGGACGGAGTGGAGAGAATAATAATTATTAAAAGGAAGTGGCTCCACCCTCACCACCCTCACAATCGCCGTCACTTTCCAAGAAGAAGCTAGAGTCATCGATGGTCTGACTGGCGTTTATAGTCCGCGATTACGTGGGGAAAATTTTACAGTCGCAACTTCACCGGATGAGGATTCAAATTTGCTTTAACGAATTTGACCAATGAGAGTTCTTCTCCGACCACCAAATTTAATTAGTTATTTTTAATATTTAAATTAGCACTCGTAATAAAAGTTGGATTTCTCCTAATTTGGACTAATGCTGCAATTAATACTAGTAACTTATAAAGGAAATTCTGACCCCACCCCACCAAATGATGGGTTTTTCTTTTTAACTTTTTTTAGCTGATCTTTTTATTTGTTTCAATCAAGTTGTATTTAAAAAGTTGAAGTATTTTTTAGACTAATTAAAAAAGTAATTTATGGTGACAGATGCACAAAAAATTAATTAAAGGTAAAGAATCAATCACTCGAGATAGAGTTATATCCGATGACCCCAAAACTACGTCGTTTTGGATTAATGAAAGATGTTTCTGTAATTTTGCTTATTTTTTAATCATATACATTTTATTAAAAACTCTTCATTAATTCACCTAAAATTACTAACAAACCCTTCATTAATTTCAAAACGACGTAGTTTTGGGGTCACCGGAGATAACTCTATCTCCAATGACTGGAGAAATACTTTTCCCATTAATTAATTAGAAATACTAGATATCACTAAAAAAATATTTTAGGATATTGTGTGATACTAAAAAAAAATGATAAAATACTGCATAGTATTGAAAAATATTTTTGAATGATGGATATACTGGAACTTAATTTATTTAGGATAATAGGTGCCAAAAATAAGTACAAGATACAATTTAATCTAAATAAATAAGAATATATAAAAAATTTGAAGGATGAGCATGCCTGGCTCATAGATTTGCTGAGCACATGCAAACCCATGATCAATGTTGTCCAAACTATAATGATAGGTGTTCGTTTAAGTAAAAGGGAATTTAGCAATTTAAACATGAAGTTCTGAGTTTCCGATTCGAACATCTATCAATAAAAAAAACACCAATAGAAGAGCTACAATTCTAAAGTCATGCTTTTATATTTGTGAAACCCTAAAAAAATATCATTTAAACTTTAAAATTCTAAATTAGTGATTTTACTTAATATAATATACATATATATATAAATAATATATCACATGATTCACATCACACTTTTATAAATAGTGTTTCTTTTTTAAAAAAATAAAATAAAATTCTTATGTATGGATGTGAATGAATATTATTTTTTTGGGGCCTACCCTTAAAAGTCAAGTGGGTCCAAAGTGAGAAAGAATATTAGTTTATATATATATATATATATATATATAAGAATATTAGTTGAAAAAACACATTTGAGTTCCTTAATTTTGATGTAAACTTTAAAAGGGAAACGGGCCTATATTACATCCTATCCTTGGATAAGGATTTATTAACAACCAAGAGTGGTTCTCAAAGGACTCCAGGGTTAAAGACATAATTTGTTATGGAAGTTTTGTTAAGGGAGCGTCCAACATTCGGAAGTAGTTTAGGTATCATTTTTACCCCGAAAGTTTACAAACATAGCAATTTTGCCCATAAGATGATCTTAAATGTTGGACTGGTATCATTTTTGTCCTGCAAGTTTACAAAAAGTTATTCTTTTAAAAAACTTCCGGGGCAAATTTGCTCCATTTTGTAAACTTCCAAGGCAAAAATGATACCAAAAATATTTCTGGGTGCTGGGCGCCCCCTAGCAAAACTTCCATAGTAAATTAGGTATTTAACCCAAGGTCTCCAACTCTCCCCCCCCCCCAAAAAAAAAAAAAACTGGTTGGATTAAGTTGAACACAGATGCTGCGGTGACTGTCAGAACCGGTAGAGCAGGAAGTGGTGGTGTGCTACGAGATGATAAGGGAAGGTGGATATCAAGGTTTACACAGTATGTAGGCTACTGTGGCGTGAGGGAGGCGGAAGAATGGGCGTTGTTATATTGTATGAAACAGGTGTGGGATGAAGGTTTTAGAAGGGTGATTGTGGATTCTGACGATAAGCATCTGATTGATCGCCTAAAACAGGATGGGTCTGATCCTAACAGCAGTAGCGTCTTTTTGCAGATCAGAGGTATGTTGAACAAGCACTGGGAGGTGATTTTACAGCATGTATCTCGTACAGCAAACGCCATGGCCGATGCATTAGCCAAGGAGGGTTTGTCTATGTGATCTTTGTTGTATGTTTGCCTGGAAAATCTGTAATATCCCAAATTTTGGGTCTAAAGATTTGGAAATTTGTCTATATTTGGAAGACTACTAGACCCAGTATTTAAATGTGACAAATTTGGGATCAGTATATTTTGGGACTATGAATAGTAATTTACTATTCACATGTACGTTTTTACTATTCACGTATACATTATGAAATTTGGTCTGAAGGACTATATGAGTAATTATTGGAATTAAGGATTTAATTTCCAATACTTATTTAATATTTGCAAATAAATATTAAATGGTAGTTGGATATTGGTAAATAAGTATAAAGTGGTTGAAGTATGAAATGGTATTTGATTTCCTCATACACAACATCTACCACCCTCTTACAATGACCTTTGGCCAACATATGGAAAATTGGAGAATGTGTATGGAAAATTGGAGAATGTGTGCCGTAGGAATTCAAGAATTAGTGTAGGATGGGTATTATTTTGATTAGTCATCTTTCCACATCATTTTTCCATCTTTACACCTCAATTAAAGAGGAAGCAAATTGGTACATGATATACACATACTACCCTCTTGCCAAACTAATACACATTCACACATAAATATTCTACATCTACTTTCACCATTATCTACCAACACTCCACCAAACTACAACATTATTTAACAAATTCCTCCAACCTCCCACCAAATTATACTCCACCTCTTGCCTATAAATAGAAGTTGAATTCTCTTCATTCTTCACAACAAAACACAATCACACATCTGATTGTGAATAAGAGACAAAGAGAAAGAGAAGAGAAATGGTGAAGCAAGAAGAGGAGGAAGAGGAAGTAAGAATTTCAAGAGGTAAGTTCTTGAACTCTAGTTTTTAGATTTTTGGTAGAGCTTGTGTTTAATCTAGAAAATTGTGGAGAAAATTCCTTTTCATGTTTTGAAGGTTTCCAAAGGGTTTATAACGAAAATTGGATTAAAAACATGATGGGAAATAATTTTTGGGATCATTGGATTAAAATTGTGAAAGTTGTAGAATTTCCAGTTTTAAATCCTGGGCTGGCAGTGAACTTTGAGACTGTTATTTTATATATCAAATGAAGTTATAAAATCATGAAAATTTCCAGATATAAAGTAGACATCCAGGGCTTTTCGTTGATATATAATTTGTAACGTTTTGAGCTCTAGACAAGGAGATCATGATTTTTGGAGTTAAGCCTTATTTCTGAAGTTACAATCTGAACAATGTTGAGAAATATTTAAACTGGGAATGATACAGAGATTTTGAGTTTGTACCGTTATTTTTCCTTGAGAATAGACATATCAAGGGTTATGTGGAATTTTACAGCACCTCATTTGGAGTTTTGTAGAATTAATTATGATTTTTCAAAGTTAGAGAAAAATCTGGGCAAAATGCTGGAAATTCCGTTTTTGGAGAAATGTAAGGGTAAAATGGTCAATGCTGATATAAATAACCCTTAGAGCATTATTCTAAGTGATACGGTGATATGTTAGGATGTCCGGGAAGTTTGGAGTCGGATTCAAAGGACGGGCATATTACTATTCATGAATAGTGACGTATACATGAATAGTAAACTACTATTCACGTGGAAGGAAGGTACGTTCGCGTACAGTAACGTTAACTCTTATTAGCATGTATATATGTAATCATGTATATAATACCCCAAAATTTGTATTTTTCTTAGATATGATATATTGGTGAATTTTGAATTGGTATTTGGTTTGGCGTGAATAGTATTTACTATTCATATATACGTATTTACTATTCATAAATACGTATTTACTATTTATAAATACGTATTTAATTAGGTATATACTATTCACGTGGGACCCACGGCCAAATAATTTCCCTCTGTCGACAGAAAACCCGTGAGTGTGAAAATAATTTGACGCGGGACCCACTCAATAATATAATATTATTGTAATATAATATCTTATATTTTGGGAAATAATAGAAATAGAATTATTTCCAATAATCCGTGAACTAGGTTTCTTAGGTAAGGACATATTATAAACAAGTGAATTTTTATCTCAGAGTGGGTTATTTCCGAAGTCATTTCCGAAATCGGCGGAATGATTATTGAGATAGGTCGAAACCGATATTTTGAATCAGGACAGATAGTAGAACCTTTAGAAAATAAATCATAACTCAAAATCCTTGAATTAAGTAGTAAACAACTGCACATATTATGAATCAGTGAATTTTTGTCTCGAAGATGGTGTCACCCGAAGTAATTTCTGTTACCGGCAGTGTCCAACTTAAAATCTTTGACAGATTACGAAATACCCTGAATGAGGTCAAAAATTCAGTTGACCCAGATATTTTTAAAGAGGAAGAATAGAGCTTCAGGGCTGTGCTTCCGAATTTTTGAGAATTTGCAAAAGATCACGCGGTCAGAACACCGAACAGAAATTTTATCAGTAAAAAATACTATTTGCATTATTAAAAAAAAAAAAAAAAGAGGAACACCCGTGAACCTTTTTAATATTTTTTTAATATTTTTGGAAATTACGAAAAATGACCCAAAAACAAGAAATTACACTTAAGGACCCATTTTCCAACACTATAAATAGAGGCCTCACTTCTTCATTTTCTTCACACCAAACTCAGATCACAACGGTCGAGTTTAATAGAAGAGAGAGAATTCTTAGAGTTTAGAGGGAGAAATTAGAGTAAAGTTCTCGGAGCTGAAGAGAAGGAGTAAGAACTTCAAGGGTAAGTTCTTTGGTCTCTAGTCTTAAGATTTGGTAGTTTCTTTTGGTAATTATAGTAGAAATGCCAGATAGAGTTTTTTTTCTGAGTATGCTCTGTGGCTGCAGCTTAGTCTGATCTGTCACATCAGAAAAGAATTATTCTTGGGCAGTAATGTTATTTACCAATACAGTAAATACTATTTACCAAATAGTAAAAATTATTTACCGTCACGGTAAAAATATTTTTACTGGTACTATTCACATGAATAGTGAATACTATTCACATGAACAGTAAATCTTCAACGTAGAATTCCACAAGTATTGCAAAGTTGATGGCCAATGATAAATGTGATATTGTTCCTATAGGGTATCTGTGAACTTGTACCGCTGTTTTCCGTTAGAAGTACCGTTATAGTCAAACGTACCAAAACATCATCAACGAAGGTACGGACGCGTATTGTAACCTTAACTCTGATGCTTATGGTATGCTTATATGTGATAGATAGTCTGAAATTCTGTATTTTGAAAATTGATCATACACATACAACTTAATACGGGTTATAGTCTTGATAATGCCGTTATGTTTTCCTAGCGCTGAGGACACGGGTGTACACCGTGGCACTGGTGAATAGTGCAAACTATAATAACATGCATATTGCAGTGGCTGTGTTATGTTATTATTTGATTATGAATGTATTGTATGTGATTATTACTGTTTTTGCCATGGATATCTGTCATTCATATTTGATACATAAGCATGAGGTTAACCGTTACCTGAGGTTCAATGGTAATTTGAACCTCAGCTCTTGCTTTAGCCCCAGGATCCTCAGGAGGACAATCCAAGGAGAAGGGTAAGCAGGTGGCGTGAAGAGGCAGAAAAGGAGTTTTCTTTTAAAATCTTTAATTCTGTTTTTCTGAATATTCGACTCTTGGATGACTGTAACAGAAGACTGATGCACCTTAAATGAATGTTTTATCAGTTACTCGTTTCACGACTATTCCGATGCTCTACTCTGATTAAATCTTTTCAAATTCTGATCGAACTATTTCGAAAACACTTTAGAAAATTGGGATGTTACATTTTTGGTATCAGAGCAGACGGTTCTGAAGTTAACTAAGTTACTCCAAAAAGTCTGGCTAGGCCGGTGTATTTGAGTAACGGAGTTAGGTTCGGAGTTTTTTTTTAAAAAAATATTTTCCGGCTAGAACCTGGCTCAGTTATAAGAAACCATTGGTGCCGAAGGCAAGGCTAGTCTATATGGTTCGGTCAAGCAGTCGCCATAGAGTTGGTGAGACCCCCATGATAGACACTTACCTGGCCAATCGGTTGATTAATTGAGTTAGGCTCTAAGCCGTAGTTTTGGAACATATTTCGAAAAGAGTACTGATATAACTTTGGTGTACGTGTTTCAGGAAATGGCTAGATCCCCACTTAGTTATCAAAGAGCCCCTTTTGTTTACCGTTACGGACGTGTGAGACGTGTTGCTCGAAAAACTGTAAACCCTCAGATGGTGGCCCGAAGATTGAACCCTGACCCGGTTTATTCCCCGCCCGCATCTGCACCTCAAATTGTGCCAATACGTTCTGTTCCTGCTAATGATTTGGGGTTGCCATACAATCCACATTACCCTGTTGAACACTTACATGACCCAGAGCTCGAATACCATCCAAGCCCAGAAAACTCTGATGGTTCTAATTCTGTTCCAGCCATACTTACACCAGGTTCCCCAGCAGATTCACATCATTCCTCTGTTGGGGACAATTTTGATTACATCAATGTAGCTGACTTAGAAGAAGAGCACGCAGATAATGTAGCTATTTTAGAAAACGCTGACCATGAAAACCTACGGTATGTGCTGAATGGCAACCGCGACTTGACGGAGATTTTGTATGATGACTTTGTTCGAGCAGGCTGGAATGTGGCAACCGCTCAAGAGCAGTACTTACGCTTCTTGACCCGTGTTAGGGAGCTTTACGATATGTTCATGCCCTTCAACAGCCCCTATCCTCCCGAAGACTGGATCCGATCCACTCTTCATCATTTTCCTCGAACCAATTTCTGGATTCACAAAACGAATGAACTTCTCGATGCAGGACCTATTGAGAAGGTCTACATCCATCTACTGCTGATCCAAAGCTGGGTACATCGTAGCATGTGAACCAGGAGGGAGACAAAAACCAGAATCAGTCCAAGGAAGCAATGGAAGTGCTAGTGACGCATAGTAATAGTAGTAGTAGATATAGACGCTGTTGTAGTACACCTTTAAAAGACCCTAAGGAGATAAATTGTAAAATAAAGCAATTACTGTGAATGATGGTTGATTATAAAAATATATAATTATGTTTGAATATGTGCTAAGCCTATTTGTATGCTATTTATTATTTCTCTAACGTTCATATGGTTTCATAAATAAAAGATTTAAGTATGGCAAACTCGAGAGGATCCGGAGTCCCTAGAGGACGAGGCAGAGGCCGAGGTAGAGGTCGAGGCAGAGGTAGACAAACGCAAGTAATACCCCTGCCAGGTCCGGAACAACCACAGCAACCAGAGCGGGATGAGATGCAGGAGATGAGAAGAATGTTACAAGAGCAAAGGGCACTCATTGATGCGCTTCTTGCAGAACGGCTTGAGAGACAAGCCGAAGGGGGACAAGTAGAGGAAGAACAAATTAATGAGGAGAATGAAAACAACAACGAACACGACGAAGAACGTGACAATGAAGTTGAGGGAACCAATCGATTCCAAATACCTCCCCAACAAGAGAGAGCGATGGCTGAGCTACAGCAACCGAATAGAGTGGTCGAGAATACCCAATATTGGGTAACACAATTCTGTAAAATGAAACCCCCAGCTTTCCGAGGCAAGCTTGATTCAGCAGAAGACTGGTTGATGCAGCTGGATAAGATATTCGAAGTCATAGAATGTCCGGAAGATAGAAAAGCTCAACTGGCAATTTATAAGCTGCAAGGAGATGCAGATCGTTGGTGGAAGAGCATTGCGACAACACTGCGAGCACGTCACTGTCCCATTACGTGGGAGAAATTCCTAGAAAAATTCAATGAGCAATATTTTCCACCCTCTGTTCAGATGATTAAGGAATCTGAATTTCTGCACATTCGACAAGGGCAAGATGAATCTTTTGATGACTACTATGCACGTTTCACCAATTTGTCTCGATATTCAACCCTCTTTAGGCAATGTGAAGATGAAGGCAGTATGGCAAACATACTGATTTATGGCTTGAAGTATGAAATAAGGGAGAAGCTTGTGTCGCAGCAATTCTCACAATTGATTCAAGCGGTGGAAGCTTGTCGATTGATCGAAAGAAATTTGAAGGAGCTCAGGAAGACTAGAGTCTTTCATAGTAGTGGCCCCAGTCGTGGCGGTTTTACCCGTGGAAACTCATCGCAGAAACGGAAGACCAATTGGAGTAATTTCCGTGAAGGAAACAAGAGGCCATTCCAACCTGGGCAGCAGAACTTCCCAAGGGTACAGACATCCAGAGCATGTCCAAAATGCGGAAGGTATCATCAAGGAACTAACTGCGAAGGAAAGATTGTGTGCTACAAGTGCCAGCAGCCGGGGCACCTTAGCACAAACTGTCCACAAAAAGCACTGGAGGCGAGGCCGCAAAACCCAGGTCGAGTTTTTGCTTTAACGAATGAAGAAGCCAGAAAATCTCCGGAAATGATCAAAGGTACTATTTCTCTTAATGGGAATTTACTCCAAGCATTGTATGATTCTGGTGCTAGCCACTCGTTTATTTCATATGATTGTGCGAAGCGGCTAGGAATGCATGCTTATAGACTACCATATGATCTACTAGTAGCCACACCACTTGGTGCGAAATCCTTAGCTTCTGATGCATGCCTTAATTGTATTGCGAGCGTAAATGGACGAGATTCAAACATAGATCTTATCCGACTACCGCTTAGTGGCATCGACGTTATTCTCGGTCTTGATTGGCTGACGGCTAACAATGCGATAATTGATTGCGGAAGTAAACAGATATCCTTTGCACCCCCGCACAACCGAAGCAAGGTTGATGGGAGTCTGAGTTATATCTCAGTTTCGGAAGCAGAAAAATGCATAATGCATGGTTGCCAAGCATACATGGTATTTTTCTCTGTAAAGGCGGAAGCTGAACTCTCACTCAAAGACATTCCGGTTGTCAATGAGTTCCCTGATGTGTTTCCAGAGGATCTCACTGAGTTACCTCCTGAAAGAGAAGTTGAGTTCGCTATTGAATTGATGCCTGGAACGGGATCAATATCAAAAGCACCATACCGAATGGCGCCGAACGAGATGCAGGAGTTGAAGAAGCAACTTGAAGAACTGCTGGAGAAAGGGTTTATTCGACCCAGCGTGTCACCTTGGGGAGCCCCCGTATTGTTTGTTAAAAAGAAAGACGGAAGCCTACGACTTTGTATCGACTACCGTGAGTTGAACAAAGTAACTATCAAGAATAAATACCCACTTCCCCGAATCGATGATCTACTCGACCAACTATCTGGTTCCTGTGTATTTTCAAAGATCGATTTGCGCTCAGGATACCACCAGCTTCGAGTAAAAGCCAGTGATATTCCAAAAACAGCTTTTAGAACCAGATATGGGCATTACGAATTTCTTGTGATGCCTTTCGGATTGACTAATGCACCTGCCGTATTCATGGATTACATGAATCGGATTTTTCGCCAGCACCTAGACAAGTTTGTAGTAGTATTCATCGATGATATACTGATCTATTCAAAAAGCAGAGAGGAGCACGAGGAACATCTGCGAATCGTATTAGGTATACTACGTGACAAGCGACTTTTTGCTAAGTTTAGCAAATGTGAATTTTGGCTGCCAGAAGTGAGATTTCTGGGCCATGTCATAACTCGCGACGGAGTTGCCGTTGATCCTAGCAAGGTAGAAGCGGTTCTGGACTGGAAGAGACCAGAAACAGTGACAGAGATACGTAGCTTCCTGGGTCTAGCGGGATACTACCGCAGATTCATTCAGAATTTCTCGCGTCTTGCCTTACCATTGACAAAGCTCACAAGGAAAAACCAACCTTTTGTGTGGGACGAGGACTGTGAGTCGAGTTTTCAAATACTGAGGGAGAGATTGACTACAGCACCAGTATTGATCATCCCAGATCCAGATGAGACTTATACAGTATATAGTGATGCCAGTGGACAAGGATTGGGATGCGTCCTGATGCAACAGGGCAGGGTAGTAGCTTATGCCTCTCGTCTGTTAAAGCCTCACGAGTTGAACTATCCTACGCATGATTTAGAACTTGCAGCTATCGTGTTTGCTTTAAAAATATGGAGGCATTATCTCTATGGTGCAACCGTAGAGTTATACTGCGACCACAAGAGTCTGAAATACCTTTTTGATCAAAAGGAACTCAACATGAGACAACGTCGCTGGATGGATTTGCTAAAAGATTACGACTTGGAGATCAAGTATCATCCGGGTAAAGCAAACGTTGTAGCTGATGCACTCAGTAGAAAAACGGTACTCACTGCGTACATGATGATACAAGAGCGGAAACTACTTGAGGAGTTCAGAGACCTAAACCTGACCAATCAGGTTTGCATGAACCACTGCACATCCGATGACATCTATCTTGAAAGTCTCCTTGTTAGTCGAGGGGAATATGATCTGAGAGATGCGGTTGAGGAAGCTCAAAAGCACGATGAGTGGGCTATAGCAGCACGGGAGATGATCTCACGAGGAGAGATCCAAGACCGTGACCTATCGCCAAGTGGCTTGGTCAGATACAAGAAGCGGATCTACATTCCGAAGGATGGTGAATTACGACAGAAGATACTAGACGAGGCTCATAAGAGCAGATATACTCTACATCCGGGAATGGTCAAAATGTACCGGAACTTGAAATCCGAGTTTTGGTGGCCCAGATTGAAGAAAGATGTAACTGAATACGTAGGAAAATGTTTGACCTGTCAAAGAGTTAAAACTGAACACCAACGACCCCCTGGTCTTCTTCAAGGTTTGGAAATTCCAGAATGGAAATGGGAGAACATTACCATGGATCTAGTGGTAGGGTTACCTAAGATCAGACAACACGACGCGATTTGGGTAATTGTTGACCGATTGACTAAGTCAGCACACTTTCTCCCCATTAGTATTAATTACTCACCAGAACGTTTGGCGGAGATTTATATCAAAGAGATCGTAAGACTTCATGGTGTACCTAAGAGTATTGTCTCTGATCGGGACCCGCGATTTACGTCCCGATTCTGGGAGGCTTTGCATGCAGAGATGGGAACTAAGCTAAGACCTAGTACGGCTTATCACCCACAGACCGATGGTCAATCTGAAAGGACAATACAGACGCTAGAAGATATGCTTAGAGCGTGTGTATTGGATTTCAAAGGCCATTGGGATAAACACTTACCGCTGGCCGAATTCGCTTACAACAATAGTTACCATTCGAGCATACAGATGGCTCCGTTTGAGGCATTGTACGGGCGGAAGTGTCGATCACCTATATGCTGGACAGAATTGTCGGAGCGAGAATTCATCGGGACAGATTTAGTTGATAAGACCTCCAAGCAAATTGCATTGATCAAACAGAGACTCCTAACAGCACAAAGCAGACAGAAGAGTTACGCTGATAAGAGGAGAAGACCACTAGAATTCGAGGTTGGAGACCATGTGTTTCTCAAGGTATCCCCGGTAACTGGTGTTGGAAGAACGCTTAAAAGGCGAAAGCTAAGTCCTCGTTACATTGGGCCATTCGAAATCTTGGCAAAACGTGGACCGGTCGCATATCAATTAGCTTTGCCCCCGAATCTGAGTAAACTCCACGACGTCTTCCATGTTTCTCAATTGAAGAAGTATCAACCTGACCACGATCATATTATCCAATATGAAGATGTCGAAGTGCGACATGATAACACTTTTGAGGTCGAGCCAGAGCAAATTGTTGATTACCAGGAGAAGCGGCTTCGACAAAGAAGTATTCCGTTCGTGAAAGTAGTATGGAGAGGCTTATCTCCTGCTGAGGCAACTTGGGAAACAAAAGAAGATATGAAAAAAAAATATCCGGAGTTTATGGCTCAAAGTTTAGTTAGTGTAGAGTAAAATTTCGGGGACGAAATTTTATTTAACGGGGGGAGAAATATAATACCCCAAAATTTGTATTTTTCTTAGATATGATATATTGGTGAATTTTGAATTGGTATTTGGTTTGGCGTGAATAGTATTTACTATTCATATATACGTATTTACTATTCATAAATACGTATTTACTATTTATAAATACGTATTTAATTAGGTATATACTATTCACGTGGGACCCACGGCCAAATAATTTCCCTCTGTCGACAGAAAACCCGTGAGTGTGAAAATAATTTGACGCGGGACCCACTCAATAATATAATATTATTGTAATATAATATCTTATATTTTGGGAAATAATAGAAATAGAATTATTTCCAATAATCCGTGAACTAGGTTTCTTAGGTAAGGACATATTATAAACAAGTGAATTTTTATCTCAGAGTGGGTTATTTCCGAAGTCATTTCCGAAATCGGCGGAATGATTATTGAGATAGGTCGAAACCGATATTTTGAATCAGGACAGATAGTAGAACCTTTAGAAAATAAATCATAACTCAAAATCCTTGAATTAAGTAGTAAACAACTGCACATATTATGAATCAGTGAATTTTTGTCTCGAAGATGGTGTCACCCGAAGTAATTTCTGTTACCGGCAGTGTCCAACTTAAAATCTTTGACAGATTACGAAATACCCTGAATGAGGTCAAAAATTCAGTTGACCCAGATATTTTTAAAGAGGAAGAATAGAGCTTCAGGGCTGTGCTTCCGAATTTTTGAGAATTTGCAAAAGATCACGCGGTCAGAACACCGAACAGAAATTTTATCAGTAAAAAATACTATTTGCATTATTAAAAAAAAAAAAAAAAAGAGGAACACCCGTGAACCTTTTTAATATTTTTTTAATATTTTTGGAAATTACGAAAAATGACCCAAAAACAAGAAATTACACTTAAGGACCCATTTTCCAACACTATAAATAGAGGCCTCACTTCTTCATTTTCTTCACACCAAACTCAGATCACAACGGTCGAGTTTAATAGAAGAGAGAGAATTCTTAGAGTTTAGAGGGAGAAATTAGAGTAAAGTTCTCGGAGCTGAAGAGAAGGAGTAAGAACTTCAAGGGTAAGTTCTTTGGTCTCTAGTCTTAAGATTTGGTAGTTTCTTTTGGTAATTATAGTAGAAATGCCAGATAGAGTTTTTTTTCTGAGTATGCTCTGTGGCTGCAGCTTAGTCTGATCTGTCACATCAGAAAAGAATTATTCTTGGGCAGTAATGTTATTTACCAATACAGTAAATACTATTTACCAAACAGTAAAAATTATTTACCGTCACGGTAAAAATATTTTTACTGGTACTATTCACATGAATAGTGAATACTATTCACATGAACAGTAAATCTTCAACGTAGAATTCCACAAGTATTGCAAAGTTGATGGCCAATGATAAATGTGATATTGTTCCTATAGGGTATCTGTGAACTTGTACCGCTGTTTTCCGTTAGAAGTACCGTTATAGTCAAACGTACCAAAACATCATCAACGAAGGTACGGACGCGTATTGTAACCTTAACTCTGATGCTTATGGTATGCTTATATGTGATAGATAGTCTGAAATTCTGTATTTTGAAAATTGATCATACACATACAACTTAATACGGGTTATAGTCTTGATAATGCCGTTATGTTTTCCTAGCGCTGAGGACACGGGTGTACACCGTGGCACTGGTGAATAGTGCAAACTATAATAACATGCATATTGCAGTGGCTGTGTTATGTTATTATTTGATTATGAATGTATTGTATGTGATTATTACTGTTTTTGCCATGGATATCTGTCATTCATATTTGATACATAAGCATGAGGTTAACCGTTACCTGAGGTTCAATGGTAATTTGAACCTCAGCTCTTGCTTTAGCCCCAGGATCCTCAGGAGGACAATCCAAGGAGAAGGGTAAGCAGGTGGCGTGAAGAGGCAGAAAAGGAGTTTTCTTTTAAAATCTTTAATTCTGTTTTTCTGAATATTCGACTCTTGGATGACTGTAACAGAAGACTGATGCACCTTAAATGAATGTTTTATCAGTTACTCGTTTCACGACTATTCCGATGCTCTACTCTGATTAAATCTTTTCAAATTCTGATCGAACTATTTCGAAAACACTTTAGAAAATTGGGATGTTACAATGTATGACTGATCATGTTTGCTAGATGATTTACATGTTTATTTCCTAGCTATGGATTTGAGGCTGCGGTCTCATAGGGCTGCGTGTCCTAAAGGGCTGAGGTCCTTGGCCGTTAACTGCGGTTACGGTGCGACTTGTTTACTGTAAATTATTCTATGCTTTTACATGTGTTATACTGCATTTACATTTCATATTTGCAAATAAGGTTATCTGTTACCTGAGATTCAATGTGTATTGAATCTTAGATTTGGCAAAAGCTTCAAGAAGAGAAGCTGGATGAAAGAAGGAACTATTCAAGGAAGTACGTGAAATGTCACCAGACAGAACGAAGTTCGGAAGAAAGACTAGTTCTGGAAAGAATATTCGTTCGAGATTTTTAATATGCCAGCTTAAGTTTGGGCATTGTATCGGATACTCATTATCCAAACGATAATGTATGCTCTATCATCCGCATTACTCTGATTTGACAATACCGTATTCCTCAGTACTATGTGTTTATGAACACAATAAGTGGTATGGAAATTGGGGTGTTACAATTTTTGGTATCAGAGCAGAGATTCTGGCATTTGGCTAGTATGCTCGAGTGAATAGTGAATAGTGAATAATACGTATACGTGAATAGTACTGTATACGTGAATAGTAACTAATTCTTAGAAAATTCTGAGTGACAAGAGTGAAAATTATGGAAATTATCTACTCAAATTTAGAAGTCCAATCTTTATACTGGTCCTGACAATAAGTTAGAATGACTTGCTTAAGTTTGAATTTAATAGATAAAGTTGAGTTTGGCAGGAAAGCTTGAAAATCCTTATGAATCCTAGAATAGAGATTACAGACATTAGCAAGAAGGCTAAGAAGAGTAGACTATATTATTTCAAGCATCGAGAACAACAGTTGGTACAATCCCACCGCAAGCTTCGACTATCTCAAGTTTAAGTCTATTAATTTCTTCCTGAGCGGCTGCTCTTGAGAGAGGACCATCAGGAGACATTGTTCTTCTCAATCTAGCTATTTGCTTCATAGTGCTTCGAATTTTTACATAAGGCCAATGCTTTATTCCTCCCCTATGGCATATTTTCATTAGAACATTTTTGCATAGACGAACTTGTTGAGCCGCTTCTTGTTGAGGTAAATGGAAGAAGTCTCTAAGATCATCTATTGACATTGATGCACCCCTAATATTTTGTTCAGCTCTTGATCGGTATGGATCACTAGGTATGGGGACTGAAGGATTATTATTTACAACCACGAGCTCTTTTCCTTTATTGGATATATTTGTTGTATTGGTTGGAAATGAACTATTAGGGAGTTCATTTTGATTTTTAGTCCATTCCAAACCAACACAAAGGGCCTCATAGTAGGCTGATAGGGGATCTGACACCAGGACATACCCTAAAGAATTTTGATTCAAACAATAATTTTCTAGAAAATGTTTGACATCTTCTAAATTTTTCTTACCAAAGTCAAATACTTGAGGATTGGAAGAACCTCCTTGTACGTCCTGGTGAAAGACAGCGTGGCATATCATACCAATCCTCCCATGAACTTCAAGTTTATGGTATTGAAGTCCATTGGTATGAATGATCTCTCGTAGAACATGGCAGCAACCACATGAAAATGGATTAGTAGTCTCAGTCAAGCTAGAAGCAGGATTCCTTGGTTGAGAAGGTACCGTAGACTCCATAAGATCTGCCATATTACGACATCTTTGGACAGGTCGCCTTGATGGACCTGCTTCAGATTCCTTTCTGGTAGTAGTCGTAAAAATAGAATCTTGTATCCTTGGAGGAGGAGTAGGAACGTTAATCATTGGGGTAGATGAATGAACGTTCACACTTACGGGATTTTGGGGAAGTAAAGAAGAATAAGGGTATGATACATTGTTTGACAAGTCAGACAACATGTTAGTCTGATAGTCATGAAGTAAAGTTTCAAGAAAGAAAGGGTTGTATGAATCGGAAACTGGAATGAAATTGCTTGAACCGGCCATGTATAAAGATAATATGGAAGAATATAGGGAAAGTTACGATCGGAGAGGAAATGTGTATGTTGATGTGAAGCTTGAGAGGATGTGAAGCCTGAGAGAATGTGAAACAATTACTCATGCTTTACTCGGTTTATAGCTGGGCTAGTAACGTCTAGATTTTATTAAGCAGCATTGGATTCTCATCTGTCGCTGGCTCATAATTGTGCAGACTTTGTTGTTATGCGGAAAATTTATGGCACCGCACCCTAATACAACCTAATGCACCCTAACCGCCCTTATAGGTTGAAACCTTTTTGAATTTTGGTGCAGGCGGTAATCGACACAACATTTATTGTTAGTCATGTCTCAAGGAAATTAGGTTTGGACGTTTATACGTCACATGGTGATTACTTAATGACCAAATCTCCAGGAAATCCGATTTAGGTATGCAGCTGTTTTGAGATGTCGGGACAGACATTTGAAAATGGGATTCTGAGTGTAAGCGTGCTAAGGCGATAGTAATCTCGGATAAGGTGATTGTTAACAGAGTTTGAAATTTGAAACTTTTTGTTTAAAGGTCGAGTACCTTGTAGAGAGAAAAATTGGTGATCTTTAGGGATGCTAAGAAAATGCTAATATGAATTCGTATAATTGAGGATATATTTGAATATGGTCTAAGTTGAAATGTGACTAATGATTATTTTTGAGGTAGTATTAAAACTTTGTGATAATATTGACATTGTGAGAAGAGCCTTTGTATGTTTTGAGGATCAGATTAAGAATTGTGAATCACAGTCCTAATATGTACAATAGGCAATATGATTTCTTAGCTCAGTTGATATTGAGGTTCTAAAAGTCAAATTGTGAATTTGATGATTGTTATTTTGGGAATATCTGAGGATAACATTTGATTGTTGTAAGCTATGAATCTTGATAATTCTAGCATGTTTATTGAGTATGGTCGAGATTTCAAAAATAGATTGATGAACCAAAGAATTGTTTGGGTATCCAGAAGGTTGCCACCAACTGAATTTTGATCTAAGAATCAAACTTGATGATTGAGTGATTCTTTAGGTGTGTGAATCGACCAAAATAAAACCAGCTACTAGAATGTAGTACTAATGTATATGAATGGTTTGTGTAGCCAAGGATAAGGTTTGTTAGTGTTGACCATCTAAGAAATTAGTTGTCTGGTTCCTGGATATGTTTAAAGGTTGAATTCTTAAACTTGCCAATACACCCGCTGATTTTGTTGAAATTTGAACTTGTGAACTTTCGAAATTGAGTTTTCGAATGAAATGTTTTTCAACAAAATTTGAGACCAGTTTGAATGGTTGATTTGTGAAACATGTTGTCTCATAAAAAAGGGTTTTGTTAGAACCTAAAATTTGAAATTGAGTTTTCAAATATGTTGTGGTAAAGGCAGTACGCAAAAATTGGAAGAGTTCGAAAACTGTTGTAGATGTACACGGTTTATTGGATCTTACCAGATGATTTATAATGTTTGAAATTGCTGGCCATTATTGAAAGTTCTTTCGAGGGGATTAGTTTTTGAAAAGCTGATTTTCGCACCAGCAGTGTATGCATCCAATCTGAGAAGTTTCGCCTTGTAGGGGCGTGTGTTTTGCCTTGTTTGGTTGGGACCCATGCAGACGTTTGGAGCAGGGCTCCTGGACATTGTCCTTTTTCCCGAGGAGGGATTCTGGTGGGGTGGCCCATTAATGTGCCAGTGCAGACACTGGGTCTCTTATGGGGGGGACGGAAATTTTCCCACATTGACCAACAAGTGCATTACCACTGCGGTGGTTTGTGTATGAAAGGATTGCGATATGCTGCTATACCGAAAGGTTGAAGTGGTGACGAGAGCTTTCAAATGTTGAATTTGTGAAAAGAATAATCCTACTCATAAATGTGTGTCGGTAGTAAAGTTCTTTTGAAATCGAACCGGCAGCGAATGTGTTTTCACTAATTTTTGTGGACAGCAATTATGTTTGAAAATGTGATAGCACTATTACTTTTTGGTTTAGTGCGGATTGTGAAATGTACTGAGACCACGGAAAATTTTCAATGTGTGAAAATTTGAAAACGAGACAACAAAATAGTTTTTGGTAGCAATGACATGATTGTCGATGCTATTGTATTGAAAAGAGAAGCGGTGTAGTTGGAGTTTAAGACATAGGAACAGAAACTAATAGAGAATTTAAACCAGATGGGTCAAATAGTATTGGTCAACTACAATACTTTGAGAGCTTGAATGAAAGAAGCTCAGATGAAACAGATGAGCAGAGACTCAAGGCAGTAAGACTCGGTATGCAAGTTTGCATGGGGCAGAGTCCCTGGGTTGTAAGACCTATATGCCAAGTATGGTATTTGTTGCTTAGCATGGTGACATTAAACCAGTGTGTCTAAAGTATATTTTGAGACTGGCAAAATATTCAAATTGTACAAAGTTGCAGTTGAGATGCCTATGGCAGAGGGTGATTCCCTAAGTAGTAAGGTTAGAATATCCAGTGCTGTGATAATTGAATGAGCCGGAAGGCTAGAATGAGATAAGCTGAGAGGCAAAATGTATCAGGTTGTGATGCCTGTGTAACCAAGCACTTGGAGAATGCCAGAGAGTCATATATTTGAAAACTACATACTGGGATAGGATGAATGATTGTGTTACGTGAATAGTAAGCATGCATATGGAAGAATAGACTGAAAGTCTAAGGTGTTTTCTCTCAAGTTATACGTTCAAATTTCGAGGACGAAATTTATTAAACGGGGGAGAAATGTAATATCCCAAATTTTGGGTCTAAAGATTTGGAAATTTGTCTATATTTGGAAGACTACTAGACCCAGTATTTAAATGTGACAAATTTGGGATCAGTATATTTTGGGACTATGAATAGTAATTTACTATTCACATGTACGTTTTTACTATTCACGTATACATTATGAAATTTGGTCTGAAGGACTATATGAGTAATTATTGGAATTAAGGATTTAATTTCCAATACTTATTTAATATTTGCAAATAAATATTAAATGGTAGTTGGATATTGGTAAATAAGTATAAAGTGGTTGAAGTATGAAATGGTATTTGATTTCCTCATACACAACATCTACCACCCTCTTACAATGACCTTTGGCCAACATATGGAAAATTGGAGAATGTGTATGGAAAATTGGAGAATGTGTGCCGTAGGAATTCAAGAATTAGTGTAGGATGGGTATTATTTTGATTAGTCATCTTTCCACATCATTTTTCCATCTTTACACCTCAATTAAAGAGGAAGCAAATTGGTACATGATATACACATACTACCCTCTTGCCAAACTAATACACATTCACACATAAATATTCTACATCTACTTTCACCATTATCTACCAACACTCCACCAAACTACAACATTATTTAACAAATTCCTCCAACCTCCCACCAAATTATACTCCACCTCTTGCCTATAAATAGAAGTTGAATTCTCTTCATTCTTCACAACAAAACACAATCACACATCTGATTGTGAATAAGAGACAAAGAGAAAGAGAAGAGAAATGGTGAAGCAAGAAGAGGAGGAAGAGGAAGTAAGAATTTCAAGAGGTAAGTTCTTGAACTCTAGTTTTTAGATTTTTGGTAGAGCTTGTGTTTAATCTAGAAAATTGTGGAGAAAATTCCTTTTCATGTTTTGAAGGTTTCCAAAGGGTTTATAACGAAAATTGGATTAAAAACATGATGGGAAATAATTTTTGGGATCATTGGATTAAAATTGTGAAAGTTGTAGAATTTCCAGTTTTAAATCCTGGGCTGGCAGTGAACTTTGAGACTGTTATTTTATATATCAAATGAAGTTATAAAATCATGAAAATTTCCAGATATAAAGTAGACATCCAGGGCTTTTCGTTGATATATAATTTGTAACGTTTTGAGCTCTAGACAAGGAGATCATGATTTTTGGAGTTAAGCCTTATTTCTGAAGTTACAATCTGAACAATGTTGAGAAATATTTAAACTGGGAATGATACAGAGATTTTGAGTTTGTACCGTTATTTTTCCTTGAGAATAGACATATCAAGGGTTATGTGGAATTTTACAGCACCTCATTTGGAGTTTTGTAGAATTAATTATGATTTTTCAAAGTTAGAGAAAAATCTGGGCAAAATGCTGGAAATTCCGTTTTTGGAGAAATGTAAGGGTAAAATGGTCAATGCTGATATAAATAACCCTTAGAGCATTATTCTAAGTGATACGGTGATATGTTAGGATGTCCGGGAAGTTTGGAGTCGGATTCAAAGGACGGGCATATTACTATTCATGAATAGTGACGTATACATGAATAGTAAACTACTATTCACGTGGAAGGAAGGTACGTTCGCGTACAGTAACGTTAACTCTTATTAGCATGTATATATGTAATCATGTATGACTGATCATGTTTGCTAGATGATTTACATGTTTATTTCCTAGCTATGGATTTGAGGCTGCGGTCTCATAGGGCTGCGTGTCCTAAAGGGCTGAGGTCCTTGGCCGTTAACTGCGGTTACGGTGCGACTTGTTTACTGTAAATTATTCTATGCTTTTACATGTGTTATACTGCATTTACATTTCATATTTGCAAATAAGGTTATCTGTTACCTGAGATTCAATGTGTATTGAATCTTAGATTTGGCAAAAGCTTCAAGAAGAGAAGCTGGATGAAAGAAGGAACTATTCAAGGAAGTACGTGAAATGTCACCAGACAGAACGAAGTTCGGAAGAAAGACTAGTTCTGGAAAGAATATTCGTTCGAGATTTTTAATATGCCAGCTTAAGTTTGGGCATTGTATCGGATACTCATTATCCAAACGATAATGTATGCTCTATCATCCGCATTACTCTGATTTGACAATACCGTATTCCTCAGTACTATGTGTTTATGAACACAATAAGTGGTATGGAAATTGGGGTGTTACAAAATCTTAGGGCGGTGTTTACAAATGATTGTATGGGACTTGATCCCTTTTAGCTATTTCTAATATATAATGGTGTATGCCTCTCCTTTCTACAAAAAAAAAAAAAAAAAAACTCCTATTGGCAATTTGTCGTCTTGAATGTATCGTCTTTGTTTAGTTTCTCCCTGCTTGCTTTTGGATCTCATTCATCCTATATATATGAGTTAAAGGACAATTTTACCTCAGAAGTTTCCAGTTGGAGGCAATTTTACCATAAACATTATTTCAGTTAATTTTAACTGTTAGTTGATAAAATATACTAAACTGATAGTTCACATGTCATGCACGTTATTTTTGTAAAAATATAAATTTGTATGCAGAAATCCATGTATTATCTACTTCATCTTTTTTAAACGTTAGATTTAAAACTTCCGTGATAAATTTACACACTAATAAAAATGATTTGAATGACATGTGGACTATTAATTAAACATATTTAGTCAACTAATAGTCAAAATTAAATAAGATAACAGTCAAAGCAAAATTGCTCCATTTTTTATATTTTCGAGACAAAAATGCCCCTTTGCCCAAATTTTATTGATGAGAAGGATCTATACATCAGACATAGTACTGGTTACAAAATTTACAAAGTATTAGTATTTACTATGTATAAAACTTTAACAAATTTTTTTTCACCAATAAAATTTTCAATGCAGGATTTTTCCTTAGTTTCCCTTATTTTGGGTTTTTAAACTCTGTGCAACAAAGTAAACGACTATCTAGTTTTATTTTAAAGGGGAAAAAGGCATATTCTTATGAAGAGCCATATTGTTGTGAAGCACTGAAGCTTGAAGCTAGAAACCAGCAAGAGCAAGGAATAAGATGGCGAGTCCTATAAGACCAAAAGATGCAATGAAAGGTGAAGCTTTGTTAGGGCAATCAGGACACTGGACATCATCATCATCATCATCAGTTCTTGATGGAGTTGGAGGTTTTGTTGTGGAAACCCTAATGACATTGACATCAACCTTGAGACCATTTTGGCAGTGCCCTGGGAAGCCACAAATGAACCAGTTGTGGCCATAACGATTGAGCTTGATGGAGTCATTTCCTGTGTTGAAGGTTTCTAAAGGAGTCCCTTCTGAAACATTGCATGACTTGTACATCTTATATGGCACTTTCATCACATTGTGGTACTGAGCATTGTACTCAAAAACTGCTCACACAAAGTTCAACATATATGTCAGTTTCAACAGTTCTTCATCTTCTCATTCATATATATATATACCAACAATCTCTTGCAGTTTAATTTTATTAGTCTTTAAAAATAGGGGTGTGGTTAATATCATTATCGGCCCTTATATATGGTTTATCTAATTTTTGGTTCTTATATTGTAGTTTCAAATTATTAGTTTTAGTCCCTTTAGTTTTATAAAAGATTTAGTTTGAGTTTAATTATGGGAACCAAAACCAAAACTCGTTAAAAGTATAGGGCTAGTTGTTAACCTCAAACCAACTTTTTATGAAATTATAAAGACTAAAACCAATAATCTAAAACTATAGGGCGGATTAAAACTAAAATTTAATCAAATTATAAATATTAATAATAGTATTAAGCCTTAAAATTCACATATCCTAATTTAATTAAAAAATAATAATATGTTAGATATATGAACTTAATACTGGAGTTTTTCCCCTTCAAATAAACAAAACTTAAAATTAGATGTGAGTTTCATGTGCAATGCATCTGGTGTTTGAGATTAATTACATCTATATTTTTTTTTTTGAAGGGTTAAAGGTCATTTATATTTTGCAAATGGAAGGATTTGCGAAGGAGTCTAGGGCATTTGAAAATTTTTTTAGCTTAATATCTCTTAGGATGCGTTAAAAAAGAGCAATGTCACCCTAACCATTTAAAAGTTAACACACATCATTATTATTTTGTTAATAGTTATAGCATTTTTTTTCTCCATCTTTAACACTTTTGGAGCAATATTAAGCCAAAATAATACTTTCTGATACCTGCGGTTTCTTGATAGATACTTCCCAAACAAAAATGTCCCTTTACATTTTAAGAAGAATGGGACTTATATTATAGATTTAGGGAACTTACTGATAGTGTCACCAACTTGAAAGTTGTTGGAAGCAGCCCAATTATTGTAGTCTACATTGCCAATGGATGTCCAACCAGGGAAACCTCCAACCTTGTACACTGCTCCATCTGCCATTATTATCGCCATCTTCATCATCATCATCACAGTAATAATCAGCAGAACAGCAACATTATTTCTCTGTACCAATGACATACCTCTCAATAATTCCTCTGATGAAGCAAAAACTAAGAATCTCTCTTAATTAATTTCTCTGTATTTTACTTTCCTTCTTTTTGTGTGTGTAATATATTGATGAGAGTTAACGGGAGGCTCTCTTCTCTTTTTATATATATATACATCTCTTTGTTTCTTTTTTAAAGGAGATTAAGGTTGTGGAAGTTGCAACTTCAGTAATGGAAATTGGATAGGAGAGACAATTATCGTTGAGGAATAATTGGTAATAACAGTTAAAATGTAATTATGTATAGTTGTTTTAAAAGCAGATTAATTCAGTTCCTACCCCGTATTGCTTTTTCGTTTTATTGTTCTTTTAGTTGCGCGGATTTGGTTATGATCATTATATCTTATATGTATGTGGAAGGCCTGTTCTATTTTTATACATTTTTTTTTTCTATTTACAAAGATGATTGGAGATCAAATTGTTTGATAACTCTCGTTCTGAATGAGGTATTTAGAGACACTATAAAAATATTAAATGTTGACACATTTCTTAATGAGAATTTAAAACTTAGCTTGACACGTTATGAGGAAATAACCACTTTCGTTAGACTAACTATGTTTATCTTGGATCAGGCTTTCTTCCGCTGCCTCTTTACGTTTGCTGCGTCCTTTTCCATAAAATTGTGCCATTTTGGCACTAAAACAGGAAGCTGTTGCAAAGAGGCATCGGAGGCAAGCCTGATCCATTTATCTTTGCTTTGTATGTGTGTGTATATATATATATATATATTTATTTGACCTGGGTATGTATTATAAAGTTTGAACTTTGAAGTTCTTAGCCTACCACAGGCATAAAATATGAAATTTATTTTGAGTTATATTATTATTCTAAAGAAAACTCAATCCATCAGTGTATTAAGTAACACTATATATATTGAAATCTTTAAAGAAAATTAGAAAACGATCATTGTTAGATTATTTCATTTTTATATTGGTATAATTCTATAAATACAATGACAAAATTCATTAAGACTAAAATATTTCGAGTATAAAACTGCTATTAGGAAAATAATTTTATAAAATAACATTAATCTCTTGGTGTCTATTTATAATTTTACAGACTTATTCGTATTAATTTTTTATGGAGTAATTATTTACAATCATATGAAGCCTTTTCTCTGACTTTTTCGTCAACCACCAATGATAAAATTAACAAATTTCACTGACTTATTTTTAATGATACAATTATTGGCCAACTGCCAACCTTAACTTTAGAATAGGGGGTGCACTTAAAACAAAAATTTCAATATCAACCATGACCTAACTACTAGTAATAGATTTGAATAATTCAAAATATCTTAAAAAATTTCCAGTCCTCCTAATCAATGATGCACTACATCTAACTTGACTCTTTTAATAATAAAAGTATATATAAAAACAAAAATAAATGACTTAGAAGATGACTAAGATGAGAGCAACATGATATTTTCAAAATTCTTTTTTATATGGAGCGATTTAAAAGTTGAGTATTATATAGCGAGGATGGCTTCTTTCACTCAGCCCCTTGTGCATATAAATATGACTCACAACTGTATTCTGCTGTCATAATAAAACTGGGAAATATCCATTGTCGGCAATCTCTTTGGTACTTCCCAAATAATAGTTCCATCTCTGATTGAATGGATGCCAACATCAGCATAGCCATTGCCCTCGAAACATAATTGGTTTCCTTTAAAAATATCAGAAGGTGGAACAATCTTTAACGTTAATAATATCAGAATAGGAGTGGCCTAGTAACAGAATTTGGTCTCCCGTATACTCCAGCCTCATGAACCCATCCTCATCACTAACCACCTTAAAGATATCAAGTTCATCAAGAACTGTACCAGACATATATCGATATTCCATCACAAGAACCATATTATCTCCTTTCTTTAGAATCCTCTACTAGATGTGCTTGTTGTTAGGGACGGAACATTGCAGGGACCCCCTCAAAAAAAAAATTTATTTAAAAATTTTTAATGGGACTTTTTATTTTTTAGTGAATAATACCACTTTGGCCCCCCAAGTAAAATTATATTTTGGCCCCTCAACTTCTTCTTCTTCTTTTTTTACATTTTTTCCTCTTTTTATATCTTTGGACTTATAATTTAATTTTGTTTCATGTGGGGTCTTGTATGATTTATGTTAATCTTGTCATTCTTTTCTATATTTCATTCTAATTACATGAAATTTTTAGCTTATCAGTGAAATTTTCTTTTATGGTGTATCCCTAACTAGTTACTATGCTTTTACCTATTATATACTACACTTATAGATGCAGTTAATTGACTTGATCTCATGAATATTGTTTTTTATTCTTTTTATTTTTAATGCATTTAAAACTTTCATTTAAAAAAAATTTCGGGGGCAGCCCCCAAATCCCCCCACCACTATTTGACCCCCTCAAACTTTTCTTCCAAGTTCCGTCACTGCTTGTTGTCATGATCGAAAGAATGAAACACTTAGAATAATCAATAACTCCTGACGGAGAAAGCCTTGAATCGTCACTGTCAACTTTAAATTATGTCAACCCTGGGAAGTTCTTTCTCATAGCCACTACAAAAAAACTGAAATTTTGTAATAGTTAAAATTACGTATTTGTTGTAACAACCTAAAATTTAACACCTGAAATCTTGGCTAAAATATTTGAAAGACCTCCAACAAGGATGATGAATATCCAAATCATTAAATTACATAATCATTTCAAATAAAATTCATAATACAAAGTCAAAATAAGTTTCTAAAATATTTCAAAGTTAAATACATTATGAAAGTCCTAGGGTCATGACAAATAAAAATAACATAATAGAAGATACACGAGTACAAATGAGCCTTCAAAGCTTACTCTAAAGGTGCATTCCCTTACTCCCTAATAGAATGTTCACCTAAAAAATGTTAACATAAGATGAGATTTTACGTCTCAGTAACGTAACTACTGAAAGTTTCTACTGTGCATAAGCAAATTATATATGACAAAAAGAAGAAGTTTATTACACACACACATATATGTACATATCATAATTTCTCATACAAAATTCTTTTGCAAAAGTAATCATTATTATGTCAAATTGTGAACTATACAATATGCAATATGCAGTCTCCCTTATATCACCGTCCACCCTTGTACTGTTGACTGAAGTCATAAGCTAACATATAGTTCGACAAAAACTCATTAATTTGACTAGATGATTCTAAGATCACCAAAACTTAACATACATCTGGCTAAAGGTAAAGAGTTTAAATATGAACTATGAATCCCTTCCTTAAAAATAACAACTAAGGAGGTGTCATGTGTCCCGCAACTCCAATGAAATCCCAGCTAGAGAAAAACATGGAAGATGAAGCCCTAACAAGTACCATCCACTGTGCACCGAGTGGTGGCATAAATAAATTTTATCATTTAAATTCCTCCTTTCTCCAACCCATCACACATACAACTGCTATGATAATTATATCAATAAAATAAAGTATATTAAAACACGCTTCCATTTATATCAATTACCATAAAAAGGTAAACCAAACATCTCATAAAATCTCATGGGACCAATCTGTCATTTTTGAAATTCGAATGACTAAACTGTCATTTTTTAAATTTGGAACCAGACTGTCATTTCTGAAATTCAGGGGCAAAACCGTAATTTTTGCTGGGCACAAACTATAATTTTTATGACCACAAAACTGTAATTTTCTTGGATACAAAACTGTAATTTTCGTGGGTACAAAACTGTAATATTTAGTTTTCATAATAATAATATTATAATACATGTACATATAAATCAATCTATGAAAGAAAATTTATAATCATATACAATTCACAAGTATATAGAAGAATATTCAGAGTTACCTGTTACTTACTAATTCCTAAGTAATCACCAAAAAGCTACTACCAATATCCCCAAATAATTATCTCTATGCTTTCCTTCTCTCCTTCTTTCTCTCCTCTCTTTATTTTTCTCACATTTGATTGCTCTGTATAAATACACACCCGAAGGTGCGTATTTATATTGGTTGGGGAGGGGGTAGTTTGGGTGAAGATCAGTGTTGTTAAAACGTCGTCTTGAATCGTTGAAACGTACGTTTTTACGTTTCTCGCCGGAAAATCATCTCAAAACGGTGGTTGAGACGGAAAATGATCTGAAACGGTCGAAACGCCGTTTCAAATCGATAGAAACGGTTGAAACGTCCGTTGCTGCGTTTTTTCTTCTTCTTCACTGAATCTGATCGCTGGACGCTGGTGCTTCTTCTTCGCTGAATCAGATTCATGGCGATGGTGGTGCAGAACGGTCGGATTCACGACGATGGAAGCTGCGATGGTGGTGCTCCTTCTTCATCAACCGTCTCTGCTCGACGCTCACTGGCTGCTTCTTCTTCATCGTCGACAGCTGCTGCTTCTTCTTCATCGTCGTTGGAGGCTGGACGCTGGAGTGCTGCCTGAATCTGATCGTCACCCTCACTCAAAGTATGGCAGAGGGTAGTGATCAGACGAGGGGGATTATGGGAGATGGATTTGACGCCGTGGAGGTTCCCAAGGAATGAGATGGCATGAACGATTTACTGTCACCCACGTTGCTCAATGTATGATTTGCTTTTTAAAAAGATTTATTTATTTATTTATTTTTGTTATTTAAAAAGGTTTATTTAAGTTAGGTCATGGACATTTTTTTTTTGTTAGGCTTGGGCTGGGGAGTGAGACTTTTTTTATTGGTTTGGGCTGATAGGGAGGTGCATACATAACTATGTTAATTATAAATATTTTTATATATGTTAGATTTTTTTTTTAGTACATCGTAAACTCTTACGTTTCGTTTTACGTTTCCATTTTTACGTTTTTGCTCACTCTTACCGTTTCAATGTTGACACTACGTTTTAACAACACTGGTGAAGATGAGGGTGGTTGGGGGTAAAAATGGGGGGTAGTTGGAGGTAATATTTATTAGTCCCCCCTTTAACTTTCTTTTCCGACCTATACATATATATATTCCGACCTATATATATATAATGATATATTTTTATAATATATTATTATATTATAATAATAAATTTTTTTTATTACTAACAAAAAATTTTACTCCTATACTAAATCTTTCTTGGTAAATTAATTACCATTAATCTATCCTATCATTATTCTAAATAAATTTTAGAATGTTACATTTGAAAATATACCATTGCAAAATGTTTTTGTAGTGGTTTTCTAAAACCGCTACTGTATTAATAACGGTTTTGAGTTACCGCTACAAGATACGATCAAGATGACGAATTTCAAAAAAACAAAAATTGACGCCAAAATTACAACCGCTACAAATATTGGATAAAATTTTATAAATTGCGTTAAATATTTAAACCGAATTTGAATTAAAATTTGTAGCGGTTGTATTGCAAAATTGGAAAAAAAAAATCATAATTTGAGTATATTGTTACAACATTACATTGAGAATGTATAGATAATATTGTTACAACATTACATTGGACTTATTTCTGTAGCAAATTGCTACGGAATTTTTTCCGTAGCAAAAATTCTTTTCCGTAGGAAATTCTCAATTTCGCTATGGATTATTTTTCCATAGCAAACTCGAAATTTTGCTACAAAATTTTTTTCAGTAGCAAATTTTCCCGGACTTGAGAATTTGCTACGGAAACAAATTCCGTAGCAAATTAGAGCATTTGCTACGGAAACAAATTCCGTAGCAAAACTAATAAATTTAAAAAATATATATATATTCTATAATTTTTTTTTTTAGAAAAGTGAATACAAAAAGTAGTGTGCCATGGATATTTAAATTTTTTTTGAGAAAATTGAATATATAATAATAACCATAGAGAGTTTACATAGAGAAAACAAAATATAAATAATAATGTTGTGAATAATATGTAATAAAAAATTCTAAACAGCAGCAGTATGGTCACCCTTGTCCTTCATTCGATTCCTAAAATATATATATATATATAAATTACGAAATTAAAAAGAAATGTACAAAATTCTGAGTTTTTTATTTTTATTATTCATAAGTCTTCATGATTTTAATGCATGTAGATACTCTAGTTTAGGCTAATCCTAATATCTAGGAATTATAAAACAGAAAAGCAATTACAAAATTCAAATTCTATAATCTATTGATTGATTTAGGCCGATCCTAGGATTATAAAAGGCATATTCTAATATCTAAAAATTATAAAAGATAGATCCTAATCTATAAGAATTATAAAAGGAAGATTCTAATATCTAAGAATTATAAAACAAAAAAGCAATTACAAAATTCAAATTCCATAATCCGATCAATATCCGCTGCATATAAGCAATTATAATATAATAAGGAAATTACCGTATGCAGTTAACTAAGCAAAGAAGAATAAATTGTTCGTGTTCCACCTCATTCAACGCTACCATCGACCATGTTCATTCCTCAATTCCAAAAAGTTTATTTCTCAATCATTTTATTAGATGCTTTATATGCATCCCAGAGATTAACACAACCAAAAATTAACCTTGTAATTACAAGTCCAAGATCTTTTCCCCATCTAATTCCATGTCCAATAGAAATGGCGTATAAGAGAAATATCTTGCTTTCAACTCCCCTATATGGAATACCACATTGAATTTGATTAACAATATATGCCATAACCAATTAACACTTTCAACAAGATTTTTTTTTTTTAAAAAAAAAAACTCCTCAAATAATAAGATATTATTCCCTTCTTTTATACATGCTTTAGAACTCCATTTATTACTCTTTCTTCCTTCAAACATTTTTATCAAATACCTTATGTGCATTCTGAATCTAAAACCTAAATGAAGCCTAAGAGTCTGGTTCACTAACCAACAACATTAAAACATCAACATGATATTACAAAGTTTGCTAGTCTCATTTTCTATCAAAGCTTAAATATAAAACATGGTAGAGAAGAATCATAATCCTATTATTTCCACTCTTAAGAACCGAAAAAAAATGTAAATTAGAAATACATACCCCTTATAATTCTCTTAGCCTTCAAATTCAATTATTCACGAACTCCAACTTCTCCCTTGCTCCTTACACACGTACTGCTTCAAAGAAAAAGGGGGAAAATTTTCAGCCCGCCTACTGCACAATCATGCTACCCACATCCCACAAAACCAAACAGAGGAGGAAGATGAACCCAAAACCACTCCTAAACTCACACTAATTTCTACGTCCAGCAATATAAGAATAAAGAAATACCCCAATCTTATATATATGACGCCACACACAATCAGGATGAGGGATTGACTGTGCTACAGTTCTGAATCTTCCTAAATATCACAATTTAAAACATTAATGATGATTTACTCACCCACCAGATTCGCCCAGCAGCATAAAGGAAAAAAAACGAACTCAGATACTTCCCAAGCCACCTAGAATCGCCGACCAGAAATAGAGGACAAGGAGGAATCAATTATCTTTGTACCCAAAACTAACAGATTCGATTTAGACTAGAAAGGAAAGATAAACGACCTGAATTGAGAACAAATCAAAAAATCACATAGGGAAGAAAAACTTCTGCGATTTGGAGCATAGAATGGAGATGCCGACAGTCGAACCAACGGACGACGTCGGACGAACCAGTCGCGGCAAGGAAGGGCAGAAGGACGAAGATGAATGAAGGAGGCTAGGGATTGATTAAAAATCGCGAAGCTTCTGCTCCCCCAAATGGTGAAATCGTGCACTAAAAGAAACTCTGATTTTTTTTTTTTTGCTACGGAATCCAAATCCGTCGCAATTTGCTACAGATTTGAATTCCATAGCAAAATTTTGCTACGGATTTTCAATTCTGTAGCAAATTTGCGGGCTTTTTCCCTCCACGAAATCGGATATTTTTTTTATTTGAGTTTTGCGATGGATTTATTTTTCCGTAACAAAAGTTTGCTACATAATTCAAAATTCATCCCAATTTGCTACGGATTTTGATTCCATAGCAAACTTTTGCTATGGATTTTTAATTCCGTAGCAAATTTGCGGGCTTTTCCCTCCAGGAAATCGGATTTTTTTTTTTGACTTTTGCGACGGATTTATTTTTCCGTTCCAAATCCGTCACAATTTGCTACGGATTTTCAATTCCGTCGTAAATTGCGACGAATTTTTTCCATAGTAAAATTTGATTTTTCTTGTAGTTATATATCATTTGACTTTTTAACTACTAATCCAAACATGTTTCTAATTAGAAAAAAGCCAGTTCTGTCACTATTAATCCAAATACTAATCATATTTATAATCTGAATTTTTTTCTTTCTTATATCTAAAAAAGTCACATAAAAAATATGTCAATATTATGTGTCTTGCTCTTGACTTGACCCCCCATATTTATAATGCAACATCAAAGGATTCGGTTGGTCCCACTTTCCCTAGATATCAGCAGGTCCTAGGGATGGAACCCCTTCTTTTAGATCCAACGTGTTGCCCCACCTTCTGGGCTTGACCAAATCGTCAACAGTTGTGGATCAGCGAGTTCTTGGGACTAAGTTATGAGGCAGGCCGTTTTGGGCCATTTTTGTGTAACTCGTTTTATCTATGGGTTCGAGTTTGTAATTTTGGGGCCCTAAAATAGTGTTAGGTTTTATTTGAGGGCATATTTCGATTATTAGTATATCATTTTGCAGTTATCTTCTCCTTGAATTTTTTCTTTAAACTTTTAAAATAATTAGAATCTAAAAATGATAAGATATGTTAAATTAATTTAAATAAGCTGAAATAATAAGATATGTGTCATGAAATCAAAGAAAATATTGGTAAAAATAAAAAGTATAAGAAAATATTATACTAAAGTATACTTTTAGTCCTTTAAGTTTACATGATGTATACTTTTGACTTCTTAACTATATAAAATATTCCTTTAGTCCTATAATTCTAATTTGTGAATATTGCTAATAGAAAACATAAATTCAAGTGATAACCAAATAAATTTAAGTGATATTTGAGTAATTAAATGCTATTAAGCATCACTTGAGTCAGGGACGGAACTAGGAATTAAAATTAGGAGGGGTGAAATTTATAAAATAGAACCAGGTGTTTATAAAATTGTACTTCAGCCCTATAATAATTTTAATGTTTTCATTTTAGTCCTTTTATCAAACACTCAATGAGGATTAAAGTGAAAAAAATGAAAGTTTTACGAGGTTGAAGTATAATTTCTAAGAAATTTGGGTTGAATGCTGTAATTTTAGGGGGGCCATCCCTAAAATTTACTATTATCAACATTTTATATGCAAAAAATAAGTTTATAAAGTTAAGAATAAAAAATATATTTCATATAAAATTTATAGGACTAAAAGTATATTTTAACCAAAATAATATAAAAATCAAAAATTAAAAATCGGTATATAAGTAAATAAACACAAATGAACACATCAAGGTAGAGATTGCATGGTTGACCTACGTGGGTTTGAGTTACGAAGAATAAGACGGAGCCGTCACTAGCTTTAGGTCAATTGAACAAAGAACCAGCAACGTTGTTGCCGACAAAGATGAACCAGTGAGATACAATAAGGAATTAATTTTTTAGTCCTTTATCTTTTATTTTATTTACAACTTAATCCCTTGATTGTGACTCGGTTCGACTTAGCCTCTTGATGCAATCCCTTATCTTTAAAATTTTGTTTATGTAAAATGCCCAGAGTTTTGTAACTTTGTGTGGGAAAGGAGAGCTTATCGATTTCAAATGAAGATTCATTTTTGAAAGCGTTGTAAATCTTAGAAGATGACTTTTAAATTATGTGTGAAGATTTTTAAATAATAATAATATTTAAATTATTAAATAATAAAGTATTACTATCTTAAAGAGATATTATTGAAATAGTATAATATTTTTAATTACAAACCGATGATGTTGCCAAGTGTTTCGATAATCACTTGTAGTCCATCAAGATCGTTGATTAAAATAATATTTCGATATTTTACATTAGCTAAAAAATAAAATTAATCTCTTGGTGTTTATTTATAATTTTACAGACTTATTGCTATTAATCTTTTATAGAGTAATTATTTACAATTTTATGAAACCATGTCTCTTTCTCGTCAACCATTGATAAAATAGACAACCACAGGATGCCCTTGCGCTGAAAAGAAGAAAAATCAATATAAAAATATATATATATATATATATATATATATACATACTATAATTGCCAGTAATAGGTTTGAATAATTGAAAATAATCAAAAATATATATATTCAAATCTTCCTAATCACTAATGCACTAAATATAAAAATTAAAGACTCATTTAAGGGTAAAAGATATACTTTTCCCATATATATATTATTCTATAAATACTAATATTCGATAAATAATAAATTATCATGATATTTTTATAGGTAAAGAATTTCTCTAATCACTTGAGATAGTGTTATCTCCCGTGACCCCAAAACTATGTCGTTTTGGATTAATAAATGGTGTTTCTATAATTTTTAATCATATACATTTTACCGAAACATCTTTCATTAATTCAACTAAAATTACTAACAAGCCCTTCGTTAATTCAAAATGACATAGTTTCGGGGTCAGCGGAGATAACTTTATCCCCAGTGACTGGAGAAATACCTTTCCCTATTTTTATTCTAGCATTCTTTTTTATGAATTATTTTAAGGGTAAAGGACTTCTCCAGTGACCCTAAAACTACGTCGTTTTGAATTAATGAAAGGTGTATCTGTAATTTTAGGTAAATTAATGAAGGGTGCAAAATTACGAAAACGCCTTTCATTAATTCACCTAAAATTACACACACACCATTCATTAATTCAAAACGACGTAGTTTTAGGGTCACTGGAGATAACTCTATTTCCAGTGACTGGAGAAATACTTTTCCCTTATTTTAATAGTCTTCATATTTTTTAAATAAAACTGATATTATACTTTTTATTTTACTTATGATTTTATTTATTTTTATAATTACAAAATGTGAATTGTAATTATTAAATAGATTTTAATTTTATTCATTTATTTAAATTTCAATTACAGCAATAAATTAAAATTAAATAAAAAAAACTACAAGAACCTTATTAAAAATTGGATGAAACAATAAGGACTTGATAAAAAGGAAAAAAAAATCAACAAGTACCTGATTAAAAACATGTGAAATTATATTTACCCCGTAAAAAGGGTGGAAAAAGTTATAGGGATCTAACTAAAAATTTGTTGAAACTATAAGGACCTGCATATTGATTATCCTTAGTTTATTCATTAATTTTCATATAAGATGACTTTAAATATTATTTCCATTTTAGATAATTTTTGGTATAAAATAACTGATAGTTAGTTTTGGTATGAGAGCGTCAATAGTTACTATAGCTGAAAAGAAGAAAGTTCAATAACAAATATGTACTATAGCTGCCAGTCATACGTTTTGAATAACTGAAAATTATTAAAAAAAATCATATATTCAAATCTTGCTAATCAATAATGCACTAAATATAAAAATTAAAGACTCTTTTAAATACTAAAATTACATTTTAAAAAAATGACTTAATTGAGACCGATATTATATTTAAACTTGTTCCTCCTAGAACGCTACTTGAAAGTTGAGAACGTGTTGTATAGAATGGCTTCTCTCACTCGACAATATCAATGTGACTTACAATGACATTCAATTGTTGTAATAAATCTGGGAAATATCCAATGACGGCATTGCAGGATCATGTTTGTATCTGCCCTGAGAGTGATTCCACTTTTGAGCAAATAGATACCAAAATGATGATGGAAAATACTTTTGAAACATATCTGGTTGCCTTTAAAAAGATCAGAGCGACAACAGTCTTTAACATCAATCATCTCAGAATTCCAGTCATCTAATAATATAATATGATCTCCCAAATCTTTCATCCCCACGAACTCATCCCCATCATGTACCACCTTAAAGACCTCAAATACAAAAAGCATACTATCCATACGTTGATATTCCATCACAATAAACATATTATCTCCCTTAGAATCCTCCACTAGATGTGCTTGTAGTAGGATTGAGTTCAATAGTAAAAGATTATTGACAACATTTTTATATTCTATAACCCCCACAGGAAACAGCCTCAAATCGTCGTCACCAACTTTAAATATGTCAACTGTGTGAAATTCCTTCTTTCTCATTGCATACAACTTTTCACGGTAAAATGTTACATTAACATGGTTACCTTCATCTCGACGACAATGTTCATGAACTTTCCATGTACTACCTCCATTAGTCTTGCACAAAGCCAACCTCCCATATTCATCAACAATTGCAATCATAAGAGGCCTCATAGATTTACATAATGATAATGCAAAAGTTTGAGCATAGAGAAAGCGACATTTAATTTTAGGTAGAACAATGTTGGATAATGGGGGAAGATCAATTTGAACATCGATGAAAAGATTCACTAGTTGGATGAAGTCATTGCAAACATAGTGAACATAAAACCAACCTTTAGAGTATCCAAGAATCATTGGTTTAGAATATCTGAATGGTCTTGTTCCTATTTTATAACATGTGATTTGATCCTTGTGTATTGTTTGAAAGAGTGACGATAAGTTGTCAGTGAGACCAAACAGCCATGGAGTATCCTTAAGTGCTATAGGGTTTGCTCGTTTGTAAACTGAAGAATAAGCTGATTTACAAACTCTAGCAAATCGAAATTGATCTTTAATTGATAAGTTATTACACAGGGTGCCAATAACATCTTTTGGAAGCTCAAAGAGTCTCTTGTCCCTTCTCAATTCAGCTAATTGTTTTGAATCTTCCATATTCCTAAGTTAACAAACAAGCAATCATCAATAAATAAAAAAGTATAAAGTTTAGGGTTTATGTACGTCTAACGCCTGCTCAATATAAACAAATGGGGAAAAAAATTAAGAAGCTGGGTGTACCTTAAGCATAAAGTTTATAATTTAGGTAAAGGAAATTATAATGAACTCAATTACTGACTTCTCATAATAAAGTAAAAGAACTTACGTACCTGTTATAAATACTTCCAACTTGGAAATAATGTTTAGTGTATGTTGTTAGGGAGTTATCTCTCTATTTATAGAGCGAAACCTAATTAAAATATCTACTCATTTGTTTTGGATATAAAAAATTACTTTAAAGAAATTTTAGATATAAGCGGGTTCTAAGGATAGATCCCCTTATTCTGGATCCAACGTGTTGCCCCACCTCCTGGGCTTGACCAAGTCATCAATAGTTGTTGATTGGCGAGTTCTTGGGCCACAATTAATTAGGCACGCACCTTTGGGCCTTTTTTGTGTATAGCTCGTTTTATCTATGGACTGGAGTTACAATAGTGTTAGGGTTTTATTTTTCATATTACATTACAATTATCTTCTCCTTGAATTTTCTCTTTAAAGTTTTAAAATAATTAGAATCTAAAAATGATAAGATATGTGAAACTACTTTAAATAAATTGAAATAATAAGATATGTGTCATGAAATCAAAGAAAATATTGGTAAAAAAAAAAGAAAAAAGAAAATATTATACTAAAATATACTTCTAGTCTTTTAAGTTTATATGAAGAATACTTTTGATCCCTAAACTTAATAAAATATTCTTTTACTCTTATAATTCTAACACCGTTAATGTTGCTAACAGAAAATGTAAAATCAGGTGATAATTATCTTCTCAGTTGATTGAACATAAAATTTCTGTGGCTCTCAAATAATTGCAAATGGGTAGAGTGTTGGTTAAGAAATAAGGTAGAAATATGAAAAGGAAGGGGGGGGGGGGGAACTAATATTCATCCCCAACTGACATTGATGAGTAAACAACCAATGTTATAAAAGCTACTCCTTCCGGTCCTAATTATAAGAACTAATTAACTTTTTTTGTAGAGATTAAGAAAGCTAATTAAATTACTTTAAAGTATTTTATTTTTAACTTTTTTCTTCAAACTTATTAGTTTGACTAATAAACTGATATATACTCTAAGAATATTTGACATATGAAATAATTAAATAACTTATTTAGCTTCTTTAATCTCTTCAAAAAAAGTCAACTAGCTCTTATAATTAAGACCGAAGGTAGTATTATTTATGAATTATGAATAATAATACTCACTCAGGTCTTAAATATAATATCCATTTCGTTTGAGTAACGTTTTGTTTTATAAATGAATCATAAATATTACAAAATTTGTATATGGCCTTGCCTTAAAGATCCATAGAAAGAGTCTTATATAAATAAAATTAAGAGGGAGTATTTAATATCGTTACTTATAAATAAAAAAGAATATGAGCCAGTATTTTTTTTTTTTGGGGGGTAAAATATGAGCCAGTAGTTTAAATCTCTTTCTTTGTTGTTCAACTTGTAATAACATGCAATGTGAGGCAAACAAAAAAGAAAATGAAAGCAAATAAAGAAGATCCTCTTTCCACTTTGTCTCTTCCTTCAGGACTTGGGCCATTGTGCCTCCAATTTAGGTAGCTATTGGGATTTTGACATCCATTCAAGTGGCGGTTTTTTTGGGCCATCAGTTAAGTGTTGAGTGTCATTTTTTAACACTGCCCTTCTTGGGATGTCTTCAAAACCCAAAGAAAAATACTTACCAAAACCCAAGAAACAAGGGATTCTGATTTCGTGCGCGTATTGAAAAAGATAGGGTAAGTGTGCAAAGTGATGGTAATGGAATGCACAAATTTCGAAATTCAATTGCAGCGTCAACGGCGTTATGCATATCCGATCAGAGCTTCATGTTTGGCCGGAAAATAAACACAAGAGTGATTCCAAGAGCAAGAATGGGACGGTGGTGAGGAGATAGGTTTTGCAGGCCCTTGTTTGGATATTCCCAAAGAGTAATTCTATTTTTAATCAAATAGATACGAAAATCATGATAAAAATCACCTTTAAAACATATTTGGTTGTCTTTAAAAAACAATCTTTAACGTCAATAATCTCATAATACGAGTCATCTAATAATATAATCTGATCTCCCAAATCATTCATCCTAAACTCACAATAAACATATTATCTCGTTTAGAATCCTCCACTAGATATGCTTGTTGTGCTGAATTGATCAATAACGAACGACTAATAAAGTTTTCATTCTAAAAGACTAAAGGTTTCATTATATTTTATCTTTATTATTTATATGTTTAGTTTATTTATTGATTTTCGCACGAGATAACCTTTAATGTTTTTTCCAATTCGATAATTTTAGGTACAAAAGATCTACTCAATTGTTTAAAATTTTTTAAATAAAAAAATACTTTTAAGAATTTTAGTATATATGTTTTAATTTTTTTAAAAAAATAATCAGAACCTTTTAAAAAATTACATTTTGTTATAAAAGTGAAGAGAATGTAAAGAAAAGTAGGGAGAAATCAAAGAGAAATTCTAGAGAGATGAAGGAATTCTTATTTTAAGTATATTCTGAATGTCTACACAAGACTTCTACCTTCGATGGTTACTATGCAATGGACATCCACATAATAAATATATTTATAACACTCCTCATTGGATGTCCATCATGAATGTGCCTCATTAAAAATTTTAACTAGGAAAACCTAGTGGGATAAAACCTAGATAAAGAAAAGAGTACATCATCCATCGATACACTTGCTAATAATGCCTCATTAAAAACCTTTCTAAGAAAACCCTGTGGGACAAAAATCTAGATAAGGGAAAAAGAGTACAACGTGCATCGACTCCCCCTCTTAATTACATCAGATTTTCTAATGCTGCCTTATTAAAAACTTTTCTAGGTAAACCCAGTGGGACAAAACCTAGATAAGGGAAAAAGAGTACAACGTATATCAACTTGCCCTTCTAAAATACATCAGATTTACTCCTCTTGATGACTACATTACTTTTAATGTCTTTGTGTTGGTGAAGAACTATACCTCTTGCTAATAAGTATAATACATTAGTGCTCCAATAGCACTAAAATATGGTACATCTGGACCAAGCAGTTCTTTTTCAACTTCTTTGCTTGAGGTCAAAATTGTTCTTTATCCACCTGCAAATACTTTATAATAATTTTAGTACATAATGGATAATGATTTATCCATATAAAATCGATCTAAGAACTTCTTTGTATAAACAAAAGATCTCATTCTTTATGTACTAAATCTGTAGTCCGAGATAGAATTTCGTTCTGCCCAAGTCTTTCATATTAAATTCTTTCTTCAAACAATTAATTGCCTTTTGGAGCTTTTCAGGAGTTCCAATGATATTGATATCATCAACATAAACTGCAATTATAACAAATTTATTTCTAAATCTTTTCATAATAATGCATGGACATATTGGGGCATTTTTGTACCCTTCTTTCAACAAATATTCCTTGAGATAATTATACTACATGCGCCTAGATTGCTTCAAGCCATACAGGGACTTATTTAACTTAATTGAGTATTGTTCTTAGAATTTGAATTAGATGCTTCTAATATCTTGAATCTTTTAGGGATTTGTGCTTCTGGCACATTAAGTCCTTCGAGGACTTGTGCTTCTGGCACTTCGGGTCCTTCAGTGAACATGTGCTGCTGGCACTTTAAGTCCTTCTGGGACATATGCTTTTAACACTTGTAGATCCTTTGAAGATTCTTATGCAATCTTTATAATTTCATCAGCCATAGGCTATATATAATAATATCGAACAAATGCAGAACTGCTAGATTAATCAAATAATGAAAAAATAGTTGCATCCACTACTAGTGAATATGTTTCTTCAAAATCAATAACAGGTCTTTGTGTAACAACTTTTGGGCTACAAGGCTTGCCTTATATCTTATAATTTCACCATTTTCATTTCTCTTTCATACGGAAGCCCATTTGTATCCAACTGGCTTTACATCTTCATGTGTATGGACAACAGGTCCAAATACTTTTCATTTTGCCAGTAATTTTAATTCAGCATTAATAGCATTTTCCCCATAGGGGTCAATTCTTTCACTATTGGCACTTGATAATGGATTTTGACTCGTGCTCCTCATATCATTCATTACGTCCTATGTTATATTATAAGCAAAGATGTCGTCAACGTCGACTTCATTTTAGTCCTATCGGATTCTATCCATAACATAATTTATTGAGATCTTATACTTTTCTTATGTTTCAAGTACCTGGGTCTCTTATGAGACTACAACATTCTCTTCTAGAAATATCTCTACTGGAGATAATATCTCTTTAGGAGATAGCTCTTCTGGAGCAATTAATTAACTTTTCTTAATTATTCTCAACTTGATCATCTATATTCTTAGCTCCTTTTCTCTTTCAAGGATTTATTGAAAGTTGGAGCTTGATACCCAAGAGGGGGGGTGAATTGGGTATCTTTAAATTTTTCAAAACTTGCTCTGTATTTAAACACTCAAAACAGAGTAGAACAGAGGAGGTAAGAAGAAAAGCTTGACACAGGCAATTTATACTGGTTCGGTCCTTTCTCTGACCTACATCCAGTCCCCAAGCCTCACTTGGGATTTTCAATCCACTAAGTCAACAATAATGATTACACACTCTGTACTAAGAGTTGTTCTCTCACTAGAACACACTCCCCCTTACAAGTTGTAATTAATACACTCCAACTACCAAGTCCCCTGACTTGTAGTTATCTCAATCAATAAATGATTTACAAGTGAAAAACTCTCTCACAGAGTAGATAGATGAACACTGAAGCACTAAGTATCAAAATGATACTATTACAAGTGAAAGTTAATACACAATAAATGAACTTAGTAAATTTTCGCTCAGAGTGGGTGTATCAGCTGGAGATGAAGTTAATGCTCTCTATTTATAGGTAGAGAACATTAAATGACCGTTGTAGGATGATTTCAACCGTTGGAAGTGGTTTGCTTAAGGTCTGGTCATCTTCTCTCTCTAAGCTTCTGCTAATCCAAGAGTTAATGTTGTCTGATGTGGCTCTCTGAGTTTCTGCCCGTTGGAATTGACTTTACTTGATGTAGTAAGCTTCCTCTAACGTTCATTAGGCGTACTCAGATGGATTAGCTGAAAGTGGGTGAGGTTGTGCAGGTGCATTAAATGCACTGTTCACCTTTTTGCTTTTTCTCACAAATCCTCAATAATCTTGATCTGTGCTAACTGAGAAACACTCAACAAACTTGTTAAACATATCTGGGAACATGAGTGAATGATATATGAAATCAATTAGATCAAACAACAAGACATTGCAGATTTCACAATTTTGAAAATGCACCAACGGTCACAAACCTTGAGGTTAGTTCATTCAACCTCGAGGTTTGCTTGAAGGTTTCAGGCAAACACAACTTTTTAAAACATGTAACCTCGAGGTTGAGATATGAACCTCGAGGTTTCTCTTAAACAGAAACCTTCTGGCAAATCTTAGTAACTCACAAACCTTGAGGTTCCAATAGTAACCTCGAGGTTTGAAGCTTGTTTCGAAAACTTCATTTTTCACTGGAGCCCGACAACCTCGAGGTTATAAATCCATACTCGAGGTTGGCCTTTGAAAAAGCAAAGTTCAGTTTATCAACATAAGGCTCAGCCTCGAGGTTACAATCTTAACCTCGAGGTTTTCAATCCTTTGAAAACCAGTTGCTCTCTGTAAAGGATGATACTCGAGGTTGTAATACCATACTCGAAGTCAACAGGTTTTTCTTCAAACTTAAGTTTTAAATCAAAGTGTCCAACCTCGAGGTTGAAACATGAACCTCGAGGTTTCCATGCTTGATGAAAACCATGACCTTTCTGTATGGGTTAAAACTTGAGGTTTGCTTTTCATACTCGAGGTTGCAAGTGTTAATGCAAAACTTGGGTTTTTCAAGAAGACCAGAACCTCGAGGTTGACTTCCCAACCTAGAGGTTTCACATAGTTTTTGTGAAACCAAGTTTTGTAACATGAAAACACTTGACTTTTTAAAGCTTCTGTAAGGTCAAACCTCGAGGTTACAACATCAACCTCGAGGTTTGCTCTTAAACAGAGTTTTTGACACTTAAGAGCAAAGCCTCTTTAATTGTTTGTAGTTGTTGGCAATCATCAAAACCATCAGAGAACTAACATTTATATATTTGAAACCGATGGACCTACCATGCTTCAGGCATGCTTTCAATTCATTTATAATAGGTTGCCCTTCAGGGACATCAATATGAGCATTAGCAGTTGGGACATGTGACTTTGTCACTTTCTTTGGATCAGTAAATGCTTTTGGCATTCAATTAGCTAAATTTTGCAAATGAATTATCTTTTGAACTTCCAGTTCACATTAGTTTGTACGAGGATCAAAATGAGTCAATGATAATTCATTTCAGTTAATCTCTTTACCCAACTGCTTATTTTCTCCCCCTCATGTTTGGAAAACAATGTCAAATCTCAATTGACAAATTATGCAGTATAAGTCTCCTAAATCCATTTGTTACCATTAGAAACATCATTCTGTTTCATTTAGAGACAAACAAGAAGAAGAAGGTCCTTACACAGAATTTATCTCAACTTTCTTTCTATATCCATATATGTGCATTGTAGTGGATTTATAAGCATTGCACATTCAAAAACTTTCCAGATGGAATTGTCTGGTTCCAGACAAACCAATTTTATGAGGAGAATTTTGTTAGCTTATATAAATGCTGCAATAATCAAATATACCAACATAGAAATCTCTGGTCTCATAAGCATTCATCCATCTTATCTATAGAGTCTTTAATATATGATTCCTGGATCATGTAATCTGGTAATTGCACGCTTAATTTATTCAAACATCAAATATTATTGCAAACTCCATATTGCAATCATTTTTGCAAACTTCAGGTTGCATTCTTACAAACTTCTAGTTGTAAGCTAATAATCTCACATGCAACCAGATGCATCTTTCAAATTTGTATGGTTTGCATGTTATTTTAATGGGCCCATATAATAATATTTGATATATTTCCAGAGATCCATTACCAATCATGACCAATGATATTCTCATAGTCAAATCTATTTGAGAACAAACAGTACATAAGCAATATATTGGTTATTCATGAAGAATCTTCAGGTTCTTTAATGGATGTTAATACATAATCTTATTTGCATTATATATATATGACTCGGATGATCAAACAAGTCATGCCAATAATAAATTTATTTAAATCAGTAAACTTCTAGTTTACTGTAATGTATCTCAACCAATCATAAACTTTTCAATCTATTAGACTTTATGTGAGAAGTATATAACTTTTTAACTTTTCAAAAATTAGCTCACACTTGTATTGTATTATATAACTCACACTTGTTTTCTAACAATCTCCCCCTCAAGCGTGAGTTTTATATTTCAAAATTACTTTCAAATCCTTTAAACCTCGAAAGGAAAAATTATGTTGATTCTTCAGGAATAAGCATATAATATTACATCACTAAATAATCTTATAATATACTTCAATTTGTTTATATATGCACAATACATAGTTCACCAATATTCATAATCAAAATAACTTAAAACCACACATATGGTAATTCTAGCAGAAAAATCTCATATTCCTCATCATTTACCACCTTAAAGACCTCAAATACAAAAATCATACAATCAATAAGTTGATATTCCATCACAATGAACATATTATTTCCTTTAGAATCCTCCACTAGATGCGCATGTCGTACGATTGAGTTCATTAATAAAAGATTATTGACAACATTTTAAATTTCTATGACCCCACAAGAAAAAGCTTCAAATCATCGTCATCAACTTTAAATATGTCAAGCATTTGGAATGTCTGCGTTCTCATAGCATACAACTTTTCATGGTAAAATGTTACATTAACATAGTACCCTTCATCTTGACGATGATGATGTTTATGAGCTTTCCATCTACAGCTTCCAATAGTCTTGCACAAAGCCAAGTCCCCATATTGCTCAACAATTGCAACCATAATAGGCCTTATAGATTTACATGATGATAATGCAAAAGCTATAGCCTAGAGAAAGCAGCGTTTATGTTTTGGTATAACCATGGTGGATATAGGGGAAAATCAATTTGAACGTTGATGAAGAGATTCACAAGTTGGATTGAGTGGTTGTGAGGATATTGAACATAAAACCAACCTTTAGAGTATCCAAGAATGTTTGGTTCAAAAAATTTGAATGGTCTTATTCCTATTTTATAACATGTTACTCGGTCATCGTATGTTGTTTCAAAGAGCGATGATAAGTTGTCAGTGAGACCAATCAGCCATGGAGTGTTAAGTGCTATAGGTTTACTCGTTTGTAAACTGAAAAATGAGTTGATTTACAAACTCTAGCAAATCGAAATTGATCTTTAATTAATAAGTTATCACACAAGGTGTCAATAATATCAATATCTGTTGGAAGCTCAAAGAGTCTCTTGTCCCTTCTCAATTAAGCTAATTGCTTTAAATCTTCCATATTCCTAAGTTAACAAATATATGAAGCAATCATCAATAAATAAATAAAAAAGTATAAAGTTTAGGGTTTATGTGCAACTAACACCGGAGAAATTCAGAATTCAATCCACAACCACCACCACCATCAAGTTCTACCTCTTGAGATTGCAGTAGGATATAAATTCCATAATTTTATATAAAATTTATTGCTGAAAGAATAAAATAAAAGACGATGACCCAATCTAAAGGAGATTAGGATGGATTGAGGCTCTCCTTGAAATTTCTTGACGGTAAGAAAGGAGGGAGTGATTAAGAGAAAAGAATTTTTTTCAACGGCGTTAGGGAGGCCCGGGGATCCATTAGGTTTAGCCGTTTGAGGGTAACGTTGCTTATTTTAAATGTTCTAGGATGGAATTGCACCAATAAAAAAATAAAAAAAGAAGAAGAAGAAGAAGAAGAAGAAGAAGAAGGTAAGTGCACCTTAAACATAAAGTTTATAATTAAGGTAAAGAAAAGTATTTCTCCTGTCACTGGAGCTACGTCGTTGATAAATCCATATTTTTAGATATTTTATCCCGCCTTATCCATTTATTTTGGGGATTATTTTAGGTTAATTTGGATATATTAGATAATATTTGAATTGATTAGCCAATTTTAGGAGATAATATAAGTCTGAATTAATTATGAGATATTGGGCTTAAATTATTAATATTCTGATTGATATCTTGTTATTAAATAATATCTCTTAATATATGATATCATGATTTTATCATGTTTGAGATCCTATGGTGTAGAATTTTTCAGGGAAGCTGATAAGAAATCTGATGGTGGAATTTTATGGGGCTACTTGAATTTTATTGGGCCCAAGTTGATACCCAAATCCCATGGGAAATTGACCAAAATAATTTTTTTTAAAAAAAAAATTACCAATTTGATGCACTGTGTAAAGTATTTACCAGACTAATGCTGGTGCTTCTGGAGGTGTGAGAGGGGCCTACGCTACTAGTAGTGGCGTGACCCTCTGACACGCCTCCAGAGGTGTGAGTCTGTCTCACGCCTCCAGAGGCGTGAGGCTGACTCACGCCTTCAATAAAAAAATAATTAATTAATTAAAATATTTTAATTAAATATATAATTAATTATAAATAATAAAATAATAATAATAATTTAAATTAATAATTAAGAAAATTAAAATATCAAAAATTTATTATAAACTTTAGGAACAAGATTAATTAGTAAATTAATTAATTAATTCTTATAAACCTCAAAATAGATGACTAATTATTTAATACTTTGTTCATTAACAATTTGATATATAAAATAAGTTTAAATAGAGAATAATAATTAATCAAATAATTAATCTTAGTATATCTGTTATTTCAGTTTATTTGAAGTAGTTTAACATCTTTTTTTTGGTTCATACAATTTTAACTCGATGTAACTTAGCCCTGAATTTTAACTTACTACAATTTGATCCTTATAATGTAGTCCCTAGAGACCAAAAATAATTAATATTCCCTTAATTAAAATATCATCCCTTTCTTCTGAAAGAAAGCCATCCAAATTTAATAAGAAAATTAGGGAAAAGTTTCATGTGATATGGTAGTGAAAATATAGATTCTACCTGAAAATGGAAGGAGAATGAAAAATCGTAAAACATAAAATCATAACTTAGTAAAATCGTAAAAACATAAAAATATTGGGAAAATTAGTAAAATTATTTTAATAAAAAAAAAATCATAAAAACATATAATCATAGTGATAAATCGAGTTTTTAACTATCATGTGACAACATTATTTTCTTGCGTATAAAAAATCATTAGGACATCGTCACTAGTAAAAATTTTAATTGTGATTTTTTCCCTAGTTTGATCAAATTTAATTTAGCTTGAGGGCCTAAGTTGACATTTCAGAATTCGGAGTTTTGAGCTATAAGTACATTTATTGAGGGCATTGAATGAGATTCTCCGAAAGAAAAACACTTACCAAAACCCAAGAAACAGGGGATTCTGATTTCGTGCGTGAAGTGACGATAATGGAATGCACAAATTGCGGAATTCAATTACAGCGTCAACGGCGCCGTGCATATCCGATCAGAGCTTCATGTTCGGCCGGAAAATCAACATAAGAGTGATTCCGAGAGCAAGAATTGGAGGCCGTAAGGAGATAGGTTTCGACTTGACAAAACTGCGATTGAGGAAGAAGAGCAAGAAATTGGAGGAGGGAAGTGCCAGAACGAGAGTCTTGGAGGAGAGATCGAGAAGGAATCAGCCATCACAGTCAAGCTTCGAGCGAAATTCGAAGTTGAAGGATCATGTTCACGCTTTGTTAGATCAGGTAACTGCTTCTTGATATCACTTCTACATTCGTTTCCACTCCTACGTATATAACGACAAAATATTCAGTGGTGAAAACTGAATACAATCTGAAATGCTCAAGAAGATCCAATTGGGAACGAAATCTTGCTCTATCTTGAATGCTCTACTGCTACGGACTTTTTTGCAGGAAATTTGGATATTCATTTCTGGTGATTTCCCTGGTTTATTATAAAGGGATATGCCATCCGGTGAAAATGGGCGCAGCAATAAGTCTCCAATTTATTCTAGCAACTGGAATTTGGATCTTCCCTGTCGAAGTTGCTTGGTAACTTTGTGATAATTCTGTTTGAATTATATTTTACGTATTTTTGATTGAGTTATGGTTTTAGTTTATAAACTCGCAATTAGCTTTGCTTTAGTCGTTCTCAATTAGTTGATTTTTTTTTTTTTAGTTTATTGAAGGGAGACCAGGGATTCGTGCTTATGATTTCTCTCCACATGTCTTGCAGCTCATAAAAGTCACTCAAAACAATTTTTATTCACAGTTAAAAGAATCTCATTTTCTTTCTTTCTTTTTTTTTCCCCCCCACTCAGGATGGAAGCATTAAAGCAAGAAGAGTTGAGAATTGATAAGAGATCGTTTGACCTCATACCCAAAGACATATTTGATGTACCTATAGATTTCCTTGAGCTCTTATTTGATCATTTATCGTTTACAGATCAACTTCAATTTGCTAGATGCTGCAAGTATTTGTACTCTTTGGCCATTAGAAGGCCTTACCCTAAGGCACGTGAGACACCATGGCTTATTGGTCTCACTGAAGACCCTCCTTCCTGTGAAAGAATATACAATCAGGTAACGTGTTATCAGATAGGAGCAAAATCATTCGAGCATTCTCATCTGCATATTATTGGATCCTTCAAGGGATGGTTATGTGTGCATTATGGATACAATTTAACCCAGCTTATAAATATCCTCTCCAATGTTCATTATGATCTCCCACCTTTGTCCACAGTAAAGAACTTTGTTCCTTCTGAGATAAAGCACATTAGAGCCTTCGGAGCATCATTTTGCAGATTTATGAGGCCCAATATGATTGCAATTGTTTCTGGTCTTGGAAACTTAGGCCTGTTCAAGATTGGAGGCAGTAAGTGGAAATGTCACATAAGAAAAGAAAAGTATGTTAACCTGACATTTTACAAAGTGAAAATGTATGCTGTGAGAAAGGAATTTAACCAGGTTGACATATTTGAAATTGATGACAATCTGGAGCTTTCTCTTGTGGGTGCTATAGATTGTTCAGAAGTTATTCGGAATTCATTGCCACCACCCTTCCAGGCCTACCTAGTGGTGGATTCTAAAGATAATCTTTTTCTTGTGTTACAACATCGTAAGATGTTTGGCTCTGTTTTGATGGCCATTGAGTTTGAGATCTTTAAGACAAGAGATGGAAAACATCTAGTGAAAGTGGATACGTTGGATGATCAAATTGTGTTACTGAGTGACACATGTTCTGAGATAATTGATTTCAAAGATTGCCTTCCTTCTACTTTTTTCGAGGGAAACCAAATATGTTTCACTACTGGTGAATTTGACCATGATTTTGGCATCTATTCCTGCAATGATGAAACTATTAGATGGTTGATGCCATTCAGGGAAATGTATTGTCTGCATTGGATGTTTCCTAGATTTGCATCCCAATGCACATGTGAATCACATCCTGCTTGTTAAGATTCATATTGATAGTAAATGTTGGACTTTAGAGGGAAAATGTGAACATAAGGTGGGGGCGGTCAAGATGAAGAAGCTAAGATGGATGTGTCCTCATACAAGAAAAGATATTATTCATAATGAATATATACTTAGAGGAGTTGGAGCAGCAATTATTGAAGATAAAATGATACAAAATTATTTGAAATGGTTTGGACACCTTCAAAGAAGGTTATTGGATGTACAGGTGATGAGGGTTAATCAATGGGTATGGAATACTTTGAAAAGAGGTAGAGGAAGACTAAAAAAAACAATTTATAGTGTTATTGAGCGAGATCTTTTAATTGACTATTCAAAGATTTAGTAGTTGTTATTTTTTAAACAAAAAGATTTAGTTGTTGATAGAATACAATAGTGTTGTGCAATTCCACTAAGTGGTAAGTCTTTGTTGTTGTTTGTTCTAATATGATATCAAAATTTATACTCCCTCCAGTACTTAATATAAGATCTACTTCAATGAAGACATTGAATTACAAATTGCGTATTATATTATAGATCGGAGCTACTATCAAAAGTACAAGTTTATATCAATAATTACTATCTTTAAAAGAATAAAAATAAAAAGTCCACTACCCATGACAATCAATGTTCTTATATCCAGATCTTCAAAGGACAAGAAAAAGCATAATCAAATTATTTTCTCATTGCATATTTTTTTGGGCTGAATCTTTATGGAGGATAATATTGGTTCTTTGTATAAAATGGCTAAACATGATTATGAGCGTTCCTTTAAAAAAAAAAAAAAAAACTTGAATTTTTTTATGCTTTCAAACTAATTTTTTCCCCTTTGTACCCATAGTTGGGTGTGATGTGGCACAAGGTAATATGGTACCCAATGTATGTTTTGGGGGGAACTGCTTATGGCAGCAACTTTAACCTTTGGCACAAAAATATATTTTTACTATTAAAAGGAGAGGTATTTTGAAACCCCTCATATTATTAGAGATTCTGAGGTCAAAATTTCCTGAGTGATCGAACCAGCAAGCCATGGTTTGAACTTTGGAGGGAGGGAGGGAGCCACGGGAGGAGTTTTGAAGGTGACCTTATTTAATTTTGTTGGAGAAGAGATCCTTTGTTGACTAATTTACTATTTCACCTTTTCATGTTGGTTTATATTTTTGTTCTTCTATATTATACTAACCTGATACTAAATATAGGATCTAGTCGACCTTTTTTTTTTTTTTTGGTTGAGATATTAGAAAATTGATTAAATTACATAAAAGTATTTAGATATATTGTTTTTCTCGAAAATATTTTGCCTAACTTATAAACTGATATATAATTAATGACGTACATCATATGACATGATTAAGTAATTTATTTAACTTCATTTAATATCTCCAAAAAAGTTAACTTTATCTTATATTTAGAACTATGATAATATAAATCAATATTATAATGTGTATAAAACAATATTATGACTATCAAAAATTAGGTTTAGTAGAAAGAGCTAATCTTTCATAATAAACAAATCTAAATTTAAGCCTTTATTAGAAAATGTGCCCACATTTAATATCTCCAAAATACATTAAATAAGATTGTCTCCTTTAGAAGAAGAAGAAGAAGAAGAAGAAGAAGAAGAAGAAGAAGAAGATATTATCATATTATGATATTCATTAATATAATAGCATATCTTAAAAGATTAAATTAGCAAATTTTTATCTTTGAACCACTAAAAGATTAACTTTGCCAATCGGTTGATTATCAGCAATATTCAAAAGCCACATTTTTTAGCTTCTACCAAAATATAGTCATATAAGGAATAGTCAAAGGACCATCTTGCGAGGATTATAGAACATCTTCGTTATCACTTGCATTGAAGGTGGACATTGAACTACTGTCACAAATTTATTAGCATCACTTATTAGAAAGCAATATATATAAGGTATTCTTTCGGTATCACATCCACATTCTTCAAGTATTTTCCAGGGTTCTTCACCAGACAACTGTGGCACTTGCATCCTGGTACTGGTAGTGGAGGTTTCTGGTAGAAATATATTATTGTTACGGACCTGAACAAGGCCCATTTAATATACGGCCCAATAAAGGACAATCTGCACCATAATCCGCTTATAATGAAAGAAGATCCTAACTGACTTATAATCAAAGTTATAATTAAGGGATATCCTAATCAAAGCAGGTGTGGAGGCATAATACCTAGGCTATAAGACGCACAAGGTCCAAGAATCCAAACTCTAAAATAATACCTATAAATAAGAGGTAAATCTAAAAGGTACACACATTCATTCTATTCTCATTGTGTACATACACCACCCCCTTTTGGCTAATGCCTATACGTGTACAGTGATCCATTATTCTCTTTAGTACCTACCTCATAGATATTTTGGAGAGTCACCTGATTTAATATCAAAACACTAATCCTTTGGGTTAAACATCTGTGTTCTTATATAGAACAATTACCTTACCCTATTGCATCAGTTCTTCTCTTAAGTATCTCAGCCAGTGTATATATTGCATTTGTTAATTCCTTTGGATTGTTTTCTTGCTCTCCAGGCACACCCTGTCCCCTTGTTGCAAGCACTATTAGTAACAGATGAATTATCAATATCATGAACAGTTTCATCACGTTCCATCCTTCTCTTGTCACTCAAATTGTAACATATTTTTCGGACAGATCTCACTAGCATATACGTGTGCAACAGCACACTATTAAACCTAAAGCTCTTTGGCACAATTCAAGCCACCGGCGCTCCATTAAAAAAATATTCATTCTCGTAGTTCATCTAACAAAGTGAAAAAACATACAACATATCAATAAATGAGCAAAAGTACACAAAAATCACATAGAAAAATGCAAAGTTCTATTGAGGAGCCTATATAAATTGGAAAATTCAAAGACAGAAACTAAAGACTCTACAAATCATGGAACCCAAAAACAGAACCGTGATGAAGTTAACCAGACTGCAAACCATTCAAAATGAGCAATCAGCAGAAAATAAATCACTAGTTGTATTGTGCCAGACTAGCAGGAAACTTCAATTCAAATCATATGGAGTTACTAATCTATAATTGTTAGGACTAATAGGTAATTAGTATCTTGCTTATATTGTTGTAGATATGCTAGCTGTATTGTGCCACATGTATGGCTATGATTGCTTTGTAACAATATCTGTTATACTCTCATCCTATAAATAACACAGTGATCTAAGGAGCCATTATCCTTTGGGCAATTCATTTCACTATTTGTCCTTTCCTTTCTTGGCATCAGAGCCACTCACTTTTCCTTTCTTTATTATTCTTTCTCTCTCTTCAGTCACCCACTCCCTCACGAGTCATGATGGCCTCGTCTCCTTCCTTCTCCTTCGGTACGACTTCTTCACCTGCAGCACCTCCCACCGTCTCTTTCGCCGCACACCCCACCTATGCCCTGTTTCAATCGTCTAGCCAAACTTCGTCGATCAAGCTGGATCAGACGAACTACCTGGTTTGGGCTTCCGTCGTCCTACCTCTTGTTGAAGGTAACAGGCTTCAATCGCATCTTGATGGTGCTGCTCCTGTCCTGCCGATGACCACGGCGGTGTCGCCTTCCACCGCCGTCGTTCCCAATCCTACCTTTGAGGAATGGTTTTTCGTTGACAGGCTACTTCTCGGTTGCCTTCGCAACACTATGACCCAGGAGGTTGTGACCCAACTGCTTCATTGTCGGACGGCGTTTGAGCTCTGGTCTGAAGCTCGGTCTCTCACCTCTGCCATGTCCAAATTGCGCATCATGATTCACTGGTCTGAGCTCCATAGCACCCGCAAGAATGGTCAGTCTATGTCAGATTATCTTGCTCGAATGAAATGCATCTCCGACCACCTCGACTTAGCTGGAGCCTCGATTTCCACCGATGAGCTTGTTCTCTGCACTCTCAACGGTTTAGATAGTGAGTATAATGCTATTGTGGTAAAGCTTGTTGATCAGGAAGGATTAACTTGGGTTGAAGCCCAATCTGCTCTCTTAGCCTTTAAGGCTCGGCTTGACCAACTGAATACGTTCTCGTCTCTCTCTCTGCAACCTAGCGTCAATTTTTCTACCTCCCAGCCTGACTCACCTCGGCCTCCTATGCGTGCTTCCTGGCGTGGTGGCAAGGGGGGCGTCATACTCACTCTCGGGGACGTTCCCATGGCAGTCCAGGTGCACACAACTCAGGTCTTCCGTTCTGTGCTCTTTGTGAAAAACCTGGGCACCATGTTGTCAACTGCTTCAAGCGATTCGATAGGAGTTTCCATCCTCCCACTCACTCAACTCCTCAGGCATACCATGTAGATGCTTTGGATGCTCCTAATTCTAACTGGTATCTTGATAGTGGTGCCAATCACCATGTTGCTTCTAATTCCTCTCATCTTGACTCTGTCTAAGCTGTGGGTAAGCATTGTTCTTGTCTCTTTACTTGTACTGGGTCCATAGCTGCTATTCATGGAATTGGTTCTGCTTCTATTCCCTGTTCTGATTCTCATCTTCAACTTAATGATGTGTTAGTTGTTCCTCATGTTACTAAGAATCAGTTGAGTGTGAATAAGCTTGTTTCAGATAATCCTGTGGCTGTTATCTTTACTAATCAGGGTTGTGTTGTGAAGGATCAGACAACAAGGTTTCTCTTGATGAAAAGCACTCCAAGACAAGGACTCTACCTAGTGAGCACTCTTAAGGCTCAAGCATACTCTGTGTTTACTTCCAAACCTAATGAGGATTTTAGATTTTGGCATTACAAGCTTGGTAATCCAAGCAATAGGATTTTACAACAAATTCTAAATGATTGTAAAGTTAATATTCTTGTTAATGATACTTGTGTTTGTGAGGCTTGCCAATCAAGAAAATTACCCTTTTCTCAATCTTTGTCTCATGCATCCTCACCATTTGAGTTGATTCATATTGATTTATGGGGTCCTTCTCCCATTCAATCCTTTCATGGGCATAGATATTATATTCATTTCCTTGATGGTTATAGTATATACACTTGGCTTTACCCTCTTAAGAATAAAGGAGAAACTGTGGTTGCCTTTCAACATTTTCAAAAAATGGTTGACACTCAATTTCAATCCAAGATTAAATTTATCCAATGTGATAATGGGACCGAGTATAAACCTATTATTCCTCTTGCAACCAATCTTGGTATTATTATGCGCTTTACATGTCCTTATACATCTCCTCAGAATGGTAGAGTTGAGAGGAAACATAGACATATTGTGGAAATGGGATTAACTCTTTTGGCTCAAGCTCATATTCCATCTTCTTATTGGGCCGAGGCTTTTCAAATGGCGGTTTACGTAATCAATCGTTTGCCTACTTCGGTTTTACAAGGGCAATCTCCTCTGGCTCTTTTGTATAAAACCCAACCTGATTATTATTCTCTAAAGCCTTTTGGATGTGCTTGCTATCCTTGTTTGAAGCCCTACAATTCTCACAAGTTGGAGTATCATAGCAAGAAATGTGTCTATCTTGGCCCAGCTTCAAATCAGAAAGGCTTCAAGTGTTTAAGCCTATCTGGGAGGATTTATGTTTCAAGACATGTGATTTTTGACCCATTTATTTTTCCTTTGTCCACAGGTTCCTTACATTCTGTAGGCTCTTCCAATGATTCTCATGACTCCATTCCTTTCCACATTACTGCTCCTATGCATGAGACTACAAACACCTCCAAGACTAATCCCAATGTCTCGGTCCAACCCACCTATTCACCCATTTCCAATATTCTACCTCCTTTGGCCCACTCTTCCCCACAAACACTACCAGCCCAATCCTCTCCCATACACACTACCAGCCCTACTACTCCTTCAGCCCCACCTCTTCCACTATCTCCTGTGGCCCCACTTATTCCATCTACCTCCTCCACATATTTTAATCCCACTCTTTCTCTACCTTCTCCAGCTTTACCTTCGAGCACTTCTTCCCAGGATCCTTTGCCTCCTTCAATCGCAGGTTCTTTTTCCTCTCCTCATCTCAGTTCCATTTCTTCTCCTACTCCCTCCCCTTCTCCACCTAATCTCCATCCCATGGTCACCCGAGCCAAGTCTGGAATTACAAAACCTAAATATCCCTTCATCGGTCTCTTAGCCACGGAAACGCCCTTTGCTTTGTCTTACGCTTCGGAGCCACACTCAGTTTTTGCAGCCTTAGCTTCTCCCCATTGGCTACATGCTATGCAAGATGAATATGAGGCCCTCTGCCGTAACAAGACCTGGATCCTTGTTCCTTATCAGGGACATAAATTGGTGGATTGTAAATGGGTCTTCAAGACTAAATTCAAAGCCGACGGTTCCATTTTAAAGCACAAAGCTTGGTTAGTCGCTAAGGGGTTCCAACAGTCTGCTGATTATGGGGAAACATTTAGTCCTGTCATCAAACCTACTACCATTTGTCTCATTCTCACATTGGCCCTTAAATTTGGTTGGGAGGTACGTTAGTTAGATGTGAACAATGCATTTCTGAATGGGTTTTTAAAGGAGCAAGTTTTCATGAGTCAGCCTCCCGGTTTCAAAGATTCTGCTAAACTAGGTTATATTTGTCAACTTACCAAGGCACTCTGTGGTCTTAAGCAGGCTCCACGGGCATGGTTCGACAGGCTTCGACAAGTTCTGATCAGCTGGGGTTTCAAGAATGCCTGCACAGATGTCTCCTTATTCTTCCTCAGACACAAACGATTAATGGTATTTATTCTCATTTACGTTGATGATATTTTAATTACTGGGAACAATGCTACCTCTGTTCAAAAGTTCATTATCAGATTGAATGAAGTATTTTCTCTCAAGGATTTAGGTCCCATTTATTACTTTCTGGGATTAGAAATTCATAGAGATTGTTCTGGCTTTTATGTAAATCAAACCAAATATATTCTTGATTTGTTGAAACGGTTCCAAATGTCTGATTGTGCTCCTATGCCTACACCCATGATTACTGGTCGAAAATTTTCAGCTAAGGATGGCAAGGTCTTATCTGATCCGTCACTGTACAGAAGAGCAATTGGCTCCTTACAATATTTAATGACCTCAAGACTTGATATAGCTTACTCTGTTAATAAGCTTAGTCAGTTTCTATCTCAATCGACTGATATGCATTTGCAAGGGGTCAAACATATTCTAAGATACTTGAAAGGCACAATTCACTATGGCTTACATGTTAAACCCCATAGGTTCTCTTCAGTTCATGGCCTTCACAAATGCAGATTGGGCCACTGATCTTGATGATAGAAAGTCTGTGGGTGGATACTGTGTTAACTTAGGTGGAACACTTGTTTCTTGGTGCTCTAAGAAACAAAAGGTTGTCTCTAGAGCAAGTTCAGAATCTGAATACCAGTCTCTTTCTGATGGGGCAGCTGAACTCAAATGGGTATACTCTTTACTATCAGAAATTGGTCTTCACATCCGGCAACCTTCCATAATTTGGTGAGACAATTGGAGTGCTCAAGCTCTTGCTTCAAATCCTGTACATCATGCCCGAAGCAAACATATAGAGATTGATGTTCATTTCATCAGGGATCAAGTTTTGTCTGGTGCTGTTAGAGTTCACTATGTTCCCTCTTCATAACAGATAGCTGATTGTTTTACAAAGCACTTTCTCATTCTCAATTTTCTCTTTTTAGATACAAACTTGGTGTGTGTCCCACACCCTCTCGTTTGAGGGGGAATGTTAGGATTAATAGGTAATTAGTATCTTGCTAATATTGTTGTAGATATGCTAGCTGTATTGTGCCACATGTATGGCTATGATTGCTTTGTAACAATATCTGTTATACTCTCATCCTATAAATAACACAGTGACCTAATGAGCCATTATCCTTTGGGAAATTCATTTCACTATTTGTCCTTTCCTTTCTATAATATTGAAAAAAAAATTCACGGTTGATGATAAGCCTTTGATTTTACTAGTTTTTCTCTCTAATAGGCCTCTACTACTTCTCTTCTATCTGTATTTTACTCCTTTTCCTACGAGTGATTATTCTCCAAGAAGCCACATTGATTTAACCAATTTGGTGAAGCTTTTTTATATTATATATTGAGCATATGAAAATTGTAGGGAGAAAGCTAAGATATTCCAGAAGGTGGAGATGGAAGAAGAAACTGCTGCTCGAACCTGAAAGTGGTGATGCCAGCGTGGTGGAAGACAAAGAAGAGGCAACTGCCAGAAGAAGAGGCAACCGCCGGAGATATCTTTGGTGAAGGAGTCGCAGCCACAATGGGAAACAGACAGATTGCACAAGAGGGTGATGAAGAAGGGTAACTTGGGAATTTTGAAATGAAACATGGGTAAACTGGTCTCAACAGGGGAAAAATATCACCCCTCTAACTAGGGGTGGAAATAGGACAGGTCAGGCCAGGCTTCACCCTTAACAGGCCAGGCCTGTTCCTGTTATGCAAGAAAGTGGCCTGAGCCTGGCCTGTGGCCTGTTACAGGCTTATTTTTTAGCCTGAGCCTGGCCTGTGACCTATTAAAGAAGCCTGTATTTTTAAAACCTTATACTTAGGCTAACAGGCCATAGCCCTTGATAAACACAATTCATACCATGTTTTTCCCTATATTTCATGACTAAATTGAATGGTAAAAATAATCTTAACTATGAATTAAACAAGCAAAAAGGCATATATTCATGATGTAGGGACTGAATGATAGAAATCATCTACATATGCTAAGAACGGAGTAATCTGAGTTGTTTTTAAGGGAAACTGTGTAGCAGAGTTGATACGATGCTATAGCATTCTGACATCAACCCGAAGTGCAATACAAGACATCACAAATGTTATAGCAAAGTAGAGGACGCAATGCTATGCAGCATATTTTCTGACCCTTTTACCCAGATGATTTCAAGAATTAAAGAAAAGGGCGATAATGACAAGTAGATTGATGACACGGCGGAATAGAAGATGCAGAGGATCAAAACTAAAAGATTTGAAGAATACCGTAGGATCAACAGAATCAATCTATTTGGATCTGGAGATATGTTAGATCTCGAAAAATTAGGAAAGGCACTGCAACTTGCGCCGCAAGAAAGTTCGCTTATAAAAGACAGCAAAGCCAACCCTAAAAAGAGAGAGAGAGCCCTAGAATAAGATTCTAGTTTTCGGCAGACTCAAGAGAAGAGTGAGAGATTTCACAAGAGCACGAAACTTTCCGGACAACCCAGCATCCTTCCCTGAAGTACGATAGAACGAAGAAGACGTGGAATGGTGACATGACAGGGCCGCATTCACGCCGTCGGAAATTCCGCCAAGCTTTTTGTTTACTCTTTTTCATTTAGTTTTCCGATCATGGGTCATTCTGTTAGTGTCTGTTTTGTGTGTCCCTCGTCAGTCATGAACTAATTTTCATATGGCTGAACGAGGATGAATCTTTAAGTGTTGAATGAACCTAGTTGCAAGTTCTTAATTTAATAAATTTGGTTTGCTTATCAGTGTTTTAATTACTAGTCGGTTAACGGAAGTTAAGGGCTAGATTTGTGGCCTCAGCTTACTGGCAAGGAGTTGGGGTTAGACCTCTGAGAAACAATGTTTGCTAGGCAGCCCGTGCACGGCTTGACCTATTATTGTAGGCTTCAGGAATGGGTCTACCTCTCATAACCATAACACCCTGAGCGTAAAGCAGTCCTGACTAGAAAGTTGCCATAGGAATATGGAAGGAGTATGGTTAGTGTCACATGTATCGGACGCGGAAGCTTCGATAGACTATCGTGGTGGGTTAACCAAATAGCTTTGTAGATGGTAGCTATGTTGTAGCAATTGCGGAAGATGTACAGTATAGACATTAATACTCTAGATTAGTTGTTTAGGTTAAGTCAAAATTAATTTAGTGGGGTTGTGAAAAGTCTTTTGCTACTATTAGTTCTTATTACTTTTCTTTTTGAAAACAATTCTGACTCGCTCAACTTAAATGAAACAAGGAAATTTAATATATAATCGCTAGTTAGATTAAGTCCTCGTGGGAATGATACTTTTCTCATCACTCTATTACTTGATAGTTGATATGGCCCGTACATTTGCGGAGTTTAAAGTTTTCCCTATCAAGTTTTTGGCGCCGTTGCCGGGGACTCAAGGCAATTGGTGATTAGTATTAGAAATCCTTTAATAATTTTAGTTTGAGTGTTTTTTTTTAAAAAGAAAAAAAGAAATTTTATTTTATTATTATTATTATTATTTTATTTTTTTGGTGTTAGTTTGATACTTTGAGATTTGTTTGGTTTTTCAGGTACTTTGGTACATGACTGGTAGACCCAAGGCTACTAAAACACCACAGAAAACAAAGAATATCCAAGAGCTTTTGGAAGCTACAGTACCTCATATTCAAGAGGAGGAAGCAATACAGACCGACACTGAAGAAATGGCTGAGGATGAAAATGATTGTATGTGTATCAATGATTTTCTGGGAAGACAATCTCGAGGGTATCAATCAGGAATCAGAGTGCTTGAGTTTCAAGCTAACAATTTTGAAATCAATCAAACTATGCTTAAGATGCTTGAACTCCAGGGTCAGTATGCAGGAAACGATTCAGAAGATCCTAATCAACATCTGATACAATTTCTTGATGTTTGCAACTCATTCAAGTAGAATGGAGTTCCTAATGCTGTGATTCGCCTTCGGCTTTTTCCTCACTCTCTACAAGGGAAAGCCAAAGAATGGCTCAACAACTTGGAAGAGGGCAGCATAACCACATGGGAGACACTGGAAGAAAAGTTCAGATCAAAATTTTTTCCCCATAACAAGATTGTGGACGCACAAGCCGCTCTTACTAATTTCTGTCAACAATTTGGTGAAAATCTGTAAAAGGCATGGGAGAGGTTCAAGTTGCTTATCAGGCAGAGCCCTAGTCACAATCTAGAGAGATGAGTCTTGCTTCAAATATTTAGTACTCGGTTGACTCCTGAATCCAAATTAGAATTGAATGTTGTCACTAATGGGGGAATTACAAAGCAACCGGTAAATCATGTTTGGAAATGCCTAGATGACTTATCCACTGACTTTCTACAGAACAACAATGACAGAAGGATGGTGAAGTCAGTTGATAAAGTTATTGAAGACCTCTCTCCACAGCTGATGGCAATGTTACATACAATCAACAAGAAGGTTGATCACTTAAAAGCTCAAGCCAACTGATCTAATAGTAGACATGTGGAGGTAAATGCTATTCTTGCCCCTTGTGATTACTATGGAGATGGCCATGATAATGGACAATGCCTCATATCTCAACAAATGGAACCAGTGAACTATGCAGGTAACTACCGTGGCAACAACTAGAACAATCCCTACTCAAACACCTACAATTCTGGGTGGCGAAAAAATCCCAACCTCTCTTGGAAATACGGGGCGACTCTTAATGAAGCATCAAGTTCTGAAACAAAACAAGTGTCACCTCCTGGCTTTCATCAATTGGAAAGGGAAGTCGTTCCTACCCAAAAACCTAAATTTGATCTACAAGCAATTATATCTCAGCTCGCAAGTTTTCAACTAAAGAGCGCTCAGGATCAAGCTACTACTAACGCCACTATTGCAGGAATGGCCTCATCTATCAAGGATCTTCAGATACATATGGGACAACTTGCAAATGTTCTGAATGTTTTACAACAGAGAGAATTGCTAAGTAATATTGTGCCTAATCCTCGTAGAGATGGGAAAGAGGAATGCAAAGCCCTCACATTGAGAAGTAGAAAGGAATTACCTGAGATTCCACAACCAATGAAGAAACCTCCAGCTTCTAATGATCAAACAAATCCTACAGTCACTATAGAGGATAATGAAGAGGTCACACAGACGGAGAACGAAAAAGTCAATGAAGAGAAAGTTGAGATTGAGTCTAAACAGGGTGAAGTGAAAAAGAAGGCAAACCAGGATAATCTTAAATGGGTACCACCTTTACCATTCCCTCAAAGATTTCAGAAGAAAGCTTTAAATGAGCAATATAAGAAGTTTTTGGGGCTTTTCAAGCAACTACACATTAACATCCCTATTCTTGAGGCATTAGAGCAGATGCCTCAATATGTGAAGTTTCTAAAGGAGATGTTGAGTAAAAAGAGGAGGTTTGGTGACTATGAAACTATAGCCTTAACTGAAGAGTGCTGTGCTATTCTTCTCAACAAGCTACCTCTTAAACAGAAAGATCTAGGCAGTTTTTCCATATCTTGCATAATTGAAGAAAAGTTTTAGGGAAGAGCATTATGTGATCTAGGATCAAGTGTTAACTTGATGCCACTATCTATGTTTAGAAAATTGCAACTGGGTGAAGCTCAACCAAATTCTGTAACACTTTAGCTAGTTGGTCGAAGTTTGGCTTTTCCAAAGGGTATCATCAAAGATGTTCTGGTTAAAGTTGACAAGTTTATTTTCCCTGCTGACTTTATTGTCTTGGACTGTGATGAAGATAGAGATCTACCGCTCATTGTGGGAAGACCTTTCCTTGCTACAGCTCGAACACTAATTGATGTTGAAAAGGGAGATATCAAGTTGAGGGTAAATGATGAAGAAGTTGTATTCAACATGAGCAAGGCATTGAAGTATCCTAGGGATGTTACAGATTGCTTCAGAGTTGACATGTTTGATGAGGTTATTCAAGAGACTTTAAAGTCCCTCTCTATACAAGAACCGTTAGCTGCTGTTTTACTTAGGACAAATGAGATTGAAGAAAGGAATATAGTTGAATGTAAGGAGTTACTTGAAACCTCTCCTTGTTATAGTAAACCATTACAGCAGTTTGAGTTGTTAGAGATTGAATCAAGGCAAACTACTTCTTTGAAGCCTTCTATTGAACATGCACTAATCCTAGAGCTTAAATCCCTACCACCACATCTTCAATATGCATATTTGTGTGAATCTGAGACACTACCCATTATCATTTTTTCTTCCTTATCTGAAGGTCAAAAAGAACGGTCGCTGAAAGTGATCAGGGGCCACAAAGGCGCTTTAGGTTGGACAATTGCAGACATAAAAGGTATAAGCCCGTCAATTGTAACGTACAAGATACTCTTGGAAGATGATCACAAGAAATCTGTCCAGAATCAGAGAAGGCTAAATCCTATGATGAAATAAGTGGTCAAGAAGGAAATTATTAAATGGTTAGATGCTGGGATCATTTACCCTATTTCTGATAGCGCATGGGTCAGCCTAGTACAATGTATTCCTAAAAAAGGGGGCATGACAGTGATTACTAATGAGCAAGATGAGCTTATCCCTACGCGCACAGTGACTGGTTGGTGTATCTGCATGGATTACAGGAAGTTGAATGATGCTACAAGGAAAGATCATTTCTCACTTCCTTTTATTGACCAAATGTTAGACCACTTGGCTGGTAAAGATTTCTTTTGTTTCTTGGATGGATATTCAGGGTACAATCAAATTGTGGTAGCCCCCGAAGATCAAGAGAAGACAACATTCACCTGTCCTTATGACACTTTTGCCTTTAGAAGAATGCCATTTGGTTTATGCAATGCTCCTGCCACTTTCCAAAGATGTATGATGAGTATATTCTCTGATATGATAGAAGAGATAATGGAAGTGTTCATGGATGATTTCTCGGTATTTGGTGAATCATTTGAGGAGTGCTTGATCAATCTAGAAAAGGTGTTGAAGCGATGTGAAGAGACAAACTTAGTGCTTAACTGGGAAAAGTGTCATTTCATGGTGACTGAAGGCATAGTTTTGGGTCATAAAGTTTCTAAAAATGGTTTAGAGGTTAACAGAGCCAAGATTTCTATGATTGAGCAGCTTGTAACATCCCAAATTTTGGGGATTTGAAATTTGGATATTTTATGGAAATTAATTATGTAATTTTGGGCTAACATGATTATGAAGTTTGTAACATCCCAAATTTTGGGATTTTAAATTGGAATATTTTATGGAAATTAATTAAGAAATGTTGGACTCAAATAATTATGAGATTAATTATGGGAATTTAAGGCATGTTTACCCATAAATTAGGGACAAATAATTAGGGAGTAGTTTTTGACATAAATATTTCAGGGATAATATTTTAAGACCAAAAGAAATTTAAATTAAAAAAAAGAAAGAAATCCTTAAATAGAATTAAGGATTTATTTTTAGTATGTATATAATAAGTGGGGCAACACTTCAATTCTTTAGTCATGGTTTATTTGGCTCATACGTTGACAAATACCCTTCTAAATAGTTGTACACTTAAACTAACCAAACCAAACTCAATCTATCATCTTCATTTACTCAAACACCTTCAATTCATTTATTTAGCCCACAACGCAAAACACATATATCCCATTCCCTATTATTCAACCCCAACCCATTAAATCTCCATCAACTCACATTTATTCATTAATTCTCAACCCAAAAGCAACCCATATATTCTTGAGCCCAAACTAAAGCATCCACATGATACCCATTACCTATTGGTCCAATTCATTAATTTGTTTCAACTGAACACGTGACTAGCATGTAGGATAGTAGGATATATATAATTATGTACATTCCTATTTCTCCAATATACATCCAACTAAACATGGCGTCAGAGGTCAACGAGAAAAAGAGATTATAGCATAAGCAAATCTTTGTCATCATAAGCACTGGGCCGAATCGCGTAAACACGCTAGGGACCTTAACGCCGTTACGTAAAAGCACAGAAGGACCAGAGACGCACAACAACCCATACCTGTTGCGTCATCCGATCTGCAGAACCAGCTCTCCCATATCCATCGAGCCCAACCACGCCGTTTATCCATTGATTCATTCTCCCTGTTTGGATCGAACCTATAGGCCCTTATAAATTTCATTCTCCCTAGTTTTTGCCATCCATATTGTTTTAACAGTAAAACAAGAAGCTGAGGCGTGAGACGGAGAAAGAGGGTGGATCTGAGTGTGAGAGTGAGAGTTGCAGCTGGTGCTCTGTTTTGGGAGTCAAAAAATAGAGGTAAGTCTTGAGCTTCTTTTCCTTCTTGATAAACCAAAACGTACTGTTATACGTATATATAGGTGTGGGAGTAAGTCGCTATATATATATATATATATATATATATGGTTTAAAAACTAAAATTTACTATCTTACTGAGTTAGTTGCTGCGTGAGAAGAAAGATAAAGGAATTTATAATTATGTCAACGCCATTGTACGTAGGAAACAATAGGAAGTTTTCTTTTCTGATATGCTGATGTATTAGGAAGAAGAAAAACAAGTTGAAGTATGTGTGTGTGTGAATACACGTGTTGTGGCTGCATAGGATAAAAGGGAGGGGATGTTCCACTGTACATATGTATATGTCATTGGTTGGAAAGAAAGAGCGTGTACTTGCTGTCATAAGCCTTCTGTCGTGTTTTTGTATATATATATATATAAAGAGAGCTGTGTCATATACATATAAACACAAGTATTTTGTCTTTTTGCTGGAAGCATGGTTTTAGGGATTAACTTTTAGTTGCTGTTGCTATAATAATAATAAAAGTATTGTCTTTGTGTATATTATTTTTCTCCCAACGGCCTTTCTGTTGTCTTTGACTGCGTCATGCCATAAGTAACTAAGATGTATTAAATAGTTTTGTTATTTATTTTGTGCGTTGTGGAAACTCACATACATGTAGTGGATATTGGACTATGGAGTAATTATGTTTCAACAAAATGACTTTAGTGGAATCATTTAACCGAAGTGTTTAAATGCTATAAATTACTGATAATACTCCAACATTGTCATTGGATTTTGATTTTATAGCTTTGATAATTTTGTTCTCCCATTGTCAATAAATAATAAAGGGAATCATTAAATAATAATAAATAGAATAAAAACTATAATAAAGTAAATAAATAATAATAAAAATAAATAATAAATTATTATGATTAGTAAAAAAAATGGAATAAATAATTTAGGAAATTGCTAATAAATAATACATAGGAAAAGGGAGTTATTAATCAATAATAAATCAAAAGGAGAATTAATATTTACAATGATCTCCCTTATTTTTTTAGCACCATCATAATTGGCCACTTCAAGCATTATAAATTTATTATTAGAATTTGTATATTTTTTAACTTTATTTAAATTATAAGTTATAATTTTATGTAGAGTTTAGAAGAGTTATTAATGGTTAGTAAATTAGTTGTGGTAGATTAATTTTTAGCGTATGTTTAAGAACTCTTTCATTAGGAGCAGTGTGATAAAAGTTAGCTTCGGCGAGAGGTAATCACTTTCCACTTGTTATGTGTATTAATATGTTGTTTGTGAGTATTTTGTGAAATAGTTATGAATATCTTATTAGAAATTGCCTTGTGGAATCTTATGATCTGAATTGTGAAATATTTGCATATATTTATATATGTATAAGAAATTGGGATTTGAGCTATTATAACATGTATATGAGAAATGTTTTGACATGAACGTGAAAATCTTGGAAAATTCCTGTTGAGCTACTTATTGTGATAATTATGATAATGGTTGAATTGAGAATAGATGGAGTAATTATTCCACCACGTGGTGAGGCCTCCATTGGTGCACGATGGTTGGCTTTATATTGTTCCACTTGTTCAATGAGGGACTGGCCCACTAGTTCAATGAAGGCTTACGACACCCCATTAGTTCAATGAGGGGAAAAGGCCCATGGTCTGGAACATGTGTTCTGAGGATTCTGCAGGTTCTCATCACATGATCAATGAGCTTTTGAGTAATTAGTAACATGGATGTAACTTAGCCCATGGGTCTAGTCGGAGGAAATAAGGCGGTTCGGTTGGATTGATGGGAGGCATATTGGGAATTGTGTTAATGAAAAATTGTAATGCCTAATTTATGATACATAATTTATGATGCGAAATTTTGTGATGTGAATATTCGTGAATTTTATTTTTAATATTTTGTTATATAAATTGTTCCACTTGGCATCTCACTTACACATATTAGTATTCGTAATAAGTTGGATTGATGGTTACCACATTTTTCAGGAAATAGTTCCCGTCTGGGTCCATTAGGGAAGACCTCAGAAGTTTAGGCTACTCTGCTAAAAGTAGTGCTTCTGTCTTTTTGGTTTATGTTGGATGATTATATATTGCCACGTTAGGGCTCATTCTGCATACTCTGATTTACTTTTGTGTATTTTGGTAAGTGATGAAACATTACTTAGTCATTGATCAAACCTTAAACCAGTGATAATGTTAAGAAATATTGAGGACATTACACAGCTTCCCCCTCCTTCTAATGTCAAAGTTGTGAGAAGCTTCTTGGGCCATGCTGGTTTCTATCGTCGATTCATTAAAGATTTTGTCAAGATTTCAAAGCCCCTTTCACAGTTGCTGGAGAAAGATACTCCTTTTCAGTTTAATGAGGAGTGTATGAAGGCTTTTGAAGAACTGAAGACAAGATTGACTTCAGCTCCTGATTGGTCACTACCTTTTGAAGTGATGTGTGATGTGAGTAACTATGTGATAGAGATTTGCTGTATCTCCCAAAATAACCAAGTTCAAAAATGATTTTGCAGAAATAGGGAACCTGGGTCGTTTCCCCGATGAATTCGCAGCGGGTTTGATCAAAAGCAACAGCGAAACAGAACGGTAAAATGAGGGGTTTTGTTGATTCAAACAGAAATAAAAACGAAAGTAAACTAAAACAGAACAAAACGCAGAAATAGAACGAAACACAGAAACAGAACGAAATGCAGAAACAGATTAAAAACCGATCAACCCAACATTTAGATTCCAGAAACTTCCATCATTGAGCAAATAAATGAACGGACTCGCGTTTGACTTTGGGTGAACCGAAATCTCTGCGTTCGTCCAGAAAATCCCTCGACTAGACGATCGCCTAGCATCTGTCTGAACAGTGGCGTCTCACCGTGCGATCGCACAGCAAAACTGAAACCTAGTTCGAACTCAGTCCTTGGGATGAACCAAACTGAATATTGAAACTAATATTCGAACTATTTTTAGAAATCAGATCCGATAAGATGAAAACAGAAACGAGTAATGTTACCGATTAAGCACGAGCTCTCTGGATGAATCATGGAATCGCCAACGTTGGGTTAATCGCAAACGTTTAGCCGAACATGGCTGGGAAAAACGAAGAACAGATGAAGAATGCGAAGAACATTTCAGAGAATTTGAAAGCCTGTGTTTTGATCCACAAAATGTCTAAAAACGTGAATGTCAATTTGTTTGTGGCTACTGCCTTACTTAACCTAAACCTAAAATGGAAATGGGTCAGCCCAAATAAACAAAATGGGCTTCAGTTACAAAATCCAAAAATATACATCGACTTCGGCTTCAAAATCGACCGCCCTCTTGTTCGAATTTGCTCTTCATGTCTTCATAGCAATTGTAGCTCTCTGAATCATCTAAAATATGAGACAAAAATGAGGCAATCCGATGTCTGGTTCAAGAGTTATGGTAAAAATAGTGAAGCAATGTAAAACTAGAATTTTACTATTAAAAATGGCTAAAATAAAATCAAAGGCCCAAAGCCCAAATAGATATAAAAACCATTATTTATTAGCTAAAGAATCCTGAATTATTAATCAAGAGACAAAAAAGTAGTGTCTGAACTATTCAATTATCAAACTCTCCCACACTTATCTTTTTGCACTCTTGAGCAAAATTCAAAGAAAAAGACCTAAAGGAGAAACTCTTATTTTCTAACAATTGCTAACAATGCAAAAATTGAACAAGGGACATAAAGCTCCAAGAGACCAATCCATCAAGACCAAAATCCATTCTTCTCAAATCACAATTCATGGTAATCTCATCAATGATGCTAATCACAAAAGATGGTCTCTCAAATGATGCGCTCGATCAATCAATCTCTCAAGTGTTTAGGGTAAATAAGTGTATCGCTCAAATTCTACTAAAAAAAATTGTTCTACCATAAGCTTGCTCAATTTCTATGTCTCCACCACTCATAACACATGCATGCACAAATCAAGAGAGCTTGTTATTAAAGGTTGTAATGGGGTTAGGGTGAAGGTAGGTAATTAAAAGTATGGAATGAGAGGCTAAGCACCAAAGAAATTAAAGAGAGCACTGATTAAGACAATCATTCCCCATGTATGGAAACTTTTATTTAACTCCTATACCTCCTTTCTTTCTTTCTATGTTTTTTTGCCTCCTTTTTTTTCTTTTTTTTTTCACCCTTTTCTCCTTTTTCTCTCTTTTTTTTTTTTTTAAAGCCTTCTTTTTCTTTTCTTTTCTTTCTTTCTTTTTGTCTCTTTTGTTTTGTTTTTTTGTGTTTCTTTTTTCTATATACACTATCACAATGACAAAAATCAAATATCTCCCCCCCCCCACTTAAATTGTTGCACTCCTGAGCAACCCCCACACTTAAACACAAAACCAAGGTGAAACCAATGCTCAATAAAATTTAAAGGTGCGGAATAAAATGGTTTTACGCTTAGGCTTGTAATGTGGCTTAGAAAAGAATGGGCAAAAAGGCACAAAGGGGCTAACAAAGGAATCACAAAGCAAGGGGAAAGGCTATTTGGCCAGAGTGGGAAAAATGAAAGAAAGAAAACAAGCTTCCATCATACTTATGCATGTAAGTGAAAAATGTAGCTTCAAAAAGAAAAGGAGCAAGTTCTAGAGAGCCCAAATCAAGAGCAGATGCACACATGAAAGAAAGAATGACAAAAGATGAATTACATTCATGCAGGCCCAAAACCTCACAAGGTCAATACCAACTTAGGCAATCAACAACATCAAATCAACTACTAAGACATGTAATCGAAGAGTCAAGAATTTCAGACCAGACAGAATGATCCATTAAAACCAACATGTCTAAGTTCATAATATGTAGCAATCATGGAAAGAGAGACTGTATTTATTTCAGAAAGCAAAAGAGGAAAAAAGGAAAACAAATAAAAGAGGAAAAGGAAGAAGAAAGAAGAATACTCCCCAAGGGTTTATGGAGGGTAAGTGGCATCAATGAGGAGAATCTCTGCTTCCTCAGGCTGCTGCTGGGATCCCTCATGAAATGGCTTAAGGCGATGCCCATTGACCTTTGTTAGTTCTCAATGTGTTTTGATGATTAACAACAAGTGTAAACATGTTTTGAAGTTTCCAAGATCCTTTAAAAACCATATGATAGTTGCATACTGCAGTATGGGTCTGTATACTGCAGTAAAGGGTCATCCAGAAAGCAATAATTTTTCAAAGTTAAGTCAATACCGCAATATAGGGTGCTATACCGCAGTATTGGATTTCCAGAGAACAATCAAATCTTTCAAGTTAAGGCAATACCGCAGTATAGGGTGCTATACCGCAGTATTGGACTTCCAGAGAACAATCAAATTTTTCAAGTTAAGGCAATACCGCAGTATAGGGTGCTATACCGCAGTATTGGACTTCCAAAGAGCAATCAAATTTTTCAAGTTAAGCCAATACCGCAGTATAGGTATGTATACTGCAGTATAGGGCCATCCAGAGAGCAACTAAATCTCTAAGTCAAGACAATACCGCAGTATAGGTATGTATACTGCAGTATAGGGCCATCCAGAGAGCAACTAAATTTCTAAGTCAAGCCAATACCGCAGTATAGGTATGTATACTGCAGTATAGGGCCATCCAGAGAGCAACCAAGCTTTTTCAAGCAAGTCAATACCACAGTATGGATATATATACTGCAGTATAGGCTTATACAGAGAGCTCCTAAATTTTTTAACTATTGCATACTGCAGTATTGGGCTCTTAAACTGATTCTCAATTTGTCAAGAACTCGCTTACTGCAGTATGCTACTTACATACCGTAGTATAGGTCATGACTTTCAAACACAAATCACGATGTTTTGCCTCTAGAAGCTGTATACCGCAGTATGGCTTTGGATACTGCAGTATGGACACTTATGCACAGTGCCATACTCCAGTATAGAGGAACTTACCGCGGTATACAACGGTCAAAACTGATTTTTGAATTACGCGAATTTGCAAATCATTATTGTTTGATCTTGTTGCTTCCATAATTCATTCACTTATGATCCCAGCTATGTTTAACAAGTTTGTTAAGTGAATTTCAGCGAGCACAGATGAAGATCAATGAAGGTCAAAGCCATAAAGCAAAAAGTGTACAGTGCATTAAATGCACTTATGCAAATCAACCTATTTTCAGCTAATCCATATGAGCACGCCTTCTAAACGTTAAAGAATGCTTACTACAACAAGCAAAGTCATCTCCAACGGGCAAATTCTCAGAGGGCCACATCAGATCACATTAACACTTGGATTAGCAGAAGTTTAGAGAGAGAAGAAGACCAGACTTAGTGCTAATCACCTACAACGGTTGGATTCATCAAGCAACGGTCATTTAATGTTCTCTATCTATAAATAGAGTGCATTAACTTCTTCTCAAGCTGATACACCAACTGAGAGCGAAAATTTATTAAGTTCATTTATTGTGTTCAGCTTTCATCCTTAATAGTGTCTTTAAGACATTTGTTCTTCAGTGTTTAGTATATCCACTCTGTGAGAAAGTTATTTCTTGTAAATCATTCATTGATTGTGATAACCACAAGTCAGGGGACTTGGTGGTTAGAGTGTATTGGTTACAACTTGTAAGGGGGAGTGTGTTCTAGTGAGAGAACAACTCTTAGTACAGAGTTTGTAATCATTTGTTGATTATAGTGGATTGAAAATCCCAAGTGAGGCTTGGGGACTGGATGTAGGTCAGAGAAAGGACCGAACCAGTATAAATCATCTGTGTCAAGCTTCTTCTTCCCTTCTCCTCTGTCTTACCCTGTTTTGGTGTATTAAAAACAGAGTTGTCTTTTTAATTTTTAAAAGATACCCAATTCACCTCCCTCTTAGGTATCAAGCTCCAACTTTCAACCTTAAAGGTCTGTCCTGTGGGTGGATCACACAGCTCAATAGCACCAAATGGAAATATATTAGTGATCTCAAAAGGGCCATCCCATTTAGATCGAAGCTTACCTGGCATAAACTTCAAACGGGAGTTAAACAGAAGAACTTTTTGGCCCACAGAAAATTCCTTCCTCAAGATATGCTTATCATGGAATGCCTTAGTATTTTCCTTGTACAGCCGTGAACTCTCATAGGCATCTAATCGCAACTCATCTAACTCTTGCAACTGTAGCTTCCTCTCCATCCCAGACTTAGCCAAATCCATGTTACATTGCTTAATAGCCCAATAGGCTTGATGCTCCAACTCAACCGGAAGATGACATGCCTTACCAAAGACAAGCCGATAAGGAGACATCCCAATCGGAGTCTTATAGGCTGTGCGATATGCCCACAAAGCATCATCTAGTCGCTTACTCCAATCTTTCTGGGTAGAGTTAACAGTCTTCTGAAGGATTTGCTTAATTTCTCTATTCGAGACTTCAGCTTGACCATTGGTCTGAGGATGGTATGCTGTGGAGACCTTATGGAGCACTCCATACTTGCGTAACAAGGCACCCATGCTTTGGTTGCAAAAATGGGATCCCTGGTCACTGATAATGGCTCTAGGAACACCAAACCTGCAGAAAATGTTAGACCTAACAAAGTCCACCACCACAAAAGAATCATTAATCCAGGTGGCTTTCGCCTCAACCCATTTCGAGATATAATCCACAGCAAGCAGTATGTAAGTATAACCATAGGAAGCAGGAAATGGACCCATAAAATCAATACCCCAAACATCAAAGATCTCACAAAACAATATATTGTTCTAGGGCATCTCATGCCTACGAGAAATACTCCCTGATCTCTGACAGTTATCACATGACTTACAAAACAGATGGGAATCATGAAACAAGGAAGGCCAAAATAATCCATTGTCTAACATTTTCCTAGCAGTTCTTTGGGGTCCAAAGTGACCACCACAGGCAGAAGCATGAGCAAAATGCAATATAGAGTGAAACTCATGATCAGGCACACATCTCCTAACTACTTGGTCACTACAAAATTTCCATAGAAGGGTCATCCCAAACATAATATTTAGATTCACTCTTTAATTTAAGGGTTTGGGCCTTAGTGGAATCGACAGGCAAAACACTAGCTGCCTCACCGGCTTAGAATCCTCTTCCAACAGAATTCGATGCATACACATGGAAGGGCTGATGCCAACAATGTCAGCTAATGTCCACCCAATGACTTTCTTGTTGGCCCTCAATAAGCTTAGCAGCTTCTCTTCTTGGTTAGGAAGAAGATTGTTGGCCACAATGACTGGGAACTGTTCATCCACCTCCAGAAATGCATACTTCAAGTAATCTGGAAGGGATTTCAACTCAAGTTTGGGTGGTTGCTCAATGGAGGGTAAAAGCTTGGGTGGTTGTTGCAACAACTCTAATGTCGTGACACTGGAAATGCCTGAAACCACATTCAAAGAAACAGAAGAACTGTGTTTATACAGCTCAATGTTAACATCAGAATCAAGCTCATCAAAATCAGAGTTAAGCTCATCAAAATTAGAATCAGGATGCACATTAGGATCAAGATGAAGCTCAAACTCAGAATCAATATCAGAATCCACATGTAATGAAGAATCACCAAGCAATGCAGCATTAAGCAAATCAGTGCAAACAGAGCACCATTCATTATCAGCACATGCACAAATGGGAGAATCACTCTCACATGCAAAATCAGGATAATCAGCACACCAACTAGCAAGAATATCATCCACAGCATCATCAATCACATTAATGCAGAAAACAGAATGATCTTCCCTAGGATGTTTCATGGCATCAAAGATATTGAAATTCACAGATATATCACCAAACTCCATGGAAAGAGTATCAGAATGCACATCTATCTTAGTCCTAGCTGTTTTCATGAAAGGTCTCCCTAGAATGATTGGTGACCTACTGTTAGAAGACTTATCCTCCATATCTAAGATGTAAAAATCAGCAGGGAATATCAATTCATTAACTTTGACTAATACATCTTCAACTACACCAGAAGGATGAACACTACTCCTACTAGCTAGCTGAACAACAACACTAGTAGGACGTAAAGGACCAATACTAAGAGACTTATAAATAGATGCAGGCATGACATTAATTGAAGCACCTAAATCTAGCATACAATCATCAAATCTATAGTTACCAAAACAGCAAGGGATAGAAAACATCCCTGGATCCTTGCACTTGCGAGGCATTGTAGGCTGGATGAGTGCTGATACATTCTGGTTTAAACTCACTCGTTCACTCCCCTTCAGTCGCCTCTTGTTGGTACACAACTCCTTCAGAAACTTGGCATATTTAGGAATTTGTTTGATTGCATCTAAGAGAGGAATGTTGATCTCTACTCTTCTGAATGTCTCAAGTATATCCTTCTCTTGTGCTTTTGCTGCCAACTTCTTGGACTGAACCGCTCTCTGAGGAAAAGGAAGAGGAATGGGGATGTCTTCCTCTTCAACCTGCTGCATTGCCTTTTTATTTTTAGAGTCAATCTTCACATTGTCTGACTCTTTTTCTGATGTGGAAGTCACATCTGCAGCTGGTGTAGGTTCCTCCAATTGTTTGCCAGACCATAGGGAGATAGCACTCACATTCCCCTTAGGAATGGTCTGTGAAGGAAGAGTGTTGGATCCTTGAGGTTGAAGCTGATTCAGTGATGTTGCCAATTGTCCAATCTGTGTTTGCAAACTCTGAATGGAAGTGTTAGTTTTCTGTTGGAACTGCATATTGGCTGTGACAAATTGCTTCATCATATCTTCAAGTGAGGAACCACCACTACTACTACTGGCCTGCTGTTGTGCCTCCTGTGGAGGTGCACATATGGCTGGTTGAGGAGGAGGTGCAGGCAAAGGAGGTGCAGATTGTTGTTGGAAATTTTGTGGTCTGTACTGCCTCTGATGGTAATTCCCAGAATTCTACTGTTGATATTGGTTACCCTGGTTCTGATTCTGGTTCCAACGGAAATTGGGGTGATTTCTCCAACCAGGATTGTAGGTATTGGAGAAGGCATTATTCTGCTGGTATTGTGGCTTTCCTGGAAAAACACCCATTGAAGCTACTGACTGGTCTTGATAAGTAGGATCGTGCAAAGTAGGGCAAGAATCAGTAGGATGATAAGGGTCAGAACAAAACCCACAGGAGTACCCAGTCTGAGGAGGAGAAGACTGTACTGTCTGTGTCACTGCCAACTACCTCACAAGGGAGATTAGATCATCAAGTCTAGTCTCTAATCTTTGAGAATCGTACTGGGTTGGAGGTGTTTGAATATGGTAAACAGGAGTACTAATGGCCCTGATGCCAAATTGCTGAGAATTAGCAGCCATAGTAGATATCAACTCTCGGGCCTCTTCAGGTGTCTTTCTATCTAAGGCCCCACCACTAGATGCATCCACAAAACTTTTATCCAACGGTAACAAACCAGAATAGAAATATGTAATTAGAAGCTGGTCTGAAATCTGGTGGTGTGGACAGCTAGCACACAATCGCTTGAACTTCTCCCAATACTCATACATGGTTTCCCCATTGATTTGTTTAACACTAGTGATCTCCTTCTGAATAGCAATGACTTTTGAGGAAGGAAAGAACCTCACTAGGAATAACTTCTGCATATCATCCCAACTACCAATAGATGCTAGTTGCAAATTGTACAGCCAATCCTTAGCGACACCATCTAGGGAAAATGGAAAAGCTCTTAGCTTAATGTGGTCTTCATCAATTGCTTGAGGTTTCATCGTGCTGCATACCACATGGAACTCCTTTAGATGTCTATGAGGGCATTCACCTACAAGACCATGAAACTTGGGCAACAAATGGATAAGACCAGATTTTAGTTCAAAGTTAGCAGCAAGTTCAGGATATTGAATACACAAATTTTGATTGCCCACATCAGGGGTAGCTAATTCTCTCAAGGTAGGATGATCTGCTTGTTCTGCCATATTTTCGGAGTTAGCAAAATTGCTACTAGAATCAGTGAAAACAACAAGACTATCAGAAGTACTTTCAAAAACACAATCAGAAAGATCAACAGAATGGACACAATCAGAATGGTCACAGTCAGACTCAAGTTCAATGTCCAATTCAGTGTTAATCCCACGACTTAGCCTAATAACCCTTCTAGCAATCAGAATTGTTCTCTTTATTTCAATATCAAATAGCAACAAGTCTTTTGGATTGACAGTGCTCCTAGTACACATACAGCATAATCACAAGGCAGAATTTGCAGAAAATCAAAATTACGAAAATGCCACTGGAAACTCAGAATTACGAAAATGCCACACTAAAAATGGTAAAAAGTAGAAAAACACTAAGACACACAAAAGCAAACACAAAGAAAACAAGAACCGATAGTAAAAATTGACCTAAAACAAGTCCAAAACACTATCAAATGATTTTTAAAATTTATGGGACTTGGACAGGGCAATTCCTAGACCATTGGGGAACCCAAAAATGGAATAAAAAAACTTCAGAAATTGAAAAAGTGGTCAAAACGATGGAATTTGGCGAAACGGAGCATACAAACATTTTCCATGTGCCCAGTGAGATAGGCCATTTTCTATCACTGTACCAAATTTCAGCCCATTCTGAGATAGACCGAAAAAAATTGACTAGTAGAAATCACAAAATCAAAACTTAAAACAGCGAAAAAGTGGTCTAAACGTTGGAATTTGAGGAAAATAGGATAGACCTCACTCCCAACAAGAGTGACTCTTTCTTAGAATGCCTAATTCCTTCTAAATAAGACCTGGTTTGAGTGATCTGGGTCAGAAAAATTTCTGTCCAGTCACCTGAACCAACTAAACTACTGAAACGATGCTATTTACACTACTATTACTAATCAAACCGATGCAAATTTCCCGGTAGCGGCGCCATATTTTGATAGAGATTTGTCGTATCTCCCAAAATAACCAAGTTCAAAAATGATTTTGCAGAAATAGGGAACTTGGGTCGTTTCCCTGATGAATTCGCAGCGGATTTGATCAAAAGCAACAGCGATACAGAATGGTAAAATGAGGGGTTTTGTTGATTCAAACAAAAATAAAAACAAAAGTAAACTAAAACAGAACAAAACGCAGAAATAGAACGAAATGCAAAAACAGATTAAAAACCGATCAACCCAACATTTAGATTCCAGAAACTTTCATCATTGAGCGAATAAATGAACGGACTCGCGTTTGGCTCTGGACGAATCGAAATCTCTACGTTCGTCCAGAAAATCCCTCGACTAGACGATCGCCTAGCATCTGTCTGAACAGTGGCGTCTCACCGTGCGATCGCACAGCAAAACTGAAACCTAGTTCGAACTCAGTCCTTAGGATGAACCAAACCAAATATTGAAACTAATATTCGAACTATTTTTAGAAATCAGATCCGATAAGATGAAAACAGAAACGAGTAACGTTACCGATTAAGCACGAGCTCTCTAGATGAATCATGGAATCACCAACGTTGGGTTAATCGCAAACGTTTAGCCGAACATGGCTGGGAAAAACGAAGAACAAATGAAGAACGCGAAGAACATTTCAAAGAATTTGAAAGCCTGTGTTTTGATCCACAAAATGTCTAAAAATGTGAATGTCAATCTGTTTATGGCTGCTGCCTTACTTAACCTAAACCTAAAATGGAAATGGGTCAGCCCAAATAAACAAAATGGGCTTTAGTTACAAAATCCAAAAATATACATCGACTTCGGCTTCAAAATCGACCGCCCTCTTGTCTGAGTTTGCTCTTCATGTCTTCATAACAATTGTAGCTCTCTGAATTATCTGAAATATGAGACAAAAATGAGGCAAATCCGATGTCTGGTTCAAGAGTTATGGTAAAAATAGCGAAGCAATATAAAACTGGAATTTTACTATTAAAAATGGCTAAAATAAAATCAAAGACCCAAAGCCCAAATAGATATAAAAGCCATTATTTATTAGCTAAAGAGTCCTAAATTATTAATCAAGAGACAAAAAGTAGTGTATGAAATATTCAATTATCGCTATGCTGTTGGAGCTGTGTTGGGACAAAGGCATGTGAAGATTTTCCATCCTATCTACTACACGAGCAGGACCTTAGTAGCAGCTCAGGTAAATTACTCTACCACTGAAAAAGAAATGCTTGTTGTAGTGTTTGCTTTTGAAAAGTTTAGGGTATATTTGATGGGTGCTAAGGTTATAGTTCACACTGATCATGCTGTCATTAAATACTTGTTAGGGAAGAAAGAGTCTAAACCTAGATTGATTAGATGGGTCTTGTTGCTATAAGAATTTGATGTGCATATAGTTGATAGGAAAGGAATTAAAAATCAAGTTGCTCATCATTTGTCTAGAATTGTGAACTCTTCTGATCATGTGAGTGATTTGTTGGTGAATGAATGTTTTTCTGATGAGCAATTGTTTGTTGTAAGTAGTTGCGGTTTGCCATGGTATGTTGATATTGCTAATTATCTTGTGTATGAAGTATTACCTCTTGATTTGAATTTCTATCAAAGAAAGAAATTTTTGCATGATGTGGCCCACTATATTTGGGAAGAACCATTTCTTTTTAAGAGATGTGCTGATTTGATTCTTAGAAAATGTGTGCCTGAGGTAGAACAAGAGGAAATTTTGAATGCATGTCATGCATCTACATATGGGGGACATTATGGGGGGCAAAGAACTGCATTAAAGGTCCTTGAATCTGGTTTTTATTGGCCTACTTTGTTTAAAGATGCTCACCAATTTGTTACCAAGTGTGATAGATGTCAAAGAACAGGTAATATTTCTAAGAGACATGAGATGCCACAATCTGAAATCCTTGAGGTGGAGTTATTCGATGTTTGGGGGATGGATTTCATGGGTCCTTTCCCATCTTCCAGAGGAAACAAGTACATCCTTGTCGCTGTGGAATATGTGAGTAAATGGGCTAAAGCTATGGCTTGCCAAGCTAACGATGCCAACACAGTCATTCGATTCTTGAAGAAGTATATCTTGACAAGATTTGGCAGCCCCAGAGCAATCATTACTGATGAAAGGACCCACTTCAACAACAAGAATTTCAAAGCTCTCTTAGAGAAATATAAAGTGCACCACCGAATGTCACTTGCATACCATCCACAAACTAATGGTTTGTGTGAGCTGATTAACAGGGAAATTAAGAGGATCCTTGAGAAGACTGTGGGCCCAACTAGAAAGGATTTATCCAACAAGCTTGATAATGCTTTATGGGCTTATAGGACAGCTTTTCGTATCTAATTGGCATGTCGCCATACCGTTTGGTTTTCAGAAAAGCGTGCCATTTACCACTTGAATTGGAGTATAAAGCATGGTGGGCAAACAAGAAGCTAAACATGGATCACAGGCAAGCGGGATCAAAAAGGCTGCTAGAACTAAATGAGTTGGAAGAATTTAGACTTCAAGCATATGATAGTGCACGATTGTATAAAGAAAGAACAAAGAAATGGCATGACAATCATATCTTGAGGCGAACTTTTGAGCCAGGGAAATTGGTGCTTCTCTTCAATTCAAGACTGCATTTATTTCCTGGGAAGCTTAAATCAAGGTGGTCTAGTCCTTTCAAAGTGGTTTCAGTGTCATCCAAGGGTGCAATTGAGGTTAAAGATGAGAGAACAGGAAATTGCTTTAAAGTGAATGGACAAAGACTGAAGCATTACCATGGTGGTGAAGTGAACCAGCAAACAATGGTTCACCACTTGTCCCCGCCTACTTAGATTGCTGACATAGTCGGGCTGAAGACTATAAACCAAGCGCTTCTTGGGAGACAACCCAAAGTGTGATTTGATGCTTTCTTTGATTTTGTAGGACTGTTGATAGCCCTTGATGATGTGGTCCACTTTGGTAGCAAGGATTGAAAGTGAAATCAAGGACAAATAGGGGAGTTTCCTTCTACTTTTCTTTGATTTGTTTTATCTGATTGTTGATGATATACTGCTTGGGAATGAGTGCTCCTCTTAGTTGGATATGCATGTGATGACTGTTTGTGATAACTATTGAGTGACTGCTAGCACTTGAGCTGTTCCATTAGTGGAAATCTGAAATCTCTGAAATTGGTGTTACCCTTACACTTCACATGTGGTTGCTCTTCACTTCCATTACTTGTTGTTACTTGTTCACATCGAGGACAATGTGGAATTTAAGTGTAGGGATGAGAGTATCCTTGATTTTAACTTGTTGTGTCCTCAAAAAAAAAAAATTTTGGTTAATTTGAACATGAAAAGAAGTGAATTTGATTGGGAATTGATTCTATGTTCTTTGAATGTTAGTAAAGAGGTAAAGCTTTGGTTTGGGTAATTTACTTTAGGATGTCAAGGAACATGTGAGGAATTTGAGCCCAAATATTCATCCTTTTAAGAGAAAGTACACTTATTGTGATTTCATCTCTATAACTTGTTCTGAATCTCTTTAGAAGGAAAAAAAAATTCCTTTACATACATAAAGATGTTTAGGCATTCTTTTTTATTGGTTACTCTAGTGAGTGTTAAGTGAAAAGAAGAAGAAGAAGAAGAAGAAGAAGATTAAAGGGGTTGAAAAAAAGGAAAACACACACACACACACACAACTCCAATGACTTCTCTAGACCTTACTTAGTAACCGAGGGTACTTCATCACCAATGTTGGCACTCGCGTCAAACGGTAAAGTTAAGGAGAGTTATGAGTTAGGCTAAAAGCCTCTTGAGGTGCCTGTTGGAATAACTGAGTAACCGGTGCTGAGTTACTTCATTCTTCATATTATGTATTGAGTTACTTGGCACTAACTAAAGCATTTATCTATTGTTAAAGTCCTTCCGATTTGTGTATGTAAGGGAATAATTTAGTGGAGAATGAGATGAGGAACAAGCTTATGGTAGATAAGTTGCAATAGGTGGAAATGAGTGAAACACAAGCCCTTGAATATTTTGAGAGATGAGTGTATACACTTCACTTGTGAGGGATATTCTATTGTGATTTATCCTACCAAATTAACTACCTTGCTACTTGCATTTTTGGAAGGTGGAAAAGATTTCTGAGAAAGTTTGTTTTAGTGCTTGCTTTAAGAATCTTGCTTCCATGGTTTTCATGAATTGGTTGTTTTAGAATTTATAAATCTTGAGGATAAGATTTGATGCAAGTGTGGGGGTGTGATGACTTCCTATTTTTAATTGATTTGAGATATATTTTGATATATTCAGGAAGTCATCAATACTAAATTGAAGAGATTTCATTACGATTTTAAGGGATATCAATCTGGATGCATTATTAGTGGGTGTCAATTTAAAATAAAGGTTTTTGGAGTTTAGGAAATAAATAATAGTAATAGGAAGTTTTAAATAAATTCAGTTTTGTTATTACTATTATTATCATATATTTCTTCTTCTTTGTCATAGACGTGAAGACTGGAAGAGCAAGATTGTGTGGTCAACTATTTGATTTGATGTGGTGCCCTTTTTCATTCAATGGGATTGGGCCCCACCAATTAAAACCTTTAATCTAAGGAAGAGGAAGAATGCAGGAGCCATGCCAAGTGCCTTGTAGCGCGATGGCACTAGGGCCAACTTTAAGAGCTGGCCTTCCCCTTTGTCAAAGGTTCGAGCCCTGCCTCCCCCTCCCCCACTAGCTGTATCAAAAAAAAAAAAGAGAGAGAATGCAGGAGCCATGAATTGAATCAGGGAAGCACGAGACAATTATGTGATTTATTCCCAATTCATTCTTTTGGCAACTTTGGGGAATTGAATGGACAAGTGGGCCCAAGCACTTAACCTAATATCTATTAAAAGGGAGCAAGACGCATAGGAAAAGGGAAGGCACAAAGACGCAAAAAAAGCAGAGACACACGGATAGTGAAGGAAAATTGGAGCTTGAGATTTTGCTGGAGACGAAAAGAAGCAGAGCGTGATATCAATTCAAGAAGCAGAGTTGTTCTAGGATCTCTTCTTTCTTCTTCTTCTCTTTCTTTTGGAACTTGAATTTCTTATGTGTGTGTTATGGATTTTCTTATAGCCATGTGTGACTAATTTTTCTTTTCAACCTAGAGAACCTATGAACTTGTTTGGATTTTAGAGAGTATTTCCACTTTTTAGTTTTGATTAATTTTATTCAGTTTATTTAATCCTGTGTTTATTGCTATTGCTTAGTGAGTGGCCACCATTGAGCATGTTTTGGGGATTTAAGGTTGAACTTGGAAGAGGGAATCCTAAATTGACCTTGGGAATAAATAATGTGGAATTAGATTTAAATTTAACGTGAAGTTATGTTTTAATCTAATTTGCATCTAGGATAGAAATATACCTAGAAACTCCGCATAATCAAATTAGAGTGAGCCCAATTTAAAAAGCATCTTATTTAGTTTTGTGAGGCGTCACATGATTGATTAAGATAGGTAGATAAATGGACCAGAAGGCATTTATAGACATTAATACTCTAGATTAGTTGCTTAGATTAAGTCAAAATTAATTTAGTGGGGAAAAAATCTAAAAAAGCCAAACAAGGGATTAGTGACTCTAGGTTGTACTTTTTGATATTGGAATTTACTCTTTTGTGAAAAGTCTTTTGCTACTATTAGTTCTTATTACTTTTCTTTTTGAAAACAATTCTGACTCGCTCAACTTAAATGAAACAAGGAAATTTAATATCTAATCGCTAGTTAGACTGAGTCCTCGTAGGAACGATACTTTTCTCATCACTCTATTACTTGATACAGCGCGTATACTTACGAAGTCTAAAGTTTTCCCTATTAGACGTTGGTTTAGCCTTTTAGCCTGACAGGCCAAACCTGACCAAGCTATTATCAAGTTAGGTTGCAAGCCCTTGATAGGCCCCTGACTTATTTTCACCTCTCTCCTCCAAATCCCCCACTTTTGAAGGGGTGGATTATAAGGAGAGGGGAGGGAGAATCTTGAAAAATTTTCCTCGCCTCCTAAAAAATTTTATAGCACCAAACAAGGGGAGGGAAACAAAATACCTCCCATCCCCTCTATTCCCCTCCTCTCCCTTCAATCAAACAAACTAAAAGTTAAAGGTGGCCGATGCCATAATATCATTTATTTATTAAATATTTGTCAATTTTATCATTGGGTTTTTTTTTTTTTGTCAAAAATTTTATCATTGGTTGACGGAGAAAGTAGAGCAAAGGTTTATAAAAGTGTAAATAATTACTTTGTAAAAAAATTAATATGATTAAGTCTCAAAATTATAAATAAACACTAAAAGATTAATATTATTTCTTATATATGTAAAAGATCAAAATATGATTTTAATCAACCATTTTGAAGGGTTTTAATAAGGGAAAATTCTAGAAAAATACTATCACAATTGGGAAAAAATAAATAAGGGAGTCCAATATATGAAATCCCAGATTAGACTATAAAGAGGAATCTGAGATTTTCAAATCTTAGCAAAAGACCTTTATACCCTTTTCACTTTTTATCTTTCCCTCTTTCCTCCTCTATCCTCTCATTCTCACCATAGAAGCATATTCATGTTCAACAAAGCTATGTTCCTCGTGCTAATAATGTTGGTCTTCCTCGCGATGACGACGATGATCATGCCGAAGTCCAAACCTTCCAGCCATTTCACGATGTTCTTCAACGCATTAAGACTTCCTTCAATCTCTTACCTAAGAGTAGTTCACAACTACATAGCCGCCTAGCTTTCTCCCACCAATAAATTTGGCCCTAGTTAATATCTTATCAAGGCCCTTGCTAGCCTTCTAAAATTTTTTAAAATATATGTATTTATTATATAATATTTTATTATGGCCAATAATTTGGCCTAATTAATCTCTTATTTTCTTTATAATTTCACTGTCTCTCTCTTTTCTTTTCTTTTCTTTTCTTTTCTTTTTTCCTTTTTCTTTTTATATTTTCCCTTAAACTCCCTCCACACGCCACGTTTGCCTTCTACCTCCACGTCTCCAATCTACTCTCTACTCTAACTCTGACCACCCTGAATGCTCTCCAGCCTCCACGACTCCACCATCCACCCTCAATCTCCCTCTTCCTTCAAGTCAGTGAGTCTCAACCGTCCGATCTCCGATGCCGACCTAACTACACTCTGCTCTAAGTGCTCTCCATCCTCAGTCTCCCTCTTCCTTCAGCTCCAAGTCTCTGACATGCGTGGGGCGTGGCGTCGGTGATGTCCAAGTCTTTGACGTTCATGATGACGTCCGACCAACAACTAGCCGACTTCCGTCTATCTCACAACTACCTGACCAACGACCACCGTCCAACCAGCGAGCGATCACTATCCGACCATGTATTTTTTTTCCCTCTCTATTCCTCTTCAATCGTATCTCAGATTTTTGTGATTTGTGTGCTTGTCAAATGTCAACTAGATTCATTAATTTATTTCAATTGAAGCTGATGCGTTTTTTATTTAATTTCATTTTCATATCTAGCCTCTGGTTTTTATGGTGTTGTGTTTATGAAACTTCCACATGCATGATTTGGATCATTAGTGAGTGCAAAACTGCTGATTGTAGTATAGTTCATGGGTATATTCGAGAAGGAAACCACATTTTTTCTTCTGAATCTATCTATTGATCCTTTGGCAAATGATCCAATGATTTTAAATTTTGTTTTGAAGTAGGTAAAATGCAGCATTTAAATGTTAGATCACTAGATGTCTTCAATCAATATGTTTATTATTTTGGCTCGGGCTAAAAAAATTTCCTCGTTCCGCCACTGAGATGCCTCTTCTTTCTTTGTCAATATCATCACCTTCCTTTTCCGTTCTCTTCTCATCTTATCCTTTTGTACCGTTGTTGAGAATGATACAACCTATGTCACCTCTTTCATTTACCCCGATCCCTTCCTTAAAGCCCTCCTTTCTTACGTTGACCTCGCCAGCAACACCAACTCCAATAACTTTCAATCTCCCGAAGATCCTTCCTCTACAGCCTTTCGCCACCATTGCCATAGCTCTTTTCTCCATCTCACTCGCGTCGGGACTCTAGATGGTAAGTTCTTCTCCAACGATGACGACGATGGTTGCTCCTTTTTCAAGCCCAACAAGAAATCATTTATTAATGGTAGTTTTGTGTTTTTTTGGCTTGTTTAACTTGAAATCAGGGTTCTTGGATTTTGGTATCAAAATGGGATTAGGGTTTTGGAAGTAGTTTTGATCACTATGATGGCTGATTAAAATTATGAGAATTTAGATTAACAATTTCAATATCGTGTTTCATAACTCATTCTAAAAACCAACACTTATACCCCGGTATAATATTCAATAATATTCAAGGTACATCATTTAGAGGTCACTAACAACATCTATATAGAGATTAACAATATAATAATTTAGATTAACAACTTCAGCATCATGTTTCATAACTCATATCCCAAAACCAATATACCCACATATAATTTTCAGGGCACAAATTTCAGAGGTCAATAACAAAACTTGTAAAGAGATTAACAATATGAGAATTTATATTAATAACTTCAGTGTCATGTTTCACAACTTCATATCCTAAAAACCTATACATACCCAAGTATAATTTTTTGGGCACAAGTTTCAAGGGCCAATATAACATCTGCGTGTAGATTAATAACATAAGAATTTATATTAATGACTTCACTTATATTGTTTTCATCTGCCACATAACTTAGGGCAATTTGGTCATTTAGTGAGAAATGGAAATCTCAAAATTCTCCATCAATTTTTTACATGATATTCATATATTGGCAACACTTATTTATCTTTTGCCTATTTTAATTATATGTTTTTGGAATTTTCTCTTTTAATAATATGTTTTTAAAATAAGAATATTTTATTATTAAATAATTTAAATCTTATCGTTATTCAACAATCTTCACACATTCTTTCAAAGCCAAATTTTGAGATTACCATCAAGTAGAGGTGGAAACGGGTCAAATCAGGCCAAGCCTCACCCTTAACAAGTATGGCCTATTTGGCTACAAAGTGGCTTAAGTTTGACCTGTGATTTATAACAAACCTGTTTCTCGGCCTAAGCCTAGCCTATATACAGGTTAGGCATATTAAGGAGGCCTTTTTTTTTTAATACTTTTTAAGTAGGCTAACAGGCCATATGCCTCACCGCAAAGCAGACCTATTGCAAACAGGCCGAAAACAAACCTACTTTAAACAGGCTGAAAATAAGCCGAACTACATAAATTAATATTAGTGATCTAAAATACAAAATAAAATATGAAACCAAATAAAACAACATAAGAATTTTTATTACAAATTCACCAATCTAAACCAAATTAATTTAAAGTTGTCAAATTACATAAATTAATACTAATGATTTAAAATACATAATAAAATATGAAACCAAATAAAACAATATAACAATTATCATTATAAGTTTACCAATTTTACCCTTATAATAGGTCGGCCTTACTAGTCTAAAAGGCTCATTGGGAAGTCTATGCCTAGCCTGTTAAGAAAAACATGCCTTGAAAGGGGCATTTAACTAACCTTTTAGCTTGACAGGTCAGGCCTAACTCAGCTTTGAACATGTCAGGCCGCAGTCCCCTGATAGGCCGCTTGGCCTCTTTCCACCCCTACCAACAAGCTGTTGGTTGAGGCGGTTGGTTGTTTCACTATAAAGAAAAAAACACAAGTTAAAATCTAGAAAGCGCATTTATTGTGAGTGCCGAAAACCTTAAGCAAATTAAAAAAAAAAATCAACTTTTGATATTAACAAATGTCTGAATAGTGTGTAAATTAAGAGTCTTCCATGAAAAATTTACAGTATTTCTGGATATTTCAAAAAAAATGTATGAAAAATAATAATAAATATAAATCAATCTATATAAACACTGAATTTGGTATAAGTACGTATGAATCTAACAGAATTTTTCAGATATATGCAAATAAAAATATGAAAAATGACAATAATTAGGAAAATTTTCAAATAAATACTTTATGAATTTGCAAAACCCCCATAAGTCCGTTGAATTTGTAAAAAGATTGAGAAATACCAAGAACCTATGAGGAATATGTAAATTCGAGTGAAATTACCTTTTGCTCTTAGTTTTAAATAAATTTAAAAAATAAAAATATCCTCGTCGGCACTAGCTGCCAAAGGGCAACCGCCACCGGGGGGCCACTGGGTGGCCGGCCGCCACAGGGCCGCCAACAAGGGGGTGGGGGATTTTTTTTTTTTTGGAGTGGGTTGGGTTCTTTTGTTTTTGAAAAAAATTATATTAATTGAAGTGTAGGGGGTGGGGTTCGAATCCCCCACCCCCAACATCATGGGACCTATTGATCTACCAGTTGGGCTACTTGATTCTTTTAATATATATATATATATATATATATATATATATATATATATATATATATATATATATACATGTTAACAAATATATACATTCTTTTTAACATTTTTTAAAGGGATAAGGAGCAATTTTACACATGTGCTTTTCCCCAAGAAGCACCCAGCACCACGTGCTTTTTTCTGGACCAAAAATACACATATAGTTATGTTTTGGGAGCGCTCAGCACTACGGCCGTCAGTCAACCGTCAGTTGACCGTTAACGCTGATGTAGACGATGACGTGGCGCTGATGTGGACTGACACGCTGACGTGGACGATGACGGGGAAGCTGACGTGGAAAAAAAATTCAAAAATTAGGAAAACTTTTTTAAAAAAATTTTGAAAAATTATAAAAAGTTCAAATAATTCAAAAAATTCAAAATATTAGGAAAAAATTCAAATAATTACGAAAAAATTCAAAAAAATTAAGAAAATAATTAAAAATAATTAGGAAAAAATTCAAATAATTAGAAAAAAAAATCAAAAATTATTTGAATTTAATTCAAAAAATTAGGAAAAGATTAAACTAATTATTAAAAAATTCAAAAAATTAGGAAAAAATTAAAATAATTAGCAATAAATTCAAAAAAATAGAAAATAATTATAAATAATTATAAATAAATTCTAAAAATTAGGAAAAAATTAAAATAATTATAAAAAAATTAAATACCCCCGCTAGTGAGCCCCACCACCGGCCACCCTACCCTCAGCCACCTCCGGCCGGCGGCAGTGGTCGGTTATCGAGGGCCGCCACTCGGCAGAAGCAGTCAGTTATTTTCAGAAACAGGAAAAGAATGTATTTTTAGTCTTTTACGGAATTAAATTTTCATATGAATATTTTTACTCTTCATTTATTTTATGTAGATAATTATTTTTTTGAAAAAAATGTATTGTTAAATTGGTTTAAAGTTAAAAAATTGTTAGATTTTGTGATAGAATTAATAAAGTTTAAAATTTTGCGATCGGTCCTCACCACCGACAACCGACTGCCATCGCCGGCTGGCGGTGGCTAACGGTAGGGTGGCCGGTGGTGGGGCCCACTAGTGGGGGTATTTAAATTTTTTTATAATTATTTTTATTTTTTGAATTTATTGCTAATTATTTTTTTCCTAATTTTTAAAATTTTTTCCTACTTTTTTGAATTTTTTAATAATTATTTTAATTTTTTCCTAATTTTTTTAATTAAATTCAAATAATTTTTTGAATTAAATTCAAATAATTTTTTGAATTTTTTTTCTAGTTATTTGAATTTTTTCCTAATTATTTCTTAATTATTTGAATTTTTTCGTAACTATTTGAATTTTTTTCCTAATTTTTTAAACTTTTCGATTTTTTTTAAATAATTTTTCGAAATTTTTTCTTAGTTTTTTATTTTTTTCCACATCAGCTTCCCTGTCATCGTCCACATCAGCGCCACGTCAGCGTGTCAGTCCACATCAGCGCCACGTCATCGTCCACATCATCGTTAACGGTCAACTGAGGGTTGACTGACGGCCGTGGTGCTGAGCGCTCCCAAAACGTAACCACATGTGTATTTTTGGTCCAGAAAAAAGTACGTGGTGCTAGGCGCTCCTGGAGGAAAAGCACATGTGTAAAATTGCTCCTAAACCCTTTTTAAATGGTATTTACAAATCCTGAAACGAGAATTACCATTTCACAAACAAGAACTATCATTCCATAAATGAGAATTACCACGATTTCTACAGGAATCCCTTTTTTACTCTTTGATGCATATAAGTGAATTTGTTAAAAAAAATGCACTTTTACCATTCCATAAACGAGAATTACCATTCGACAAATAAGAATCATCATTCCATAAATGAGAGTTATCACTTTTTCTACAAGGTTCCCTTTTTTACAAAACATGCATCAAAGAGTAAAAAAGGGAACCTTGTAGAAAAAGTGATAATTCTCGTTTGTGGAATGGTAATTCTCATTTGTGGAATGATAATTTTCATTTGTGGAATGGTAGTAGTGTATTTTTTTTTTTTTTTGGTTTTACAAAACATGCATCAAAGAGTAAAAAAAGAAACTGTAGAAAAAGTGGTAATTCTTATTTGTGGAATGATAATTTTCGTTTGTGGAATGGTAATAGTGCAATTTTTTTTTTCTTTTACAAAACATGCATCAAAGACTAAAAAAGTGTACCCGGTAGAAAAAGTGGTAATTCTCATTTGTAGAATGAGAATTCTTGTATGTGGAAGGGTAATAGTGCAATTTTTTTTGGTTTTACAAAATATGCATCAAAGAGTAAAAAAGGGAACCCTGTAGAAAAAGTGGTAATTCTCATTTGTGGAATGGTAATTTTCATTTCAGGATTTGTAAATACCATTGAAAAAATGTTAAGAAGAATATATATATTTGTTAACATATATATATATATATATTAAAGGAACCAAGTAGCCCAACCCATGATGTTGTGGGGGGGGTTTCAAACCCCACCCCCAACACTTCAATTAATATATATATTTTTTAAAAAAGAAAAGAAAAAGAAACCCAACCCACTCCAAAAAAAAAAAAACCCTCACCCCCTCACTGGTGGCCACCGCCGCCGAGGGTATTTTTATTTTTAAATTTATTTAAAACAAAGGGTAAAAGGTAATTTCACCCGAATTTGCATATCCCTCATAGGTTTTTAGTACTTCTCATTCTTTTTACAAATTCGATAGACTTCTGGAGGTTTTACAAATTCAAATGGTATTTATTTAGAATTTTCCCAAATAATTAACTTCCTTTAAGATTTAAGTTTGAAGAAAAAATAGTTTTGACCAAGGTTGTCAAACTCACGAATTTAAGCAAACTCGTGACAGTGACGTAAACTCGTATCGTGAACTTAAATCGTAAACTCGTAAGAATTTACTTTTATTAATAAATAGGTATTACTAATGTATAATTAAATAATTAAAATATAAAAATGACAATAATTTGATTTAAATATATTTTAAATTAAAATTAAATCCATCAACATTCATCATTTATCATATTTAACAAAGAAATTTCTACAAAATTTCTATATAAAGCCATTAAACATGATTAAATTTTTTTTTTTAAAAAAAAGTTAATATGAATTTAAGAGTAAGTTAACATGGTTTTGTAAGCTAAAAACGTAAAAACGGTAAACTCAGTATATAAACTCGTGAATTTAATTGAGTTTATGACTAACACGAGTTTACTACTAACTCAACTTGTTTTTATAAGGTAGAAACCTAAAAACGGTAAACTCGGAGAGTCAACTTGCGAGTTTGACAAGAATGGTTTTGACATCATTAGTCTTTATAATTTGATTAAATTATTATTTTGATCTATGTAATTTTAAATTATTAGTTCTGGTCTTAAAATTTTATTTTTGATCCAACGATATTTAAATTTAAGTTAAGTTTTTATAAAGCTACACGGACGAAAATGAATAATTTTGAAAACTAAGTACAAAGATCAAAATTCAATGAAAATGTAATCAACAACAACTTGTGGGCCTGGCGGCGTGAGCCCAAGTAAGGAATGCACAAATTTTGAGATTATAGCTGATTGACGTTACCTTTCGAGAGCAACGATCAAGAAGGAGGAGATGAAGAGCAATTGATCGGAGACTGAGAAATTGCTAAGGAATCAACCATAAGTGTCAATTTTTGAGCAATTTCTCAGAGTTGAGACTGAGAGATATTACCTTCACCTTCACGCTTCTCCCAAGTAAGTTCTTTCTTGATTCTTTCAATCTTTCTTTTTCACACTGCGCAAAATTTTCGCTGCATGAGACCAACTCCTGTTTCGTTTGAGGGTTTGAGACTCCCCTGCTCTCTGAATTGGTAATTCGTAGGGTTAGAGTGTCATTTTAATCATAACAAGTTCAACACCTCTTTCTCTCCAAACAAGAAATTATTGAAGTGATGATTAAAATCACTCCCCTCCCCTCAATTAAAATAAAACCCTGAAATAAAACTTGAGATGCTTATTGGGATCAATATTGGGTAGGTTTAATATGCATTGAATGCTCGATTGCTATGGGTTTTTTTGCAGCTGATTAAGATGTACATTGCGGTTAACTTTGCTGGGTTATTATAAGGGGTTGTCGTCTGTTTGATGGATGCAGTTATAAGTCTTCACGTTATTTTAGTAGCCGGAATTTGGATCTTCTCTACTTTACTTCTTAGCTTCTTTATACTTTTGTTTGAGTTATATTTCATAAACAAGAATTCGTTTGACTTGATTGAATCGAATTTGCTATTTTATATGAAACCTTAAGTATATGATTGCCTTTAATTTCTATATATATGTATATAGATATGTATTTTTATATATTATGATTATGATACTGTTTATGAGTATTAAAGAGTTTATTGGTTATTTAAAAGAAGTTGCAGATTTCTAGTTTTTCACTCCTCCCTGCTAGGAATTACTCAAAAAGATTCTGCCTTTATTTAACTGAATTTCATTTTCTAATGTATTTATCTCAGCATGGAAGAATCAAATCAGGAAGAATTGAGAATAGACGAGAAATCATTTGACCTCGTACCTAGTAATATCTTCAATATCCACAGAGAAATTCTTGAGGGCATATGTGATCGGTTATCGATTTCAGATCAACTTCAATTTGCTAGAGTCTGCAAGTCATGCCACTCTTTGGTCTTTGAAAGACATAATCCTAAAGCACGGGAGACTCTATCACTCGTTGGTCTCACTGAAGACCCCCATTTCTGTGGAAAAAGAATACAAAAGCAGATAACATGCTATCAGATACATCCTAAATCATTCCAGCATTCCAATCCATGTATTATTGGATCCTTCAAGGGATGGTTATTTCTGCAGTATCACAAGGAAAAGTTTATCCAGCTTGTGAATCTCTTCTCCAAAATTCATCTTGATCTCCCACCTCTGGATGCCATGAAGTTTATACCATCTGATGGCCATATGAAGTTTATACCTTCTGATGTCCGTATGAAGCTTATATATGGCCCTACTATGTTTGTCAGAGCTTTTGCAGTTTTATTCTGCATACGTATGAGACCTGTATTGACTGCAATTGTTTCTAACTCTTGGAAGTTATTGTTGTGCAAGATTGGAGGCAGTGCTTGGGAAGCTCATGAAACAGATGAACAGTATGTTAATGTGGCATTTTACAAAAAGAAATTATATGCTATGAGAAAGAACTATAACAAGGTTGACATATTTGAAATTGACCATGATTTGAAGCGTATTCCTGTGGGTGGTATAGAAATTGATGATGCTCTGAAGCTTTTTCCTCTGGCTATTACAGGTTCATCTCAATTGATTAATGCTCCATCAAGTTGGGGTCGACCATTCCAGGCATATCTTGTGGTTGACTCTCAAGAGGATAATCTTTTTCTTGTGATGCACCATCGCAAGGAGGTTAAAGTTCAGTTTTTGACTGTTGAGTTTGAGATCTATAAGGTGTATGGAAATCGGCTTGTGAAAGTAGATACGTTGGGAGATCAAATTGTATTACTGAATGCCTCATGCTCTGAGATGATTGATGTTAAAGATTGTCCTCCGTCCTTCTATTTTCATGGTAACCAAATATGTTTCAAGAAGAGTTCGAAGAACCTTGGTATATATTCTTTCAAAGATGGGATTGTTAATTGGTTACCCCAATTCAGAGGATTTGATTGTATCCATTGGATGATTCCTAGGCTTGCAGGTAAATGTTCCTGTGAATCTCACATCATGCCTTATCCTTAATTATCTGAACCATCAAATAGTTAGGTGGTCATTAGTATTATCTCATCTTATATTGTTGTTTTCTTTTGAAGTGCAATAAAACATCAATTACTTTTTGTTTGCGTCACTTTTTTACCCTCTGAGCTCTGCTCCGATCTATGTGCAAGTATAGGTATGTTTGTAATGATGATATGTTCAATGGTTTATGCTTCGTTTTGACTGTACAATTACCATGGTAGAAGATTACCACGGGATATTTATATGAACTATGATGACCCCACTTAGCATTGAGAGCTCTAAAAGCTCATGTAGACCTAAAAAACCTGATTTTGCAAAGAAACTTTAGAGTTCACAGGGGTAGTGATTGAGTTTGATTGTGCAAAGCTCCGTTTCTTGCAAATAATTAGCCTATTGACACCTGCCTACTGCATCATTATTTTGGAGCAAATGTTTAATTTTCATAGAAGCCTTCTGGTTTTTCAGCACTTGTAGCTCACATGCCAAAAAGAGAGAAAATAAATCTCCATGTTCAATTCTAAGTTTGCTTAAATGCTAGAGAAATATTGTGGAACTTTTGTAAAAGTTGGAAGAGAGAAGTTTTTAATTTTTAATTTATCAATAATTTATTAATAGACTTGCAAATGAACTGCCCGATACTGGAAACCAATTCCCCTTTTTCAGGCACGCAGATCAACACTTGCTCTGTCTGTCCCAAAACTTCTCAATCATGCTTTTTTGGCTCAACTAGCTTAGAGGTTTATTTCAGGGGATTGGTATCTTTTGACATGTCAAGTACTACAAATTTTTATGAAGATTAAAGCAGAACAACAGTAAGGATAAATCAACACAGGGGTCAGAACATTTGTTATTATATTATATAAGTTTGACATACTTTCATATTGGTGTGGAGAATAAATAATTTTGATTGCATGTGAATGGATGGAGACACCATAAGAACACTCATAATTTGCATCTCTCTCCATTGTGAATATCAGTATTATGCCCTGTGCAATTCAGAGTGTCCCTACACTAATACCTAGTTAAATTCAACAAAGTGGAGTGAATTAATTATGAGAAGTGGACAAATTTTTTTTTAGGTAGAGCTATAGAAATGTAGCGTTGTGCACAAACCTAAATACAAATTTTTAAGAAACAGTTCCAATATGATGATTGTAAGTACAATGTTGATGGATGTACTCATGCAGGGACTCCCTAAAGATAGCATAGCATTAATATTCTCACTTGGGGGAGATGAAAATTTTGAATGACCTTGTGATGTCTCCACGTTGCATTCACATTCAATTCAAAATTATTTATTTTACCCACTATTATGAAAGCATGTCAAACCTATACAACATATATACACATAATATTATAACATTATTTGCTGCCACTGTGTTGATTTATCCTTACTGTTGTTCTGCTTTGATCTTCATCAATGATGTACAACAAACGGGCACTTTTTTTTAATTGTATTTTATGGATTGTCCCACTCCGTCATCATTAATAAGGTCTTTATGCTTACATGGTCTCACACATAGTATTTATTGGTAATGTTAGAATTATATAGTAACATTTCCCCCGGGAAAACTTTCACTTGTTATTTGTTTAACATCATCCATAATTATCTACTAGAGTTGGTCATATGGGTTTTAACTGGGCCGAACCCGCCCAACCTGAAAATATGGGTGGTTTGGGTTCTGTAAAAGTGGGACAATTTTGATGCGGTTCTTTTTTGTCCGAACCCATATGGCCCAACCCGCAGCGGGTTGGACCATCGGGTTAGACCATTTTTATTTATTTTATTTTATTAAAAAAAGTCTGACTTTTGTGAGTGTATTGTATAATCTAACACCTTTAATATCAACTAATTATTGATTTTATTGAATGTTAATGATGTCTTTTGGATTTATTTTGTAATATGTGGACTTTTACTGAATGCTTAGTTTGTAATGTTTGTTTGAAACTTTAAATTTGATGTTTTATTATCATTTTATAATTTTGTAATGTATTTTTTTATTGTTTTTATGGTTCGGGTTTGTAGGGAAAAAAAGTCAGTATAATATTTTTTTTTTTTTGAAAAAAAAAAGTTTGAAAAATATAGTATAAAAAAATTAAAAAGAAAAATAACATGGGTTGGGTAGGCTAACCCATCAACCCAAAGGTTATGGGTCCAAACCCATATAGCCCAAACCGTGGCAGGTCAATATAAATCTGGTGGTCTAGCCCATATTACCTTTTTTTTTTTAATTGAAAAATTTTAGGAAAGGGGTTGGGTTCACCCACAGTCCAAGGCAGGGTGCTTGGAGCCCAGTCCACAGGGGATACTGGCCTCCTCCAGCGCCTTGACTAACGCAGGGATCGAACCCCCTCTCTAAAGGTGAGGAAGACCAACCCTCACGCCAGTTAAACCCAAGGACGAGGGGTTAGCCCATATTACCTAACTCTACTATCTACAAATAAATAGTAAGGCTGCGGACTTGCGGACTAATAATCACGTTGTTTCATCACACAGGAAAAGATTAAAAGCACAAATAGACAAGAACTATTTTATATGGCAAATTTTTTTTTTTTTTTGGATACAAGGCGAGGGAGGGGGGAATCGAACCTAGGACCTAAAGGGGGAAAATGAATCCCAATATCACTGTACTACTAGTAGTGCTGGTATATGGCAAATTAAAAGCATAGACAAGAGCTCCTCAACTAAGTCACAATCACGATATTATCCGTAAATTATATTGCAATATAATATTCAATATTTTGGAATTGCACAGGTTTTATAATCTTCTTCAATTTATAATCCTCATCCTTTTTTTTGTTCACGAGAAAGAGAAAATCATTGAATATTGTAACTTTACTTTCATTTTTATTTTCCTTTGATTCTTATTCTGATAATATTTTTTTTTTCATTTTTTCAAGCCAATTGAAATAGACCAAAACAATTCAAACCACTTGAAAACAAAGAAGATATTAAGTTTTTTTTTCTCCAAAATTTTAATTTTATTTTAAAATGATGGACGAAATACAACATTTGCAACAAAAAGTAAGCTTAGTGGAAGAAGCAACAAAAATCCTTATCCTAAAAGCAAACTATAACCATGAGTATATACACAATGCATGATCTATTAACATGAGAAGCTTTTCTTTGAAAATAAGCCACCATCAGATATATGTGTTATAAGGGTCTGGTTTTTTTTTTTCATTGTCTATTTTCTCATAATCTCTAAATCATATCCGTTCAATTAAATTTAAAAGGTTAAATATGAGTCACGTCATCAAGTTATTAATCCTTTGAATATTTTTTTTTCGCAATCAATGGTCCAGATTAACTCATCTTCCCAATCAACGGTTTATATAGGCTTATGAGAAATTAAGATAATGAGAGGGTCTCCTCCCGTGTCATAATTACAATAGGAACATTTCTTACTAGAGAGGTGAAACAGATTATCTCAACAAGCCAACACATGTAAAATTATTTCACCCGTAACTAATCTAAGCACCTCTTCTACCTTTAAGTACACTTGTTACCGAGTGGTTGTTGCCAGTCCATATCTTTAATCTGCGGTCCAGGTGCTTTGGAGTCCAGATCCTTGATCTATGATCCTCTCCCTCAGAGTTCTGTCATATGTGGCCTTCTCTCATCCTTGTGGCGAGCCCTTTTCCCTCCTCTCCAGATCTGATCTATGGAGGTGAGATTTATATGTTTTTTTGTTATTTTTCTGTGATTCTGGGTTTTTTGGTGGTGTTTTTGTGTCTTGAAATAAGCAAATATGAAAGATTTGGGTTCAACTCCTCTTGGTTGGATGGCGGTATGAACATTTTAAGATCTGATTCTCCCTTGGTAGTTCAGATCTACATTCCTAGGGGCAAATCTAAAGAGGCGTTGCTTGTTGTGTGGTCAAGGTCACCAGATCTGATTCATCGACATCATGGGTTTTCTTACGTCTAAGGTTGGGTTTTTTGTGTTCTTAACCCCAATATGGGGTACCTGTACAGCTACTCTCTTTGCAGCTAATGCTTATAAGGAGGTGTGCATGTTTGGGTGGGTTTTACAACTATCACCTTCTTCGTTGTCACTTCTACCCTCAAATATTGAGGAGGCTGCTTTGTCTATGATTCTACTTCTTCTTCTAAATATTTTATGTATGGTGATTTGACTATTTTTCTTATTGTTTTTTTGTCTTTGATGTATTTTGTTGTACTGGATCTGACTTTACTTGTATCCAGATATTGTACTTGTTCGTAGTATTAATATAAATATCTTTCTAAACAAAAAAAAAGTTTTTCATTTGCAAAAAAGTGATATGTAAGATTATTTATGTAAAAGATCAACCAAATTCATTCCTTTTCCAAGAAAACCAAATATATTTAATGAGTGCTTTTAATAATAAAAAGTGTAAAGTAGGAAGATCAAGGGTCAATGTGTCAGGTGTGGTTTTGTGAATTGCATAGAACTGCATTAAGAAATCACTAAATTTTAAATGTTAATACCTCAAGACTATTGGATTTTGCTATCAGAAAGTCTTTATGGTTTTCAACTTCTTAAAAATGTCATTGCTGTTCTGTTTATTGCTAGTACTTCTCAAGGGTTTCTTTTTCCTTGATGTGCACTGCTCGTATTTGGATCACTGTGTCAATTATGCTGTAGTGGCTTCTGTCCTTGTAGATGGCAAGAAAGAAAGAAAAATACACTTAAAAAAAAAAGATACGATATTATTATTACCAATGTCAGTACCACTTTTTTACCATTAGATCACAATCTTATTTATCTTTATTTTTTCTCTTTCTTATTAAGATTATTAAGATTCTAATCTAACGATGGAAAAGTGACAGTGACAATATCTCATCCACGGAAGAAAAAAAAAAAATTGCATTTTGCTTTTCTCCTCAGATTTCGCTGGATGAGCGGTTAAGCAATAGCGACGAGTAATGGAGGCCAGCATCTCAGCTTCTCTTGGCTTCCCATCCCCAAGTCTCTGCGACTCTTCAAGTCCCACTGACTTCACTGGCCTCTTAAACCACTTCAACACAATCACTCGCGCCTCCAATGACGCTCACAGATTCGAATTTCGCGACACTCCCATTCCCAATCTCACGTTCGCTTCAGCCTCCATTGCAACTCAGACCCACGCGATGCCTACATCCCAGAAATTTCTGAAACCCACTTCAAGAAACAGCCCCAAGGTTCAAACCCTAGTGAAGAATCTATCGGTCATCGAGCGAGCCCTTATCGGCGCAGCTGGCGGAGGCATTGCTGGAGCATTCACCTACGTCTGTCTGCACCCACTAGACACCATCAAGACCAAGATGCAAACCAAAGGTGCGTCTGAAATTTATAAGAATGCTTTAGATGCCGTTGTTAAGACCTTCCAAACGAAGGGGATTCTAGGGTTTTACAGTGGTGTTTCGGCGGTGATTGTTGGTTCCACGTTTTCATCTGCGGTATATTTTGGTACTTGTGAATTTGGAAAGTCGTTCTTGTCCAGATTTGAGAAATACCCTTCGGTTCTGATTCCACCAACGGCTGGGGCAATGGGCAATATTATGTCTTCTGCAATAATGGTTCCAAAGGAGTTGATTACCCAGCGAATGCAAGCTGGGGCTAAAGGAAGGTCTTGGGAAGTTTTGTTAAAGATTCTGGAGAAAGATGGTATATTAGGTCTCTATACAGGGTACTCTGCTACATTATTGAGAAATTTGCCTGCTGGGGTTTTGAGTTATTCATCATTTGAGTATCTGAAAGCAGCAGTATTGCGAACTACGAAGAAGAATCATTTGGAGCCACTTCAGAGTGTTATGTGTGGGGCACTTGCTGGGGCAATATCAGCTTCTCTCACTACACCACTGGATGTGGTTAAGACCAGATTGATGACACAAGTTCATGGGGAAGCCATGAATAAAGTAGCTGCTGCTGTGTACGGTGGGGTTTCGTCTACTGTGAAGCAAATTTTGAAGGAAGAAGGTTGGATTGGGTTTACAAGAGGGATGGGACCTCGAGTTCTTCATAGTGCTTGCTTTTCAGCACTGGGTTACTTTGCGTTTGAAACAGCAAGGCTTACTATACTGCACCAATATCTTAGACAGCAGGAGGAATTAAGTGAAATTTCTGTCTCTTCTAGCTGAGTTAACGGAATTAGCGGTATTCTTCAACTCTCTTAAACTTTTTTTTTTGGTTTGCGAAAGAAGTTGTTTTTGTTTGTAATGTAAACAATGGGCATTAGGAATTTCAACCACCCATGTTTCTACTATTTGTTTGATGTACTCCCATTTAATCATGGGGACTCAGCAATAGTGTGATGCTGATAATGTCACTGAAGTTGGTAGGACTAAGCATGGCGCTAAAGAAAGCAGTGCAATTAGAATAATGCGCTGTCTAAATTTGAAATTTCCAAGAAAATTTGGAAACAGAAACTATGTAAATGTGAGGATATTCATTATATATTAAATGAAATTCATATAAAGTTTTCATGTTTGAAATAAGTAGAGGAAAATTAACTTGTAAGGAAAGTGTTATCCACGGAGTATTTTTTTAATACAAATGATTTAAGGACAACATCAAATTTGAATTGGGTTGATGGCACTGATTTTATTTGTTGGAAGGATATGATGATTAACCAAATGAATTTGTTTAATTAGTTAATTTATTTCATTATAAAGGAAGTGAGATAAGTTTAAATCTCTTGTCTCTAATTAGATGATTTCGTATTTATAAAATAATGAAATTTTATATATTGATGGCAACTCCCGAAAATTGATCAAGGTTTTGAAATAAGTAACCCATTTATATATCACTTGTCATCGTTTTATCCATATGATTATTACTTAAGAGAAAGAAATATTAAGCCCGCTTCATTCATTTTTTTATATGAAATAATTTAATATATTGCTTATCGTCCTTACATTTGAACTCATACCCTTGTGAATTATGAAGTTTTTCCCTCAACAAATTGTGAGTTGTGAGTTGAGTATAGGTGGAAATAAGTCAGACCAAACTTCATCCTTTATAGGCCAGACCAGTTTTGCAACAAGTGGCTTGAGCCTGGCTTGTTACAGGCCTTATTTGCTGCCCCTCCAATAAATATTGATGGTATTCGTGACCCTATTTTTGGATCTCTAGTTTATGAAAACATTATTATTTCCAGTGCCATTATTCCTACTTCTGCAACTATCCGTTTGCACTTTTACCCGGTATGGGAAGCGGCATCTATTGATGAATGGTTATACAATAGCGATCCTTATGAACTAATTGTTTTACACTTCTTACTTGATGTAGCTTGTTACATGGGTCGTAAGTGGGAACTTAGTTTTCATTTGGGTATGCGTCCTTGGATTGCTGTTGCATATTCAACTCCTATTGTAGCTGTTGCTGTTTTCTTGATCTATCCAATTGGTTAAGGAAGCAGGAAGCTTTTTTGATGGTATGCCTCTAGGAATTTCTGGTACTTTCAACTTTATGATTGTATTTCAAGTTGAACACAATATTCTTATGCATCCATTTCACATGTTAGGCGTAGCTGGTGTATTGCCTTATTTTCAGCCTAAGTGTGGCCTATACAAAAGTCTGGCCTAGGACTTATTAAGGAGATCTATTAAGATCAAGGATGAATATCAGTGAAAATTAGGTCTATTAAAGAGGTATGTTAAGATATATATATTTTTTAATACAATTACATTTTTTAATAGTAGAAAATTACCTTTTTCACAACTTATGAGTTAATCCTTTACTAACTGAACCTTCGTTTACTTGCAATTTGCCTCATTCATTTCATTCCAATGGACTGAGTAGACGACTAAACTATCATCCCTATAGAAGTTATGTATGGTGAGTTGGAGAGAAAGATAACAAGAACAGTTATCCAAATGGTGAGTAGTCCAACCATAATTATACTAAACCATGATTATACTGAAGTCAATCCAATGATAATTATTAATTCAAATATATGAAAATACTCATATGTAATCCTAAAAAGAGTAATATTTAAATAAAAAGCAGTAAACCACAAATAAATAGAATTTTTCTATATAAAATATGCATAAATATAGTTCAACAAAATAGAGTTATCAAACCAAGAATGTGAGTACGCCTTTTTTTTCTTTTTCTTTTTTGAATTCAAGATTGGTAAGGGGAGGGAAAAAAAATACAACATTCAATTCCATTAACCCATCCACAAGTATTGACTGAACCAGTGAAAAGAAAAAATCAGTTCACTGAATTTAAAAGGCAGACTAAGGAGAGATTTAACACTATGATTTCTTTGGTGCTCTCGTATTCTTGGCAATTTTTGGTTTACACCGACACTCTTGATATTTTAGCTGATTTTTATATTAATTTGAACATAGGTAAAACTATTAATTGCAATGTCAAATTTCTACATATCCCTTTCATTAACTTAACAATAGATTAATTTATCGGGCTTGAAAAAGACCCAAAACAAAATTTACAACTGTTTGTCAAATATAAACCATTTTCATGATAAAAGCACTCATCAAATAATTGTACTAAACACAAGCCAAGCCGTATCTTGCAATGCATCTGATGAAATTCCGCACAGGAAAACCAAAAACAGTTCTAGCATAAAAATAAATCTGCAAAAATCCCAAATCTTTGGTGCTTACCAAAGAATTTTCAGGTCAGTAAAAATATGCGAGAGAACACAATCTGCTATATTTTAAAATATTGAGATAAAGTAAAATAAGTTATTTGTCTCTATCATTTCAAAAGAATAATAGTAAGACTTGCATACTAAAATCGTGGCAGTGGCTGATGAAACCAATGCCTAGTTGATGTGGTTTTCATTACAGCTTGAGGATTAGTTAGCTGCAAATCAAGTCTCAATACCCCTGCAAGTAACAGGAAATGAAAAGAAGAAGAAGAGATTTACACAAAATTAAAAGAAGAAGAAAGAAAGGGAGGATTTTAGAGAGGAGAAGAGCATTTTATTGAACATTTGAACTGGTGGGTGCAGATTTGCTAGTGAAATCATGTAGCTCTTGGTCCTGCTGTTTCTTACGGTAACCCTGGGCAGTTGAATTCACTATCTTGATGAAGAAGTTCAAGAGCATCAGCCACACGACGGTGTTCCAGATCGAAGCAAACGAGAAATTCCACTTTCCCCCCTGAACATAACAGAGATAAGCCCCAAAAAAAAAAAAATTAAGAATGTGTGCAATTGACCACCATGGAGACTTTAATGTTGTCATACACAACTGGATAATGTTCATGGGCGAGACAGGCATATGAAACTATTTTGACAATAATGCCCCTAGTGAAAGGGATATTTATATTTGCAAGAATTGAGAAATTCACTGACATAAGTCACAGAACATCATTTTCCAACATAATGAGCCTATTTATATTTTATGCAAATAAACAAGCTGGGACCATCAGCTTAGACGAATCACTGGCCTCTGATGATGGGCTTAAGCCTAACACCTACGGCCCTGTTTGGTAGTTCAATGGAAATTGAATTTAGCAATCCTCTGCCATGTTGTGTTTGGCATATTTAATACATTTCATCAGTAATAGGCATACGATAAAGGCAATAAAAATGAACTGCCAAAATTGCTCTTTAGTTTTTTGTGTGTGTGAATTTACAATACTAGAAAGTTAAATATAATTTTCTTTTCTTTTTGAAGTCAGCGAGATTTTTGTGAATATCCTTTTCTATATAGCCATTCATGTACTCCCTCCATTCTTTAGTATAAGACATATTTACCTAATTTGATTAGATTTAAAAAGTTAGTTGACCTAGTTAATATGACATGTATTTTCTAAAACACCCTAGTTATCTTCCTTAATTCTTTCATTCTCTCTCCTCCTTGATTATTGTCGAGAGAGCATCACTACAGATAAATTAGGAAAATGTAGACAAATATGAAAAATCTATCTTATATTTAAGACTAAGATCAACTTCCTAAATATATTTTATATTAAGGACGGGAGGAGTTCTGTTTTTATCCTACCAAACTAACTACTGGAAAGAAATTCCCTTTCCATGCCAAACATGATTCTTTCCATTTCATTTCATTCATCATTCCTTTTCCATTTCCACAGCCTTCAATTTTGCAGACCAAACAGCGCCTACGAGCTTATTGTACTTTGGCCCAACCCAGTCCACAAACAGATCTATGGGGTACCTGGATTTTTTGAGGGGAAACATGATGGGGTGTCTTCATATACTTTTCTCTGAGTGCCTTGAGCTTTGTAATCACACCAGGCAAGATAGAAGCAAGACCAGGAATATGGCTTACAACCCGGATGAACTCATTCTCTATCCAATCAAGAAGTTGATTATTGCATATTAAGACGATAAATACTGTCTGCACAATAAGAATATAATAGAGTCAGTCAAAATCTCTCACATCCTTCAGAATCTTACCGTTCACCTTATGAAACATTTATATCAAGAAAAGAAAAATGAAATTTTGAACCTTCATAAAGTGGAATATATAGATTTACACTTTTCAGCAGTTAAACAGGTAAAAAATTTTATTATTCTGTTTTTTAGACTCAATACTGATGCAAGAGTTAACTAGAGTTCCCTATATGGCAGAGCATCATTTATTTTGTTCTAAGTAGAGCAAAGGAATATACCTAGTGAAACAGAGTAGTATATAAAAAATTAAAATTGAAACAAACCTGTATATGAGTTTTGATAATTGCCTTTCCAATCAAGGTTGGGAGAAAGAATTTCCAAAAAGAAACCCCAAATTGTCCACACATGATGCCAGCAAGGTCAAACAGAGGATTTGGCACCTGAAATTTATTTTTTTTAAAAAAAAGGAATTACGGCAGCTCACAAACTGATATAGTGCTATTTCAAACGCCATCATTTTTAATTGATAAATATCACACAACAATCTGAACTAAGAAATTATCCATTTTAGCAGCCTGATGCATTAGTGCGAGGGTTGGGTCAATCCTCATTACCAATTTTACTGCTCTGTACCATGAAAGTGCAAACTAAACTGGGTTAATTTGATTAACAAGGAAGAGTTGGATACTGATATTTTGATTAACCATTCTCTTCATAGTTAACAAACGTTAAGGGAAAGTCAAAGGCTATCCCACTTATATAGGAGCATAAAATGACCACCACTATTTCCCATATCTCAATTAAAACTATAACAAACTTGAAATAAAATGTGCAAATTGCCCACCATGGTTTCAGCGGCTCATCAAAGGAAGGCTCAAATTTCTGGTCTGATACAAAAAACGTTCAATAAAATTATGAACTGTTACATGGTGGAAAGCAGGCAACAGTCCAGAGTCCCAATGTCATCCAAAAATAAATAAATAAAAGGCAACTAATATTAAGAAAGTTGGCAACACATAAAGAAATTCCACGTACATAAAAAAGTAATAACAACTTGTACAGGAAAAGATCGAGGAGGTAACGTGGCACAATGTCTATACTAACCGAAGCAAGCACTAAAATGGAAAGGAAGTTCAGATGTTGGGAGTGTGAAAGGAACCACCGCTTGATTTTATTCAATTGAGTAGCCAGAATCCCTTTCTTTTCAGTATCCAAATCTTCCATGGCCTCCAAGACCCTCCCAGACTCACGTGCTACAGAAATATGATTGTTAGAATCACACACAAACAAATTCTCAAAAGAAAGAACCAAATGACTAGAAAAGGGACCCCCCCCCCCCCCCCCCGGGGTAGATCCTTAATTTAGGATCTATATGAAAACCATTCAAGAACCAGAATCTGAAATTCTTGACCCATTGGACAAAACAAATTGTATATATTTTTCATAGGAAACTATCGGTTTACATCCTAATGAATATATAAGGACATACATCAGCAATAAACAACTGAATCCACAACTCCTAATAACTTCCTAGTCATTCTTATCCAAACAGATAAAACTTCTATTAACTGCCTAATAAGTCCTAAACAAACCTTAACTCCCTAACTACCCATTTAAACGTCTTTTCCTTGAGTAAACCAGCAAAGGACGTTCTAATATCCTATCACCCCCCCCCCCCAAAAAAAAATAAAAATAAAAAGGGCAAAACAATGAATTTGTATCAGGATGCAAAAGCAGAAAAATAAAGATGACCAAATAAATCGGTTGAGCAAATGACTAAAACAATATCTTCGACAAAGATGTGAAAGACCATAGTATGATATTAAAGTCAAATGGTATATGAACTGATCAGAAGAAAGCAAGAGATGAAAATGGATTCTATCCCAAATCTGTTATCCATAAATTGGAGGAGACATAGGCTTGTTTACAATTACTGTCATATTCAAAAACTTTCACACATTAAAATGCAGTTGCCCTATTAACTCTGTCCAATCACAAAGAAATTTCAGTACCCCGTGATTGAAACAAATTTCCATAAGCTACAAAAGATTTATTTGAACTAGATAATTTCACAGGACAGATAACCATAAGTTCTAAAAAGTACACAGCAGAAGAAGCTTGGGTTAAGCTTTAGTTTAGATAAGCTTGATAGTAATAAGCCTATGACGATCTCACATTACAAATTGTATAAAGAATTGCTATATAATATATATATATATATATATATATTAGTTAGGAAAAATGCCTTACCCCACTTGAAAATAATTTACGTAAATATTTTTTTTTTTTTTCAATTCTTACAAAGCCTTGCCCTGTTCTCCTCTTCCTAGAAAATCCGAAAGAGCACAATTTTGAGAGCTTCATATCATCCTAGTGAAGTTATCTTTACAAGCTAGAAGAGAATACGACTATTTCAACTGTAAGCATATTGTTTTTTATGAAGAGTATTATAACTAGATTATTAAGCTAAGAGAATGATTAAGATAACAATGTATACCTGCCCTTGAGATAAAGTAAGGAGGAAGTTCCCCTATAGCTGTTCCAGCACCCCAAAGAATAGCCTCCATCTGGACTTGAGGGAGAATCCAGCTAAGCGGAACCCGTGAACCATGTTCTGTTTGGAACAATGGTGGGCCAAATTCAGAGCAGTCTTTATCAAGCCATGAAGGACCTCTTTTCAATTGTATTGTATCATATGGAGCACTTTTCAAATCAACTCGGCCACATTGCATCGCTTTAATTGTGAAAAATGCTATGTGAGGGCCCAGATACAAGACAAAAGTGTGTAGACCAGACCCTGAGCCGATGGGAAAGTATATTTTAGAATATTATTTACCAAAACAGAAAAAGGCAGCAGAAGATAAAAGAACAAACATGATTGTGGCTGCATAACAGCAAAATATTAGCACAAGGATTGGTAAATCCTTAAAAGTATGATCACACATAATTTACACAAGTGCCTCTTTCAAGTGAAGATCACAAACTGTGTGTAGCAAGAATAACAAAATCAAGAAAACACATAAAGGTACACAGATAAATAGTCTCCATGCATGCATATTTTACTTACCAAGACCAATGGAAGATGCAACACCAAGGGCTATCCACCACAATCCAAATTCGAAATATTTTAGAAGCTCCTCAATATGCTGCAAGATCACAAGCTATTGCAGTTCAAGTATTTAAACAACATCACAAAACATTAATGATAAATAATAAAGATAGTCAATACGAAAACATGATGTGCGTGTAGATTTTATCATCATCACCATTGACATTTAACAAATACAATGATCCCATATATTACTATCCATAGACTTTTTGGCCATTTATATGTTTTTTATAGTTCACTGCATGTTTGAGAGGAATTTTAATCTACGTTCACCTGTCCAAAGGTGTGTATAGAGTGAAATTCCCAACCAAACCCACCATGAAGGTTACCAAATAGAATGTAAGATAATACCTTTTCGTGACTACCATCAATGGTCATCAGCACAATGCCAAAAGCCCCTACAAAAGCACTGAGAAGCAAAAGCCACCCACCTTTTGCCAACAAATATAATATTGCCTTGTTCATAAATTCAATAACAGCTAATGTGAAGAATTTTAATGTTTTGAAGGGTTGTGTGGTTAGTGTCAAAACTTCTAGCTCCTGTTGATGCTTCACATGGAGCCCTGCAAAAGAAGGAAATTTTAATAATTAATTCCAAATATTATGATTGCATATTGAGTCACGACTAATAAATCGTTTTGACCAGAAAGATTTGTTGGAAATTCCAATATAAAAGGGCATATCAACTTTGACAAAGAAGTCCGGAGACAAAGCAACTTCTGAACTCATAAACTGTCTTCATTCCACAAGGCAAAGCTACCTCACTGTATACATCAAAATTGTTTTGCCCTTTAGATGTGCATCACGATAACAGATGACTATACCATCCAACATCAAACTATGGATCAATCATTGATTTAAATGCCAAGCATTTGCAAGTAACTTCTGTTTTACATCTTAAAGATAATTCAGACCAATTGAAGCAATTAGAATTTAGAAATCAAAGCAATGGAGGACAAGCCCGCAGGGAACCCCCCAGATCTTATAAAATTCAATTTGTGTGGGAACTGATAAATGGAATTTGAAGAGTCAAGAAGGCATGGGGAAATTTCAATTTTTTAATGATAGTAATTATTTTAGACTTTTTTCCCTTACAAAGCATTTGATGCATTTTGTAAGAGAACAAGAAAGTGGATGATAGAACCCACAATTCTATACTCAATAGATAAGTAAATAGCAATTGAATCCTCTGGTATATATGGGAAAAGTAGAGAATACAATCCAAAAGCTTCCTTCTAGCCGAAAGCTTATACACTAAGAAATAACAGCACGAACAAAAGGTAAATCAAACACTCCTCGGCCAGGTATTCGAGAGACCCAGCCCCCTCTCCACACACACTGATTGCCTGCTTCTTCCCTTCCTCCTCCTCCCTTGTATATCCATCCTTCCTATGTGCTTCCACTACCTGACAGCATCAGACCACTCCTTCATTACCTGGGGTCCCCCTCCCTTCGCTGCACTATTGGCCGGCTTGGCCCTTTGGTCACCTTTAGCCTTTCTTTGATAAGTGTTGGCCCAATATTTGTTAGGCCCAACAGTGGACAATTTGCTAATTACTAGTCTAATTATGAATATTTCTGCTATTTTCCAGTCTGATTGCCACTGTTGAAGAATGGCACGATTATTGAAGCAGACAACTTCACACATACGTTCAGGTTTGAAGAATATTTTTGGCGAAGACAAATTTGATTTCATATTCACAAAAGTCTCAAGATTCTAGGAAGAAAACTAAACATGCAATTCGTGCTTCTACAAGCTATCACCTTGAGGACAGGGTGGATCTTCAATGTGGAGTAACGATAAGACTCCATCACCTATTGCCGCTACATCTCACAGAAGGAACATAAAAGAGTGACAAAAAGGAAGGAAAGGTGGAACTACTGGTCTAGAAGAAAAAACGATGGGTAAGGACCTGATGAGACAGAAAAGTAGGGGAGTAAAGCTAGGTAGTCATGATGAACACGGTAAGGGAAGCATTCAGAAAATTGGGAAAGGGATACACCCTCTTTTCCATGTGACACCCGATCCCTTAGTTAAGCAACGACATCCACCTATTGAATAGCCAACAGCCCCTACACATTCAGAACCTAAAACTATTCTGAATAAAACGACGGGAAGGAGCAAAGGGAGGATTACAACAGAGGTTTTAGTACAGCGGAAAGGCCTACCAGATGAAGTGGCCACTTAGATTCCCTTATATCAGTTTCAACTACAGTTTCCAAGCTTTAAGGTTCCAAACCTTCGAGGACAAGGGTCTCACGGGGAAGGGAGTGTTGTTATGTAAATAACAATAGATATAAGAATTACTCATGTTAGTTAGGAGTTAGTTATATCCATTAGCGTAGGTTGTATATACATAAGGGAATCGGGGTTCAGTATGTGTTGTTGTTGTTGATTATGTTCAGAATAATTACATTCTGTTCTCTCTATTTCTCAGTATCTCTCAGTCTCCTACTTCTTCTCTCCTCTCTTCCTACCATTTCTCTACAACAGGGTATAAAGAGAGGAGTTTGGAAGGATGAAAGGGGGAAGAAGAACTTTAAGTCAGGCTTAGGCGTTGGAGATGATAGATTCAATACTCTTAAATGATTGCAAGACCAGTTATGTTCTTCTGTTCTAGAGTTTCTGTTCTGCTAAGTTTGTAGCGTCAATTGTCTGTCGGTTGCATCTTTGCTCTTATCATACTCTGTGTTAGAATCTGAAAGAGTAATCATTTTCCTTCCTTTACAGTGTCATTCGTAATTGTAGTACAGTGGGTTTTATGTAATGTTCGTTGCACCAGTGTAGCGTACTGCATCTGAAGTAACGAATTTTAGCTTAAATTTTCATCTTTGTGTCTAAATCTGTTCTTTACGGGGCCAAAAGAGGTCTGTTGAGGGACCTATCAGTGATTTACAATCACAAACAAATTCAAATCCAACACTCCCTTGGAAAACAGATAGCTAAGGATCAAGAAGTTCTAAGGCTGCCAAGACAACAAATAAAAACCTTTCAAGATATCCAAGTCAACTGACTCTTTTGCGCATGTCACTCTGAGTAGTTCTCCATTACATTACAAAATCCCTCTAATGACAAAGACCGATGTTGATCACCCATTCCAGTTAAACCAAAAAAATAAGACGCTAAACGTATTTGATTCTGACCACAATACTTTCAACTTGGCAAAACCACACATACTTTAAAAAGCCCCAACCGAGATACTGGTCTCTCGCGTTCTTCAAAGGACCGAAATTTGGACCCTACGATTTCATACCAAACTTCCGAAACCAACACACTATTTCTAACATAAAAATTCTAGCCCCAAAAAAGCGAAATTAAAACCATCAAAAGGTTACACATACGGGAATAAATGTGAAGGTAATTACTTCAAAGAGAACTTTCAACGTCAAAATCTAGAGAAAAATACTATTACAGGAATAGTTTATATTGAACTGAAATCAAATAACTTACCTGAGATCGACATGTCAGTGCTTTCTGAAGAAGACGAAGAAGAAGAAGCTGCGTTACCTCCGGACCCCGTCATCGCTCTGAAATACTAAATAAGAATCCCCTTTTGGTTTTCCTGCCTCGAGACTTCCCAATTCGGCAACGGCCAATAAGTGATTCGAAACAAATGAATTATCTAAAACTAAAGACGAATGTTTTCGAATGGAAATGGTTTCCCCCAATTTTGCAGATCTATAAGACAACAAAATCAGAGCTTAGTTTGAGAAGATCGGGCGGAAAGCCCTTGTCGTTCGTTCACTTTGGCTCCAGCGACGGAGTTCCCACGCCACGCCTACCAAATTCCAATTTTAAGAATTCCTTAATCATTAATTATCAATAGGTTGGTTGATTTCCTTCTAATAATAGAAACGGCAAGAGAATGCTTATTCCCCGCCATCTCGCTGTCGTATCTCACTACCGTCGTCATCTCCTTTTAATATTTTATAAAATTATAATAATAATATCTTATAAATTAAAATTTATTTAATTTTATAAATATTTTATACATGTAATTATTCTATTAACCAAGGTGAAAATAGTTCAACGACTTTACAAATTTTTTTTTTTTTTTTGGCTCATAAAATGTAAGCTCGATCAAACTTTGTATAGTATGTCAAGTGTAAGCATGAAAACATCTTTATGATATAATAGTATGAAATTGCGGTTGACAATTTGACCCAGTCGCACTAACTTGAACGTGAGATTATGTGTTTCGTACGTTTAGGACTTTTGGCTGTTTAGATGCTTTCTTTGTAACCCTATTGTAATTTCACCTTTATGGTTAGGTGTCCTCTTGTACCACTTGACTCAAAAGTGTGAAATCCAGAATTTTTTCACCCAACATTTATTATGCAGTTTGAACTGGGCCTTATAGGCCTATATCAAATGGGCCTTCTAATACTAGGCCCACTGTAAAACTCCTAAGAGACCCTTTTAATTTTATTTACCAACAAAACAAACAAAATCAAGTGACAAATAACCACCAACCATTGGAAGTAAATAGTAAGAGATTTGCTTTCCCACCACTATGTCCTCAGTTCGAGGCATGGGAATAGTGAAAATGGTGTTGGGAGCTCTTCCCCTACGACCATGGGCCTGACGGGGGTGAAATCCAGATTAATCGGAACCGAAGGTTCTAGTGAACCGAGTGGGATACCAAAAAAAAAAAATCAACCGAAAAATGTTGGTAAGGGGTTACAAGGTTGTGAGTAACCCCTCGTTTTTGGGTTCAACTGATAAAGAAGTCAGACACTCTTACCAAAGGAGAGGTTTGATTCTAGAATTAGTGCATGTTTGGCCTAGCTTATTTTCTACTTATAAGCATAAGCTAGACCAAACAGGATTTTACAAAAGCTCTTATAATTATAAGAGCTTATTTTATAATGAAGAAAAAAGAGATTAAAAATAAGCTCCTCATATGAGCTTATTTATAAGCTCTTTTTATTTTATTAAAAAAATTGAAAAGAGAACCCATAATTTATCGATCGAATACGACTGCCACTGCCGCCACCCCACCACCACCACCACCACCACCACCGGCCGGCCACTACCACTGGTCGGCCACCACCGCTTGGCCGCCACCACCCCCAGCCACCACCAACTGCCGGTCACCACTGCTGATTGGCCGCCGCCACCACCGGCCGCCGCCACCACCACCAGGAGGCCGCCACCACCACCAACCGTCTGGAAACCACCGCAAGCCCGCCCCCACCACCGCCGCCGCCGCCGCCGGTGGTGGCGGTGGCGGGGTGGGAGGGCATTTGATTTGATTTTTTTTATTTATTTAAAATTAAGGGCAAAATAGTAATTTGACCCGAATTTGCATATCCCTCATTGGTCCTTTGTACCTCTCAATCTTTTTGTAAATTCAACGGACCTTTGGGGGTTTTGCAAATTCAGATAGTATTTATTTGGAATTTCCCCTAATTTTTATTAGAAAAAGTGCTTATAACAAACATTTTGTCAAACAGCTTATTTTTAATTTCAACTTTTAAGTAACTTTTAAGCTAAAAAATTTATATAATCTCCAAATAGCTTTTAGCTTTTTTTTTTCAAAAGCTCTTTTTTTTTTTAGCTTTAGCTTAAAAGTAGCTTTTAAGTTAAAAATAAGAGGATCCAAATGGGCTCTTAGTAAAGGCACTAAAGGATGATCCTAACTTTTAAGTGCCTAAGTTTACACTTGAGAGTAATAAACAGCTCACATTGCCTAATATTAGTATCATCTTGGAGAAATGGAGAATGGAGATTCCGTCGTGCCCTTGGATTGTAGATGAACCCAACCCCATTCCTAGAATTTTTGTGCAAATAATAATAATAAGGTTGTGAGTTTAAATCCCACTAATGTAAGAACCTTGTTTACAACATCATTAACAAAATAAGTTTTTAAAGAAAAATGCACACAATCCAATCTTCTACATACATAATAAACTGTAGATCTCATGTACTTATATATTTATTTGTCACTTTTTTTTCCATAATTAAATGTATATATAAAATATATGATAGCATTACTATGATTCTCTTTTTTCAGTTCTAAGTAACACAAGGGCTACAAAAAGAAGGAAACTCCAACTCAGAAAATTTAGTAGAAAGAAAGTAAAAGTACAAGGGTTGGAATAAGGTCCTTTAAGTATATTCTTTAATTTAATTTAATAAAGAGATAAATCGTAATGGTCAAAACTCCATTTCATACCTAAACCTTCTTGCCTTTAGTTCATTCTCTTTTTTCTGTATGAACCAAATCAGTTCACAGAAAAGCACGTATAGATCCCACTTTCTGCTTACCTTTAACTATTTTCATATCAGTCCTGTTCATTTTTCAGAGAATTTTGAAGCTGTTATTGCTCTAAGTGAAGAACAAGGAAAAGCAAAATCATCAAAGCAAGATATGGTGATGAAAGGGAGAATTGTTCTAACGAAGAAGAGCCTTCTGGACTTGCCTGACCTGAAATCCTCCATTGTTGACAGAATCTATGAGCTCTTCGGCAAGCGTGTCTCTCTGCAACTCATTAGTGCTCTGTAACACCCCAATTTCTAACAATTATCATAATATAAAATTTAAATGATTTTTATAAATGAATACTGAAATTCGAAATAAACAACCTTAGGGAGTGTTACCGCCGCACTTGTATTAGGACAAGTGTAAGGCTACTTATTACAATAATATAAATCCAAACTAAAGCAAAAGGTGTTTTATTCTGAACAAAGTAAAATAAAGCAAAACAGAATTAGTTTAAGGTGCTTCCTCACTTTTCACTGTTAGCCCCAACCCTTGGTACCTATTTCACTGAAATTCTGCTCCCCCGAAGGATCATCGCAGCCCATAAACACAAAAATCAGCAATTGCTGGTAATTCTAATAAAACACAATTTAAATGGCATAGATATGTTAATCAAAGCGAATATATAAATAAATCATAAGGTAATTGCATCAAACATTATTCGTCATCTTTTTAAATTTATTTAGACCCAGGAAACCCTACCAGTCTATTTAGTGGGAAGAGAACCATGGTAGACCTAGAAACCTTGCCAGTCACAATTAATCAAATTTGGCCATCAAGTATTTCTTCCTAGTGTGCACACCTCTTCCCAAAGTTGCTACTATTGTCCCGGGAAACCCTGCCAAACACCATTTTGGGAAGAATGGATATCATCGGTTCACATCAAATAATATTTCGAGGGTATAAAGTCTGATTGTGTTCATCAATTTGGGAGGTACCGTCCCAAAGCTATCCTCCTACTGTTAAATTATTTTAAAATACACTCATAATAAAATCTCTAAATTATTTCTATTATTTAATTATCTTTTATATGCTTTTCTAATATTTAATTATCTTTTATATACTTTTCTATTATTTAATTAAATACATGATACAAGGATACTTTGATATCAAATCTAATCATGTCCTATTTCATTAGGTAGCGGATATTATATAAAGAAGGAAAGAATATCAAATAATATAGTATCAGACACAGATAGCATAAAAATTAAAATTAATGTGCTTACTTTATTGATAAATAATGAATAATATATAAACATTGCATTGAGATAGCACGATAGTCAATCTAGCTAAAATTTAGGATCATAGCTAATATCTAGGATCACTAATATCACTACCCAACAGACTCGGTAAAGTAAATTAAAATGACTTCACTACTCTCAAAAAAATAGCTAACCACATGCTTATAATAATCAATAAAAAAAAAATCAGCACACCATAAACATTTTAAAACTAAATAACTTAATCCCTCTTATTGTGGAGATTAGCAACTTGCGGAAACATACAACATTAACCACGCAGAGAAAGAAAACTGGGATTATTAAGTTCAACACATTTAAAGAGGTGATCAGACGGTGAAAAGCACGGCCAAGGGACACATTGTACATCTAATATAATATATTATATTATACCATGTATAATGCATTACATGGGATTATATAAAAAGTAATATGTCACGAGAGAAAAACAAATGCGGGCCCTTCGTGAGCAATAGATAAAGCTGAAGCAAGTATATCATATACCATATCTTTAAGAAATTTGGAAGGGACGCTGGGGTCTTCGGATTGCACAATAAGAAGATTAATTAGAATAAAAGGACGCATAGACGCACGAAAAGAAAGAAAATCACGGAGAGCAGTGAGCAATTGCGCGAGTTTTGGATCAAAGAACATACAACCTATGAACAAATTATTTCTATTGATCCAAAGATTATGATTAACTATCAAAATTTACATAAAACTAACCTAGACTCTAGGGATTAGAATGACTCTGGGGATTAGAATTACCCGATCTCCGTTTTGTTAACCTCCTAGAAGAATAATTGACAAGAGTAGGGAACGATAATGTAGTAGTAGAGAGAGAAAAAAAAATAGCGGCCAATAAAAGTATCAAGAGTTTTCTAGGTTCAAGCGATCAGACCTAAGTTTATAATTAAAATCTAGGGTTTTAGCTATGGGCTGGGTTCTATAATTATTGTCAATTAATAAATTATAAAATAATGCAAATATTATTAAATTCTAAATCTTTATTTACTATATTATTATTATTATTATTATTATTATTATTATTATTATTATCATTGTCTTAATCTATTATTATTATTATTATAATCTGGGGTATTACATGCTTACAACCCAGACTCACATAAGTCAGCTTCAGCTGCTTCTTCTCCAGCTAGGGGCCTCTGACGGTGCCTCCTCTAATACCACTTAAAATTTCCAAATTTCCCCAATGTTTTTTTTTTGTTTTTTTTATATGATTATTAGATTCTACCTACATGAGTAATATTTTTATATGTTGTGAGTATAAAATGATGAAGTTTTGAATTTTTTTTATGATTTTTAAAAGTACGCATTATTTTTAAAAAAAGCATAAAAAATTTAAATGTACATTATTTTATATTCATAATATATTAAAATGTCACTAATTTTTAATAATAATAATCACGGAAGAAGGGGAAAAAAAACTTTTAAGGTTGGGGACTTGGGGCACATAAGACGATTAACTTTTTGGTTTTTGCAGATTGCACGCAAAAGTACATCACAGGGACATATAAGAGAAGAGAGGCACATTAAGGCGCCAAACCCCTTCTTCTATCCCTGGCTTTTTTCTTTTTCAAATTTTTTGGGGGGAGGGGGGGTGTCAAAACTCAAAAGGGAATTTATATTACAAAGCATGACGATTATACCACGAAAAATAACCAGAACAAGAAGACTAACAAATACAATAAAAATAAACTAAATATAAGGAAAGCTAATCACCACCAAACATGTGAGAATAAAAGTAACATTAAAGACTTCATCGGCTTCCTGAACATCCAAGGTTAGAAGTTGATATGAAAGAAGGTGTTGGTTGTAAAACTCACCTTATAGGACACACCTCATTATAAGAATAAGCTGCACATAGATCAACTACATAAACGCCCCAACTTAGGGAACAAGACAGAGAAAACTCAACCTCAAAAGAAAAAAGACAAGTAAAGTCCTGAAGAATACTTTTACTCCTCTATTGAAACAAATCTAATGACGTTGACCACCCATTGAACAAATTTTGGCTAACATTAGCGATTTGGATTTACCACTATCGAACAATCTCAACAATGGTCAGGCACAAACAATATCGACCATCAAAAAACTCTTTACCCCAAATCGCAAATCCAAGCCACAACAAAAAATTACCACCATAAATACCCAAATGCACAACTACATCGGAAGAAACACGCAAACATTAAACACTAAAAACAAAAGAACAGGAAAGACATCCCCTCCGTCGGAGACCATCGTCTAGCTGGAGGCCATCGTCGAGGGAGACGTCCAGACAGAATCTCCCACCGCCAGAGACAAGACAGGACCACAGATGCACCCAAAAAACCAAGGGACGTCGAAGTTGGGGAGACGATGAGGATGGAGACCAGAGAAGAGCCAACGCCGGAGAAGAAGGAAGGCAGCTGCTTTATGTCTCTGTTCTGAACTAAAACTCGCTTGCTTATGACTGTTCGAGGTCCAATCTGTACTTCTGCCATGGTTGTGGTATGAGGAGGCTCGCCGACGGCATCTGCCGGCGGCAAAGATGCCGCCGGCGGCAAAGATGCCGCCGACGAGATAGAAGCCCAACTAGTTTTGCGAAAGAGCGCCGCAACTACTAGGATTTGCGAAGAGAGAGTAGCAATATGAGATTCTATCTCTGTCTTCCAAAAGAACTGAACTTTGTGATTTTTTTGTAGAAAATGGGATGAGAGGGAAGATGGAAAAAGAGGCATATTTGGAGAAGCGGGTTTCAACAATTTCTTCATTGACGAGTTGTGTAGACGTAGAGTTCTCCATAACCTTTGATGGGGACAAGAGCTTGGGAGTTCCAGGGCCTTCATCATAAAGAACCATCACCTTGGCCAGCTCTACCTCAAGACACTTACCATAGAGGATGTAACAGGTCATGGTCCTTTACATTTTGTGTGCAATTCGTCTACCCTACTCATCGCTACAAATCTACAACTACACGTGTGTTCTTCGCAAATAAGGTAGTTTTAGCTTTTTCTCGTTCTTTGTTCTCTCACAGGTGAATGAAGGATCAGAATAATAAGTAAACTTCATTTAAGACAGAACATATGAAAATAGCAACTAAATTATACATGTAAGATTCTCAACTTAATTAAATACCTCTCACCATAGTCTTATTATTTGGAACAGCTCACAATCTAAAATAAGATGAGATATAAACAGATAACGGCGACGGTAGAAAAGAGTGCCAGGGACTCTTTTGACTGGGCATAGTTATGGCAATTGGAGAAAAGCCAACGGACCACACTCGTGGTATTTTATGAAAGTATAAAAAATAAGAAAATATCTAACACTTCATAGTTATGGCATTTTGCTCCTATTATTGTTGCTTCCTCAAAAGAATGATTATTCTTTTTAGCTTTACTGGAAACATTAGGGATGATGACCAAATCATTTGATGCAGGCTTATCTTCCATGTCAAATACCCGAGCCATTGTGCAAGTTCAGGGAAGAAGAGCCGTGGAAATGGATCAGGGAAGCTTAAGGGGTGGGATAGAGTCTATGAATATAACTACTACAATGATCTTGGAGGCCCAGAAAAGGGACCAGAATATGCACGTCCTGTTCTTGGTGGTTCAGAGAAGTATCCATATCTTCGTAGAGGAAGAACTGGTCGAGGAAAAACTAAACAAGGTTAGTCAGAACTTAGAATACTCCATTTGAATCTATGACTCAAAAACACTAAAACATGTGTATTGTGTTCCATACACAACACTTCAAATCTGTCATGTTGCAGTATCTATGACATGTCAAATCAAAGTTTGTTCCAGCAGCTGATGCAATTGGACTTTCAAACTTGCATTTAACTATTGTTCCAAGTGATTCAAAGGGTGGCAGAAAAACTAGTGCTTCTGGAATCTGAACCAGTGTTTCAATAAGGAATAATCTGACTATGTCATTGTTGCAGATCCTAGAAGTGAGGAAAAGATTGTTTCTTCTGAACCTATGAATCATATAAATACTACAACACAATAATTCCGATTTGTCATCTTGTAGTGTCTATGAACACGTCAAATTGAAGTTTGTGCTTCTCTGATTGCAACTGATGAAACTGGCAGATTTTAACTTAGCATCTTATCATTGTTTCAAGCAATCCAAAGGGTGGCAGAAAAACTTGTGGTTGTGGAATCTGAAACTGGTGTTTCAATCAGGAATATGACTGTGTCATTGTTGCAGATCCCAGAAGTAAGAAAAGATTGTTTCTTCTGAACCTAAACATCTATGCTCCAAGAGATGAACGGTTTGGCCCTGTCAAGTTTTCAGATTTTTTGGCCTATGCTTTGAAATATATTTTCCAGTACTGTTTCAACTCCTTCCAGAGATCAATTCTCCATGTCACTTACCAATGAGCTTGAGTTTGAAACCTTTGAAGATGTTCTTAATACTGTCTAAACAGGGTTCATTAAACTACGAAATGGTCCTACACAGGCTAAAATTAGACACCATTATCCCTTGGGAGCTATTTAGAGAAATTGCTCGCAATGATGCTGAGCAATTCCTCAAATTGCCAATGCCTGATTGAATCAAAGGTACTCACTGAAGTTTTCCTATTTTTTATTTGGGATTTGGTTGAAATAAGTATTATGATTTTAACCACACATTAATTGTAGAGGACAAGACTGCATGGAGAACAGACGAAGAATTTGCAAGAGAAATGCTTGCTGGGGTCAATCCTGTTGTCATCCAATGCCTACTTGTTGATACCATATTTGATCTCTTAAGATTGTCTCATTTTAGTTTTGGTCTCTCAAATTTTATGGTAAGGTTTTTTGTCTCTTAAGATTCATTTCGTTTAAAACATTGGTTATTATCATTAAATAAAAATTTGAATTATTTTGTTTCTTATAAAACCAAAACCTCTTGTTTGAAAATCGAGGGACCAAAGTCAAAATGAGGGTAAATTTGAGAGACCAGAGATTATAAGGCCAACGTGCTAAAATAACCTTCAACTTTTATAAAAAATGTAACAATAACTCTAAACTAATTTTTGGAGTTAAAATAACCATAAACTTTTAAAATTGGGGTGAAACCGTTAAACCCAACTAACTTTCCTTTATTACAATATGAAAGTACTAAAACACCCTCACTTAATAAAAGAAACCTTGGTTCGTTGTGCAAACTGGTGATTTTTCTTCCCCCTTCCTCTAACAATTGCTTTCACTTTTTGTCTCTCTCACTTTCATATTCTCCACTCTTCATCTTGATCACCACACCACCATCACCATCTACGATTTCAAAAAATCATCATGAACAATCCATACTAGAAAAGTAAAAAACCCGGGAAAAAAGTTGTTTGTTATTAAAAAAAATTAATTAAGAGTAAATACCCTATGGTCCCTGAAAAAAAACAACGACCCTATTTTGGTCCCTCAAACAACGAAACCCCTTTTTAGTCTCTGAAAAGGATGTATTTCCAAAAAAAAAAAGGACCCCATTTTGGTCCCTCGAAAATTTCCAAAAACCCCTTTTTAGTTCATAAAAATGTTCCATTTTAGTCCCTGGGGACGAAAAAGGAGGTCCATGTTTTTTTCCAGGGACCAAATAGGACATTTACTCAAAAATTAATATGAGATGAAAAATATATTTTTTATAATTAAATTTATTTGAGACGCTATCAGAAGTGAGGAACTTAAAGTTTAACGGAGCAACCTCTTTATTAAAGGGAAAATTACATTCAGGTCCTAAGGAATAGAAATAATTACAAAAAAGTACTTTGAAATCATCAAATTACACAGAAGTCTCAAGAGACTTTTTTGATATTATTTGTATGGAAAAAAAATCCATAGTTTTAAATATTGTTGTAATTATGGTTTTTTAGTTGTTGTAAATGGACATATTTTAAATTTTATTGTAAATATAGCACTTCCTGTTGTAAATTTAGCCTTTTTCTGTTGTAAATGACCTCTTTCCGTTCAAAATCTAGGTTTTTAAATTTTGTTTTAAATTTCTGTTGTTAGTATAAATAATATCAAAAAAGTCCTTTGGGATTCTGTGTAATTTGGTGATTTCAAGGGACTTTTTCGTAATTGTTTTTTGTTTCTTAGGACCTGCACGTACTTTTCCCTTTATTAAACTTCCAATAATTTGATTGTTAGTTGACTAAAAAAAATTACAAAAGGTTCCAAAAATTACAAATAAGTACTCTGTGTAAAAGTTAATGTAAATTAAACTCTTAAGATAACAAGTAAATGCCAAGAAATTAATATTGTTTCCTAATCATGAAAGAAGATCATATATCATTTTTAACCCAGATAATCAACAAGTGATTTTTTGACCAACATTAATGGCAAAAGCGCATTGGGGGCTATTTGACATGATAGATTTGGAGAGAGGGGAGGGTAGGGGAGGAAATTTTATGATTTGGATTTAAAAAATCAGAGAAACGGGATTAAAATTGTTTAATTAATCATTCTCACTCTTATATAACATAATTTCTTTACCAAACCTTGAAAACATTTTTTAAAAAAAAAAATTTGATAAGGGTTCTCTTTTAAGATTTAGAGCACAAAAAGTTTTTGTTTTTCTTAATAAATGTGTTTTCTGCAAAATTATTAAAATCAAACCGGTTGGTTCAAGTCGAAAATTGGCGAACCAATCTGATGTGGCCAAATAGCCGATTTGATCAGTTCGATACTTTTTTATGTAAGAAAATGATTTAATTCTATTTTTTAAAAATTTTCTTCAAAATTTTATATTAATAACATTGAAATCTAAGGTTTTGAAACCTGAACCAGACTGGCCGGCGAACCAGTCGAAAAATCGGTCCAAGTTAAGGGCAAAACCAGGGTCACAAGTTGACCTAAAGTTAACTCAGCCTGAACCGGCCAAGCCGAGTCAGAGGCAAAAAAGAGATTTTTAAAAAAATAATAATAAAATGAACGAGAAGGAGGAGAGAGTGTCGGCGGTGCTGTGGTGGTAAGTTTCATACAAACAGATGGTGCGAAAAGAGCCAGTGGAGCTGGGTGATGAAGAAAGAAGAAGGTGAAGGTAAGTCTGATGGGAAGACGTCGTGGATGTCGGCAGTGGCTAGCGGCGATGGTGCTGTGGAAGCTGAAGGAAAAGCAACGATGGGAGATCTGTGAGAGACGGAGAACGAGTATGAGCCAACCGGGGGGAGAGAGAACTGAAATGGCGAAGATGGAGAGAGAGTGATATGAAACTAAAATGAGGTTTAAAGAGGTGCGTTGATATTCGTGTGAGAGAGAAATGAGACTCTTTTTTTTTTTTTGGGCATAATACAGGCAAGCCGGAGCTTGGACAAATAAAATAGGAACTAGATTATAAACTCTAGCCCTAAATAAACAAACAAACTATAATACTAAGATTGGCAAGCCATTTGGTCCCTTGCCACCAAGTCAAAACATCCCACAGGAACTGTTGGGATAATGATCACGTCCTCATGAGGAGGAGCATCATAGCCTTCTTTAGCCAAGTAGTCCGCACATGCAATGTTATCTCTCGGCGTGTAGTAAAGCTTGACGTCCCAATCTTGGAAGAGAAGATCTCTAATATCACCGATAATGTCTCTCAGCGGATGATCATCATAACAACAGTCCCTCATGATTATATTGATAGCATCCAGGGAATCAGAATAGAGCATAATCTGTTGCAACCCCAACTTCTGAGCCATTCTCAGTCCTAGCATAATGGCATATAGCTCCGCCTCAATGACTGTCTGAAGTCCAAGGGATTTGCAGAACCCCATTAGCCATTGCCCTTGAGAATCCCTGATCACTCCTCCGCACGTTGCCTGAAATTGTTGTTTAACTGATCCATCAACATCGATGCGAAATGAGACTTTGGCATCTTAAATGAGTCTTGTACCATCTGACGAGAAATCCCATGAATGAAGCCATGCTTTTTTTTTTTTGGTTGGGATCAAGAAGCACATGGTGTTGGAAATCTTTCTACGTGGCAACATCTCATCCATATAAAAATTGATTGCACCCATTTCAGGTTCATATTTTAGGTGAGTGAAGGAAAGGGGGGAAAAAAAAAATCAAAAGACCCTTTGAATATTTGGATGAATTACTAGGGGCGTTACGTGAGCCACTGCCTTATTAATTACGTCACTTGCTAGGGAAAAAAAAAAGGGGGGGGGGGGGGGGTTTGACATTTTATTTAGATTTTTTTAAAACATAAAAAATTTGGGGGGGGGGGGTGTGAGCCTGTGAGGTAAAAAACAAGGGAAATTAATTTCTCACCGGTTTGACTCCAGTCCGACCCATTGACCCTTAACCCAATACCTCAATCGGTTCAGTGACCGGTCCAAGTTTAAGAACCTTATTGAAATCTTAACTTTCTCACTGACTTGGCTCCGAATTAACTCTGATTTGATTCCGATCTTATCCACTGACCCTTAACCCAATTCTTCAACTAGTTTGGTCTCCAATCTGGATTTAATATCCTTGGTTTTTTGACTGTGTGTTCTTTCAAGACATGAGGTTTCTTTTGACCAAAAAAAAAAGAAAGACATGAGGTTTCTTTCTTTTTTCTTTTTTTCGGGTACAAATTTGGGCTGCATCTGTTCCCATCATTCTGCGCCTTTGAACAGACACTAAGCCCCGAGCAAAAAAAAAAAAACAACAACAACAACACACACACACACTAAGCCCATGTCCTTTCGTTTAGCTCTTTTCATTGCTTTTTAATCATTGAATATTTTATTATTAAATTGCTTGCTTGTGAATTCTTTTTTTTTTTAAAAAAAAACAGTGAGATAGTAGAACTTTGTTGTATCATTGCCTAATACGATTTCTATAATGGTATTTTATTTATTAAATACAATCCTACATTAAACAAACTATGTCTTTGAGAGCTAATAAACTAAGGTGAAGCTTTTTTTTTTTTTTTAATCTTGAGATATTAGATGTCTTCTTTAGTTGCCTCTTTTTTCTCAATCTGAAAATTTCTTCTTACTGTTTATTAATTAAGTAGTATATTAGTTTTATTTAATTATGTTTAGTGACTTTATATTAGAACATAAATTTTGTATAAATTTTTATGTTAAATATGAAAAATTATAAATGTTAATCAATTTAATTTCAGTTATTTAGATTTCAAATATATTTAAACCAAATTGTTTTCATTTTTAGTATTTTAATTATTTTATCATATAATTTTAATTGTTATTTATTAATATAGATAAACTCTTACGAGTTTACAATATGAGTTCACGTTTCTGAGTTTACATTTCTCTTATGAATTTGCTTAAACTCATGAGTTTGACAACCTTTTCCATATTAGTATATTCCTAAAACCATGAACCATTTAGGACAAAATATACAAAGTTTGACACTATTCTAAAATGTGCAAACTACTACCTCCGGTCCTAATTATAGAAATACTTTTATAGTGTAATTTGTACTATAAAATTGTTCTTATAATTAAGATCGGAGGGAGTAGTACACAGTAAATTCACCATATTTATTTATTTCACATTTTATGAGATAAGATAAACCTACAACACCGGCATGACTTGAGATTATGGATACAATTGGGTGGCTTTCCCCCTCAAGCGCATTATTTTGATAATGGTCCAAAGTGCAATTCTAATAACAAATATTTTTGAGGAAAAGCATCAAAATAATAATTTTTTTAAATTCTTTTACTTAATTAAAGCAGTTTGAAACAAATTTACCAAACTAATACAGTTAAACACATTGATTGACAGGACGCTATCAGTCGTGTCAGAAAAGGTCACGCCACTGGATATTCACATAAGAGGGTCCCATGCCACTCAAGTAGCGTGAATCACTGGTGGCGTGATAAAGTACTACGCCACCAATGGTATGATGGCCCGTACGTGACTACCCAATAACGTTAGACTTTCCGACGTGACTAGAGGCGCCCTGTCAATCAACGTGTTTGACTGCATTAGTTCGGTAAATTCTTTCCAAACTGCTTTAATTAGATAAATTTTTTTAGAAAAATTATTATTTTGGTGCTTTTCCCAATATTTTTGCTAGGAGCGTTTGACGTAATTAAGTTTTAAAACAATGTAAAAGCAAACATATTATTTTTAAAAGGATAAAATTTTAACAATTCCTTGAAATTAGTTCAAACCTCCGTTTTTTTTTTTTTTTTAAAATCTGGACCTACTTGTTCTCTGTCTATCTTTATAATTGACATTTGAGTCAATTTAACAAAATTACTAAAATTGCAGTATTTTTAAAAAAATTGTATCCATTTTTACATCCCTCAAAACTTTTTTTTAATATAAAAATTTTAGGAAATGGGTTAGACTCGCCCACAATTCAATGTTAAAGTAAAGTCTCCCTTCCTCCTAGGTGATATCAATGTTGGGCAGGGCGAGCTATCTATTATCTTCAAGCATTTACCTAGATAACTAAGAGCTAAGATGTCTTTTCTAGTACTTTGACCAACTCTAGGATCAAACCCCATCCTTTTGATGAGAATGTCCGATGCTTTGTTAGTTGAACTCAAAGATGAGGAGTTACATCCTTCAAAACTTAAACTTAGTTTATCCAACGTGGTGGCAAAAAAAAAAAAAAAAAACTTTATTATTAAAATTGCAACTTAACTCTTTTATTATTTATGATCATGGCTGATTTCGTGACGTAGAATGTGGATTTTTTTTTTTTTTTGGAATGTGGAATTGGGCCTATACTCCAATTGGTGTAGTGGTGAGAAGAATATCCAATTCGCTCTTGAAACGTTGGATCCCTTTTTTTATATATATATATAAAGGAGGCTAACAGCCAATATACATTAAAGGGAAATTACACATAGGAATAGATCCCAGACATTCCTGATCCACTATAGCTCTTAAAGCTAAGGGACAATCACCTAAAAAAAGAGACTTAGATAGACCCAACTTAGCCAAAAAATCAGCGACCCTGTTGAGCCCCCTCGGGATATAACGGAGGGAAACCACCCAATCCCTGACACCAACTCCTTTATTCTATGAAATAAAAGGCTGCCAGAGTTAAAGTTCACATCAGTTAACTGGTCCATAAGGACACAAGCATCAGACTCCACTATTACATTCATATAGCCTAAGTCCCAGACAAGACTTAAGCCTTCAAACAGGGCCCACTCCTTTGCTGCATTGGCGCTGCATATGCCAAGAAATTTTGAGAATCCAGCAATCCAAGCACCCATGCTATCCCTCAAGACACCCCCACACCTAGCTCTAGAGTTGCTTTGAATCATTGCCCCATCAACATTGAGCTTGACAGAACCAAGGGGTGGGGGAAACCAAGACAGAGCCGAGAGATCATCAGCTAACAATCGCTGGGCAACAGGGGAAAAATCTTTCACACAGGAAAAGGCCCTCCAACTGTGTAGAATAATAATTTCAGGTCTAGCAGGTTTCCGGAAGTCACAATCAAAAGTAAAGGAGTTTCTCCAACACCACAATTTCCAAACAGCCACACCAAAAATAACTTTCCAGAAAGGCCCCATATCACTACAAAAGGAACCAGTGAGATTCATTGCAACCCAATTCCTGAGACTTGCTGCAAAAAATTGAGTAACATACCTTGGCTTAATTAAGACCATCCACATACGTTTTGCATAAGGGCAATCGCGCAATACATGAAGAATATCCTCTGCGTCACCCTGACAGAAGTCGCACACAGCAGAAGCATGACCCCATGAATTACGCCAAACATTAGTAGGCAACTTGTTAAGAAGCACCCTCCATAAGAACACTCTAACGCGCTCAACACCTGGCCATTTCCAAACAGATTTGAAAAGATTGCATTTCAAATGGGCCGGATTTTTCACAATCAGGGAATAAGCACTCCTCACCGTAAAGCTACCACTACTAGCTTCCCCCCAAATCAAAAAGTCGTGACCCATATCTGGCCTAGGAGGAAGGTGAGTAGCCAACCGTTGGAGAATAACAGGTTGTACCACCGCTGAAAGGGCTTGCAGATCCCACCTGCCATCCCTGGTCCAGTCAACAACACAAGACTGATCCTCCTGAACCGATAATGCTCTAGTACAGTAAAGTTTAATCTTACCCTGAAAGAGCCACTGGTCATTAAAGAAATTGATAGAGCAGCCATTCCTTACCATCCACTTAGATCCAGCATCAAGTAAAGCTTTCTGGGACGTAATAAACTTCCACAGCTTAGAGTCCCCTACTTTGAAATGTAAAAGGGAATCCACCTCCCGCAGCATATACCGGTGTTGAAGAATTTCTGCCCATAAGCCCCCTGAACCCATCAAGAGATTCCATCCCAACTTAGCCCCACAAGTACTGTTGAAATCCGCCAACCTCTTAAACCTCAAGCCACCAAATTCCTTCGGACGAGTAATACACTCCCAACCAACAGGGTGGTATTTCCTTTGGGAATCATTGTGACCCCAGATAAAGTTCCTTTGAAGCCTTTCAATTGTTTGACACACCGCTTGCGGAAGCCTAGCAACAAACATAGGATAAATGGGTATAGAACTTAAAACCGACTTGGCTAAAGTGATACGCCCTGCCATAGATAAAGAATTTACTTTCTAGGCCGCCAACTTTGAAGAGACTCTCTCAACCACGTAGTGAAACGTCTCATTACTCCTCCTACTCCGAACAAGAGGAAAACCCAAGTACCTCCCTATCTCACAGGATATATTCATCTGCATTAGTGAACTGATTGCATTTCTGACCAGAGGAGGGACTCTTGGCGAGAAGAACAGGGAAGACTTAGCCAGGCTGACTTTCGCTCCCGAGGCGACAGAGAATCTCTCCAAACACTGCTTCATACAAGTGGCTTGTTCCGAAGTGGCAGCCCCAAAAAATAAGAGATCATCAGCAAACATGAGATGCGAGATCTTGGGTCCTGTACTAGACGTAGCAATCGGCCGCCAATTTCCTACATTCACTTCATCACAGATAAGATGCGATAATTTATCCATGCAAAGTACAAACAACAAAGGCGAAATAGGATCCCCTGCCTAAGTCCTCTTTGTGGAAAGAAGAACTCTGTATGGGACCCATTCTAGAGTACATTGTAAGAGACTGAAGAAACACAAAACATAATCAGATTAATAAAACCTTCGTCAAAACCGACCTCAAACAGAGTTTGTTTCAAGAAATCCCACCTTACCCTGTCATACGCCTTTTCGAGGTCAATCTTTACTGCCATTAGACCCCTATTACTTCTATTATTACTCATAATATGAAGCAGCTCCTGGCCAATAACAATATTATCCTGAATATGTCTACCCTTAATAAAACTAGTCTGGTAAGGACAAATAATGTCATTCAACACCCCCCTCAACCTCTGAGAGATAAGCTTAGTAATACACTTATAGTGGACAGTACAGAGGGAAATAGGCCTGAAATGCGAAACAAATTCCGGACTTTCCTTCTTAGGGATCAAACAGATTAAAGTCTTATTGGCTTCCTCCAAGGACAGAGAACCAGTAAAAGCCCCTTTGACGAACTCGCAAAGGGATGGACCTACCCTATCCCAGTTTCGTTTGTAAAAGAAAGGAGGAAAGCCATCAGCCCCAGGGGCTTTAAAATTGCCCATCGAAAACAAAGCACCTCGGATTTCTTCCACTAGGGGAATTTTGGACATATTATGCAGTATATCCACATAAACTCCAAGAAACCCGGTGGAAGTAGACAAAACAGGAGAAGCAGAGTTATCATCAACATAAAGACCCTTAAAATACTCTACCACCAAAGCCTTTAGCTCCTCAGCATTCTCAATCCATCTACCCTCTGAGTCCTTTAGCGCCTTAATAAGATTACGCCTACGCCTCATTTTGGTAGAGAGGTGATAATACCTGGTATTACGGTCTCCCTCTGTCACCCATTGCGCCCTGGATTTCTGAAACCATTTAATCGCCTCCAGAGACAAAACTCTTTCCAGCTCCTCCTGGAGCTGTAGTTCCAGATCACATAGAAATCGTGAAGATGGATAAGCCTGGGATCGTTGAATACCCCTTAGCCTCCTCTGGATTTGGTGTTTCTGCTTTTCCACCAACCTAAAAACGTCCCTGTTCCAAGGACCTATAGCCATCCTGAATTTTTGGAGGGACAAATCGATATTTCCCTCAAAAACCCAATTGTCAGAGAGGAAGGAATCGAACAGCGCATGAGTGGACCACATCGCCTCAAAACGGAAAGGCCTAGGCCCCGCACTTCTAATCGAAGCATTGTCAAAACGAATTGATAACAGATTATGGTCTGAGAACTTGGTTCTGGTCAGCACATGGACCAAACAATCAGAGAAATCCGACAAAAACGAGGAGTTTGCCACGGCCCTGTCAAGACGTTCGAATAGATGAGCACAATTTGGTAACCGCGGACCACGCCAAGTAAAGTGGGGGCTATGGGAGCCCAAATCAGAAAGACTACATCCTTGAAGCCTGTCTTGGAACTTGCTCAGCCTCCTATAATCAACGCCCGAACCACCCAATCTTTCAGAGGCGAGGAGAATGTCGTTAAAATCGCCTGCCACCATCCACGGCAGAACGGCCTTGGCGGCAAAAGACTGCAGATCGCGCCATAGGGCCTCCTTACACGGATGAGATGGAATCGCATAGATCATAGTGAGCAAGAATGGATTCCGACCCACCCATACACAGCGGAAATGCATGTACTGTCTATCTATGCGGATGACTGTGACATCGATACATGAGCTCTTCCACGCAGCAAATAAACCGCCAGATCGACCGACACTTGGAACGAACACCGAGCCATCATAGCCAAGCTTACCCAGACAGTGAAATTGATCATCTCTTTCACATTTTGTCTCGGCCAGAACAATAAAATCAGGGCTGGCATCCCCCCAAACAGAACGAAGGTTCCTAATTAGCCTCCTACTACAGGCTCCTCGCACGTTCCAGCAGAAAATAGAACACATAGTTTTATTATTAAAACAATAATAAAATGTTGCAACCCAACAGGGCCAAAGGGCTTCAAAATAAAGGCCCAGAGACAAAACACTTAGCTTATTGGGATTCAGGAAAAACCGAGCCCACTACTGGAGTACCCGCCCCTTCGCCCATCATTGGTTGATCTTGACACTCATCCACCGGCCCATCCCAAAACTTACCAGAGAGGCCCATAAGATTGACTCCTTCACTTGGATCCAAATGAATTGGGTCAAACTCTTCCCTACCCTGCGAATCAATAGCCAACATGGAAGAACCTGACTCTTCCTTGGACCCCACGATCTTAGATTCCTCTAAATAATCCTCTACAGTTTTCGACTTCACCAAGGTTAACTTCAGATTCTCACAGCTTTTTGACACCTTTTGTACTTCCTCACGTGATCTCTTTTCTTTCCTCAAGACCTGACGGCCTCCCTTCTTCTCACAATTCCCAACCGCCGGCTTAGTCTCTGTACCCACCTCCTTCTTTGCTCCACCTTTTCTCCCCCTCGATCCACCCACAGAGGACGAAAGCCTCAGTCCATTCTCGAGCTCAGCAGTAAACTGTACGGGAGGTACAGTACTGGCCAGATTGACACTCTTCCCCAGCTCCCCTTCTTCCGCCAGGACTCCAAATCGAGAACCACCGTCAGCTTGCCTGAGCAACAAAGTAGGCTTGTCCTTTCCCCCCTTCTTTGCCCGCCGAGGTTTCTACACAATCTTCCATACATCAAGGGATACCAACTTTGTAACTTCAGGTGGCGTAGTTCCATCGCCCACGGTCACCGCCTCTGTCTCCATCTTATTCGAGCATTCGCCCTTCTGAACCTCAGGTTTTTGAAGGTTTGCTATTTCTTTGCATTCTTCCGTTTTATGTCCATAGATACCACAACTGGTACAGAGACCATGCAATCCTTCGTATTCCAAGAAGTATTCTTGGCCATCCATTGTAAAACCCGCCATCAACTACTTTTCAAGATCCACTAAGACACAAATTCTGGCATAGTGACCCCTGAGTTGCCCAGAAGTATTAATATCTATTTTAATAATCTCACCGATACGATTACCAATCCAGGTCAACGCCTCTCTATCGTAATATTCCAGAAACACGTTGGGGAGTCTGACCCAAACTGCCACCCTGTTAATGGTAGCCCTCCATGGATGAAAGCAGGGTTCCCAAGGCCTAACGGTTAAATAATGATCAAAGATCATCCAAGGACCCCCAGTCAAAGCATTGCGATAATCTTCCTGGTTGGAGAACTTAACCACAAAAAATCCATTTCCAACATTGATCAGATGAATAGTTCCACGCTTAGCCCACAGGGATTGCAATATAGACAAGAGCAATTTGTAACCAATGCTCTTTCCTAATAGCTTCACGATAACTGCCTGCTTCCACGCCTTGTGCAGTCGCTTCTTCATTTTGTCAGAGAAAGCAAAAGTTGGGAAGTTTCGATCAGGGTCCTCCAAGATCTTACATAGAGGTTCACTATCATCCTCCTCGGCACCCTGTGAATCACTGTCCTGGGAAGAATCGTCAACCATCATCTCCTTATCAGCAGAGCTTCCAGCACCAATAACCGATTTGTTGATTCCTTGTAACTTCTCAGCGAAGGAAGGGCCTGTAGCCCACGCTTTTCTATTATCCTTTCCTAGCTCCGGCCATTCCTCAATGGGAAATGCCTCATCATTATTCTTAACTTTTTTGGAACTACGAACAAGCAAATCATTTTCCTCATTGGAAATAGGAACCAGAGCGAGAGCATATGCAGAGCACGGTTGCACCATTTTTTTTTTTTTTTTGGATCCCTTTATGCTCAGATGCCTCATTATTTCTGCCTGACCATATTTCAGAAACCACTTGGGCCACTTCCTTTTTTTTTTTTTAATCGCCACTTGGGCCACTTTATTCACACTCTCCGCGACATAATATGCTCCTTCGCATTTTACACTCTTCCCAACTTTCATTTTATCAATTCAAACAAATATATTAACATGGAAAATTATTAATAAGTATTTATTAACATGTATGATATGTGAAATTAAAGCCTCGTTTATTTCTTTTTTCTGTTTTAATAATGTTTTATAAAAGAGAAAATTTCCTTAAAAAGAACTTTAAAAATGTCTAAAAAAAAACAATAAGGTGTTTTGAATATCCAAAATAGTAAAGAGACGTTATGATTTGATTCGTCATTTTCAAAATTAAAAGAAAATGATAGCATTGTCCCTTCAAGTTTAAAATTAAGAACATAGAAGATGATGCAATTTTACAAGTTTTGATAAAAGTTTTCACAAGTTTAGATAAAGTTTTCACAATTTCTCTTAAGAATTTCAAAAGTTGCAAATCAAAATTCATAAGATCTTATAAGTGTTTCGCAAATTCGGATAAGGTTTTCACAAGTTCTCAAAAAAATTTCATAACTTCCTTAAAGAACTTCACAAATTGTAAATTTGAATTTTCAATATTTTAAAGGCTTTTACAAATTCGGATAAGATTTTCACAGTTTCTTAAAATTGTTAGTTCTCTATGTGTTTTGATGATAACTGACAATTGTAAACAAAGCGTGGAGTTTTTCTTTGATAAGTTGAAAAACTTACTGTTAAATGAAAACTCGAGTCTTGGTTTCAAAACTCGAGTTTTGACCTTACAAAGAAAAGCTCAAGTTTTCTAAACTAATAAAAACCGTCAATTTTCATCACATAGAGACTTCTCAACATTCTCTGAAAAATGTGAAACTCGAGGTTGCATTTGAAAACTTGAGTTTTGGCCATACAAAGAGTCTCCTAAGTTTTGAAACTTTGAAAACCTCCAGTTTTATTCAAAATCGCCAGTTTTTAGGTCTTCTGAGTTTTCATAAAATTTGTGAAAACTCGAGTTTTGATTTCAGCCAGATTTTAAAACTGCCAGTTTTCGAGAAAACCTCCAGTTTTGGTGTAACACAGTTTTTCTCAAAGTTTTCATGATAAAATAAAAACTCGAGTTTTGATTTCAAAACTCGAGTTTTGACCTGGCAGAAAGCATTCATGTTTTTACTCAGATTTTGAAAACCGCCAGATGAAAACCTCCAGTTTTGACTTGGCGCAAAATCTTCAAGTTTTCATATTTAAGTAGAAACTCGAGTTTTGATATGGAAACTTGAGTGAGTTTTGATATGGAAACTTGAGTTTTGGTCAAGTCGAGAGCTTTGATGTTTTTCAATGTTTTGAAAACTGCTTGTTTTGAATAAAAACCTCTAGTTTTGTTGTTTTGGACTAAAATCGATTTTACATGTCAAAGTCCAAAACTCGAGTTTTGATAAACAAACTCGAGTTTTCATCGCAGAGTTTGAAAATTGAATCAGACGAATTTGTGAAACGTTCTTGTTTGATTTTAATACTTCCTATCATCAATCTTCTATGTTCCTAGCTATGTTTAACCACTTTGTTAGTAAGTTTCAGATGTTTTAGAAAATGTTTATTGAAAGTATAAAGCAAAAGCAAAAAGTGACGTCAGCATATTAAATGCAAAACCCAGAAAGTTGCATACTTTTGGATAATCCTTCTGCACATGTTAACAAAGGATTAAAGATTGCTTTCTACATCCAGCAGCTGCTATTCCAACGAATTTATTTTCAAGAAGTTAATTCTGAACTTCTGCACAGCTAGATTAAGTGAAGATTAGAGAGAGAAGAAGACCAAAGCTTAACCTAAACATTGTCTAATGAATAGAGCTGCATTCAAGTCTTCTCAATGAACACATCTGCTGAAAACGAAATACACTCAAGTCTACATTTATTTCCTTCAGTTTTCATCTGTAAAGTATCTTTTGATACATTGAGCTTCAGTGTTTATTCTTATCTACTCTTAGAGAGAGTTATTTGATTGTAAATCATTTATTGTAAGGAATCACAAGTCTAGGGACTTGGTGATTGGGTTCATTGATTACAACTTGTAAGGGGGAGTAAGTTCTAGTGAGAGAATTACTCTTGAGTACAGAGTGTGTAATCAATTGAGATAGTGGAAATCCCAGAGAGTCTGGGGATTGGACGTAAGTCAAGAGGTTGGACCGAACCAGTATAAATCTCTGTGTCTGGCTCTTCTTTCTTCTACTCTGTTCATCTCCGTTTTTATTGCTGAAAAACAGAGCTAAGTCAAAAAGTTTTCAAAATCCCCAATTCACCCCCCTCTTGGTGATTTAGCTCCACCTTCAAAAATTATTTCCCAACTTCATTAAAGAATTTCAAAAGTTGCAAATATTGATCTACAATATCATGTAAGAGTTTCATAAGTTCGGATTAAGTTTTTACAACTTCATTAATGGATTTTACAAATTGTAAATCAAAATTCACAAGATCTGATAAGGGTTTTACAAGTTCGAATAAATTTTTCATAATTAATTCTATCAAAGTGAAAATTAAACTCTGATGAACCATTCTGTCATTCCTTTTTAATTTTGAAAATAACGAATTAGACCCCAATATTTCTTTAGTATTATAATATGTAGACCATCTTTTTGTCTTTTGACATTTTTAAAGTTCTTTTTAAAGGATTTTCCCTTTACAAAATTAATTTTGAAAACAAGTTTTGAAGAGAAAAAATCAGTTTGGATAATTGTTTTGAAAAATTGCATTTGAAAACAAAAATAATATAAAACTTGTTTGAAACAACTTCTTTTAAATGATTTGGAGAACACAGAGATGGTAGGGGGGAGAGAGTACAGAGGGAAAAGACAAAGGATGAAGAATCAAAAAATTGAGAGGCAACGTAGATGAGCGCAAGGGACAAAGGGATGTGGTGGATGAAAAAAATAGTAGGGATAATCCCTCTGAGGTCCCCCGATGGATCATCATAATTTTAAAAAAGTTTCTAAAAAAAGTCACGTGTTAGATAAGTCCCAAGGGACTTGATGGGTATTAATGAAAAAAATGAAATTACATTGGTGCCCCCAGGATTTAAAAAGGAAAAGGAAGGGTAGATGTTTTGGCGTCATATGTTCTAATCACTGAGAAAGGAAAAAACGGATAACGTGAGCCACACATGAGGGGAAGCGATGAAGGCTGTGAAGATGGAATGTCACCTAGAGGCTAGAGGGGGTGAATAGGTGATTACAAAAACTTTTCACGAATCACACACGAACACAAATAAAACAGAGACAGAGAAAGGGAATTAATATAGAGCAATCTATACTGGTTCGGTCTAACATTTTGACCTACGTCCAGTCCCCAACCACACCTTGGAATTTCCACTAACTCTTTAAACATGAGTACAATTATACACTCTGTAACTTAGGATGATCCTTTCACACTAGGACTCACTCCCCCTTACAAGTAATAATCGTACACCCACACTTAAAGTTCCGCAACCTTAAGTTTTTAACAACTAAAAGAGTAATCAAATAAGTGTTTAAAAACTCATCGCTGAGCAAATGAAAGTTAATCACTGAAGTACACAGAACATATCCGAGGATATTAATGAAACAGTAAATAGTAGATGAGTCGAATTGATTGCGCAAAGTTTCGGTAGTTAGCGGAATTGAATGTGGTGAACTTTTATAACGTCTACCATTAATGCCGTTGTGAAGTTTTAAATGTAGCCGTTGAGTCTCTTCAAAAACTTCCGTTAGGCACAATTGATTTTCGTTGAGCATATTCGACCGTTGCTTCATTAAATGCATTCATCGTCGATTGTACTTGTATAGAAAGTGACTCAGAATAATAGCCGGAATGAGTATGCCTCGAAAGAATGTTTTCATTTGTCACGAGCTTTTGTTCTGATTGTTGGCTCTGTTTCTGAGATGCATTTAATGCTACTGACACGTACGATCGCTTTTCGGCTAAACTCAATTTAAACAAGGTTAATCAACTGAAACTCAATAAAAAAATGATTAGATATGATATAGATAAGTTTGGGTATGATTGAAGGAGATTAGTTAATAATCCAAACAATTTAAAGAGGACGATTAGTGATACTGGAAAAGATAAAGATGGCAAGAGGAAATACTCGAGACTCCCTTTTATCATGCTCAAGTATGCCTTAGAAAGAGGGCTTCATGAATGCCATCTCTCGATAATACTTGAGAGCCAAGAATATCCATACTCGAGAATACCGTTGTATAGAGAGCATTTCAACATGTGGAAATAAGCATACTCGAGAATCATCTTACCAATACTCGAGAACCATACTTGAGAATCAAAACATTGATACTCAAGAATTTCACGACCCGAGAGCATTTTACCATATTAAACTCAACATACTTGAGAATTAATTTACCTATTCTTGAGTACCATACTCGAGAACCAATTTACTAATACTCGAGAATTGCTCTGATAGAAGATCAACAATGTCAATGATCAAACCATATACTCAAGAATCAAGAACCATACTTGAGAATCATATCAGAAGATGCTCTGCGATAGTAAATTTGACAAAGCATACTCGATAATACTTAATCCATTCTTGAGTGCTACTTTTTTTGGCATGAAAACAGAGGGAAAGATCTTTTTTTTTTTTTTTTAATAGGAATGACCGAATGTGATGAAGGTATTTTAGCTGTAAAAAACGCTGAAATGAGATAATTGTTAATACCTACAATTGTAGTTGTTAATATGACTGTTTAAGTTGTTAATACAAACTGTACGTTGTAGGGTGGGGTTAATAAAAGGTTGTTATGTTTTTGGACATGGAAACAAAGGAAAAGTTTGTTTTCAATGGGAATGGTTGAATGCAATCAAGATATTTTGGCTATGAAAACACTGAAATGGGATAATTGTTAATATCTACAGTTGTAGTTGTTATTATAACTATTTAAGTTGTTAATATGAACTGTATGTTGTAGGGTAGTGTTAATAAAAGGTTGTTGTGTTTTTAGGCATAGAAACATAAGGAAAGGTTTGTTTTTTAGTGGAAATAGTTGAATGTGATCAAGGTATTTTGGCTGTGAAAACGGTGATATGAGATAGTTGTTAATATGACTATTAAAATTTATGTTACATATCGTAATTAAAGATGGTTAGTACTTCAGGGAAGAATTTCTTTCATGCGAGGGGAACTTTGCACATGGTGGAGGAAAGAAAAGTGAGTATGTTGGTGGTATGATAAGAACAAGGTGCATAAAGGAAGGCACAACATATGAGGAGTTAAGAAATTAATGGAATTTGTGTGAAATTCAAAGTTAGCATGGATACATCTACATTTGTGGGAAGGGGTGGATCATTTAATACGGTTTAATGAAGAATATGGTCATGCGCACATTAAACATGCCTTAAGAGTCACTTGGTAACCACGTGCACCAGTAATGACCTTAAGGCATATACTTATGCCTCGGGTCGTGGCCTCGAGTCCTTGGGGAGGTGTTCTTGGGTGAAGTTGTTGCTTTCTAAGGGATAAATCCCTCTAGAGGAGAGGACAATACTTGCCTCAGTGAAGGATAGCACCCACAAGGCATTCAGGGCAGTGGCCTTGGGGACAGTAGTTCCTTTCAGTGGGTGGACTATTACACTTCTTATAAAAGAATGGAGATTACTATGAGATTCAAAAAAGTAATAATAATAATTATCAACAAGTCTCAATAACAAGTTTATAATAACAAAATCCAAAGTAAGAAGTAACAACGCCTCACTTATGTGTGAGTTTCTTATTGGGACCTTGTAATACTTTCTCAGGTCTTAATTACAAGAAAGATTTGACTTTTTTTTTTTTCTGGATATATTAAAAAAACTAAATAAGTTATCTTAAACTATTTATATTTATTATTTTTCTTTAAACTATTTTATCTAACTTATAAATTGATATACAATATAATAATATACAATATATGATATGATTATTAAGTAACTTATTTAGTTTCCTTAATTACTCAAAAAATTTAAGGAGTAATCCCAAAAAAACAATAAAAGCCACTATATAAAATGATACTTCCCTCTAGTTCAAAATATAAGAAATAAACTTATAAAGAGATGTGTGCTTGTTTATAAGACTCACTTTACTTTTATCTATACATTTAGATTTAATGTTTTTTAAAAATTTGTCACATTCTCTCTCATCATTCTTTTTCCTTATATTCTCTTTCTTTCTTTTTTTCTATTTATTATCTCTTACTTATTCTTTACATAAATAAGGATATATTAGGAAAAGAAAGAAAATATATCGTACACTTATTTTTAAAAATATTTTTAATTAACTTCTTGATAAATGTATTTTAATATTTTGATCCTATAAATGATCAAATGAAGACAATTTTTCTGTGCTTGTGGCGCCACGTTAATTCTGCACCGTTCTTAATTTTTATGTCTGCCTTCTCTTTTCCTTACATTTCCGTCCTCATTCATTATTGGCTGTCAGTGTCAGAAGTTAAGTGTCCTCATTTTCTGTCCCTTTCATCTTGATGTTTCCTTTAAAATGCCCTAGTTATTTACCTTTAAATTCGAGCAAAAAAAAGTTATTTATCTTTAAAAGTGCTTATTATTTCTCAGCCCTTCTTTTTAAATTTTAAATTTATATTTAGATATATTTATATTTCTTGAATTATTGAATACAACTAATTAAATGATTATTTCGTGTTTAAATATTTTTCTAATAACATATTAAAATTTTCAATTTTATAATTTTATATTAATTTTAATATTTAAAGTTTACAAAAATCAAATAAAAAATGAAGTGATTTTTGCCACAACTAATCCAATTACAGCGTCCATGTTCATGGTAGCATGAGATTTATTGTTTAAAACGGAAAAATTAATCTTTTTTGTTCTTATAGTTTTAACCTGGTTGAAATTTAGTTCCCAATTTTTTTATTTGATGTAACTCAATTCCTATAATTTTATATCAGTTGTTACTTAGTGACCAAATTTGGGTTTTCATCAGTGTAACAAGATCTGCATCATCTAAGTGCAAATTTAAAACTCAATTGGCGATTTTTAAATAAAATTTATTTATGATAATAAGAATAAAAATATTATCTTTGTTTTAATTTTTATATTCCTTAAAATAATTTTTTTAAGGAATAAAAAATAAGTCCTAAGGTACTTGGGCCTTTTGACATTTCAATTATATTACTTAAAAGTCTCATGGCACTTGCTTACAAATTAAAGATTTCAAGGACCCTTTTAGTATTATTGTTCTTAATTTGGGATCATAGTGCAATTTTTCCAATTTTTTTTTCACTTTTTTCTCTTATTAGTAAATGTGTTTGAAAATTTAATGAGTAGATAAAATTGAAAATGATTATTAATTATTTGAACAAAAAAAATTTTAAAAAAAAGAGTATTAATTATCTTACAAGTCATTTATATTTTTGTTTAAGCTATTCTTTAAAAGTCATATATTGTGAAGCGGGCAGAGTATAATAAATGAAACCGACAGGGACACGTAGATTACCTCTTCTAGAGCTGGTAAAAAGGGCCGGCTCGTCACGAGCCAAGGCCTAAAAGAATTGGGCGTAAAACAATAGTCATTTTTCAAGGCCCAATCCTTGAGTATAAGGGTCACAACTGACCCTTTTAGGCGTCGGCCCTATCGAGCCAACCCTTTTAGGTCCACTTTCACTTTTGAGACAAAAATCTAAGACTCAACTCTTTTAAATTTAGAGGTCGACTTGTTTTTCCAACTCTACCTCCCTTGGATGAGGTAGACACCCACGTGATATACATCCAAATTATGAAATAAAACAACAAAAACAAGAAAAACAAAACACAAAATTAATAATTGGGGTTACGTGGGCCCTGCTTAAGATTTCAGTTCAGCATTAATATATACCTGTTTTTCTTTTCTTTTTTCTTTTTTTTGAATGAATTGGAATTCCATTAATAAATGATTAGAGAAAATACAACTGTAAGTCTAGAGGATTACAAGATAAGCTTAAACTTAGAGAAACAATGTTGAGAGTGTACAACTAACGACTTGATCCGAGATAAACTCCCTTGAGTAGTAAAATTTGCAGCAGTAAGAACTCTTTTTGTTTCGAACTTCTTAGAGTTTTCTGCAGGTGATACACATGCCTATCATCCAAGAGGTATCTAGGGAAGAAGATTGGATTATTAGAATCAACCAGCTTCGAATGTCCAGTCTGAAGAAATCATCACTCGTATTTGAAGGCAGTATTTTCTTCCAAACCGTTGAGGCCATACTACATCCTTTAAAAATATGGTCCAATCCTTCCCTGCTGTTTTGAAAAAGAGAACATAGTTGGTCTGATGTCATGCCCCTTCTGAAATACATTCTTCATTTGGTAGCTGTTTTTCCTTTCAACAAAAGCCAGGTAAAGGTTCTTATTCTTTGCGCCATTTGTAATTTCCACAACCAGGACCATATATATGACATTGTGCTCATTCCAGTTTAGGAATTTTAACACTCTGTACGTTGACTTGGAGGTAAAGTTCCCATTCTTGGTTAAATTCCAGG